>OY728152.1:1521021132-1522222589 GCA_963277665.1 Viscum album | reverse complement strand
TTTGGTGGAAACCATTTTGATTTTCCCCACTATAGACTCCAGATGCCAGATGCTGCAACATAGTTTGAATCAGAAGTCAGAATCCTTATCTATGGTGATGGATAAGTGTATAAATATTGAGTTCGATCATAGAAATTTCCTTATCAATTACGATGTACACAAGAAATCATGTAGCAAAATCACTTTGTGGTCTAAGAAAATTGAAGAAGAAATGGCTAAGTTTGATCACTTTCAGAATGAGTTAAAAGATTCCTTTGACAACGAGGATAACAAGATTAATAATCTTCAGGATGAGCTGACCATTGAACAAAGTTCTCAGAGTAAACAAGTGAAGGAACTGAATTATAAGGCTAACTCTCTTGCACAAAATTTTATAAGGGATAGAGATCTCCAGATTGAGATTGAGAAAAGACTTGTAAAGAAATATGAGTTAGTGAAGATACAAGAAGAGGCCATGAAAGCTCAGGAAGAATCTTTGAAATCTCAAGATGAAAGGATAAAAGCTTTGGAGAGGCAAGCTGTGGAGGATCAAACAGATTTGAAGAAACTGAAAACCTTGTGCAAGAATCTTATTCTGAAGGAAAAGGTGGACAAATAGACAAATCTGATCTTTTGTTTCATTTGTCTTTACTTGTAAAAAAAATTTCAACTCTAATGAAATTTTTTCTTGGTTGTATCTTGTGTTTTTATATACTAATGTTTTAGATAATCTATTTATTTTCTAGTCCCTTAAATTCTTTTTGAAAATCACAAAGGGGGAGAAGGAAAAAGAACTACTTAAAAGAGGAGAAAGAAAAAGAAAAAATGGAGAAGGAAATATTTCTAAGAGAACTATACTTAAAGTAAGGGGGGTTTTCTCATTAATAAGTTTTTCATTCCAATGATAATGAAAACCCCACTTTGGAAATTCAGAAATCAATCCTTAGAGTTTCAATGCCTAAGGGGGAGTTAGTTGTATTCGCTATCATCCATGAACAAAGGGAGATAAGTTTTAATTTCAAAGTCTAATGAAATTTTTCAAAGTCCTTATATTATTTTTTGCAAGGATGTTTGTGATTTCCAAAAAGGGGGAGATTTTTGAGTCAATAAGGTTTTATTTATGACTTTTCCATTCCTTCTTTTTTTGAAAATCACAAACACCTTATACTTAAGAAAATCTATATTTTACATCCCTAAGGAAAAAAAATTTCCTTAAAGGAAATTTACCCTAACCTAGATTTCCTTATACATAGAAATATTTTTCTTAAGTATAAAAATTGGATTCATACCCAAAACCTCTGAATCATATAATGCTATGATATGAAGCATTCTGATTAAGGATCCGAATTCTGGATATGAACTGTAATGAAGTTCCACTCCGAATTCTCGATACGAACTCTAATAAAGTTCCACTCCGAATTCTGGATACGAACTCTAATAAAGTTCCTCTCCGAATTATGGATATGAACTATAATAAAGTTCCACTCCGAATTCTAGATACGAACTCTAATAATGTTCCACTCTGAATTCTAGATACGAACTCTAACAATGTTTGATTCTGAACTTCTATGAGTTCGACTCCGAACTTCTATGAGTTTGACTCCGAACTTCTATGAGTTCGACTCCGAACTTTTACGAGTTCGACTCTGAACTTTTACTAGTTAGACTCCAAACTCTTACTAGTTCGACTCCGAACTTTTATGAGTTCGACTCTGAAATTTTATGAGTACGACTCCGAACTTTTACTAGTTCGACTCCGAACTCTTACTAGTTCAACTCTGAAATTTTATGAGTTCGACTCCGAACTTTTACTAGTTTGACTCCTTACTTATACAAGTTCGACTCCGAACTCTGGTGTGGGTAAGACAGACTTTCTTAAAAGTATAAATCAAGGGACCTTTATCCAAGGTTGTTGGATACCCTTCTCTTTGGGTTAAAAGACTTATATCTTGTTACTTGTAGTTTAACTACTTGTTTTTCCCCTGCATTTTGTATTGTAATGAAAGTATAATCTTATTATATTTCCTTACACTTGTACTCTGATTAATTTAGATTCTATATGCTTTAAGGTAGAATCTCATATTGTAAACTTTGGTTAAGTTTCAGTTTCCGGATCCGTATTTCTGGAACCACTTTTTTGGAATCACTTCCCAGATTTAATCAAGTTCATAGAACTAGAAGTTTGTAACTTCATACCCTATATCAATCCTAAAATTTCTGTTATAGGTTTTGTGAATTTTCTTAGTTTAACTTTGTTAAACTTATATCTTTTCTTGTTTAATGAAATTTTTAAAGTGTACAATTCACCCCCCCCCCACCTTGTATATTGAGCATCTACATCACAATTTCGATCCTACAACTATATGAAACATTCTATGTATGTCGACACTATCATAGAGCCCATGTGAATCTCTATTAACTCTTTACCATGATTCATCTTTAGTTCTTTGAGAAATAACTCCTTGAAGAAATGTTTTTGAAGGCCATCTAGGTAGGACCTTCACAAATCCCTATTTGGTTTATGACACCCCTCACCTCCTAGAGGTTCCCTATGACATAAAACTTGGTAACCTTAACCATTAACCCTTTGGGGTATCTACCAGATTAAATATACCTTTAATGATGCCAATACAGACCTCGTCATCTAGTGGGCCTACAGTTCCCTAGAAGAATAGAGGATGCTGGAGATGGTCTTGAGCATAGTCGACCATAGTCTTGGAAACTCCTCTTCTATGGATAAGAACTATACGAAAGACTCCTAGATAAATTGGACCTTCTTAATGAACCACAGGAGTGGGTGTAGAAGTATTCCTATATATTTCTGGTGTAACCACAAAAATATCCTTCCTTGTAGGAGTATTCTATCCTATTCCACCAAGCGTCCAATCAACCATTTCTGAGGTGGTATTTTTTGAAATGAAAAATAAATGTTTAGAATTCCAAAAACATATTTATTACTCGAAAAACTTAATCATTTATAAGGAACACATTATATATTTCAATTTAAACCTATGCTAGGATGTCACTAACAACAAGAAGGCAAATACTACTCAAGGCTCTACATACTTACATATTATTCACAATCATATATATAAATATATACAACAAAATATAACAGCATTCTTAAGTTCAAATAAACAATTCCTAAATAGATATATCACAATAATATGGAAATAGATACATCACCTCAAAGATAGAAAATGTCAAGGTATTTAATTACAGAACTACCATGTTGTACTGAATAGGAATATATGTGGGTGTTTGTGTTTGTGAAATGTGATCCTATATTCCTTTTCATGATGCATGAATGCATCCAAATCCCACTAAATAGTAATAGTACAATATAATCAAGATCAATATGAAACTGTAAAACCATTATTATAAAACCATCCCCAACAATAGTAACTCACAGGCCCATTACACTTGTGCTGTCCAAGAACACATGAAAATATCCTGCCTGAGTCCCAAAAATTCTAAATCCTTTCTACCTATCCCTAAAACATAGTAAAGAATAAATAAAAAAGGAATTATTCCTTTGATACCATTTTTTAATTCCCCATATAGAAACATTGGGTTTGTTTCATAGTTCCACATGGCCTCATGTACTTATCCCCATATGCAAGAGGTTTTAAACTAGTAGTATGGGTCTGAACATCATTACTAGGGAGAATATACCCTCAGTGCCAATAATGAAAATGGTAAATAATAACAAAGTTTAATAAATAATCGATGTTATAAAAAATTAATGGAAATTATATCATGTCATAGAAATAATAAAGGACCCCTAAAATGGAACGTCAAATAAGAGTTTGATCAAGAAGGGTAAGTGAATAAAAAAATATGGCATCACTCTAGAGATCATACCAATACCGTCTCTAATCACTATGCCCTATCTCCAAGCCGGGTCCTTCCCTTTCCTATATCCCTGGCCATGAATTCTGCATGCACATTGAGAATCACATATAGGTTTGGGTATAAACACAATAGGACAACACCAATGAGTCCTTAACGTGATTGCACATTAACAACAATGTATTATATGATAATAAATAAATAAAAAAATCACACATTATGCATTTATGCACTTACCAAGACACCAAAAATACCAGGTCATACCTGCTTCAAATCCATGTCAGAAACATAGTCATGATAGAAGTCATGAACAAAATTCAACCTCAAGGTCTCCACATGTATCCCATAGACACTACAATGATAATGAGTCTCAGTTTAAGCCTTGTATATCTAAAAAAACAAGCCATGATACCTTTATATCTTGACACTACATTGGGTCAGGCCATAAGGTCATTAAATCCAAGCATTGTGTCTTAGGTCAGATCAACAAAGACCATCATACCGAACTTTCACTATTCTTGTTAGATCACAGAAATCCATAATTCCCCCATGTCAGGACATGAGTCCATCATGCCAAATCATCTGTCTTGGTCATATCATCATGTCACATGCAACATATGAACAAGCTCCACCTCTGGGGCTACTGATCCATGATGGGTCCACCTACTTTGGTACCATATATAGAACAAAAACATAAAATATATCAAATAAATCACATGTAAATAGGGTGTACATACATAGCCACAACATATCACATCAAGAGTGAGAAACAGTTTCCAAACACACACATATGTGATCATACTCAAACATGGGTCTCCTTGGCTACACACATGCACACATGTGACCATACATCTAATATGGTGTCACAAGATATACACCTGGGTGATCAAAATCAAGAATGTATAAATAATATAAGTACAAAACATCATATCATGCTAAAAATCATGTGCACAACCTATTAATGGTAAGGAACTTCCTACCTCATGCTTTTTGATGTCAAATCCAAAGGTTTGACAAGGAATCATCAGCTGAATCGCATCTTTTGATCTATTCTATAAGCTCTCCAAGGATTCCTAAAACTGATTCTAATTATTTCAAAATCAATATTAAAACTCATCATGTAATAATAGATCATCTCTCTTGGATAAATTAAAAATTAAAAATTTAAAAAATAGCAAGTTCTAACAATTTCACAATTTTTACAAGATATGGGATTGCAGGAATTTATACCTTAGAAACATTATGCCTAAGAACGGTAGAGAGAGTGATAGAGTTCTTACATTCTTGGAAACCTAAATAAGAACTTGGATTGATCTAACAGGACATTTTATATCTTATAAAATGACATTTTGGGCCTCTCAGACTCAAGAGGATATCAAAAAATGAAGGTAAAAAAGGTTATGGTGTTTTAAAAAAACATACTACATTATGGTTTACAGCATTGAAAACCCCCAAATTAATAATACCATTTAATTATTCCGTGAAGTGAATATTGAATGCAAAGCATTTGAAAACATAAAATATATGATTTATGAAATTTAATGAATCAAAATAATTGATTTTACATGATTTCAATATTTTAAAATTGTAAATAAATGTTTTAGTTTTGATCTAGGAAGAGAAAAACCAAAAATGGGGTAAAGAACTACCATTACACCGAAAAGGGCACTCATATGGGTAACATGGTTGTACCCTTTTGCAGATCACAGTTGAACTATGAAGGTAATGTGTTACCCTTACGTAACCTTTAAAAATTAAGAGTTACCCTTACAAAATTTATACTTATCATTACACAGGTAAGGACTTACCTTTACATAGCCTTTGAAAAAACTCACTTACCCACATGTGACAAAGGAAAACATGAGCTAACCCTTACACAGGTCAAGTATTACCTTTATTAGACTAAAGTACTACCCTTATATGAAGATTATATTAACTTTACATGAGTAGGAGAATCCTTCGGTTACCTTTACATAGCCATTAGAAATCCATAAAAACCTTTACGTCACTTGAGGAAAATAAGATCTACTTTTACTAAATAGCTGAAAAATAAACTCACCATTATGAAAAACATGGGGTTTTTGTAAGGGTAAAATTAAAATTGAAAATTATAAAAATTTTAAATAAAAAGACTAATAAATTATAAAAAAAAAGGTTCTGTAAATTTTATATCAATTCCCATACAACTTTAAAAATGAGGATATTATAATTATGGGCATCGATTCTATATTCCATTATAGATATAAAACATAGAATCTAAATTATATAATATGTAATCTATGTGTGTATTAAAATTCATAGATTCTTGATTATAGATATATTACACACTAATCTTATAGACATGATTTATATTACACATATAGAGATTCCAAATTTCACAGTGTAGATAATTAATTTAAATTATGTCACGTCATTGATAATCCATATTCATATAAAAATATTCTTCTGAAGGGGTACATAATATCAAAGTAATTCTAGATTATAAAATAAAAATTTCGTCATTATTATTATACATTATGAACAGACCTTATAAATATTAAACTATTTAGAATGGTTTTCCAAATATAGTTGAATGCCTGTAATAGAATCCAAACATATTATGAAATATTTGACATGTATATAGTGAAAATATTATTTATTTAAATATTATTATGTAATTATTTAACTATTTGAGAATTATAGGGGTATACTACAAAAAAATTTACATCCTTTTTTAAATTATATTTCTTATTCTCATGTTATATCTTCTTATCTTTTTTTATCTATAGAAATTTTAGAAATTGATACCATAACATTGTATAGAAAAATATAAACAACCTTAATGGATTGAAAGTATCATAGTAGTTTCATTGGTGTGGAATTATATATGAAATGTAGTGTTTCTATTTACAGTAAATGTTCTTTTTTGTGGTAAAATGTCTTATAAATTGAATCGTGAAGCTAACGATTCTATCAGGCTAGCTTAGTTGTGAAAGGTGAAGGTCGAAAGGGAAGAATCAATTACTTTAACACCTATTTCAACATTTATTATAATGATAACAATTTATTTCTTAATAGATCATGATATAATTCATTATTTAAAGTTTTAAATTATTGGAATACTATGATTTATCAAAAATACATATTTTAACTCTGAATAAAATGATAACAATTTAGGGAATCATGGATCTATGTAACACCCCAAGATTTCATAGTATGTTATTTCATCAAAGTAATTCAATAACTTACACTACGTGCAACACCAAGTTCAAGCGCATGACGACTTACCAAACTAGGTGTTCAAAAGCAGTTATGAATAGTGTTAATAAAATTTTTAACTTTATATAACCCTTATAATTTTAGAATCCATATTATGAGTTTCTTAGACATAATTTAAGGAAAAATTCATTTTTTTCAGATAAAAGAATTATTTTTCAAAAAATGAAATTTTACCGCCTTTTAATGGTGAACCATTTTTAAATCCAATATTTGAAACTTTTATATATTAAATTTGAAAAAAAATTACTTCTTATTAAGAATCGGGAAATAAGAATTTAGTTTCAATAAATTTTTGGTGTTTTTTTATAACTTTCATATTTGGGTGAATAGTGAAAAATACTATATTTCAACTGAAAATAACTTTTTTAATCAAAATAATTTGTAGTGTTAAATTATAAATTTTAATGGTTTGGAAGTATAAATAGATTATATTTTTACCATTTAATACTATGTTATTCATTGGAAAAAAATTCACTTTGAAATTAAACATAAATAAGTATCAATATTTTGTTAGTTATTATTTCTTAAAAACCCGCTTTTTGGTTTTGACAACGGGAATTAATTTTAAATTAATAAATGAAACTTATATGTTTTGAATTTTCTAAAATAGAATTAATTTTTGAATTCAGAATATCAAAATTATCTTGGGGTGAAATTTTTGTATTTTTCTGAAAACTTTCAATTTTTGATGAATAGTGAAAAACACTAAGTTATTGGTTAAAACCGACTTTTTATTTAAATAATTATTTATTTTATTTAAATTTATTTTAGATAAAAATAGATACATAATACCTATATAAGTTCAATATAATTCATTGGAGTCAGTTTATAATAATTTTAGATATTTAAAAATTTTATTGAACTTTTAACCGTCTTTTACGCACCTCCTAGAAGCATTTGCAAATTTGAATAAAACATAATTTTAGCACTTCTGTGAGTTGAATTTCAAAAATATGAGAGACACAGTTGATATCAGTAAGTAAAATGTGGTTCAATAAGATTAAAATAATTTTTGGTGAATAGTAACTTTTTACTTTTATTAACCACGGTTAAAAGTAAATAGGGTAATTAAGGGTAAAAATGATGTTATTAGTATCCTAAAACATGTCCTAATTCTATTCTATATGTATATTTAGACCAAAAACAACATTAGTAATAAAATATGAACCTCTTTGGTCCACTTGGATTAGATTAGGACATTTATTATTATTTAATTCAAAGAAGAGTTAAAAGAGTTAAAATCAAAGTTTAATAACTAAAAAATTTTTAATATATGGTTACACATAAGATAAATTTGACTATAAATATTAATTAGAAATATAAAAATATTTCATACATAATGGTATTTTATTTATATTTTTTAGACATTAAATAATTTAATTTATTAATGACACAATGATGATGCAGTAATTACATAATTAATGAAATATTAAACTAATTGATACTATAAATATCCAAATAAATGTAATTTGAGACTTTTTATGAATTACAATAGTTTTATAGGTTAATATGACATATTAGGGTTTTTTAGATGAATTTTTTTAGAAGTAATAATGCTGTTATGAATCTAGAAAAAACAAAATACCAAATAGTTTCAAAATTGACATAAAACAGTTTTTAAAACAAATATTATATTATTAATTTATATTCTATTCCTAAAAATCTAAGGTTTGGACAAAAGACTTATATAATGATAGTTGTATCATTAATGAGCAACTTGGGGTTCTTTTGGTAGTATATAGTAAGTTTATTAACCATAAAATATAAAAAAAACAAAGAGACATGGTAATGTCAAACTATTTAACTAAGAGTTAAATCTAAAAGATAAAGTTAATATATGGACTCAAACCTATATAAAATCTATTGGTTGAGTGGTTTTCGGCCCATACCCACCTTATTCTTTAAATAATCCATTTTAGAGCCATGATAAACCGAAAATTAATTTATTATAAAATAATATTTCAAGATTTTCCTAAGGTGCCCCTCACCCCTCTTATAAAAGGGCACTCCCCCTTCCATCAAATTCTCACCTTCAAAGCTTTCTTTCTCGGCCAACCTCTGCCCAAATACCCTCTCAAATATACACCCTTCATCTTAGAGTCCTTCCTTTAGCATAAATCCAAACTAAGGATCCCTTTTGATCAAATCAAAAGGAAGAACCCGAGGAATAGGTAAATATTTCACCACCTCTTTCATGTTCCTTTCTTCTTCCAATTACTCTTTCTTTGTTGTTTTAATTATAAAATAATAACTCCAGTATCATATATATACTATGATGTTATTATAAATATGGTAAAACCATATTCATTATTCTATCCATCCTTTGAATGACATGTCACCATTTGTGCGTACGTACGGCTTACCGTCTCCACGCCGTGGTGTAATTGTTATTAAATTCAATATTATTTGTATTGGTATAATAATGATGTGTAACTGATATAAATAATAAATATAACATGATAATTATTCTGTATATATGATATAACATCCAATTATATGTTATTTTAATCTCAAAAGAATGATATTGTCGCTCGTGCGTACGTACGGATTATCGTCTCCACGAACGTGATGAGATTAATTCCCCATCGTAATTCATTCACGACTAATTTTCATTTGATGATTAAAAATAATTTTTAAAGACTTAATATAATTCTGAATATGAATTAGATATATCCTATTCATTACAAACACTACTTACAAGAAAAATCATATAAAGGAAAACACATCAGTTAACACCTGAAACGACGATAATACTAAAATATTATTAACAATGCAATATCAAAATATCATATATGATATCATATTAATGTATATGATTATTTTATAATTTCATAACAATTATTTCACCATTATACATGATTTTAACCAACCCTCGACCAAGGAAATGTTCAAAGTAAGGGGTTTCTTATCTCACTTTTAATTCCATCAGATTTCCATTGTTCACCAATTATTTATTGCATGTGGTGTATTGTGTATTTCCATTTGATATATATTATCATAATTATCTTTATATTCATGATATTCTATGATTCATTTGGTGTTTATTGACTATTGTTCATTTGACTTGATTAATTATAGCAAGGTAAGGGTTATTTCCTCAATCTCATTATTATCTCAGATCGTTCATGTGTAAGTATTTTCTCACATATAATTATCATAGATACCCATATTTTATAAAAATGATTTCAAAAGGAATATTTTAAGGTTTTATGGGAGGGTCCATTTAACAAGATCATCATTTTAAATGTTTTAAATATTTATCTTTCTATACCCTTTTAATTAATGTCCATGTTTTCAAAATTATTTTAAGGATTTATTTATATGGACATGAATGTTTGGAAATGATAATTCTTTTAAAAAAGTTTCAAAGTGGTATTGGAAACTTTGATTCAAAAATCCCTTTTAAATGACTACCTTTATAAATTGTGATAATTTTAAATGATTTCATGAAGAAGGTGTATTTCTCTCAAATTATTTTACTGATCATTTTCATATATGCCGACATCCTTTGATGGATTTTAAACTTGTTTAAAGTAGATTTATTATGATACAAATTTTCCATATTTTATTGAATGTTTTGTGATATATTTTACGGCGGATGTGTTGTTTTTATACCATTCATGGTTTATGGAAACATTATTGACATTTCATATGGTATTATTAATACTAATGTTTATGTTATATTTCAACCTTTTCTTATGATGAATGTATTTGACTACTATGTTCCAGGTTGGGGACTGGTAAAAGTAAGCCCTCTGGGTTGGGGTCTGGTTACAGTAGACCCTTTGGGTTAGATTCTAGTTACAGAGGCTCTCCGGGTTGGAGTCCGGTTACAGAGGCTCTCCTGGTTTGGGTTCAGTTACCGTTAGCCCATAAATCCTAGCATGAGGCCTTGACACAGAAATTAAAGTCTGGTACTATAAATTCCCTCATTGTGAAATTAATTATTACATGTGATTATTCGACTAGTATAATATCCATGTTCATGTTTATATGGTAATGTTTAATTTATTTTTTCCATATTATGTTCAAGTTAATGTTTAAAAGGTTGTTGTTTTATTACACATATTAACATAAAAGTTTATAGATTCCAATAAATTATTTACCCTTACTGAGCATCTGAGCTCACCACTTTTTTATGTTTTATTTTCCCAGGATATGAAGAAGTTAGTTATGAGTGACTTGCAGGAATAATCTAGGAGGCTTGGACGTTTCTAATGGAATAAATTACTGTTGTTTTTCTTTTCAAGTTGTAATGTTGAACTTCATGTATGTAATCTATTTTTCCAAGACTACTAAACCAATCGGTCCTTTGGGACTTGATTCCTTGTAATCATGCCAATTTTATGTAATAATGCACTGAATCTACGTAACTAGGGTCGGGGTGTTACAATCTACATCAAGTTTAGATGCAATGAGGCCCAAGAAAATAAAAATATAGTGATGGGGGTAGAATTTAGTAAAAAAATGTAGTTTTGTTTCATAATTGAAATGCTTTATAGTGTTACAAAATTTTATTAATTAAGTACACCACTCAAAGTGGACCGATAATTGTGTAGATTGATTGATTTTGATCAATATAGTCAGAAGGGGCCTTGAAATTGAAGGCTTAAGTTAAAATGCAATCCAAAGTGGTATTATTACTATAGGTTTCTAGAAATTATAAACTTCATGTGAAATGTGGTGGAGTTTAATCACCATAATATGAATGTTTTTATGACTATATATTTATGATTAAAAATTCTTATTGCATAACAACACTTGGATAGGAAGGATACACCTATCATGTGTAGGATGACTGTCTAAACACTATAGTTAATAATAAAACCATAAATTTTGAGGACGGGGTATTTTTTTGTTATGGTAGTAAAACATTCATAAAATAATTACATAACATTAGGATGTTATACAAGATATTGAGTTTACACACTAAGTTTTGAAGTGGCCTCTTATTGGAGTGGTCCTAATGAGCTATAACTCTAAAGAATTTTAATTTATAATGTTTCTAAACATAAAAATGAAATGTGTACTATGATGGAGTTTTTCCATTGTATTTTGGGAGGGGTTTTATAACCACAGGAAAATAATAATAATAATTAATAGCACACTAAGTGTTTTCTAAATATTATTCCTACTACATCTAAACACGACTAATTCTTATGGGGAATATGTTGACTCATAAATTAAAAATATGGGTGATTTTCCTTTAATTATATAAATCTTAATGAATCTCATAAAAAGGGACACTGAATAAGATAAATAATATCATGAAAATTCTAAAGAAATATATAAAAGTATAATATTTTAAAATGAATGAAGATTATAAGGAAATATCTTGAAAATTTAGTGCATCTATGTTTCATATTTCAACATTGATATATTTCGTAGTATAGATGTATTATATGCATAAAAATTATATCTTTCGTAAATTGAAATGCATTTTCATGTAAAAGTTGATATTATATGTTCAAGTGTCCATAAATAAAATATATATCATAGAGGGTGTTAATATTTCATGGATTTTGGAAGAATATCCAACAAAGTAAATGTTCTATAAAAAATGTCTAAATAAAGGGTAGTAACTAACCTATTAGATATTCATTAGCAACTTTTTTATGAATTATATCGACATAACAAATAAAATCAAACCTGAAGTCTTTCTTCAAAGAATAATTTTTCACCAAAATATATGAAAATTTGGAAAGGTTCACCAATGTCTAAATACTATGGATATTATAAATTAATGTATCATTTCATTTTTAAATAACAAGTTGAGGCATAAAAATTAACTTTGGTCAAATTTTTAACATATTAAAAATTAATTAATGACTGTAAATATTTAACTTACCTTAAATAATCAGTATTTTAGTTTTTAGATATATCTATAAACTAATAATAATATATTCATTTATTCATTTTATTAAAGTAGATAAATAAATATAACAAAAAATAATTTAGTATTATTAGGGAAATTTATTCATTCGAACAATGTTTGGTTTAGAACTTGAATATCAAAAACATGATAGGGTATATATACATGTCAGTTAATAATGGAAGTAATTAAATAATGAATAAAAAATAATTTTTATAGTATAATAGAATTTTTTTGATAAATCTATTTAATAATCATTTTTATTTTTCATCCTAGTTAATTTTCATTAAAATATGTCTTTTTAGAAGTGTTTTTGTAGTTGAAATCCATGTGTGAAATATCCAGGATTATGGTATGATAAATGATATAGCACAATAATGGTATTTAAAAATGTATATTCAATGTTTTTATATAGTTTTCCATAAAAATAAGTATCTAATGGATTTTTAAATTTCAAAAATATGTAATAAAATATATTAAGTATAAATAGAATGAACATAGTAGAAACAGTTCACTATGTTTCATAATTTCCTAGAGAAAAGATAGAGTGAGTTTTACAGGTTTGCAATAGGAGAATCTATTAACCAAGAGGATGGGAAATGCATAAAATAATGAAATGGAAACTTATTTTAGTATGTCAAGGGGTAAAACACAATCATGATATTCAAAATTGATAATGTAAAAGAAATTATAGGAACAATAAATAAGTCCAAGTAAATGAAAGTAATAATTAGTAAAATAAGGTACAATAAAAATTATTTTTTTCATCGTAATTAAAATAGAATTGTATTATAAATGAATGTAATGAGAATTCACGTAATATAAAAGAATATATAGCTACTTTAATATGTAATAAATGTTATATAATATGTAGATATGGGAATATGAAAGTACTAAAAATGTAGTTAATATGTAGCTACTAAAAATATTATATTGGATGTAGAGTAACTATTTGGAAAATATAGGCAATGGTATTCTAATATAAAAAATGTTATATTAATGGATAATAAAAAAATTAGGAAAAATTATGTGAAACAAGAGAAATTATGAAAATAAATTACTGAAACCCATCAACACTAGAGAGGAAATTGAATTATGGTTTTAAACTCAGAGTAAGTAAACTTTGGAGTGTAAATAACATTTTGGTCCCAAACTAGCGGTTCCTTTACCATGGAATATAAAATATAAATCCATCAATGAAAAAATAAAATAATTATTACCTAATAAATCCTTGAATTAGAGGAAAATTTAGTTCGGGTTAAGGAAAAATAGGTTTGTCCATGTGTTGTGTAAAGGGAGAGAAGGAGAGAACCGACTTGAATCCAATAATGTAGTGATGGTGATTCAATTTGGAGTGGTGGTTGTTGATCTATATAGAAATTCATGGATATAGCATCAGCTACAGATTAAGGAAAGAATTTATTAAACTTTACTTGGTCATTCATATAGAATATTTTTTAATAAATTTTTTTATGATTTAAAAAGGATAATGAAAATATAATTGGGGATATAGAAATATAGGGGTGCATGTTTATTGTGTAATAAAAGAGAAGTAGAGTGCCAACTTGACAATTTTTGTGATGATAGTGATTCATGAAGGAGTTTCAAATACTGAGTCATGAATAAATGAATAAAGTAGCATCGTCTATTGAATCAGGAAGGAATCTGGTTGATGTGGTATTGTGAGGTATGAAGGATATTTTTTGTGAAATAGGTAGCATTTAGAAGTGGATCGATGTGGTGGAATTGGGGCATGGTTTGGAGGGAAAATAATGAAGGGATTTCCAACATATGTAATGGAGGAGTTTAAGAATTAGTATAGATATATATGGTTGATATTTTAAAAGAAGAACATAAAATCACATTCATCAACAACACATATCTTCATTTTATTCACATTAAATGAATTGAATAAAAATATAAAGAAATTGGAATTTTATATGTGTTAAAATATAGAAGATATTAAAAGGAAGATGCATGATAAAATCTTGTAATTTTAACCTTATATGCATTGAATTATAGAAAATTTTAATGGAATAGCATATTAAAATCTCATAACAAGAACCAAATATTCCATGAAATGTAGAAAATATCAATGAACATGTTTAATAGTCATTCAACTAAACAAGAAACCTCATGTAAGTATATTTTATTCTTTCACAGTTTAAAAAAAACCATAAAATAAAATAGTTTCATCCATTATAATGAAGCTAGATTTAGGAAAAATCATAAAATAAGAAAAATAAAACATCCAGTATACCACAATTTCCCCAAATCACAAAAGTTAAATTGAATATAAAACAAAACTAAAGTGACTCATCATTACCATGTTATTTATGAAATCCATAAAATTTTCCAACTTCATAATCATTTTCATCATCATCTAGAAAGAATTTATCCACTGTTATCCCCTATAAAAAATAAAACACAAAAAATTACATTTACTTTATAAGTATACCATAACTGCTTGCTTGATTGAAGTTCGGTCAGACCCACATGACTGGAAAAAAATGTAGAAAAATAAATAAATTTCAATAAAAAATAAACACACAAGCATAAATGCCTCTAACTTTATAAGTACTTATACAATTTAAAAAATGTGATATTTGTGAAACATTTTCAATAAGTTTTTTCTCATTTTCTCATATTTTTATTCACTCTACATTATTTTAGTTTACTCTTATGTTAACACACATCTATTTTCAAGAGCATGGGGATTCAAAGAACTAAAACCAAAAGTTTTTAAATATATATTTGTATCATCTCCTATACATTTTGTAAAATGTCATTTTTCAATTTTATATTCAATATAATAAAGAGAAGATAACTCATTCTCAATTTATTATTGTAAAAAATATTAATTCATGAGTTTTAGCCATATTTTAAGATTATATTCCATTGTACCTTATTTTTCCTAGACACAAAATATGTGATAATAAAAAATATAATAAAATAAAAAATATAAAATAGTGAATAAAAATATAAATACCATAATTTATCACAAATAAATTCAAAAAAAAATGTATTCGGATATAATGAGGCATTTTCATATGTGAACGATTCTCTATGTCCCTATTTTTCCTTTCCTAATGAAAATTTTAAATCATAATGGGATGAAACATATTGTTTAATCACAACTTAATTAGTTATTATTTATTACGTAGAATATATAATGGTAATTATATATAGTTTAAATACATAAATTATGGAGAAAAACACTACTTTTCTTGTAGGGGATATTGGATTGTAAGAGTTTATAGTGACTATAAAAGGGGGGGTGAATTGTAGTTTAAATTTTTAAACTAAGAAAAAAAAATCTCTAAAGTCAAAAAGATCAGAATCAAAATTCATGCAATGATCAAAGTATATAAATCAGATTCAAAAATCGACATATATATTAGAGTTGTTATCGATATCAAAATTAGTTCGATAAAACAATTATTAGAAATATAAGTAGAAACTAACTTCTAATGCAAATAAACATTGCAAAAATAAACTTATAGAAACAATTAAATAAAAGATTATAAGAGTAAGAATAAATTGCAATATTTATAAAAGATAATTCTTCTCTTTAACCTTATAGTTAAGAAAGTTAGAAATTTTAACTTAAGATATCCACAGTTTCAATAAAAATTGTAAAGGTCTATCACTCCTTACTCGAAAAGCCCTAGCTATGATGATCAGAATGTCTCTATCTTATAAAACCCTTAAATACCTTGATTTTATATATCTTTATCTTCTCTGTCTTAATTAAAAAGGAAATTCCTCAATAGGATGATGAGTGTCTCTATCTACCTATCCGTAGAAACCCTCAATCTAATGGATCAGATTCAATCATATTTCGATCCCCAAAATTCATTGATCTAACCATGATTACACATAGTGAATAGAAAACAAAAACATTATAAATAATTTACAATCATTTTATGTATTTTTTAGAACTACACTCTTTGAAATATTACAAATCTTAGGAATGATATTTTCGCATAGAGAGATATTCAGATGTGTTGACTAGAAAATGCATCAACTCTTAACCCTTCAAATAAACTTCTATTTTTCAGAAAATATTCAATGGTCGTATATCTGAGTTAGTTGAAACAACCAAAGACAACATTAACTTTTAAAATTAATAATGATATGGATCTTTAACTTGACAACTAAGAATAAAATGTACATCATTTTCCAGTTTCATTTTTAGCACAATTACAATAATATTAAGATTTTCCATCTAATAGAAACAATTTTGTATAATTTGATTATAAACATTGGATTGTCAGATGGAATACACTATTAACTATCAATATTATAAACTAAAAAAAGGTTAATCTAATGTTTCATTACTAATTCCAGTCTGATGGTTATGACTATGGTTATTATGATAGACAGAACACTGGTCTGACCACTGGTTAGAATAATAGTTGATTAGATGTACTGAAGGCTCTGTCAATCCTATGGATATGATTGAATAATGAATGTTTATATTCATTTTTTATTAGAACCATTTATTTATTTGGTTTAAAAATATTTTTTCTATAAAAACACACGAAAATACCTGGGATATATAAAGTTAGTAAAATAGTGGTTTAAGAATATGTTTGTGTTTTCTATAACTAAGGAAAGAAAATGTAGAAAGTATAACTTTCTACTCAGAAATATCTTCCTATTTGGAGAGAAAAAAACATAACACATAAAGTGTAAAAAAATTAACTTTGAAATACTTTCAAACTGTATTTTTAAGACCTTCAAATATAAAATTCATATTTCAACTTCCCCTGAATATATGACTTCTTTTTAGATATGATGAAAAGTAATACTTTTGACTCTCCCCCTTATTAAAAATTAATCCTTAGTTATTTTTCCTTTTTAGAGAATACATCCCCCTTAAAAAATTCTCTCCCTAGTAAATCCTTCACATTTTAAGAAAACATTCCCCCTTAAACATATTTTCCAAAAGTCACCCAATTTATGACTTAAAAAAAGGATCAAGGAAAGTATATAAACACCGGAAAAGTTAGAAAATCATAATATATGAAATAATTGTGTTGGAATACTTTTTCATAAAAAAATATTATATATAATATTCATCCAAATGAAATTGAGAAACATTCATACAAAAGATAATTGGGGAACAACACATTCAAAACAATTCCATTCAAAACTCATAATTACATCAAGAGTTCAGATAAATGTTTTCAGTCTTTATTATATAACTTATTGATTATTACCTTAAAATTATTCATAATTTCATGATCATTTTTAGATACTAAAATTAATGATTTAAGATTTACCATTCTCTCTGAAATTTCTGATAGTCTCTGATTGTCTTCCTACAAATTTTCAACCTTCTCATTGGTCTTCTTATTTTCTTTCTTTAAAATGAAAAACTCATCATCACAAGATTGGAACCTTCAATTTTAAAATTCCAACTGATTAACCTTTTATTTCAAAAATATAAATTTCTTATTGTAATCTTTATCCATGTATTTGAACTGTTCAAAAAACACCACTCTATCTGACACATCAGATGAAAACTTATCAAAAGAAATAGCATACTCAAGAGAAACCTTCTTTACTTAAACTACCTATTAATAATGATCCATTAGATAATTATGAATTTTATATACCATATCACCATTTTATTTAATCATTTATTATGTGATTTATTCTTTCCTTTGTAGTTTTTGATGTCAGGCTTATATTGGATCACTAACTCATTTAACAACTTCAAGGTATAAAACATTTTAGTCATACTAATTTGAATCTATTTACATCTGGATTCAATATTCATTAGATATTTAATTGATATAGTAATCAGTTTTAAAGTTTGGAAAATGTAATCAATATTCTTTTGTCCCTCTATGGTCATTGAGCCTGATGTAGTTTTCGAAATATGAGATCTAGAGCATCCAACATTTGACTTCCATACTTGTTTTAGTTTTTCTTACTCTAAAATTTTTTCAAAATCTACATATTTTTCTGATTCATCCTTCTTTGATATTTTTTTTCATTAATTCTAAGATTCTCCTTCTCCTTTTTAAGATAATATTACTTCCTTTGAAATATATAACTCTGTTTTTTTATCAGACAGTGAAGGACATTGAGTAGATTTTGAAGATGACTCTAATGTAATTTTGTTTTCCTTAGTCTCTTCTTTGGTTTTTGTCTATTATTAATCTTTTACTTATTTATATTCCTCTTCTAGTTCTTGTTCCAACAACCTCATGGTTCTAAGAATAAACTTTTCAACTTTTTTATGAATTGACTCTTGAGCTAGTTTTTCAATTTTAGTTACTTCTTGAGAATCAACAAGAACATCTTTTTCTTTTCCTTTATTACCAACTATTGGAATAACTAAAGAAATAACTAAGGTCTCAATAAAATATAAAAGAGAATCAAGAAGGTTTTTTTCAATAGGAGAGTAATTTCAATAACATGGAACTGGTTGTAAAACTGATGATGATGAAAAAAATTGATCTTCTAATGCTCTTTCAACTCCCTTCAACAACATTTCTACCATCTTTTCCTCAAAAAAATATTTTTTTCATTTATTTCTTTTCTAGGACTCATTTAATTCATTAGCATTATAAATTTTTAGATCCAAGGCCTCAGTCTTACATAAACCAAAATAAGGTTATATTGGTTTCTATTGAGCCTTATGTTCCATTAATGTCTTGAATTATTCATTAGTCATCTCTTTTTACTACTTTTATACTTTAGGGAGTGACAATTTGGCATTTATTTTATCTTTTATTTCTTCTTTATCCTTTATAGGTTGGGATTCAGAAATGACTCTATCCAATTTATCCATAAAATTATTTAGATTATAATAAAAAATAACCTTTATCTGGGATATATTCTCTTTACCAATAATAGAGATGTTTTCCTTCATATCATAGGTTTGATTATTTAACTCGTAAACAACCATCAAATTCACCATAATTTTATTAATAAAACAGGGAAGCATCAAGATCATAGAATTAATTAATGCCTTATTAAATGATTCTAATTTGTGGAAAAAAACTTTATTAAGTCTATCTACATTATATTTATAAAAAATATTATATAAAAATGTAAAAACCATAAGTGTATCCCTATCACCCTTTATCAGAATAAAAAAACCCAACATCCATAAGGTTACAACCCTTACATCTATAGTAATATGTGAATCATTTATTTATTTATCAAATGATATAAATAATGATTCTTCATCCTTTGACTTCAAAAAAACCCAAGTTTTTCGATATGTTGTTTGGATGGAGATAAGCTTCACCCTCCAATGTTACTTCCACTAACTCATCATTTTTTATATGAAAGTTAACACTTTTCACCAAACAAGGTAAAACCAATATATTCTGTTTCCACTTCTAATATAAACTATATTGATGCATAAAACTCACTTATTATCCTAGGATGATGATTGTAGAAATCCTATTTCTATAAATATATATTTTCCCAGTCTTGAAAGGTAATAACTTTCTAAAGAAAATATTATTATTAATCATACCAAGATTTTTCATTTAATTTTTCTCTAATAAATTCAACTTTAGAAAAATAATCAGTAGCATTTATATGAATCAGAATAGTATCAAATATTGTACTGGTTTCCAATTGGTTAAATTTTAAAGTATTGGTCTCAGCACAAAATCTAGTGGTGAGAGTCAGGGTTGAAATCCCTGAAAACCAATGTGGGAGATGGGGTTACCCACCCCTTTATAGAAAGTGTTGATGATGGTTCAAATTCGAGATTAAATAATTACTCATATTAGAATACCTTTTCTAATTCAAAAATCGATAATTAATTCAAAACGTATTTAAAAAATATTTCTAAACTCTTAAAGTTTTTTTTATAAAACTTTTTACTAAACTAAACAATTATCCAATTTGAAAAAACAATATACAAATTAAAATTTTTAAAAATAAAATAATTTGTAAAAACGTGGACAAACTAAATTAATAAATAAGTGAAGAAACTAAAAGAAGGGTAACTTTTTGAGTATAAGTATTTCCTTATAATGAGTAACCTATTCCTATTCGTTTTGGTAAAATAAATTTATTAAGATAAATTTTATAACAACATAGTGTCTGGAAAACATTTATAATAATTTTTATGTCCGGAAAAATTTTGACAATGAAGATTCCTTTTATAAAAGTTTGACATTGGAAGGTTTATTAAAAAATTTCCTCTAAAATATTTTCAAAATATTAGGTTATAGAATATTAAAATATATTAAAATAATTTATTTTCAGAAAACTAAAGGTTTTTAGAAAATAAAATGTTTAAGAAAACAATAATATTTGGAAAAATAAATCATATGTACTCCCACTTTGAGAAGGAGTTCATTAATGTAAGGATATTTATAAACATGAAGTTGATACAAATAATCATTTTATATTGATCATTCATATATTTTGTTTAATATTTTCGAATCTATTAGAATTAATAAGTTTATTAAAAATATCAACAAGTTTTTCTTTCAACCCGATAAATTTTAAAATGAAATATTCCCTGATACCAATTTTTGGATCATAATAGTTTACAATGGATACAATAGGGGAGAATTTTAGTATAAAAATTTAAACTAAGACAAGACAAAAAACTTCTTAAGTCAAAAATATTGGACTCAAAATTCATCAAATAGACCAAGTATATAAATCGGATCCAGAAATCATCCGATATTTCAGATTTTGTATTGGTATCACAATCATTCCGATAAAACTGTTGTTATAAATAAAAATAGAAACTAAATTTATAATGTATAATAAACTTATAGAACAAAGTAAAATAAAATATTATAATAGTATTAATGACTTACAGGATTTATAAAATATGATTTTACTCTTTAACCCAACGTGTTAGGGAAGTTAGAAATCCTGATGTAATGTGTCCAGAATTTCAATACCTACTATAAAGTTCATTTTTTCTTTATTAGGAAATCCCTCGATACGATGATCAGAATTTCTTTGTCATCTAAAACCATAGAATCCCTCAATCTGGATGATTATTATTAGCTCTATATTTCTTAAATAAGAAATCTATCAATAAAATGATTATCATCTCTATATTAATATCCCCCTAACCCTTGATTTTATGGATCATATTCAATAATCTTCATATCCCTGGAATCCCTCGATCTAACCATGATCGTACACAATAAATACAAAAAAATGTTCTATGGAATTTAAAATCCGTACAAGTAATCCTAAGAACTATAACTCTCTAAAAGATTACAAAGCTTAGGAATGATATGTTTATATAGAGTGATCATCAAATCTGTTGAGTTAAAAATTCATCATCTCCCATCACTTCATATGACCTCATATCTATAAAAAAATATTCAATGGTCATATTTTTGATTTAGTTACAAAAACTTTAGAAATATGTAAATTTGACATATCATAATGATTTAGATCTTGAACTTGACATCTAATGATGGACTTTACTTTATTGTATGATTTCATTTTTTATCACTATTACAATGATATTAAATATTTTTATCTGATGGAAACAATTTTGCATCCTCTGATTATAAACATTATATAGTCATATAGACTATACCATTGATTTCCAATATGATATTCTAAACAAAGGTTAATCTGATAGATCAGTACTAATGTTACTATGATGGTTAAAACATTTAGTAGTCTGATAGATAGAACATTAGTCTAACCACTGGTAAAAAAGTAGTTAATCTGATGTATCGGACACACTGTTAGTCTAATGGATCATATTGAAAAATGAAAGTTTATTTTTTTTTCATTAGAACCATTTCAATGTTCAGTAAAAAAAATTAAAAAAACATTCTAAAACACTTGGGACATATAATGTTAGTAAAAAATTATTTTAAGAAGGTTTTATTATATTCCAGCACAAAGGAAAAGAAAAATTATATAGTATAACTTGTGACCCAACATTGGATTCTCAAAACTCCACCCAAATTTTCCTTGTGTCTTCATAAATGTATTTCCACCTTTTTTATTGCCACATTGTGTGTTTGATATTTAAAACAAGGATCCTTTAACTAATATGTGTGGGTACTCTATGAAACACTCATTTTATCTATTCCCAGATGATAAAGTTTATTACTTTTAGTAAATTAATATGATAACTAAAACATAAAAAAATACCATTATATCTATAGAAACTATACTATTACAATAATAATAATTATAATAACTAAATAGGTAATTTAATTTTACCCCACTCATTTTTGTTTTTTCTCTTCTATAATAACCTCCATTCACAACAATATAATTACATTTAGATATGTTCATGAGCCAAAAAATGAGGGAAGATAATTGTATTTCTGAATCACCAACTAGGTGAATCAAGTCATATTCGTCTGCAAAAACATGCTCTAAAAAATATCTGTCTTACTAAATCAATAACTATTTTAATTTCATACATAGAATGATAGATCTATACTTCTACTTATAGTATAATTACATAGAAAATTTTAT
Source organism: Viscum album (assembly GCA_963277665.1). Lineage (NCBI taxonomy): Eukaryota > Viridiplantae > Streptophyta > Magnoliopsida > Santalales > Viscaceae > Viscum > Viscum album. The sequence goes on along the minus strand of OY728152.1, from coordinate 1,522,199,170 downwards.
TATTGAGTCAATTAATTTGGTATTTCTTTGCATTTTAAATTAGTAACTGAATTTTTTGTGAATTTTCATTATTTTCACCTTGATGATATTGTAACCTTTCAAATGAAATAAAATTTTTATAATACATTTAAACACATGTAATCTGTATAAAAATTAATAATTTTAATAAATTGGAAAAGAACATACCAACAATCTGAGTTTCTCTTCTTCGAAAGTCCACTATATAAAGAAAAACATTTATTTTATAATTAAATTAATAACAAAAGAAAAAATTCAATAAATTTAGTTATTAATTTAACCATTATTGTAAGTAATATGTATCACTTATTCAAGGATATCTATTTAGAATATTTCTTATGTTTTATCCTTTTAAAATATAACTAAAAAATATTAGATATAAAAAATTATAATTTATAAAAAATTAACCTCAAATGATATCATATTATACTTATTATTAAATTACAAAACATTTACAAGTTGAATCACGTATTTCATCTTCAAATATTTGTGACATAAGATGTTTTTTCATGTGTAATAAAATAAGGGTTAATTATTGGAAATATTGAATGTCTCAATGTTTTATTTGTTACCACTTATGTATTTTTTTAGAACATGATACTAACAATTTCTATAAACAATCAATTAAAATATATCAATAAAAAAGAAATGAAAAATTAAAGTAAGATATAAACAATATAAATTTAAATACAATTAATAAAAAAATACCATTAATTAATTTCTTATAACTACATTTAACATGATCGAACATTTCCTAACATACTTCATCTCAAATCCTACAATAAAAGAAACACAATAACTAAAATAGTAGATAATAATATACAACATTCAAATAAAAATTTAAATTTTCAACCAAAAAAAATTAAAATCACTAACTAAAGAAATTATTAAGTTTCAAAGAAAAATAATAATCAAAATCAAAAAAAATGGTCATAAATATTATGTTTCTATAATTAAATTATCAATATTTTTTGTCTTTATGTGACCCTATAATGAAATCGAGTTCAAGATCATTAATTTAAATTCTTTCATATCCTATATGGTATAATTTTTCTCATTAGATTCAATTAAGAGGTTTTTTTAATCCATACAATTCTGGTATAATATCTTCCTCAATTTAAAATAAATTTCTTCAGTTAGTGATGGTAGATACCTACTAAGTTTTCTATTTGGTGTTCAATCCACCTTTTTGTTGGGTTTTATTTGTTGTCAATAAGGATGAAAGTCATTAATTCAAGTTACATGCTTTAAATATATTGATGTTGGATTGATTGGAAGTAGTTTTAAGTTCCAAATCATATTTATGTAAAGCTTTATATCATGGAAGGAAATTAGAAATTCCTAATTTTTTTAGAATGAGTTTGAAGTACATCCTAGATTTATATTTTATTATGAATAGTTGTTTATAAAAAAAATTCTTGATGGAGTGGAGAATCCATATTTTTGGATTTAACTATTTTATGAAAGATGAAATATTCTTCGTTAGATTAGAGGGTATTTAAAAGGTAAATTTCACGTGTCTATTGGATTTTGTTTTTACATGATTTGTTGTTATTATTTGGTTTAATTTGAATTTCAATTTAATTCTATATTATATTACAAAGAAAAATTTGTGTTTATTTATATGAGATGGGAAGGTTAATACTACCCACTCTAGAAGAGTAATTTATCTCAACTTTTAAAGAGTATAAATATATTAAAAATAGTGAACTTGAGAATATTATGAAATAACTCTTATAAAAGGGAATAATTTATTATTATGAAATGGATATTGCATATGAGTACAAGGTAACAATATATGCGTGGATGTAATTATGTCATATAAGTTAGGGAATTTGATGACACATATAATCCCTCAAATAAACATCACCTGATTAGGATTCTATGAGAGACAGTTGTACAAGATTAATGATAGGCCAGTAAAGATGGCTATGGAGAGAAGAAGAGAGTATTCGTAGGTTGGTGTAGAGAGGAAGAGAACCACCATGTGGGATGGTATGTCGGACCTTCCAATAAGTTTGGTCCTAATGGATTTTCAATACAGTCTATTGATTAGATTGATTAATAAATTTTCATTCTCTTAAAGAAAGAAACCAATGTGGGATTTAAAAATTTGGACATGTTATTCATGGATTAAAAATATTCAATACATTTATCAAAATTATACTATATAGGACATATTTCCCATCAAAATATAATTTCATATCACACCAGAGATATCATGTAATAACATCATTCCATATGAGAAGTGGATATAAATAAGTTCATCAGAAGAACATGAAGTTCTGAAACATCATATGACTTTTTTATAATGGAAGGTATGAGAATAAATAATACAAATGAAGACTAAAAATAGTATTACATTGTAATATCACTAAAATTCAAAAGATAATAATTCTCTTGAACAAATAGAAAATTAAATGAGGTAATTATAGGTAATTTAATTTTTATTTTATAAATATCATGATGTTTTTATTCATGATTCAAATAGTAATAAAGAAAGAAGTTGTAGAGAGTCTTATGATGAAAATTAAGGCTCATCAAGATTGTATTATAAATTATTCAGGCATATGTGGAATATATATGAAATGGGAATCATTAAATAAGGAATAAACTTCAATATGATTTAAAGAAGGAAATAATAACATTTTTATTATATAAATAATATACTGAGTCAATAGGATAAATATTTTGGGATGTTAAATGAAAATAATTATATAATATGATATTTATGTGGATATAAAAATATTTAATGATGGGGAATGAAGAATTTTGAATATGTATATTATGTAGTTTATGGAAGAAGAAAACAGAGATATTAAATTGGAACTGAAACCATTTTTCATATACTATAAGTCGAAGGAAAGAGAAAAGTGGGACCCGGTACAAAATCTATTGATAACTCTATGTATTGAAGAAAGAAAAAGAGACTCGGTTATTTTTGTGTGTACTGAAGAAGAAAAATACATATACCAAACTCTATATGCATATTCTTATTCTATGGGTCAAATATTTTGAGAATTTCTAATATTTTTGAGAAATTTTTCATTTATGAGAACTTAATAGGAAGAATAAAGGAGGAATATGAAACCTATATTATATAGTTAATGTCCATGATGAAGTTTTTGTGAGATCCATCCTATATTTCTACTATGTAAGACTAATGAAAATCATTTCATCCTTTATTTGTAGCTTGTGTAAGATTACATTTTGATACTTATATCGAGGAAACGTTGAAGCTAGTTGAATACTGAGGAAGGAGATCATATTATTTATTTCAATAGAATATAATAACTATGTTATTGAACACACCTCATTAGAAGCAAGATAAAACTTCTATCTCTGTAAACATAAGTTGTAATTAATTGGTTTCTTTATACCATGCCAGTGCTAGGATAATGGTTACAATGATATACCCTTTCCACTAATTCATTTGATAATACAAAGTAATCTTTGTGTGAGTGGGATAATAAAAATGTTACACTGGGGATTTATTAATCTTAATAGACATGAACCTCATTATCAATCCTCAGTGTTATTATTATACAACTTTCATATTCATCTATACATGCATACTAAACAAAGGTGAAATAAATAAAATATAGAGATCCATTAATTGAATAAGTGAAGTGGTGAAAAAGGATAAAAGTATATATTAGGTTAAAATTATACTAATATTGATCCTCCCAACCCGTCAATATTGGATATATACCATTGTGATCCTTTAAATTGGTATCAGAGTAGGCCACACCGCTATATAAAATCTCAAAGTTGAAGTTAGTTTTAAAGATTTAAGTTTGTCTTTTAAAGACAATGTGGAATAAAAAAATAGAGGGACTGTATATAATATTGATAATATTTACATCTCTTCCAAAATTCAAAAATAATGTAAGGAATAATGATTAAGAATACTTATCTATTATAAAAAGAGAAAGAAAATCAAAATTCTACATGATTTAATCATGATAATATGAGACCTTACATGAATATAAATTTTTTGATTGAAATTTTAAATAGTAAGAAGTAGGTTAACTCATCTATCTCAAGTGAATTATATCTTTCACAATATTGTGAGGCAAACCTAAATTTTTGTCTATATTGTTCCTCTAATGAACCAAGTATAAGTGGAGAACTCCATATCTCTAAAGTTGTATTTGATAAATCATATATAGATTCATGTGATTTCATTGAATAAACCCTATAATCATTTCCCAAATAAGTTCCTACTTTTATTCTTTTCTACCTTAAATAATTATAGAAATAGGTCACCCAATTTTTGAGAGAATAATATGTTATGGACAAACTATTAGATGAAATTAAATTGGTGTGAAACAAATATCACCAATAAAGTTTAATCAAAGAGACCAAGGAATTTGGAAATTGAAGATAAATGCTCCAAACATGATAATTAATTTATAAAAAAATAAATATAAATAATAATCCTTGAAAAGGCTTGTAGAAAATTATTTTTAAATGGAATAATATAAAATCTCAATCATTAATGTAAAACATTATCAATTAGAATTAAATGAAAACAAGATTTTATATTGTGGTAGTTTATTACATTAAAAGACCAAAATATACGTGGATAATGATGAGAAATTAATAAATGAGAATGAAAAAAAAATTAGGAAATTAAAGGATGATAAAAATTTCCTTATAATTAAATTCCTCAGGCTTAAAATTAATATTACAATTCTAGAAACTGCTCAAATTAAGTCCTTACAGAAGATTGATAATAAATTTTATTTTAATTTAATACCAAGAAGGTTTCATATGAAAAAATACCTCAATATGGTGGAAAAAATACCAAGATAATCTAAATATCAATCTCAGTAATCTTTAAAATGAAAGTCACAATCCAACTCATAAATCAATGATTATTCTGAATCTATTTTTATAATTTTTACATGTTTTTATTTAAAATTTATACAAATTTTGATGAGTAAAAATGGTTCTAATTCCACATATACATCTATGGTGGTTTAGATCATGATTAAAAGTTTTTTTCTCCAAAATAATCCCATTTAATAAATTAAAAGGAACAAAAGAAGCATGAAAAAAGATCAGGATAGATTTATATAAAAAAGAAGAGAAAAATATTTTTAGATATTTTTTAGTGCTACAACAACTTTAGTCACATAGATTTTAATTTTTATCAAAAACATTATACCACTATAAGAAAATAAGATCCAACATTGAGGGGAAGAAAATATGAGAATAAGAAAAATCTATGGTAGAAAGGTAAAAATATATCTAAATCAAACATATTTGAAATTATAGAAAAAATAAATGAAAATTCAAATAAAATTGGTTATAAGAGTGATTCATGCTTAGCTAAAACAACTAATTTTTCATCTAAATCAAATGAAAAGGCAATACCATGGAAATTTATTAATAAAGATTAGATAGACTTGGTAAATAAGATGATGAAATTTGGTAACTAGAATGTTCCAATGAAGACAGTGGAGAAGTCAAAAGAGTTATTGATAGAAATAATATTTTCGATAATTTTATATTTAATATAAATTTTTTAATCCCACTAAAGTGTTTTTTTAAGGTCAATTGTTATATTTTTTGGTTTTAGAAGTATTTTGAGCTTAATTAGAAAAATGGCCTAATTTTTTATTTTAAACAGTTATAATTTATAAAATATTTCAGCCAAAATTATTTATCAATGAATCAAAATTGTGTAATTTACTTTTTTAGGCTTCCATAGATGTTGTTATTAATTTCTAACAATAATATCAAGATCTGAATCAAGACATTTGAGGCCAAAAATAAGCTTGCAATTCTATCATTGTAATATGTGAATAGATTTCGATATTTTTGAATATATTCATATATATCATAAATTTATGTCCTCGTTTAGCTAATATTTCACATTAAGAAATAGAAAATCTGGAAAATAATTTTTTATTTAGGTTTCTAGGCATGACTTCTACTCTTTTAGGGTCATAAATACATTTGAACTTGGTGCATAGGAATAGGAATAGTCAGTTAAGATAGAATAAATTTTTAGCATAAATAGGCTATAAAATTTCCTAAAAAGGCCAATGAAACTAATTGTTTTTATACGCACTTGAAATACATATGGGAACAACTTTTAAGAAAACACTAGTTACAATTTATTCCATTAAATATGTCTACCATGTGAAAACTTTCAGAGGAAAAATCCGTAGTGATATATTTTACCTCTTGCCTATAAAAAAGCATCCTTTCTCATTTTAAGAGGGATAGCAACATTAACTATCCATTTTCAATATATTTTTAGGGTTTTATTTTTATTTAATACCATTATTAATTTTTATTATATTTTAGTCTTCTTTTTCCTCTCATTCTTTCATTTTTTTTTTGTGTTTCTAACCCATTATTCTCTAATATGTTCTTTAATACTCATGATCATGAGTAACTAACCAATTAATGTTCTTGGGGAGAAATAAAGTGTGTAACAGAATCCTTTTAACATTAATTATTAATTTCTATTATCTTATTAGAGTTAGTCTAAGAGGACCTTAGTGGGAAAGTCTCCTTTGTGTCTCCACTTTCCACCCAATACTTAGTTTCTTCTTTTTTCAATATTTTACCTCAATTTAGGCGGTGTTATATAGTGTACACAATAATCATTTAATGCACAATATATTCAAAACATGGATAGAGGAGGATATCCAAACATATTATGGAGTGTGTCCATTAGGTAAATTTGAAATTATTAATGAGATGGTGAAGGTTCACTCTAGGTGTTCTCCTGGGAGGATCTCCATTCTATCTAACATAATTCTATTTTCTTTTAGTTTTTTCACTGAATTTATATATATATAAATATTAAATTCATATTTCAAACCCACCTCATTATATATATTTTTTATATCATTTATGATATAAATAGCGAAAATATAATTTTTGGTGTTGTGTGAGCTGCCACCTCGAGAATGACCCTGGGTGTACATTATATTACATGATTAGGTAAATAAAATATTGAGCAAGGATACATGATAAATCCCCACATATTATTTATCCTTGGGTAACAAATAGAATAAATTTAAATTTAAAAATAAACCTAATTAATCAAGAAGGATAGATACACTAAAGAATAATAGTTTCTTCTATTATATAAAATGAGCACACTCCATATAAACATGATAATAGCCAATTGAAATTAAATTTGAGGGAGGAAGTATTAAATACAATGGAAAATAAGTCCAAATTTAAAAAAAAGAAATTTTTGAAGAACTATCTTAATAATCTATGTGGGAGAACCAAAATTATTTAGCACACTCCCAAATAATTTTTAATCATTTATCCAGACTAATTAGATGAAGAAAAAAATTAAATAAGCATAAGAAAGTGTAAGTAAAAAATGAAACTAAAATATTCAACATAAATAATTAAAAACTCATGAGAGTTTTTCAATAAATGTTGATCAAAGGAATCCGGAAGTGTTATTTTAGAGGTTTGTGCCGTTTGTACACAATTCAAATGATTGTCTTACAATAATAACATATTGAGAATAAATATTAAATAAAATGAATACTTCATCAGGAGAATTAATATCCTTTTTGGATAATTAAAATATGAATATTACACATAAATAAATTATTAAAAAATGAAAGATATCAATGTTCCCATAGAGTACAGTCTTGGAAAATATGAGACCTGGTGTAAAGATTAAATCTTCACTTGTAGCGAATTTGGAAAGGGAAATATGTTCGAGAAGAAATTATCAATCCATTTTCTCATATTGATGAAAAAATGGTTTCATCTTATTCCATAATATTTTTTGTTATATATTAGTGCTATAATTCTAGGCAATTGAATGTGAATCTAGTTCTCAAGATAAGAATAAATGAATAGAAGCATGCTAGAATAACTATTATATATTTGATAAAAATAATTATCTTGATATGATTTATCAGTTTTTGATATAAGGAATAATTGAATAAAATATCTACCTTGATGAACTGAATATATAGGTCAACCCTTAAGGGTGAGTTTACCCTAGAGAAGATGTTAGATTCATATCACATAAAATCTATAATCATTGTAAGGTTCTCAATATATTTTCATTAAAAAGGTTTAGATTGACATTTATCTCATCCCTAGTTTGAAAAAATAAAATCATGATATTAAGGGGGATAAATTCATCTAATAAATGACAAGAAAATGAGGTATTTTTCGGAGAATTTAGGGATTAATTTTAAAACTTGGAACATTCTTGTGAATTTTTTTAACCTATGAGTTGAAATGAGTGTAGGATCTTGGATTATAATTCTAATAAGAAAAAATTTATCATTTGGTATTTATCGGTTTTAACCTAAAGAATTATATAAAACCATTTAGTGATATATGGTAAGGAGTTTTAAGAGTTGATATAATATTTTGTTAAACAATGGACAGCTTTAGTGTTTAAATTAAACCCTCTTATTTTCTACAATGAGCGTAGCTCAAAAACACTTGGAGCATAATGAGTGATGGAACATTTCATATGAATGAATTGATAACACAATCTTCCTTATACTTTGTAATTTTTTCAATAAGGGGGAGAGAAGGAAATGAAAGAAGTTAATGAGAAAAGGGAGATAGAATAAAAGATGGTAAATTAAGAAGAATAATTTCTTAAAATATTGATATACCATTTTCTACCATTGTTATTGAAAAAATACAAAGTGGGGGTTAAACCCACCATATGTTTTTATTATGTTTTTTTTTTCAATAAGGACCAAATGTATTAATACAAGTTATATGTTTTCAATATGTTCATATTTCATTTATTAGAAATAGTCTGACTTTCCCAGTCATGTTGATGAGAAGTTGGATAGCTTAGAAGAAAATTGGAAGTTCCTAATACTATTCATAAGGATTTCAAATTATTATTGAGATTTATATTTCATGAAACATACATGATTGAAAAATAATATTTGAATAAGTGGAGATTCCATACTTATGTATTTAACTGGTATGTGAAGTATAAAATACTATTGGATAATGAAAAGGATATTTAAAATATAATTTAGATGAGGATACTATATTTTGGTCTTATAGGTTGTTATGTTATTATTTAACACAATTTTAAGTTCAATTTAATTATATGACATACAAAAAAGGAAATTTTTTGTTAAGTGTTATGATATTAGAAGTTTAATACTACCCACTTCTGAAGACTACTTTAGCTAGACTTCAAAGGATTCTGAATATTTGGAAAAGGTTTGGACTTTAAAAGAGTAGTGAATCCACTCTTATCAAGTGGAATAACTTACTCATATGAAATGGATAATTCATATAAGTGAAAAATAATAATGTATAGGTAGGTAGAATTATTTTTTAAAATTTATATCATTTGAAACATTATACTATCACTCAATCTGAAACCACTAAAGCAGCCCACTATCAAAGATGGCTATCCAAGATTAAAGGAAGCCCAGTGAGGATGGTTTAGGAGAGGTGTATATATCATGCACAAGTCATCATAGTGAGGAAGTAAACCACCATGCGAGGTGGAATGGTAGGATCATCAGGCAGGTTGTCCCTAAGGGATTTTCATAATGGACTATTGGGTGACTTGTGTAATAAATTAGTGTTCCCTAAAAGGAGAAAATTGATGTGGGCTTCAGAGAAATTCACACACTATTCATTAATTAAAAACATGCACTGCAATTATTGAAATGAAACCACATGGGTCATCTTTCCCATATAACTCCGATTTCATACCACTCCAGAGATCTCATGTCAGAAGATCATTCCATTTGAGAGGTGGATTCCCTTAATTTCATCAGAATATAATGCAATTATGAAACATAATAAGGGTTATTTTTTATAAAGGTCTTCTAAAAATGAGACAAAGGAAAACTGAAAATATGATTACTCAAAAATATTGATAAACTTTAGAGGATAAGAATTATCGAGAAGGAAAATGAAAATAAATTTTACAATGATGGGTAATTAATAATTCATTATTGAATTATCGTGATTTTTTTATTCGTTATTTAAGTAGTAATGAATAGGGAAATTATGGAAGAGTCTTGAACCATAAATTAAGGAACACTATAACTGTATTATTCATTCTTCATGCATTCCTGGACTATGAATGAATCTTATTTCACAAAATAAGGAATAATCTTCTTTGGAATTTGAATAAGTCTACAATAAAGTTTTTATTATTTAAATAATATATTTATCCTATAAATGGTATTTTTAGGGAAATTTAATGAAAATAATTATGTAAAATGATATTTGTGCAGATAAGAAAATATTTAGTGAGAGAAGAAGAATAATAGTGAAGATATATATTTTTTAAGTTGTAGAAGAAGAAAAATGTGAGATTAGAGAAACATTGTAAGAATATTACAAATAATATAAGTCAAAGGAAAGAGAATAGTGATACATGATACAATATTAGTTTTAGACCCCATTTATCAAACAAAGAAAATGTTACCAAGTGTTATTATTATGTAATGAAGAAGCAAAATAAAGAAACTGAACTATGAATGCACTAGATTTTTTATAGGTTAAATATTTTAAGAAGTTATGGTACTTTTGTGAATTTTTTCATTTATGAAAACTAATTAAGAATATTGATCATATATTCTGTAGTTAATGTTCATGTTAGTGTTCTGAGATATCCAACCCATGGTTCTTTTATATAAGATTTAATGAGATAATTTAAGCTATTATTTATTTCATGTGTGAGATGATACATTAATTTTTATACTGAGGTAGTGTTAAATATTGGTGTATTCTAAATAATTTAATCATATTTTTTGTTTCAAGATAATACCATAACTGATTTGTTGATCATAATTTATTAGAAGTAGGCCAAAACATGTATCTCATCAAAGAGAAGTTACAAGTCATCACTTACTTTGTACCTGGTCAGTTCCATGGTAACGAAACTAAGGATATACCTTATGCTTCAGTTGAAAATAAATAGAAAGTTATTTGAAAGTGGGATGATAACCATTATACACTGGGGATTTAGTCATCCTAACAGAGGTGAACCTCATTAATAAACCTTGGTCTTTGTTTTTTGTTTCTTTCTTGTTTATATCTACATGTATACTAACCAAAGTTGAGATATGGAAAATATAAAGATCCCTCACTGAATAAGAAATGAGGTGAAAAGGGATAAAAGGTTAAATTTTATTAAAAGTATACCAATACTAATTTAACCTCATCTCAATGCTCGAAACATCCAATTGTGATCCTTTTGAGATTCAATGTATAAAACACTTATAATGCTTGATATTCAAGTATAAAGGGATCTTAAATTTTTATAATCCTATTAAATTTGACAAGAGTGACTCCAAAATTATCTTCTTTAATGCCTTCAATAGGATTTATTTAATCATTATTAAATAAAATAACACTTCTTTAAATTAGATAACTCAAATCAATAATTTTTTAAACACACTATAATAAGAAAAATTTCTGTTATCTATTGTTACACACACAAGAACACTAAAACTTTGAGTCCCATCCTCTTATCAATAGATTTCGTCTGCCACCTATAACCATTTCAAGTGACCTTGGTCATCGTTTAAAAACACATGTTAATAAATTGACTTAAATATTTCAAATATTTTTTATAGAAGTTTTCTTAGATATAAAAGTTGAATCTAGAACAATCATTAAAAACTAGGAAAAATCGAAACAAAAAAATATAAAAAAAATAAATAAAAATTCTAATATAAAACATTAATTATCTATAAACCATCAAAAAATCATTTCTATGGATATCATCAATTGTTTCTGGTGTGTGGTGATATTTTTTAAAGAAAATTTCATTCTGATCCCAACAAAACAATAATAAGCATATAATTTTAGAAATAATGTAAATATAAAAAAAATAGGGGTATGTAACTTATTGTACATATACTTGAACCTAAAAAAAATTATAAAATAGAATTATGTGCTTGTAATATCATTGGAAATTTATGTAGGATATCTTCCATTTTTGAAATTTTAAATAATTTTAAAGAAAATAAGGATAGTACTGTACATGTTTCCTTACCTTCAACATCATTTTTTCTTATAGAGCTAGTTTATATTATCTTAATTACGTGAAAATATCTTGAATAAAATTTCATAGACTCATCATTAATGTATCCTTCAATAATTTATCCTTCTAGGTGACTTTCATTATGAAAATACATTTTCAATCTTCACAAAATTATTTAATCATTCTATATAAACCTGTTAATTAAATCTCTACAAAATTAAAATAATGAAAACATATTTCTCATACCAAACAATTGGATACATCCAAAAATAGTAATGAGATTTATAAATAAAAACTTAATGTTCCAAATGAATTAAAAAGTGTGTCATGATGTCAAAAAAAGAATGTGTAAGATCCTAACCATTATAGGTATGTATCAAACTCATTTTAAGTTATTGTTTTACCCTTTTTTATCATGTGTTTATTGTTTCTTGCCTTGGGGTTTTCTCAAGTGAATTTTGAGAATTTTGGAAGCCCATTGGGCTATGCACGGTTAGGGAAAATAGTGTGGTTTTCCCCAGAAAACCATGTACCCATTTTTAGATCCATAGTAGGTGGATCATAGTTTGAAAAAACCATGTGGCCTCCCGAACCAAATAATAAACCCTCAGATTAAGGGGGTTTTCATGGTTTTCATGCTGATAAGGTTCACAGTTTGGCAAACAATGTGTGCAAGATTTTAAACCCATTAAATTTATATTAAAAAATCCCAAACCCCTGGTTTAAATCCCTAATCACCCTATTTCAGACTAATACAATTTCAAAAAAAAATTGGCTCTAAAGAGGGTTAAAAGGCTCCTTGAACCCCTCTCTTTACAAATCAAATATTTGGTGAAAGGATCGACTCCTCTTTGGTAAGTGATCTCTTCTTTGATTGGGTTCCTCTATATCCTATATTGCTCTGCCATTTTTAGAGGGATGATTTCCTCAATTTTCAATTGGTTTTTATATAGTTTATTATGAATATCTTTTTTTATCCCAATCCTAGGTTTTGATCCTAGAACTCTTCTGCCATTGTGAATTTTACTATTTTATATCAAATTAGGGGTTGCAGTTGGCGAGTGTTCATCAAAAATCTTGAGTTAAGTGGTATAATTTCCTATTCCCATAGTATTTATTATGATCGCGTGTATATAATTCTTCCATTATATTTCCACATTGTTCAATTGAAATAAAATTAAAAAGTTGAATTTAATTCTATGAAATTGGGAATCCCTTCATGGATCTATTTAGACCCGTTGGAGTTTATGAGATTGGATAAGATGGTAACACATGGGGTGTTCTAATATCATTGAAATGATTATTTATGGAATGTAAAAAGGGTAATAATTGTTTATTGGAATTTAATTAAATCCTGGTTTTATGTTGATAATGGGAATTAAAGGGTTTGTTGGCATGATCACAAAGGGTTAATTAGTTGTGTAATTAAATGTTTATAATTGGATTAATGGTTAATTGTTCATATAATTCCACTTGACTAAAGTAAATAACCATAGTTGTGATTGATAATTTAAATTGCCAATAGTGAAGAGAGTGATTTAATTAAATGTTAATGATGTTGAACCTTGATATGAATGTGAAACATGTGATATTTTTTATTGATTGAACAATGAGGTATGGGTTAGGGATTGATAATCCAAATACTCCTGGTGTGTCAGACTAATACTATAATCCCCCAATTTATGCATGTGAAAAATGGAGTATGGGACAAGGACTGGTTCTCCAAATACCTGTGAATAATTAAATACCATTAAATAATGAATATTGATCTTCCTATGATGCATGTTTCTGAATAAAACAAGGGCCAAATAAGGTACAATTATTTCAAGTTTCATTGTGAACCCTGGGTCCTATGTGGTTAATTAAAAAATAATTAAATGTGAGTCTTTTTTAATTTTTCTTTTGTTCCCTATTCTTTATATAACTAAAAACACTATTTTAGACTGGATATAGCTCTAGAAACCATTGGTGGTGGCTTACTGACCTATACTCACACCCTACCTAGACTACCTAATGGGTACCGGAATAGACTTCATGTTTGTAGGAAGGGATATGGTAAAGAGCTCTATGTTAGATGGATGAGTTGGAATTTAGGATACATCAAGGATGAGGGAACTGAATATAATTTCAGGACACTCATGGGAGTTTTCAATGACTTTATTTTGGGTTTTCATTTAAAACTTGAAACTTATAAGTCATGAAATATTTACTACATCTTTTTAAAGTCATTTTACCTATTTTGGATTCATCATGAGATATTGGTCTTCATGTGTTGTTTGTTTGATTATTGATCATGGAATTATCATGGTTATCTTTTATTATCATTTTGATATTTTTTGTTTATTCCCACTATTGTGTTGATTTGATAAAGAGTTTATAGTCTCCCCACCTTAAATATTATTCCCTTGTATCTAGTTGATAGTCTCTAATGAGTAGAGATGTGAAGATAAGGTTATGTAATGAATCCTCTTGGGGTACCGATACGTGGAACTTGGCTTGGGATATTACAAAGTGGTATCAAAGGTGTTATGTTTTCTTTTCAATTGTATTACTATTTGGTAAAGGTATACATGAGGCTAGGATGAATTAGGCTGTGTTTACAATAATTTTCATGGTAGTATCTAACCCATGTGAAGGGGAAAACCCAAGTACCCGGGCAGGATTTTTTTTCTTGATGTTTGATATTATAGATGAATGGAATTTCCCCTTGGGTGATGCACCTGTTATGTGGTGTTATTATTCTATGAGATTTAACTCATGGCCTAAATTTTCATCGGAGTTGAGTGTGTATTCATCATTCTATTAACTCGTTATTTTATGTGAAATGAATCATTTTATCCATGCACAGAAAATCGGGTTTTTGGTGAGTCGTTTAAATGAAAATGATTTTCTTTATTATAGTATTTTAAAAATTAAATGGCGCCTAATAAGAATTTTCTAATTGTAAATGATGTTAAAAGTGGTAATTTGAAATGGATAAAATGGTTTTCTAGTGATAAAATTTGAAATATGAAACTTTTTTACCCAATAATTATAACGACCCATACTTTAAATACATTGTTATTACATCAAAATTAAAGCATACTTATTACAACATTTAACAAAACCACGAAAGGACCATATAGGTATAGTGTCTTTAGAAACTGGGAAACATAAACAACTGGTTCATAAAGCGTCTACACTGTCTCCCATTTATTTCATCATATCTATAGTCCCTTTTGGCATATCTTACTTAATAACCTTCTTCCTGACCTGGGGAAAGAAAACATACGAAAGGGTGAGATCAAATGCTCAGTAAGGGTAAACAAAAGAAATATCAATCACATCATATTCATAAGAACATAAATTTTGGAAATCTTAACCTGCAATAGAGAGCATAATTTTATAACATGGGATAAATCATGGCAGTGAAATGTAATCATAAAACATGAAACTTTGCGGCATACACACATAATCATAGAGAATCATTTCTTATTAGTCAAGGCTCATTGCCAAGACTATCTTAGTGGACAATTTCCATTTCTGAACCGAGTTCACTCCTCGTTTCAGTCCTGTTTCACTAAACCGGTATAACCTACCATTCCAGCCATGTCTATCTCATGAGATATAAAATCTTTACCCAATGCATTGGAGGGAGATATAGGTCCCACCCATCTCAGAATGATACCATTCTTATGTGTTCCACAAAATCATAAATCATACATCATTGCATAACCCATGTAATACAAATGGGAATCTTAAACATCATGACATCATAAAACAATTCATATAAGACAAAGGAATTCATAAAAATAATTCCATCACAACATAATCAAATCAATGTAGTAATAGGGATAAAAACAGAACCCTTTATTATCTTAGATGGAAAATAATTTTGATAAAACACTTGAACCCCGTTCTTGAGGAAAATATCCTTTTTCTTCAAAAACATTTTTCCTTTCTTAACATGTCATACAACTTTAAACTAAAAGAAGTTTATTAAAAATAAACTTGAAAACTTGTAAAGGAAGCTTCTTGGAAATAATGTTTTAAAAATCCATTCAAGCCGTATAAGTTAAAAAAACATTCTTCTCGTACTTTTGTCGGAAAAGTCAAAAAAGTACCTCATACGAAAAATGACAAAAGATTCCTTTCATATCTTTTACTAAAAACTCACCGAAGGGTAAAATAGGATTTAAACAATTGTAGTTGAATGAAAATAATATTACATATTGAGGAAACATGGAAGTGGATGATAAAATACACCCCAGTAAATACTAAATTATAAACAATCTCGGATAAAAATGAGATTGTGATATTTCCCTTACCTTAGGTCCCTTTTGCTTCGTAAGTGTCTGAACCTCCTGTATAATGATTTAAATAATGTTATTGACTTATTCCAGAATCATAATTATTTTTATGATATCATATATGGTGATTTTCTTAGCTTCTTAGTAGTAATATTTCCTTTCTACTTCTTATTCGGGTGTTTATAACTTTTTGCTCTTACGCGTGTTGTGTCGAATAAATTCTTATTATTATATTTAGGTTATAGATACCTCATTTACAGAATGGTATTAGTGTAATATATATCATATTAATTCATTCAATTCATTTATATAATCATTAAGAAATGAAGATCATGTAGAACGAGCCGCATCACATCGTGGAGACGGTATTCCGTACGTACGCACGAGTGATGATATCGTTCCTATGATCATGGAATTCTATTGGAGTGTATGTATACTATTTCAGAATCACTTTATAATAGTCATATATAGTCATTATTTACACCATTATACCCATCCAAGTAAGGTGGTGGTGGAAAATAGATTACACCACGGCGTGGAGATGGTATTCCGTACGTACGCATGCGCGGTGATTTCATTTTCCGTAGGATGGATAGATGGTGAAATAGGCTTGTTTTATAGTTATAATAACATATCGGTATATTAGTGATACTGATTTTATTACTAATATAATATTTGTTTTAAAAACTATTTTATGTCAATTTTGACACTATTTAGTAATTGATTTTTGTGAAAATCATAACAGAATTATTAGTTCGAACCAAGTTAATTAAATCAATAATTGCATGTCATATTAACCTATAAAATTAGTGGAATTAATAAAAAGTCTCAAATTACATTTATTTTGGTGTTTATAACATTAATTATGTCAATATTTTATTAATAAGATAATTACTGCATCATCTTTGTGTCATAAATAAATTAAATTATTTAATCTCTAAAAATTACAAATAAAATACAATTATGTAGGAAATATTTTTATATTTCTAATGAATATTTATAGTCGAATTTATCTTATGTATAACCCCATATTAAAAATGATTTACTTATTAAACTTTGATTTTAACTATTTTAACCCTTCTTTAAATAAATCAATAATAAATGTCATAATCTAATTCAAGTGGGCCTAAATGGTCATATTTTATTCCTAAGATTATTTTTGGTCGAATTACACTTGTCCAATAGAATTAGGACATGTGTTAGGGTAAAAATAATATCATTTTTACCCTTAATTACCCTATTTACTTTTAACCGTGGTAAAAAAAAGTAAAAAGTTACTATTCACCAAAAAAATTATTTTCATCTCATTGAACCACATTTTACTTACTGACATCAACCGTGTCTCTCAGATTTTTGAAATTCCACTCACAGAAGCGGTAAAATTATGTTTTATGAAAAATTCAGTTTTTTAACTACCACTTAGTGGTTTTACTATTCATTAAAAATTGAAAGTTTTTAGAAAAATAACAAAATTTCACCCTAGGCTAATTTTGATATTCCGAATCCAAAAATGAAGCCCAATTTGAAAAATAAAATTTATAAAATTTCAAAAAGTGGTTACTACTATTCGTAACGGCTAGTTTTAATAATATTTTAATAGCATATCATTGTTTAGTGAAACTCGGTATTGCGTACGACGCAAGCTATCGAGGAAGGTCGCGATTTCGTGTAAAGAAAGACAAGAAAGTGTTGTGTAGAAAAAGATTCCTTTGATGATTTATATAACATAAAAGTCTCGGGTGTTACATTCTACCCCCCTTAAAATGAATTTCGCCCTCAAAATTCGTCACTTTGTAACAAACAGATGAGGATACCTCTCCCTCATCATATCCTCAAGCTCCCATTTAGCTTCTTCTAATTGGTGGTTCCTCCATAAAACTTTCACCAATCGAGTGGTCTTGTTTCGTAGGACTTTTTCACTACGATCCAGAATCTCTATCGGTTGTTCTTCATAAGAAAGATCTTGCTCCAATGGTACAACTTCTGAGCTAAGTACATGTGAAGGATCAGGTATGTACTTTCTCAGGAGAGATACATGGAACACATCATGAACTTGAGAGAGATTCGGTGGAAGCGCCAATCGGTAAGCTACCTTCCCAACACGATCCAGTATTTCGAAAGGACCGATATATCTAGGGCTCAACTTCCCCTTCTTTCCAAATCTCATGACTCTCTTCCAGGGAGATATTCTTAAGAACACTTTATCACCCACTTCAAACTCAAGGTCTTTTCTTCGGTTGTCGGCATAACTTTTCTGTCGACTCTGAGCTTCTCTTATGTGTTGTTGAATAGATCTGACCTTTTCTGCCATTTCGTCAATGAGATCAGGTCCTAATAGCTTTCTTTCCCCAACTTCATCCCAGCAAGTTGGAGTCCTGAATTTCTTTCCATAGAGAGCTTCATAAGGAGCCATCTGAATACTGGAGTGAAAGCTATTATTATAAGAAAATTCCACCAAATGTAGGTGTTGATCCCAACCACCTTTGAAATCCATAGAGCAAGCTCTCAACATATCTTCTAGAGTTTGAATTGTTCTCTCAGACTGATCGTCTGTCTGAGGATGATAAGCAGCGCTGAAACTCAACTCTGTATCCAGAGCATGCTGAAGACTTCTCCATAACTTCGAGGTAAATCTCGGATCCCGATTAGATATAATATAAAGTAGTACTCCATGCAATCTTACCACTTCCTTTACATATATCCTGGAAAGATGATCCAGAGAGAAATCCTCTCTAATAGAAATGATGTGTGCAGACTTTGTAAGACGATCAACTATGCCCCAGATAGCATTATTGCCTTTGGATGTTTTAGGAAGTCCTGTGACAAAGTCCATAGTGATGTTTTCCCATTTCCATTCGAGTATGGTTAATGGTTGTAACATCCCCTTAGACTTCTGTCTCTCAGCTTTAACTTGTTGACAAACCAAGCATCGAGAGACAAATTCAGCAACATCTATTTTCATGCCATCCCACCAGAAGTACTCTTTCAGGTCCCTATACATCTTCGTGCTTCCAGGATGAATAGATAATGAAGAACTATGAGCCTCATCCAGAATCTCCTTCTTTAATTCGGGGATGGGAGGAACACAAACTTGATTCATGAACTTTATTATCCCATCACAATCAAGGTTGAATTCAGGAACATTTCTCACCATCTTTTGTAACTTGACATCTTCTTTCTGTTCCTATTTAATCTTCACATGTATAGATGGTTGAACATTCATTTGAGAAAGATAAGATTTTTCCCCTTCCATTATAATTCCAAGATCTATCCTTTGTAAATCCATAAATATTGGATCTTTTTTTATCCTCATCATGGATAAACTAGCATGGTCTTGTCGACTTAATGGATCTGCCACCTTGTTTGCTTTCCCAGGGTGGTAATGGATTGAGCAGTCATAATCCTTAATCAGCTCCAACCATCTTCTTTGACGCATATTCAGCTCCTTTTGTGTGAAAATATACTTTAAACTTTTATGATCAGTATAAATATCACACTTTCACCATAAAGGTAATGCCTCCAAATATTTAACGCAAATATTACCGCAGCTAACTCCAAATCATGTGTTGGGTAATTTTTCTCATGGATTTTCAACTGTCGTGAGGCATAAGCTATCACCATATAATTTTGCATAAGAACACACCCCAATCCCTTCTTGGATGCATCACTATAGATCACAAACCTTTCTCCACTACAAGGCAGTGTGAGCACAGGTGCACTGGATAACCTTCTTTTCAACTCCTTGAAATTCTCTTCACATTCTTCTATCCAGACAAACTTAACTCCTTTCCGAGTCAACTGGGTGAGTGGATCAGATAATCATGAAAAATCTTTCACAAAACGTCGATAATATCCAGCCAAACCAAGAAAACTTTGGATCTCAGTTACTGTTTTTGGTCTCGACCATTTTTTGATAACCTCTGTTTTTTCTGGATCCACAGATATCCCCTCTTTTGAGATTATGTGACCCAAAAATGCAACTTTTTGAAGCCAAAATTCACACTTGGTAAATTTGGCATAAAGCTTCTCCTTTCTCAGGGTCTTCAATATAATTCTCAAGTGATCTTCATGTTCTTCCTTGCTCTTTGAATAGACAAGAATATCATCGATAAAGACTACCACAAATTGATCAAGATAGTCTCTAAAGACTCTATTCATCAGATCCGTGAAGATAGCAGGGGCATTAGTAAGACCAAATGGCATCACTATAAATTCATAGTTTCCATACCTTGTACGGAAAGTCATCTTTGGTATATCCTCCCTTTTGACCCTTAATTGATGATACCCTAAACGAAGATCAATCTTGGAAAAGTATTGAGCCCCTCGTAGTTGGTCAAATAAGTCATCAATGCGTGGGAGAGGATATTTGTTCTTGATAGTGATCTTGTTAAGTTCTCGATAATCAATGCAGAGTCTCATTGATCCATTTTTCTTCTTAACAAATAGAACAGGTGCTCCCCAAGGTGACACACTAGGTCGTATGAATCCCTTATCAAGATTCTCTTGGAGTTGCTTCTTCAATTCTTGTAACTCAATTGGGGCCATTCTATAAGGTTTCTTTGAAATAGGAAAAGCACCCGGTACGAGTTTTATTGAGAACTCAACTTCACGATTTGGTGGAAGTCCCGGTAATTCCTCTAGAAAGACATCATCAAACTCTCGTACAATGTGCATATTCTTAATCGTGAGTTTCTCACTAACCATTTGAGATAAACAAACTTCATTTAGTGGAATCAAGACCCATGAGATGGAAGAAATTTCCACTGGAAGGTTATGTTCATCCTTGCATTGATAGACGATCATAGATTGATCTGGAATATGAAATGTGACTTCCCTTCTTTGGAAATTGATATGAGCTCCATATAATGAAAGCCAATCCATGCCAAGAATCACATCAAATTACACTATAGGAAGGATCACAAGATCTGCAGGAAGCACTTTCCCAAAAACTTCGATCGGAGAAGAATTATAAACTTTTGATGCGACTGTTGTGCCATTAGGTGTTGTCACATCTAACTCAACATCTAATTGTTGAGGTAATATGGTGATACCCTTAGAATATTCTTCAGAAATAAAAGAGTGGGTGGATCCAGAATCAAATAAAACATTTTCTACTTTAGAGTGGATGGGAAGTGTACCTTTCACCACATCGTTATCGTACTCCACATCGCTGATAGAAATTGCATGTGACTTTCCTTTGTCTTTAGCCTTAAGAGTTTGTTGACGTCGACCATCATCATCAACCCTTGGATTAGGGCATTTATTGGCATAATTTCCCATCTCATTGCACTTGAAACATTGAAGTGTAGTAGGTTCATTCTGTGTATCCCTTCCTTTGTTTGCATCATTAGACATATTTTTCCCATCATCGTGGCATTCAAATGCCCGATGACCTTCCTTTACACATTTGAAACATTTACTTGTCCCTTTAAGACAACTCCCTCCATGTTTCTTTCCACACTTTGAGTATAAGGGAAATCTCATCTTCTTTTCAGTGTGCTCTTTAGATTTTCCTTTGAATTCCATTTTCCTCTTCTTATCAAACCCATATGACTGATGGGTTACTCCAATCTCCATCTCGACTTTGAGAGCACATCGAACGATTTCCTCATAGCTATTGAAGTCCCTTATGGCTAAAGCCCTTCGAAGACCTGGTTTTAAGCCACTAAAGAATCGATCGATCTTACTCTCAGGTTGGATAATAATACCAGAAGCGTACCTTGAAAGTCTTGTAAAATTTTCTTCATAGGTACCAACAGATTCATCATCCTTTTGCTTCAGTTAAAGAAACTATTTCTCCATCTTTGTTCGGAGAATACGAGGGAAGTACTTATTGAAAAATAAGTTCTTGAACTCGTCCCATTCCTTGGACTCAATTTCATCCCTTTGCCTCGTATTCTTAATAGGATTCCACCATTGATCAGCATCACCTTCCAAATGATACACTACTAAGATGAATTTATCATGCTCAGAACATTGAATAACTGAAAATATCTTTTCAGTGTTATTAATCCATTGTTCAGCAACTAATGGATCAATAGACCCGCTGAAAGAAGGTGGACGCTGCCTCGTGAAGGATTCAACAGAATGTTGCTCCTTCCTTTGCTCGTTTGGAAGTCCTGCATGATTCATAGTTTGAGAAAGTTTTGTGAGCATGGCTACAAGATTTCTGATTCCATCTCCCATAACGTTTGGTTTCTCAGGGGGAAAATCATTGCATTGCCCGTCGCATTCCGCATTAACACGATTCCTTCGGGTTCCAGCCATTGACTAAAACCAAGAAGAATAGTGTGAGCAACACTAATTATAATAGGAAAACCACATAATCAAGAATAATATTTCACACTTAAGGTCTTATCCTAGGTTATTCATGGCCATTTATAAAACACTAAGATTGTGTTCTATGCTTAGAATTATCCTTAGGGTTCTTACTAAGGCTTTCACATCATAGTTTCCAAAGGTTGACTATACCTTTCCTCTGATACCAACTATAACGACCCATACTTTAAAAACATTGTTATTACATCAGAATTAAAGCATACTTATTAAAACATTTAACAAAACCACGAAAGGACCGTATAGGTATAGTGTCTTTAGAAACTGGGAAACATAAACAACTGGTTCATAAAGCATCTACACTGTCTCCCATTTATTTCATCATATCTATAGTCCCTTTTGGCATATCTTACTTAATAACCTTCTTCCTGACCTGGGGAAAGAAAACATACGAAAGGGTGAGCTCAAATGCTCAGTAAGGGTAAACAAAAGAAATATCAATCACATCATATTCATAAGAACATAACTTTTGGAAATCTTAACCTGCAAAAGAGAGCATAATTTCATAACATGGGATAAATCATGGCAGAGAAATATAATCATAAAACATGAAACTTTGTGGCATACACACATAATCATAGAGAATAATTTCTTATTATTCAAGGCTCATTGCCAAGACTATCTTAGTGGAAAAAGTCCATTTATGAACTGAGTTCACTCCTCGTTTCAGTCCTGTTTCACTGAACCGGTATAACCTACTGTTCCAGCCATGTCTATCTCATGAGATATAAAATCTTTACCCAATGCATTGGAGGGAGATATAGGTCCCACCCATCTCATAATGATACCATTCTTATGTGTGCCACAAAATCATAAATCATACATCATTGCATAACCCATGTAATACAAATGGGAATCTTAAACATCATGACATCATAAAACAATTCATATAAGATAAAGGAATTCATAAAAATAATTCAATCACAACATAATCAAATCAATGTAATAATAGGGATAAAAACACAACCCTTTATTATCTTAGATGGAAAATAATTTTGATAAAACACTTGAACTCCGTTCTTGAGGAAAATATCCTTTCTTCTTCAAAAACATTTTTCCTTTCTTAACATGTCATACAACTTTAAACTAAAATAAGTTTATTAAAAATAAACTTGAAAACTTGTAAAGTAAGCGTCTTGGAAATAATGTTTTAAAAATCCATTCATGCCGTATAAGTTAAAAAAACATTATTCTCGTACTTTTGTCGGAAAAGTCAAAAAAGTACCTTGTACGAAAAATGAAAAAAGATTCCTTTCATATCTTTTACTAAAAACTCACCGAAGGGTAAAATAGGATTTAAACAATTGTAGGTGAATGGAAATAATATTACATATTGAGGAAACATGGATGTGGATGATAAAATACACCCCAGTAAATACTAAAGTATAAACAATCTCGGATAAAAATGAGATTGTGATATTTCCCTTACCTTAGGTCCGTTTTGCTTCGTAAGTGTCTGAAACTCATGTATAATGATTTAAATAATGTTATTGACTTATTCCAGAATCATACTTATTTTTATGATATCATATATAGTCATTTTCTTAGCTTCTTAGTATTAATATTTCATTGCTACTTGTTATTCGGGTGTTTATAACTTTTTGTTCTTATGCGTGTTTTGTCGAATAAATTATTATTCTTATATTTAGGTTATAGATACCTCATTTACAGAATGGTATTAGTGTAATATATATCATATTAATTCATTCAATTCATTTATATAATCATTATGAAATGAAGATCATGTAGAACGAGTCGCATCACATCGTGGAGATGGTATTCCGTACGTACGCACGAGTGATGATATCGTTCCTATGATCACGGAATTGTATTGGAGTGTATGTATACTATTTCAGAATCACTTTATAATAGTCATATATAGTCATTATTTACACCATTATACCCATCCAAGTAAGGTGGTGGTGGAAAATAGATTACACCACGGCGTGGAGACGGTATTCTGTACGTACGCACGCGCGGTGATTTCTTTTCCGTAGGATGGATAGATGGTGAAATAGGGTTGTTTCATACTTATAATAACATATCAGTATATAAGTTATACTGATTTTATTACTTCATAATGAAACAACTAAAGAAGAAGAAGTGGAAGAAGAAATAAAGATGAAAGAATCGGTAACGGACATTACCTCTTCTTTGAAGTGCTTCTTTGAGACCTTCTTTTAGGGCACTAAAATTGGTCTTTGAAGAAGACCAGGACCTCTAGGATGTCTCTAGGGAAGTGGAGAGTAGGAATTGTCTGGTTTCGGCCGAGCTTGAAGGCTCAATGTGGTGTGAGGAAGAGGGGGAGGAGGTGCCCTTTTATAAGGGAGGAGAGGGGCACCTTTGGGAAAACTAAAAATATTATTTTATTATAAAGTCAAATTCGGTTTTAAATATCTCCAAATTGATATATTTATAATATAAGGTGGGTATGGGTTGAAATCCTCTCATCCAATAGAATTTAGACAATTTTAGGTTCCTATTTTAACCTTATCATTTAGATTTAACATTAAGTTAAATAAGTTTACTTTTACTGTGTCTTCTTGTGTTCTTATACTATAAGGTTAATAAACTTACTATAAGCAGCCAAACGAACCCCAAGTTGTTTATTATTAATATATATAACATTATCTAAGTCATTTGGCCGAACCTTAGATTTTTAGGAATAAAATAACAATTACTAATATAATATTTGTTTTAAAAACTATTTTATATCAATTTTGACACTATTTAGTAATTGATTTTTGTGAAGATCATAACAGAATTATTAGTTCGAACCAAGTTAATTAAATAAATACTAACATGTCATAGTAACCTATAAAATTATTTTAATTCATAAAAAGTCTCAAATTACATCTATTTTGGTGTTTATAACATTAATTATGTCAATATTTCATTAATAAGATAATTACTGCATCATCTTTGTGTCATAAATAAATTAAATTATTTAATGTCTAAAAATTACAAATAAAATACCATTATGTAGGAAATCGTTTTATCTTTCTAATGAATATTTATAGTCTAATTTATCTTATGTATAACCCCATATTAAAAATTATTTACTTATTAAACTTTGATTTTAACTATTTTAACCCTTCTTTAAATAAATCAATAATAAATGTCCTAATCTAATCCATGTGGGCCTAAATGGTCATATTTTATTCCTAAGATTGTTTTTGGTCGAATTAAACTTTTCCAATAGAATTAGGACATGTTTTAGGGTAATAATAATATCATTTTTACCCTTAATTACCCTATTTACTTTTAACTGTGGTAAAAAAAAGTAAAAAGCTACTATTCACCAAAAAAATTATTTTCATCTCATTGAACCACGTTTTACTTACTGACATCAACCTTGTCTCTCGGATTTTTGAAATTCCACTCACATAAGCGGTAAAATTAAGTTTTATGAAAAATTCAGTTTTTTAACTACCACTTAGTGGTTTCACTATTCATCAAAAATTGAAAGTTTTCAGAAAAATACCAAAATTTCACCCTAGGCTAATTTCGATATTCCGAATCCAAAAATGAAGTCCATTTTGAAAAATAAAATTTATAAAATTTCAAAAAGTGGTTATTACTATTCATAATGGCTAGTTTTAATAATATTTTAATAGCATATCATTGTTTAGTGAAACTCGGTATTGCGTACGACGCAAGCTATCGAGGAAGGTCGCGATTTCGTGTAAAGGAAGCCAAGCAAGTGTTGTGTAGAAAAATATTCCTTTGATGATTTATATAACATAAAAGTCTCGGGTGTTACAATAATAGCCATGAACTTGGTGAGGGGTGGTTGATGGTAGTGATAGTGCCTCAGTTTTGTCCATTTTTCCAAGTATGGTGGATGGGTTTTTAATTCATTATGTAAATATATCTTGACAAAAAGTGTTAATGATGTGTTATGTGTCCTAAAATATGTGTCTAGAATTGTAGATACATGCCTACACGATGAAATTTGTTTGTAGAATGATGGGAGGACATGGCTGGTAATTTACCTCTAGTAGTGGAACCAGATGCCCCGATAGTTCTGAGTGAAGGGGTGGGAGAGAAGATCTATGAGAAATTTTCTAGATTTATATAGTTTATAGAGATATACTGATGATAGGATGTGCAGAATAAGTCTGATTTTACATGGTTGTTCAAGTTGTGGCACCCTCTGACATTCACTAAAGAGGGTGGACCTGAGGCAGTTGAGTTCGGGATTGAATCAATCCAGAAAAATATGGACCATTTCAATAGTCTGTCTAATAAGTTATTCAAGTTGGATACTTATATGTCACATGTTCAATTTAATATCTAGTTTGATATTCAATCTTGGGATGATCATCAAAATAATATGGTACGGAAATAATTTTAGAAGAAGTTCCTAGAACACTTTTACCTAGAGACGTTCAAGCAGGAGAGGGAAGCTAATTTTATACGGTTGACCTGGGGGAGTATGTATTTAATGGAATATGTTGTCACTTCATTGATTTTCAGTTTTTTATTATTATTAGGAGATGAGGAAACTATGGAAAAATGTTTTTAGGATGGACTTCAATATGAGATCAAGTCTCAGCTTAATACTATTTGATTAATTTTGATGAGGTGGTGAATTGGGCTCTTATTTATGAGGGTAAAATGAAAGGGGCTTCCATTGGAGGATGGTTTTATTTTTCTAGATGACCAGGAGGTACATCTTCTGAGGGTATGAAGCATCATTATGAGAATGTTAACCAACCAGTGGAAAGTAGAGTTTACATGGATAAGGATAAGTAACTTAGGGAAATAGTCGAGTGTTTTTTCATCAATGTGGTAGGGTGGGTCACCATCATAATTAGTGACATCAAACATTGGTAGATTACTTGGATTTCATTAGGATGGGACACCTATAGTGGTTCTGTAGGAACTCATTATAGATGGGTAGTGATAGAGAAGCTATAATGAACCAAAGTACAGTAAGGGGGTCTTCTACATTGTACCAATGTGGTAGTTGGAGTACTAATGGCCATGTTGGTAGAGGTGTAGGACATCATTATCTAGGTAAAGAGCACTCATATAGGAAAATTAGTACAACTTAGGGGACTCAGGACGCATCATGAGGTAGAGGTAAAATACATTTTCATTTAGTTAATCCTACACTTGTTGATAGGGATGCTAGACCATCAACAGTCATTGGTACTATTATTATTTCTTATATGATTTCTAGAACTTTATTTTATATAGAATCCTCCCAAAATTTTATACCTTACACACTTTTGAAGCATTTGAGTCTAATTGTGGAGTTTTTGAGTGGGGTTATAATGATTGAGACACGATTGGGAGTATGTTCGAAGGACATCTGTTTATGAAAGGGGTGTTTTCTCAAGGTTTCTGAGTATCTTTTCCGATGGGATCTTTACATACTTTAAATGTAAAGTTTTTATTTGATTTTGGGTATGTAATGGTTGGTATCGTATTGATACCACATCGATTATTACGGTAAGAGATTAACCATTACATCTCTTAAGGGTAAATTTTATCTTCATTTTAGAGAATAAGATATCTAGACAGGTTGTGTAGGGATAGTACACCAGCAATCGGGGGAGCTCACCGCCCAAGTTGAAAGTCTCTTCCTAGATGATAGTGGTGCAATTATTGATGTCTTTCTGCCCATAGTATATCGATTTCAATATGTGTTTCCTGGTGAATTGTTAGGGCTACCACCTAAGGGATAAATTGATTTTATGATTGATCTACTTCCTAGAGATGAACTAGTTTCCATTCCATCTTACTAAATGGAACCAACAAAGCTTCAAGAATTAGTAATAACAGTTGATGGATAAGGGATTTATCCTTTCGATTACATCACCTTGGGGTTATCTAGTTTTTTTGGCTAATAATTCTTATGAGAAGTTACGTTTATGTATTGATTATTAGAAGTTAAACATGATGACAGTGAATAACCAGTATCCTCTGCAATGTATCAATGATCACTTTGACCAGTTGAGAGGGGATTGTGTTTCTCCAATATTGAATTGAGATTAGGGTATCATTAGTTGATATTTGGGACTTTTGATATACGATGGACTACATTTAGAAGCTGGTATGTCCTATATATGTTCTTTAGGATGTCATTCAGGTTAAGGAATGTTATGGCTGTGTTTATGTCCTCGATTAATAGAATCATTCACCCATAACTAGATCTTTTTTTTGTTTCTTTTTTGGATGAAATATTGGTGTACTATAAGACTCATGACGATGATGTCCAACATCTTGACATCATCTTGCGTATATTTAGAGATCATTTTCTATACACCAATCTACCTAAGTTTTAATTATATATTGATTGTGAACATTTTATAGGTTATATCATATCTAAGGAAGGTGTGTTAGTGGACCCATATAAATTTCAAGTAGTTGTTCCTTAGGATCGTCCAAATAATTTTTTTGATATCCTAATATTTCTAGGTTTGAAGGGTTATTATTAGAGGTTCATCCAGGAATTTTCCCATTTTGAATCAATACATTAATCCTTTAACAATAAGGGTGTCGGGTTTGAGTCATTTGGAGCATATGATAATTCTTTTTTGGAGTTGAAGAAGTGTGTAAATACCACAATGATTTTGATCCTACCTGATCCAAGTGAGCAGAGTAACATGTTTTGTGATGAATCCGATATTGGAATTTGAGTATTGTTAATGCAGGTGGGTTAATTTGTAGCATATGGGTCACAATAGTTAAGGCCACATGAATGGAATTACACTATTCACGATCCTGAGTTAGTAGTGGTATTTTATTCCTTAAAGTGTTGGTGGCATTACCTGTTGGGAGAAAAATTTATTGTGTATAATGATCAAAATATATTAAAGTGTATCTTTCTATATTGATATTTCAATCCCTTACAGTGGAGGTGGGTTGAGTATATATAGACTTTTGATTTTGAAGTAGCCAATACACTGGGGAAGGGAAACATTGTTGCTGATTCTTTAAGCAGGAAGGAACAAACTAAACTAATTCAAGATTCTAGTTCTAAGTTAAAAATGATGGCTTTGCTGGCTGAGATGCACACTTAGGTTCAGGTTGGACAATATAAAATGAGCCTCATATATGTATTAGTGGATTATGCACTTTTGAGCTAGATCTAGGAGAGTTTGTATGAGGATCATGAGTGTTTAACCCTAAGGGAAATCCTTTAAGGTGGTGAATCTCCATCTGATTGAACTATAGATGATGATGAGATTATCTATGTTTGGGGTCAAATTTTTATACATGTGTGTATGCATGAGGAGATGATACATGATTTTCATCCCTAGAAGTGGGTGGTGCATCCTGGATTGAAAAAAATGTATGGTGGCCTACATCGATGGTATTGGTAGATAAACATGAAAAAGGAGATTGTGGGTTTCATGACACAATGCTACAATTGTTAGCTGTTGAATCCAGAGAATCAATGACCTTGTGGTTTTCTACAATCATTACCCATTCTATAATGGAAGTGGAATGATGTTACCATGATCCTTTTGGTGGGTCTTTTGAGGATGCCTCAAAATAATGATGTGATTTGGGAGATTGTTGACTGATTGAAAAAAGTAATGCATTTCATGCCTATCTGGGTGAATTTCACAGTTAATTAGTTGGGATATATGTATGTTCATAAGATAGTACATTTAAAAAGGGTTCCATGGAGTATAGTTTCATATCATGACTCATGTTTTACTCCATGATTCTCGAAAGTATTGTAAAAGGCTTTGGGTAACTAGGTATTTCTGAGTATGGCTTCCCACCAATAGATAGATGTGAAATCAGAGTGTACTATCGAAATGTTATAGGACATGTTAAGAGAATGAATCCTATATTTCGGTGGATCTTGTGAGAAAAACTTAGATCTCATTGTGTTCACCTATAACAATATTTATCAGGTGAACATTCATATGGAACTATATGAAGCAATTTTTGGTAGGCCATCCAGATCACTTATATATTGGATAGAGGTAGGGGAGTCTGGGTTCTGGGGATTGAGATCTTGAAGAGAATCGGAATGGTGGAATATTGATTAGCTCTTCCATAGAGGTTTAGTGATATGCATGGTGTTTTTCGTGTGTCTCAAGTTCAGAAGCATCACCCTAAATCTCCTCGAGTGATTTATGTTGATGAGTTGACATATTGGTTGATGTGTCCTTTGAGGAGCATCTGATTCGTGTTATGCATCACAAAAGTTTTTTAGAGAAACACCTTGTCAATAGTGTCAGTGTTGTGGAATTATGGTTGTGTTCAAGAGTAAACATGGGAGATGTAAGAAGATATGAAAGTCTAGTGTTCTAACTTTTTTATTTCAAAATATTAATGATGATTGGGAGTATATCTTGAGGATGAAATGTTATAAAATAGGGATATTATAAAATCCCGACCTTTATAGGAATGTCTCGTACTCATTTTTAGGTATTATTTTACCCTTTTTATGTTCATTACCATGGTTCTATGAACAGTTGGCACACAGTAAGGTAAAACCATACTTTTTTCCCTAGAAAACGGTGTGCCCCTTTTTCGAGCCATGAGAGGTGGAACATGGTTTAACCAAATCATGTGGCCTGCCTATCCAAACTGTGCACCCTCGGATAGAGAGGGTTTTCGAGGTTGGAACAAGGTTTGGAAAATCATGTGCCCACCTATGAGTAAACATGAACCCCATTAGTAGGGATGCATGGTTAAGGTGCACCATTTAGAAAATTGTGCATCCTACATAGGAAACCATGCATGCAAGATTTTAAACCCCAAGAAATAATATTAAAATTTTCTAAACCATTTATTTATATCCCTAATAAAACTATTTCATACTAATATTATTTCCATTATTTTTTTAGGCTTTGGATAGGGTTTTAAGGATCCTTGAACCCCTTTCTTAATGAATAGAATATCTGATGAAAGGATCAACTCCTCTTTGGTAAGTGATCTATTCTCTAATTGGGTTTCCCTCTCTCCTACCTTTGTATCCACTTTTTAGAGGTATTATTTCCATCTTTGACAATTGTTTTAAATCAAAGTTTTTATGGATCTCAGTTTTTTGGATCTTGATCCAAGGTTTTGATCCTTGATCTCTTTTATTGTTGTGAATTCAACCATTCAACATAAATTTAGGGTTGTAGTTTGGTGAAATTTCATCAATGATATTGAGTTAGGTGTTCTAATTAGTAATTTCTATAGTCTTGATTATGATCATCTGTATGTAATTATTTCATTTAATTTCCACATTGTGCAATATCATTTAAATTAAAAAGGTGAATTTAATTCTATGAAAATGGTAAACCCTTCATAGATCCTGTTGGACCTGCTATAGTTTATGAGACGGGATTTGATGGTTACCCAGGGGGTGTGCCAATATCTTTGAAATTATGATTTATGGAATGTGAAAAAGGGTAATAATAGGATATTGGAATTTAATTAAATCCTTTTTTCATGTTGATAATTATAATTAAAGGGTTTGATGGCTTAACATTTAAGTGTTAATGAATTTTGTAATTAAATGTCGATAATTGGATTAATGGTGAATTGTTCATGTTATTCTATGTGATTAAATTAATGAACCATGGTTGTGATTGATAATTGAAATGGTTCACCATGATGATAATGATTGGTTTAAATATTAATGATGTTGAAACTTGATATAAATGTGAAATTTGTGATATTTTGTATTGACTGAACAATGGGGTGAGGGTTAGGGACTAATTCTTCAAATACCCATGGGGTGCTAGACTGATGGCCCAGGACTCTGATGCATGC
Source organism: Viscum album (assembly GCA_963277665.1). Classification (NCBI taxonomy): domain Eukaryota; kingdom Viridiplantae; phylum Streptophyta; class Magnoliopsida; order Santalales; family Viscaceae; genus Viscum; species Viscum album. The sequence goes on along the minus strand of OY728152.1, from coordinate 1,522,166,794 downwards.
ATTAAAATAATTAAGTATGGGGAATGTACTAATGCTCCTAATACCCATGAGTTGTGGAATTGTTATTGATGCTCCAAATACCCTTGCGGAACATACTGATGCTCTATTCCCCTAAGATATTAGTAATGGACTAATGTTTCAAGTGCCTGAGTTGAGATATTGGTACTTGGATTGATGATCTAAAGTACTAGAAATTAAATTTGAATTAAATTAATAATAAAATTCCATGAAATAATGAATTCTAGTATTTATATGATTTATGGTTTACACTCCCACATGAGATAAAGAATGTATGATTAGTTCGGGTGTCACTGTGAACTCAGGGGATAATGTAGTTGATTAAAGAAAAATTAAATATAAGAACTACTTAATTTTACATTTTTTATTTATTTTTTATATAAATACATACAATTTTATAGACTATATATTTCTGTATACCCCATTGGTTGTGTCCTACTGAGTTTTACTCACACCCTACTCAGGCTTCCAGATCCATACCCAAATAGACATCATGTTTGCAGGATAGGATAAGGGAAAGATCCCTATGTCAGATGGTTGAGTTGGTATTTCAGATAGAACTTGAATGAGGGAACTAGACATGATTTCAGGACTTTTATGGGAGTTTCCAGTGTCTTTATTTTGGGTTTTAATTTGACATTGGACACTAATATGGCAATACATGTCTATTTCTTTGGTTTATAGTCATTTTCCTTGTTTTGGATTCATTTTGATATATTGGTCTTTATGTTTTTTTGCTTTATTACTGATCATGGTAATATCTTACTTATTTTTTACCATCATTTAGATCTGGTTTATTGATTTCCTCTTTTTTTCTACTTTGAAAAAGAGGTTATAGTCTCCCCATGTTACATATTAGACCCTCTCTACTAGTTAGTAGCCTCTGATATATTGGGAGGCACTTCTATAGTCATGTAACGAACCATATTGGGACATCGGTATGTGGAACCCAGGTCATGATGTTACAAAAGGTGGTAAGATGCTCTCCAAATGTCAAAGTATGAAAACACTATGATGTTGTAACCTTATAAAATATTCATATGTTTCAAATTTTGATCATAAATCCCTCATTACTCATATCATTCAAGATAGAACGTACCACCTTGTTTTTTATTTTACGTAGATCTAATGGAAACAGATGTCTCCTTAAAACATGGTGGTAAGGAATATATAAACCAAAAAACATTCCATCAATAATTTCACTTAATTTATTTGATTAATACCTATCTAAGACATTGATAGAGGATAGTAGAATTATCATTTCAACTTTTTTGTTATCTATCAAAGTAAAAAATGTTGCAGATTGATATTTCCAAACTTAATCCTCACATGGGAAAAGATTATGTATTATATTTAATACCACCCAATCAAGTATATATTGAAAATTATCTTTAGTTTTCCTACCAATTCCAAAAATTGTGCCAATTATTCTTTTAGATTCATTATTTTCTACATGGATAGCATCCAAATAGTGGTGTATAAAAAGATTCTCCCAATATGGGAGTTTAAATAAAATACTTTTCTTTTTACAACACACATCATCATATCTTATACATTTGTTTTGTTTTTTATCATCAATATTTTTTCCAAATATGACACCCAACCCTTTAATATAACATAAAAATTATAATCCATTATATGATTTATTTGGTATCCTTGCTACCATTTCCACATTAAATACATTTTTATTTCCATGAAAATTTTAAATTTGATCCAAAATCCACCAATGACCCATATAACACATTTTCATAATTTTTCTCAAATAAAATGAATATTTTTCAACATTTCTACATGGGCATGAATTTTTACCCTTGGTCCTCCAAATGAATATATTGTCGTTTGTGGAAAGTCATTAATTATACACATTAATGATCTATTTAAGACAAATGGAACATTTTTTTATCTATCAAATGTTTCTATAAAAAACCCCATATCACATTCAACTCATAAATTAAATTTTCAAAAAATAAATTTTTGTCATTATCAAGTTACTTAAGCACATGTATCAATAGTGAAATTATAAAATTTGACTAATTCATATATAATCATGGAGAAAAATTATAAATAATCAAAACAAAAAGTCATATATAGTACTAAATATGAATCATTCTAAATGGATTGTACCCATCAATTTCCCGAATTAACCTAAAATTTATTATATCACTTAAAAAATAAGCATAATTACCATTAAAATATTACGAATCATAAAAATATGCCTTGTTTCTTAACTCACCATATTTAATTCTCTCATGCTAGTGCTATGACATGAAATAGGTTGTTTTAGATTACATGAATAACCTTTCAAGAATAATTATCAAGGGTAAGTGAACAAAACCTTTATTGGTACTTTTTTAACATTATTTAATTTTATAATTCTCCCACAATAAGAAGTTTTCCATATCAAATAAACACAATTGGGGAAATTATCATGGAAATTTTTTCCCTTATGAAAAATTACACAATCTTTCGGCCATGCATCAATGTTATTATAACCAAGACCAGGTTTCTTTATAACCCCTTTCACCTTAATAAATGAGTTTGATAATATTGAATCATTTGTAATATCTGTCTTCAAAAAATTATAAGGGCATCAATAACCACATCACTAATCCAATGAAATAATTTAATATAATAAATTGCAATAATAAAAGATAATTTAGTATATTATTCAAATCCTAAGTATATAAGTTTCCCATCATCTTCAACCAATTTAAAAAAATATTAATCAAAAATACATGTTGGGGTGTTTTCTTGTTTCTCAATTTTGAAGGTATCCTCTAGTATTTCATATATATCATCTTTGGGAGAATTTTCATTTTCAACATTGAAAATTTTATCATCATCATTGACTATCAACGCCCCATATAATTAAAAATACATTTTTGATGGTCTATATCCATTTCATTTCTAAGGATATGGGATTTTAAAACATCTCATTTTCAATAATATTTATTAGCACAACTTTGATATGGACATGAAATCATGTTATCCTTTGTTGACATTTAAAAAAATATAAAGGAATATATCTATTGCACTTAAATAATCTTTACATGTTATTCTTAACTTCACCCAACTATTATCATTTAATTTATTAATTATGTAAGTTCATTTTTATTATTAAATTTTCAATAAGTTAAACATAGTTTACAAAAAACTTATGACTAAATATTATTAAAATTTAATATAAATTATAAAATTAATTAGAATAGAAAATAAAACTTGAAAATAATGATTATAAATGGTAATAAATTAAATTTGAATATAGCTTTTTTAGTTGTTTTATTAGGTTTTTTAGGATACTGGAAGAAAAAAATATATGAAATAAATTTTTCATCCCATATAGTTGAATATGGGGTGAGAAAGGGTCACACTAGAGGAAGAATTACTGATATGAATAAGATGATATTAAAATGAACCAAAGGGAGGAGACAAAAAAAATCCTAGGAAATAACAAACAATGTAGGGTTGAAAGGGATACAACTAATAAGTAACAACGAGAATAGCATTTAGGGGTTTCATGGTTTCATGTAGAGTGTGAAAATGTGTTGGATTCTATTCCAAAGAAACATATGTGGTGAAAATTTGTAAACACATATAGATTTCATTTTTTGTGGGAATCTATTAAAGGTTTAATGGTGAATCGATAATGGACTGATTGGGTTCAAGGGATGATTGATTGGGGCCAAGGGATGTGTGGGGTCCTAAGGTTGAACAAGTCTTTAATGGATGATAACTTTTTTACAAATAAAATAAGATAAATTAAATATAAAATATAATTAAATATTTTAAATTAATTATATAATAAGTATATTTATAAATGGTATAATATCTTATAAAAATTATTAATTTTTTATAATATAAAATAAAAAATTCAATATTTGAATATAAATTATTAAGAAAACGATATTACTTAATTGATTATAATTTTTTATTTATTAAATTTAAATAATTAATTTTTTGAATTTATTTTGATTGGATTTAATTATGTTCATTAAATTTAAATATAAAAATTAAATTATCATTAATAGAGAGAAAATAAAATATTTTTTACACCCCACTATATTAGGTTGTTTTGAATGATTACAAATCCACATTTGTATTTTTAATGATTTATTTTGATTTATTTTAGTATTTATATTTTAGACAAATTATCATAAAGGTTTTGGACCAATCAGAGGGTTCAAAAAGAGAAATGAGACAGCTTTTTATCCTTTCATGAGAATGATCCAAAATTAACCTAGTGGGTACCACCGGAAGTCGAGTGGCATACACTGGATACCTTGTGGAACCCAACAAATTTTAATTATAGTTGTCGGTGGTGTCACCCACATACCATAATTTTTCTTTTAAGGGATATATTCAACCCAAAAGAGCTCTGAGATGATCTTAAATCCATGTGAGGATACAAATACACCCCCCAAGGGTTCCTTGAAGCTGTTGGTTGCCTTCTAGAATCATTATAGATCCATTTTGCATCATTTTTCTCTCATAATCTTGCTCTCTTACATTTTTCTCTCTTCCTCCCACTTCATTATTATTGTAATATTATTGTAAAGAGATATTTCTCTTCATTGGGCTTGCACATGGGAAGTATATTTTTTTATTTTGGTTCTTTATTAGTCCTTAAATAAAGGGGAGATGTAATTTTTTCTTAGAACTTAATGTAAGGGTAGATTGGGTTCCTACCTGTAACCATTAAAAGGCTAGAAGTGTTTTATGTTTTCTTGGTACAACCACTAAAAACCAAGGGTCTTACATCTTGTAATATATTTATTTTACTAAAAATTAATATTTAGGTTTCTTACAATAAACATTTAAAATCAAGGTTTAAACCGAAAACTCTCAAGGATAATTAAGGTTAGGAGACATGGTAATCCCTTATGATATTATTTCAAAACTATTTAAATAATTTATTGTGCATTTAATTTTATTTCATATTTCCACTGCACTTATCTCTTATTATCTTTATTTAAATATTTAATTTTTTGGATCTCATCTCAATTTAAGTTTTAATTTCTAAGAAAATTAAAAGGCAATTCAACCCCCCCCCCACCTCCCTACTTCCATATTTAATTATACATTCAATTGGTATCAGATCCAATCTTGATTTTTAAAACCATAACTAATTTCAAGGATCGATTATCTAAAAATATACATCAAATGTCCAGGGTTCTCATGATGGAAATTCTGTGGGTATATCTACATACATTAATAGAACCGATTTCAGTTAATAGAAAATAAGGATGTCCAATTTTCTTATAAGTAAAGGATATCTGGTTTGCAGAATTGTAATTCAAGGATATACCCCCAAAAAATATTTGAAAAATAAATAGACCCCCAACAATATAGAGTCATTCGATCTTACTGGTAAAGTAATGAATTCTATATACTATGGGTTAGATATAAATGAATTTAATAAAGATTCCATGTGTAAAACCTCTAATAAAATTTAAAAATTATTATAGGATACCCATGAGGGTACCAATAAAGTTAAGGATACTAGGAACAACATGTACCATTATGATTTTCAAAGATTTAGCATGCATCCTAATGATTCTATAAGTGAATTGTTTAATTTATTCACTGATATTTGAAATGTAAATAAGACTATAAGTGATTTTATTTCTATGGTGAAACTTGTGAAGAAGTTCCTTTAGGTATTACTGAGTTCTTCACCCCCCCCCCCCCCAAAGTGATGGCAGTACAATATGCAAAGGATATCAAAAACATGCTTGTAGAATAACTCATTGGGTCTCTTGTGACCTATGAGATTACAGTGAATAGTCAAGAAGAGAAGGAATCCAAATAGGTCAAGTATAAAAATATTAGTTTCTTCAAAGAATGTAATTATAAATCTTCTATAAGAGATAAATATATTTCTCATCATTCCTAGAAGATAAACAAGTTCTTCAAGAAGAAAAAGCTATACAGTTGGGACTATAAGGAAGGGCAACAAAATAAACTGGAGGTAAGATGTTATGAGTATAATAAAATTGGTCACATAAATCTAGAGTGTCTAATCTTAAAAATAATCCAAAGTATAAGAAGTACAGTAAAAAAATCATCATGCTATCTACACTGAGTGATGTAAATAATCCCCTCTCCTGATTAGACTAGAGTGATAGAAACCCAAATTACCTCATGGTCTACATTGAGGAAAGTCAAGAGGTAAATTTGTAATGACTTGTGTTTTGAAACAAACCAAAATTCAAGGTAATTTGATCTTTTGGAATTTACTAGATGATCCTTTTTTAAAAATGAGAATAAAAAACCTAATTTCTAGAGTTAGAGCACTTAAATTTGTTGTTTTTGGACTTCAGTGAAGGCCCGAGAGGTCCCTTGAATGCCCTGTTGAGTTTAAAAATCATCGTGGGATATAAATTCCATGTTTGTAGGGTCTATAGAGGGCGTACGGTTTTTTTATTACATGCACCTAGCTCTCATTGTTAGTTCTAAATAGATAGTATGATCACATTTTTCATCGCATGGTTGGATCATAGTTGGTGCATGGTTTGGTATATCATGTGACACAAACTGTGAAATGTTTTTAAAATAAATTAATTAATTAAATTAAAATAAAAATAAAAAAAACTAAACCTAAGCTAACTCCCTCTTAATTCACATGATCCCCCCCCCCTCCTAGAGTTATCGGTCATGTACAACCCCATCTCCTTGGATTCCTATTTGTCTGATGATTCAGCCAAGATTTTTTCTGGTCTCTAGGTTGATGACTCAACCTAAGACCCTCAGCTCCCTCCTTTTCCCATGGTTGTGCATTTTTCTCTTCCTCGTCATCCTACCTAGCTCAAATGAACCCTAGGGTTAGGGTTGATTTGATTATCGGTGTTTTCCTCCCTTGTTAGGGTATGTGGTGGCTCTCTTAGGTCGTCTTCTTGTGTTTTTCAGCATCTTCATCCAAAGGTGAAGCATTTTAGGTACTTTTTGTTTAAATGTCATATTTTTTGGGTAATTTTACCTATTTTCGAAAACAATATTCAATCTCTAATTGTGTATTTGGTAGTTTTTGAGTTACTGGTAATTTTCTTTAGAACATTCGACCTTGCTGTGTTGGATTTGGGTTTTCATAGTCAAAGGTGACTTACTCATGTATGAATAGGTATATATATATATATATATATATATTTGTGTGTGTGTAATTTCCCTTGTTATATATATATTCTTCCATGGTAGCATGAATATATATATTGGGGTTATTTGTGCTTATGTATATATATGAAAAATACATGTGTAAAGTTTAATTGAATATATGCATATATAAGCATGTTTGTAAGGATCCATTTATACATATTCATGGACATGAAAATATATACATAGGGGATATGTTTTTGAATGTATATGTGAAGATTTATATGCTCGGGGGTGGGAAATATCAGCTTCAAGTGGTCTTCGATGAAAACATCAAGTGCTAAAGTGTTCAGCTTTGTCCTCTTCTCTTGAGGAAGGATCCCTTTCCATTTCCCTTTTAATTTAACAATTATTATTTAATGTGAATTGAATATGATTCTTGAATGAAATTCGTAATGAGTTTTTTGAATAAAATTCTCACATTTTTATAATAAAACCATCAATGGAGGTGTGTTGTCTTCTAAACTAAAAAGTATTGACTGGTGATATAAACCAAGCATATATTGTTACATTGGTTTTCCTCTATAATTTGATGCATTTGTTATGGATATTTTTTGTGGAATATTTAGAACATGGAAATTAGAGTTGTCCCTAAATGTGTTTCCCATTAATGTTCTAGTTATTATTGCCCGAAACACTGAATTAGCTTCTAGATTAACTTTAAAATGTAATTTCTATTGAGACATGTGTATTAAATGAAACCCAATGTACCTCTTAGGTGATTGGCCAACTTATGGTTGGATTTACCCATGTAGTTAGATACCCATCTTTAAAATGAAACCTTCTAACTTCTCATTGAGACATATAAATTGAATTTTCATGTTGGTTTAATTAAATGGTTTTGTATAAATTTGAATATCCAGTTCATGGTGGCTTTCTCTCCTTGTCTACATAAAATGTATCCATTTAAATGAAATATAAATGGTGGTAAGGTCACACAATTTAGTGCATGATTAATTTTAGTTGTAATAAATGGAACACCCATATTTATAAATGGGCTTATTAAATGTAGAACATGATGGGTAATGCCTCATGGCTCCAGTTATTATTAATACTATTTGATGATACCCTTATATAGGATAAATAAATGCATGGCATGAGAGCTATTTCCTCATGTATGTTTATTATAAAAGTGATTACGCCTTTATAGGGCCTTTTTTTAATGGTAAGGGGTGTTGATATTGGAGTGAAATCACACTCCCTTAAAAAGGGTGTGGAGTATGGAATCTCACACCAGTGATGCTATATGGGTGTTGGGTTGAGGCGCCGCATTCCATGATTAGACTGTTTATATGGTGGCTCACTCTCCATATCAAGATATGTAGTATGACATATATCACTCTATCAGGATATAGGGAATTTACCTTATTTCATGATTTTTTTAGTCTCATTAGGTAGTTTATGGATGTCTGAGTTATGCCCTGATCCATTTTAGCACTAGTATTCTAGTTATATGGAAATTAGGTGTCGCCACACACTTGGTTCATATATGTGGATTCAATATATGAATAAACTATATATATGTGAATTAGTATATATATATAGTAACAGGTCATAAATTCTTTCTATCAATGAGTTAAAGTATGTAGATATGGTCAAGTGTCCGATTGGAACCAAAGATGACCTTTGTTATTATTTCAGAACTATTTATTATTTCATATTTCCTACACACTACTTAATTAAAATTTCAAAAAATGGATTGGGTTAGAAAATGTAGGTGTTCGACTACTGATATTTATATCTCACACCCTACTCTAACCCCTATTACACTGGGGTACCTGACTAGACCTTATGTATTCAGGATCATAGACTATTTCTTAAGTTGTCTTGCTTATACCTGGGAGTTTGGAGAAGAGGACAGAGATGGTGCTCAAGATGCTCATAGAACAAGTCATTTGGAAGTTATTCTTTTGTTACATTGTATTTATATTTTTTATTCTTACATCTTGAACTCGTATCATCATTTTTCATACTGGAATTTTTGTAAATCGGCGTTGGCCACTTTTATATTCAGTTGATATTAAATTTTTCTATTAATTCTTTATCATTTCTTTATACTGATTCTACTATTACCAATTTTTTTTCTTATCTACTTTACTAGTGTGCTACTCTGACCTTGAGGGTATAGTCCCCCCACTATCACCTTCTAAAACTCTCACTGCTAGTCGACAACCTCTGGTATATGGGGGCGTTAAAAAATCATATTAAAGGTTAAATCTTTTTTTCCTTTTTCTTAATATTTTTGGTTGGTAGACAGGATACAAGGAATGTGTCAACACTTGGTAAATATTCTTTCATGGAACTGATCACCCCACCCATGGGAAAAATTACAAGTGGCTAGGGATGGGATTATTATTTATGTTGTTCGATATTATAGTTGATTATGATTTCACCTTGATTGAATGATGTACTTTCCACTACTTATGCTTTATAGAATTTATGGAATATTTCCCTTTACCAGGTATGGAAAGTATGAAGTATTACATGAATCCTATATATATAGGCGCATAGAAAATTCACATTCCATGAATATGAAATACCATGTAGTTTTATATATAGGTTGTTTGCTGGATTTGATTTCACGCATTGAGTGTTATTCCATACTTAGTTTTGTGCCTATTTGGGTTTTCCTTTAGAATTCCTTTCTTATTTATATTCCATGCTTATTTGTTTATGGAATTATCTAGGTGTTTTCTATTTATGATAACAAGCTAGTTTTTTTTTGATATTTAAATGGTTTCATAGGATAAATATAGTGGTTGCGACTAAATGGGAACTGGTATTCAGTTGTAAGGTGTATGGGAACCTTATAACTAGGAAAAGGTAACATGAATACTCGAACCATTTTTTATATTATACATTTTTCGAACTTATTCTATAATTTAAAGGATTCTAAAGATAAAAAACTAGCGTAAATTGGTATTGATTAATGGGATCCAAATGCCAAACTATAAATTTTATTGTTTCTTTATAGATTGGTAGATGGCCATCCACATGATTGAACCATTATCTATTGTCATGGAATATTTTTAAGTTCTTGTAAATGAAAACTATGCATGAGTTCAATTGTAAGTGAATTATTTTAGGTTAAATCAGAATTTGACTATGGTCTATAAAGTTTATAGGCACTTTATAGGCTGGGGAATGGAAACCCATATAATAAAACCTTTTATAAGTCCATGTTATAATTTGAAATGGTAATGAATGTGAAATATATTTAATTTTATACTCATGTGTTTTGGTTAATTTCTAAAATGAAAAACTAGACCCAAGTAGGTCAGTTGGGCATGTTTTTTATTAGATGTCCCATTTGTGTGTTTTTAATTTCTATAGTTAAAAAACAATTATTGGGTTTATTTCTCAATATCCCAAGTTGGATTAATGTTCCCATGTAGGTCACCTTATCACTTAAAAAGGAATTTATATAATTGGTTTCCTAATTTATGATGGGATGTCAACAAATGGTTAATGTTTAAAATGTAATTTTTATAAGACTTTCCTATATCCAATGGTATTTTGTTTTAAATACTTTCAAGGTTAAATACTAATCTTTAATCAATGTAATGGAATCAAAATGGAACCTAGGTGGTGTCCTCTATTTAGACCCTTTTGTAAGGGAAATTTAAGTTTAACTTTGTGTAGACTTGGAATGAAATCTTGAGCATTTTAGGTAGGAATTATTTTTCTTTTAGAAATAGAATAAATGATAGGCTCTTGATCTGGTGAATTCTGAGAGGTTTGACCTACTGATAGGGTCATTGTTTTTATTTCATATGGGGATATCCCATGGTAGGTATCACCCTTTTAGCTTAAATGCCTTGATAATTCCATGAGTTTCTATGATTTTTGCTGTCGTTTAGTGTCATTGTCCCTCATTGGACTCTTAGTTTATGAATGAAACCCTTGTTCAGATGGGTTGTCATGTTTTTTCTTGGCCTTAATGTGGGTCTTATCATTGAGTAATGATCACTTTCAGAAGGTTAGACATGCCAAGAGAATGGTCGGTTGGTTTTTAAGTCTGGTGAACCTGTTTCTTTCATTGAGCAACCCATGAGGTCGTCAGTTGTTTTATATTCATAGGGGTAATATGAATCAAGTATGAATATCTTGTATTAGACATCTAATACTTTAATGCATAGGGAAAAACATATGGGTGGTATTCTGGATTTTCTATTTGCTTTTGAATATCAGGCTAGTATGTGTTGATATATGGAGCACCCATGGAGTTGTTAAATATTGTAACAAACCAGTTGAGTTTGGTGAAATCATTGAGGTTGAACTATTTTGTATGTTCTCGGGTTGTCTTCGTAGTGGAGTGACCTACATGTTTAAAATAATCAAATCATCCTAATGATCAAGATGACATCCAAGAGGATTGTGTGTTTTGACATGTCGGTCAGGTTGGTTTTGGATTTCATTCCAAAGGTTGTGATGAGTTTATCGTGACTTAGAGGAGAGATACACATATGTTTAAGGTGGTTATGATCCAGTACACTTATGAAGAGGTTATTCTAACTATCCCTTATTTTGATGACTAGGAAACTCCTAAGATGGGGAGCATCGTGTCTATTCTGGTGAAAATGTGTCCTTCTAAGTAAATGGAACACAACTGAACATGACCATTTAGAAAAGGTAGGTCTTGCCTAAATGCCTTTAAGGCTTGAAAGTGTTGAATCATATTGCTTCTTTCTTGATAAAACAATTTTATTTGGTTGGATATGTATGAACCCTATGGAATCACCATTTGTTTTGGATGGGCTTAGGTTGTTAAATCTTGAACGATCACGATATTCCTTGGGTAGTAAAGTCTTATGCTTGATTAATATAGATATATCGGTAGGTGAAATCAAGATTCTTTCAAGAAGTTGACTGGGAATGTTTTGACCATTATTTATTCTTTTTTCATTCTTGGTTTCCTCTTAGTGTACTCTTTTTAAAGATATGGTCATGTCCCCTATCTTTACACCATCCTTCATTCACTAAGAGAGTGTCGGTCTTATGCCACGCTAAATTTTAAAAAATTTGTTGGGATTGTTAGTGGTTTTCTTCGTGTTGCATGCTAGACATGTGGATTTTATCAAATATTGATTAGTCTTGAGTGGGACCTGATTTCCCATGTAAGAATACCTTGGGTGGACTCTAGGAAACTAGCCATTCTCTTTAACATGACTTCCAGGTAGATGTCACTCTGGGTCCATTTAATGATCTAAAGTGGAAATTTTAGCTTTGTACCAAGATCTCACTTGTTAACATGGAGTATGGACTACCTTGGGTCAGTTCTTTATACTCTAGTTCTTAGAATCCAAGGTTATATGGGAATTTTTGTTAGGCTTGTCACGATCCGTCCTCGGGGCCCGTGCCGTGACTACCCCAAGCCTGCCTTCCATAGGCCAGGGGCTGGTGACTGGCACCAAGGCGTAATTCCCGGTAAAAATGGAAGGCATTGCCTTTGTAAAGTAAAAAAACCCACAGAGCAAGCAAGAAGAAGTAAACACTAAGTAAAAACTGGGTATAACAGTAAGTGAGGAAAAGTAAGTGGGACAGTATACAAACCCAAACTGAAAGTAAAGTACAACTGAAAAGGGAAAACAACAACTGAAAGTAAAGCCGCATCCTCGAGCCGTCAATTGGAAGTCCCACCTGAAGGGTGGGTACATATAGCCTCCACAGCTCCTCGGGTCCAGCCATCCGCTCCGAGTACGCCCCGCCCAGTGATCCACTTCCGGGTACCGACCTGCTCCTCGTGTCTCAACCACGATCAGCGTTGTCTGTCGTCTGCAACCAACACAACGTAGTGTGGGCATAGCCCGTGCAGGGGTGAGTATAAGATACTTAGTAGGTACCTCGAGACCCCCGAAGGTCTCCCAGAATCCACAAAGGATAATCCACAAAGGAAAGATACAAACACGAAGTAACATCCGACAATACTTAGTTATATGCCCATACATATACCTAAGTCTTCAATTCTCGTTCGGCTCCAACATCCGAGCTCAAGTACAACACAGTCCACACAGGAAAACACATCCCAATCCACACATAAAAGAAAAACGTAATCCACATAGGATATCAAGTCAATCTTATCGAAGATAAGGATTGAAATTCAAGATTCAGCTCACACAGGTATACTTATTTGTAAGACGATAGAGATGATCAGATGTAGCCACTGATTTATCTAAGCCGTCATACCCACACAGGATCGATAGGTACTAACCCCTGCAATGACCCACAAAAGATCGATAGGTAACTAACCCCCGCAATGACCCACACAGGATCGGACCCACACAGGATCGGTAGGCGCTGGCCCACACAGGACCGCTGAGTGCTAACCCACATAGGATCTGACCCACATAGGATCGGTAGCACTGATCCACGTAGGATCGCTGAGTGCTGTAGTCGTCACCGTCGAATCCACGGAGGATTTCTGTACAGTCGTCATCGTCGTCACAGTCGCAGCCAGCTCTAGGGTTCCCGCACACAGTAAGATCGTTCGGGAGGGTTAGCCCCACGAGCCGAGGGGCTGATACATAAACTGAAACATAGTCCAGAGTCGATGTATCCAAAAGTTCTGTATCATCAACAGGAACTCAACGTCACAGATGGTGTGTCAATCGGACGCCCGGTCTGAGAGTTATTGGCTTTTTCGTCCTAGGGGCCCGGTTGGTTTTTAGGTCAAAACCAACCCGACCGTACTCCAACTGCATCCAAACCTCGAGAGATGTAATCCAAAAGATCCGTCTCACTAAGAGGAATCCAACAAAGTCGAAAACACGTCAATCGGACGTCCGGAGCTCAAGTTATAAATGTTTCCGCTCCGAGGGCCCGGTTGGTTTCGTGTACGAACCAACCCGGCCGAACCGAAAGTACTCCAAAACCTTGAGTGTAATATACCGAAACGACCGTATCGATCCAAGGATCACATCGTAGCTAACGGTGTGTCGATCGGAGGTCCGCAGCCCATATTATGGACAAAATACCGTGAGAGGCCCGGCGCGCTGGCCAGGAGGCTCGGCCGAAACGGCCGAGCGTTGAAGAGCAGGGGGGCACTGCCCCCCCCCACCCCCCCCCCCCTCTTTTTTTAACCAAGGCCCCATGTGGGGGCCGCTTTTCTGTCCAACCGGGGGTTACGGACCCCCGGATTTCCCCCTGATCGGTCGGCCCGCTCCGGTTGGCCGGCTGTTGCTGCCACGGGACCGGCGATGGTCGGTCCCCCTCCTCCAATGCCGGCGGCCCAGAACCAGCCGCTGGTCCATCCTCCACCGCGGCTTTGATTCGTCTGGCACGGCGCGATGATGTTGTGCCCCTCCGCCGCGGCCCCGCTCCGGCCATGGTTCCTTCGGGGTTCTCTGGCACGGCGCGATGGCGCTGCGACCTTGTTCGATTCAATGGCGCGGCGCGACGGCGCCGCGCATTCCTTGCTGCATGACCCCACGCGGTGCGACGGCATCGCGCCATACTCGTTCCATTCCACCACAAGGTAGACAAGAGAAAAAGGGAAGGAGGGTCGGCCGTGTTTGTGCGGTCCGGCCCCCTCCCGTTAACTGATAACAAGCGGTCCATTTGTATGAGGAAAGATGACGGAAGAAATTCACGAATAGAAACGCATAAATCCCCTACCTCGAGCGTAGTTTGAACGGAGGTTCTTTGCTGAATAATCGTCGCAGAAGAAGACGTCGCAGAAGGAGAGAGTCGCGTCGCGGAGAAATAATTTGTCGGCGTCACGTCGTCGATCTCCGGGTGATCCGACATTCTTGTCGACCTTTGTCGGAGGTCGGCATTCTTTGCGTTCTTCGCGTTCTTCATCGAGGAATAAGAACTTCAAGAGCTTTTCCTTTTCTCCCAAAGACTCACACAACAAGATTCAACCAAATAAAATAAGTACTTCACTTATTTTATTAACATGACTTAAGTTTGAAAAATCAAAAGTTGAATTAATCCCCTCAATTAATTAACTCATCTTGACTTAATAAATGGAGGGTTATGGAAAGTTAGGGAAGATGAAGGGGTGGGGTTCGTGTGAGCCCCACCGCCCTCATATCCACACTAGGGAAGTTGGGTGGTTTCCCCCAACTTCCACTCAATTGTTTTAACCACTTAGAGAAAAATAAAAATTGATGCTCAATTTTATTTTACCTTCCACAATTTTTAACAACTTCTCCTGTGAAAACGCAACTCCGGAAAAGGTGTTCCTAAGCAATTACCAGCGCTGCAAATCTATCGGTGCCCTCAGAATTCAATTCCGAGCACCGGTTCAAAAGTTAGGAAAACCCGCTCGTTCATTCACTGAACGTACCCGAGCTAAACTTCGGATAGAAATTCCGGGCAAACCGGGCCTCAGAATCAAGTTCTGTCAGAAACCGCGTTCTTGTAAAATTCCAAAGAAAATTAAGAAAAAAAATTCCCTTGAATTTTACGATTCTTTACAAGGCTCATAGGTGGTGTTTTAACAAGGGTGATGATTCTAATGGGATTAATCTATATTACACCCTTGTTCATGCTGAGGCATGAAGGAATAAATGATCAGGTGATGAATTGACCAAAAAACATCACCAAAAGTCGGGTATGTGCTTCGGTGATCAATTCCATGATAAATTTAAGTTTACTTTGTAGAATCCATTGCGGTTCTGTTTTTTTTATGCCAGTATTCTACACCAAGCTACTTGGGAATAGTCATCCAATGGTGGCTTGACTAGTTTTCTATTTTGGTAAGTGATTATGGTTAGTGAAGAACCATTTTAAAGATTTTCATTAGGTGGAGATGTGTTTGGTATGTTTTAGCCTAGGATATTCATGAAAAGTCAACTCAACCTATCTAAGTGAGGTCTATAGATAATCATCATATTAACCATTTCAAATTATGTCGAGAGTATCACTAGAATACCAAAAGGCATGCTTTGTAGGGAAATTCTAATGGTGGAGGTGTCGTGGCTCGGAATTGACCAATTTTAAATGTTAAATCCTAAGGTGGTAAGAATATTTGGATAGATTTTTAATGATGTGAAAATGTAATTATGTCTTTAACTAAGTGGGATTGGGTGAGCTCTGTTTTGGTGTTTTGTTTAGATGAAAATCATTGGATTGGGTTTTGATGGCTTAAGTGTCATGTTCTTTAGGAATGATCAGTGGTGTGATGGGCATTTGGAATCACAATGAGACCATTTGAAAAAAAAATTCAAAGACCATATAGATCGGGTAATTTTTATGTTGTTCTTGAAGGCTTCTTGAGGATGAGAAGTTCTAAGGGTGGAAGGTTGTAATGACATGTGTTTTGAACTGGACTAAAATACAAGGGAATTTGAACTTTTAGCTTTTATTGGATGGTCCATTTTTAAAACTGATCTTTAGAACATAATTCTGGGAGTTTAAACACTTCAATGAGTTGTTTTTGGAATAGGGTGAAGGCTTGAGAGGTACCTTGGATGTCCCTTTGAGTTTCAGAAGTGTCGGGAGTCATAAATTCCATGATTTGAGGGTCTATAGAGGGCTCATGGTTTATCCAACCCACACACCTATCCCACACGGTTAGTGAAAAAGGATAGTATTCTTGCACAATTGATCACACAGTGGTCGCACGGTTTGGATAACAATTCCACCCAAACTGTATGATGTGTTTTTTATAAAAAAAATTAATTAAATTAAAATTAAAACAAAATAATTAACATAACATACCCCTCCCCCTCCTAATTTTCATGATTCCCCCCTAGATCTCTCATCTGCACGCTACTCGTATCCTCATATCCCTTTTCATCCGACGATCCATCCCAGATTCTCTCTAATTTCTTCGTTGATGATTCAAGGTAAGACACCTGGCTCCCTCCTCTTCCCATGGTTTGGTGTTTTTCTTTTCCATTTCTCCCTACCTAGCTTATAAAACCCCTAGGGTTTGGGTTGATCTAGTTTTTTTTCTTTATTGTTAGGTTATGTTGAGGATCTCTCAGGTTGTCTTTCTTCATGTTTCGGTATCCGCTGCCATAGGAGAAGCACTTTGGGTCATTTTTGTTTTCCTACCATCTTTTTTAGGAAAATTTTCCACTATTCATAAATAATAATCAATTTCTAATTAGGAATTTGATAGTTTTTTAGTTACTGGTAATTTTATTTAGTATGTTGGACCTCTCTATATTGGTTTTGGTTTATCATTGTCAAAGAAGACTTACCCACATATGTATAGGTAGGCATATCTATATATTTAAGTTCCCCAGTTATATATATATTCACCCATGGAAGCATGGATATATATATTGGGTCTAGTTGTGATTATGTATATATATGAAAAATTCATACGTGTTTAAGTGTAAATGAGAATATGAATATATAATAATGTATGTAAGGATATCCTTGTACATATTCACGACCAATAGAATAAGTACATAGGGGATAGTTTTCCTTATGTATATGTGAATTTTCATATACTTGGGGGGAGGAACGGGAAACTTTGAGTGGTCATCGATGAAAATGTAAAGTGGAAAAGTGTTCAACATCAACCTCTTATATTAAGTTAGGATCCCTTTCCATTTCACTTTTACTTTAAGAATTATTCTTTAATGTGAATTGAGTATGATTCTTGAATGAAATTTTCAATATGATAAATGAGTTTTTTGAATAACATTGTCATGTTTTTATAATAAAACCCATCAATGGAGGTTCACCTCATTCTACACTAAAAAATTATTGATTAGTGATATAAACCATTCTTATCTTATTAAATTGGTTTTAATCTATCCTTTGATGAAATTTTTATGGATATTTTTTTTTGGAATATTTCGATTATGACCTTTAGAGATGTTCCTGAATGAGTTTACCCATAATGGTAAAAATCTTATTTTCTGGAATGAATAATTATATTTCATCTTAAAAATGTAATTTTCTTTGATACATGTGTATAAAATAGAACCCAATGCACCACTTTGGTGATTGACCCACTTATGGTAAGATTTTACCTTGTAGGTATATGCCCCCTTTTCCAATGAAACCTTCTAAGTGCTCATTGAGCCTTATAAATATAATTGTCATATTTTTCAATTAAATGGTTTTCTATTAATTTGAATACTATATTCATGATGGCTTTCTCTCCTTGTCTTTATTAAATGGACCCATTTAAATTAAATGTAAAGGGTTGTAAGGCCACGTTGTTCAGTACATGCTTAATTTTAATTTTAATAAATGGGATTCCCTTGTTTATAAATGGTATTATTAAATGTAGAGGATGACAGGTAATGACTCATGGATCTAGTTATTATTAATATTATATGATGATAACCTTATATGGGATTGATAAATTCATGGAATAAAAGGTATTTCCTCATGTCCATTTATTATAAAAATGATCATGCCTTTATAGAGGTTATGTGTGATGGTAAGAGGTGTTGATCCAAGAGGTAAATGATACTCCTTTATATTGTTTGGAGTATGGCATCTATCACAAGTGATATTATATGGGTGATGGGCCGAGGAACCACATTCCATGATTAGAGTGTTCCCGTGGTGGCTCACTCTCCATCCTAAGTGATGTAGTATAACATATCTCACTCAATTAGGATGTAGGGAATGTACCATATTACATGATATTTTATTCTAGTTAGACTGATTATGGATGTCTATGTTATGCCTCAGTCCAGTCCAGCACTGGTATTCAAGGTATATGGTCATTAGGTGTCTGCAGGCACTTGGTTCAAATAGGTGGATGGAACATATAACTAAAGTATATATATGTATTACTATTTGTATATATAGTTACTGGTCATAAATTCGTTCTGGAAATGAGTTGAATCATGTAGAGTCAGTCAGGTGTCTGATTGGAACCAGAGCCGACCTGTGTTATTATTTTAGTACTATTTATTGTTTCATGTTTCATGCACACTGATTAATTTAAATTTTATATAATGGATTGGGTTATACATCATGTGTGATGGAATAATAAGATTTATATCTCACACCCTGCTAGAGCCTCCATTGCACTGGGGTACTTGAGTAGACCTTATGTTTACAGGACCATGGACTATTTCTTGATATGTCCTAATTGTACTAGGGATTTAGAAGTAGAGGACCGATTTGGTGCTCAAGATGCTTGTGTATCTACTAATTGGGAAGTCGTTATTTTATTACCCTGTATTTATATTTTTAATTATTAAAGCTTGTACTTGTAGAATTTTTTTTCATACATGAATTGTTGTAAATCTGTGTTGTACACTTTTATATTTAGTTGATTTTACATTTAACTTCCGTTATTTTATAATTTCTTTATAATAATTCTACTACTGTCAATTGTTTTTCTTGTCTTATTTACTATTCTACTACTTAGAAATTAAGGTTATATTCCCCAAAATATAACCTCCTAATACCCTTGCTTTCAGTTGGTAGCCTTTAACGTATGAGGGGGTGCTTGAGGCCATGTGATCCACTAGTCCAGTTACCGTCTTAGTGATCAGTTAGACTGGGACATTACAAAATTCTTACACCTCTTCTGCCTCTTCTTATCATTTAAATTATGAACATCTAATATATTCCATAGATCAACTAAAATAGTTATTTTTTGAATTTACCATAAATTTCAAAGAGATCAAAATGAAACACAATCTTGTTGCTAGCGAGTAATATTATCTTTTCAATAAATATGAGAAATTAAAATAAGAAAATAAAAAGACCAAAGATTGTCTTTCAAAAAATGATGAATATAAAAATAGAAATTATGGTTTTTAGTTAAAAGAAAATTAAATATTGAAAATGTATTTATATAAATTTAAATGAAAAAATGGTTAGTTTAAATGATCAACCCAACATTGAAAAAAATATATAATAAAGGAGCTTTAAAATGATCTTATAAGAAACACCCAAGGAGAGAAAAAATTGAATTTAATTTTGGGTTCTCAATGGAATAAGAAAGGAACTAATAGTACTGGTTTTTTAAATCATTCTAAAACCTCAAAAAATACCTTTTCTTTTGTAAAAGGGTGCGCTCAACAAAATTTTTTGAATTATTACCAAAAAATCAGGCATCACATTTACGAATGTAATTACAAAAAGGCCTCATATGGAAGGATCAAATACATTAATCTTTACTCAACTATTTATTTTATAAATTATTTTTCAAAGAAATTATGGGTTTCAAATTATCTTAAGGCAAACATTTGTGGACCCATATTTTTAGTACCAAAATCATTAGTCTCTTATATGTTTTATAGGGAATATGTCTCAAGATCAAGTATTGAATAGATAAATGGTACATGGATAGTGGGTTATCAAGTCATATGTGTGGTGACTATATATAGTTCAACCACCTTGAGGAGATTTATGGTGATCATGTCACCATTGGTGAAAAATCAAGGAGTAAGATAATCATTATAGGTACCATTGGAATTTCATACTCCTGTTTTAATAAAATAGGTTTATATATAAAAGTTTTGAAGAAAAATTTACTTATAATTATTCAAGTGTGTGATAGTAGTTTTAAATTATCAATTGAAAATGATGTCTGAAAAGTTTGTGATTCCCATGGAAAGATTTTATTTTTCCACTTCAATATTTAAACATGATTATGTTATTGATTTAAAATCTCTTAAAGGTAAAAATTTTAAATTATTAAGGGGAAAATATATTGTCTCATCGCTATATAAATTATTCCTTATTAATTGTAACAATAACAAACTAGTAAAATGTAAATGTAAACATATAATATGAGTTTTTCTGAAATTTCATTTCAAAAATGTCATTGCATTTCAACCATTCTAACTTGGTAAACAACACAAGTCATCCTTTAAATATAAAAATTATGTTTCAACCTTTAAATACTTTTTTATTATACATATATACCTTTTTAAACCAAACCAACTAGCTATTATAGGAGTTAAATATAACTCATTTGTAGTTGTCGATGATTATACAAGATTTACTTGGGTTTATTTATTGGAACATAAAATTTATGCTTGTAAATTAATTATTAAATATACCAAAATTGTTTGAATAAAAAATGGTATAAGATCATTTACATTTAGATTAATAATGGTTAGAATTTGAAAATAATTATTTTGATTATTTTTTAGTTTTATAAGGTTATCACCATTCGTTTTCCACTCCTAGAAATCTGTAACAAAATGGGGTTGTTGAAATGTGTAATTAAACTTTTAAAGAAATTTCTCAAACACTCCTTAATTAATTTAATGTCCCATAATATTTTTGGGTGAATATGGTCAATACCACATGATATACCATTAACATTGTACTCATAATACCCATACTAAAACATATCACATATGAGATTTGGATATGTAAATTACCTAAGGTTAGTTATTTAAAACTATTTGGTTATAAATTTTTTACTCATAAAACCAATAATAACCATTGTAAATTTTAACCTAAAATGGATGAAGGTAAATTAATTTGGTATTATAACTTGTGTAAAGATTACCAATATTTAAATAAAAGTTCCATGACCATTGAAGTGTCAATTCAACCCAAATTTATTGATAATTTTCCCAAAAAACATCCTCAAATTAATAACGTTGAGGTAGAACAATATAATTTGACCTTAAAATGAAACTTAATCTCCAAAATAAAATGATTTTTAAAGTAACCTAGTTCTTTACCTAAGGAATGGGTTATATCAAAATTTCATCCTCTATTGAATGTTATTGGTGATTTTTAAGATGGTTCTCATACTTGGAGGTCTATTTTAAATAAAGTAGATTATCAAGATTGTGTGCCACACATAGAACCCCAAAATATTAATGATTACATTAATTATTATACTTTGGTTTGTTACATGTAAAAATAATTAAATTAATTTATCTAGAAAAACATTTGGAATCTTGTGGAAAGGCCCAATTATCATCCTACTTTTGAAAAAAAAGTGGTTCTTTATAAATAAATTTTATGAGTAAGGTAATATAATCTGTAATAAGGTCGGACTTATAGCTAAAGTCTTAACGAAGAGTAATTCATTGATTATAGTGAGACCTTTCTCCAAGTCATTAAGATATTATCCATAATAATATTATTGGAATTTGTATCCCATTTAAATTTTATGCTTTTTCAAATAGATGTTAAACATGTATTTTTAAATGATTTATTTATGAAAAAGTTTTTATGGAGCAGACACCCAATTTTTTGGATTCAAAATTTATTTATTATATTTTCAATTTGACTGAAGAACATAAGGGATTAAAATAACCCCCTTAGGCTTGGTATGTATGGATGAATAAATTTTTCTTAGAAAATGGTTTTCAAATGGGTAAAGTGGATTCCACCTTCTTTTTAAAGGATATTTCAAAGGATATTTATATTTTCCAAATCTATTCTAACAATTTTATTTTTTTCAAAATGATATTCTCTTTCAAATGAATCATTTTACTTAATTAGTATGCAATTTGAAATGATTATTATGAGAGAACTCAAATTTTTACTTGGTTTTCAAATTTCAAAAACTTAGGATGGTAATTTTATTAGCCAAAGTACACAAATAATTTTTTACAACCTTTTTTATGAATAAAGTTAAATATATTAGTACTCCAATGAGTGCCTCCTATAATAATATATTGCATAAAGCTATTAAACCATCAAAAAAATTATAGAGGTATGATTGGGAGTCTTCTTTTTCTTATCATGACCCATCTAGGCTTCTTGTTTAGTGTATGAATTTTTATATTTTCTCAAGATAATCCAAAGGAATCCCATTTAAAATGTCTCAAAATAATTTTTAAGTATTTGAAATTAATGAAAAATATTTTTTTATTTTATCCAAAAGACACATTTTTTAACTCACCGGTTTTTCGATGTGGGTTTTGGTGGGTTCCAAATTGATAAGAAGAATACTAGCTGGAATTTCCACCTACTTAGAAAATCCCTTATATCTTATAGTAATAATAGGTAAAAGTCATTTGATCTTTCTATGTATAAAGAATAATATATTGTCTTGTGAATTTGTTGTTCCCAAATCATTTAGATGATACATACCCTTCTATATTATGACTTAAATTATGATCTATGACTTTTAAGTGTGAAAACATGAGTGTGAATTATATTTATAAGAAAACTAATATAACACTCTCACACAAATCACATTGAGATTAGGAACCATTTTCTTAAATACCATTTTTAAAAAGGTGATATCGTGTTAGATTTAATTTTCACTCATATTCAATTGGTATATATAATCACAAACCCATCGGGGTTGAGCATTTTGATTTTTTAAGGGGGTTAGGAATGGAACACATATGATTCATTGATTTTCCCATTTTCGAGAATAAGTGTTTTTATTTTATTTTTCACCATGATCATTACTGAGATATTTAATTTTTAAAAAAAAATTGAGATTATTTATTATTTAATCTCCTTATTTCTAATCTTGACTTATGTTTCTAAAATTTATTTACTATCAATTAATTGATATCATTAACAAATTTATTTTATATTTTATTTAAATATTGAAGTATTTGATTTGTATATTTCACTCTATTATTTTTTTTCAACTCTTTATTTATTTATTTTTATGGCCCTCTAATACTTTTAAAAGAATTCATAATTTGAGGGGGAGGAAAAACTTTTTTAAAAATAAAGTATTCCAAGAGATAGACCTATTTTAAAAATAAATTTGAGTCTTTTTTGAACTTCAAAGACCAATATTTAAGTAAAGGAACATATAATTCATAGTTTTTAGGTTTTAAAGGTCTATTTTCAAATATTTAAATCCTTTTGTTTTCAAATTTAAAATTTGTTTCTAGGGAAATATTAGTTTTGTATTTACAATGTAATAATGTATTTTTCCTATCCCAAAAGAACATTTATAATGGTTTTAATAAAATTCAAAAAAAAATTGTTTCTCAAAAATATTTTACAGTTAAACTTATATCTAAATACCTTATCCATTATATTGTTGATATCTATGGGAATAAGATTTTAGTGGTGTTAAATTTTTTATTCATATTTTCCTTAATCTCAAAGTATTCCAATATCATTTTTAAATTGAAAAAATAATTTAAAAGATTTTGTTAAATTAATTTTTTTATTTTTGATAATCACAAAGGAGGAGAAAAACTTGGAATTGGAATTAAAAATTCATTTATTTTTTAAAAATAATATTTGGGAAAAAATTCAGATGAAATCATTTTAAAGTGGTTTTTAAACAAAAACAATTATTTAGAATAATTTTCTTGGATAATTTTCCTTGTGAAATATATAAATTCCATTTAGTTGTATTTAAAAATAATTTATAATGTCTACCTTTATATTATTAATTAATCAAGTGTTTTTGATCATCAAAAATGGGGAGAATATTTTACCCCTCACTCTATTATATTGTTTTAAATGATCAGAAACACACATTTGTTTTTCATGTGACTTATTTTGATGGATTTAAGTATTTATTTTTTATGAAACATTCATGAAGGTTTTGGGTGAACTAGAGGGATCAAGAGGATAAAGAAGATAATTTTTGTAGGCTTCCCCTGGAACATGCCAGAGGCTACCTGGTGGTACCCATACAGAACACCTATTCTCTCTAGGTTCCATCAGTTACCCATTTGAAACCAAATATATTTGAATTATAGTCATTTTTGGTGTCTCTAACATGCCTTAATTTTCTTTTTAACAACTCTATTCAACCCATAAGATCTCTAAAATGATTATAAATCCATTGGAGGCTATAAATACACCCCCCCCCCCCCAATGATTCATTGAAGCTACCAACTACCTTGGATAATCATTCTAGATACATTTTTCATTACTTTTTTCTAATACTCTTACTTTCTTACATTTTTATATTCCTCTCAATTAAATCTCATTGTAATCTTTATGTGTGAAGAGAGAGTGCTTCATTGGACTTTCACATGGAAAGTATCTTTTTATTTTTCTGTTGGTTCATGCTTGGTCCATAAAGAAATGGAATATTTTTTTCTTTATTTTTCATAAAAGTAATGGAGGATTGGGTTCTTATCCATAACCTTAAAAATTATTTCCATGATTTTGGATTTATTAATACAGATGCTAAAAACTAGGGGTCTTACATCATGTAAGGGGTTTCTTACAACAACCTATAAAATTAAAATTTTGGGTTTACTTCTTCGACCATTTAAAATAAATTTTTAAACCAAAAACACTAAAAGATACTTGAGGGGAGGATACATAGGGATCCATTATGGTATTATTACCAAACTCCTTTATCGATTTCTTGTGTTATTTATTTTATTTCATATTTTAATAGCACTTATATCTTATTATCTTTAATTATATATTTAATTTTTTTAATCTCATCTCAAATTAAGTTTTGATTTATAAAAAAATTAAAAGTAAATTCACCTCTAGTCTTTCCATCTTTACTCGAATTGAAAAAAATATATGTGTAGATATATTAAATATCATAATAGTTTAATTTTTTTACCAAATGTATTTATATTTGTATTAAATAAAAAAAATTGAAAAATATAAATATGGTTGATATTTAGAAAAAAAATTAAACTAAAATTAATTAATTAGATATTTCTAATAAAACCCCCAAAATAGATATTGACTTTGGTTGTAAAAATAATAATGTATAAAAAAATTGTTTTATTTTAGTTGGTTATTGATAAAATCATTGTTGTTATTGAATGGTTTATTGCAATAATTTTTATTGTTAGAAAAGTATCTTTTTTTAATATCTTATATTAATTATATATTCATGTGTTAGTAAAAAATGTCTCTATTAGGATGATAAAGAGATATATTTAATTATTGTTAAAAGATTTTTTTATATTGAATGGTCAATATTAAAAAATATATATGTTGGAAAAAAAAGTGTATGTACTTAAAATTAATACTAATAAAACTTGATATCTATTATAATAGATCCTTTTTACCAATAGATATATTATATATCAATAAATTTATATTAGCATAAATCAATTTTTTATAGTTTATTCAGATTTTCATTCTAATCTCAATGATCTGGAAAACATGTTAATATGACATTATATGGATATGAACTGACCAAAAATTCATAAATAACTCTTAAAGAACCCAAATGGAATATCTGAGGTCCTTGTAAACATGACATTATTACTTATCATGTACTAAAAAGTAAATATCATGTAGTCGGTCTTTCCCCACATAAGGTACACGCCGCATAAATCATGGTCCATTGTGCGGGTCAATACACAGTGTGATTACACACATTATGTTGACTTCAATCATGGTATGTGGATTGATAGGGACTACACGATGATTAATTGGTTAGTACATGTCATGTAACCCCTCAAATGGTTCATTTCGTGTAAATCACATCGTGTAATGTAGGCCAATATGTGACGTCATTACATTCTATGTATTGACCACCAGCCTAGAACATGGAATGAAGTAGACTACACAACATCAAGCTAGAATACATGTCATGTGACATATGTCAAACCGGACCAGGTATACTTTGAGGGATTTATGGAATGTCATGTGGGTTAACACATAGTGTGATTAATCAACACATATTAACTGTCATCATACGATGTGTAATTATTGTTTAATTTCGAGAAATTTACATACATTCCAATGAAAAATATTTCTTACATTAATGGAATGTTGTGGCGTAATATATGCCATGAAGTTTGTTTGGTTTTTCCATGCACAACAACACACTATGTATGTTACAACATGCTGTGTGTAGTTACATGTCATGTAGAATGTAGTATTCGACATAGACGTCATATGATTTATTAAATTTCTAGAAATGGGATTTAATATTATATTGTTAGTACACACAATATAGATTTTGAAATATACATCGAGTACTTAATTAGTATAAATTTAAAAAAATTATTTAAAAAAATTGATAGAATTATAAAAATGTCTTAAGGACCTGTTGATGCTCCTTTCGTCACAGAATATAAAGATTGGAAAAGGGGAATATCTTAGCTCAAAGTGATTCAAACTTTGGACAAATATCAAAAAATTGACAAAGGAAAGAATAATAAGAACATTGTGCAAGGGTCACGCAAGTTCTACAATGGTCGCGCAACTACACTCACGCGCCGCAATGGTCGCGCAAGTACACTTGCGCGCCGCAATGGTCACGCAAGTACACTTGCGCGCCGAAGTTGTTCATGCAAGACACTTGCACGCCCTAAGTGATAACCACCCGGGGTCTTCTCCAGCCTATAAATAGCCCCGGTGGGCCCCCCATTTCTTGAGGAATTTTTCCAGAATTCAGATATAGAGCTCTGAACGCCCAAGTCTCTTCTTCAGGTCTTCTGAACACTTCTAAGGCAATTCTTTACCTAGAATGGAAGGTCTAAACTAGAGGAGTAAGGTATAAGTGTTAGAATTCACTAACACTTGTGAGCCTAAGGTGTTTTACCCTTAAGGGAAATGAACATACTTGCGCGCCGCCTTACTTATTCACCAAAACTTGTGTGCCTCTCTTCTGGAAGTACCTCAGGATAATTCTAAAGGCTTTGGTCAAGGTTCACCCAAGTGTTACCCTACTGGTTAACAATCTCCCAAGTAACCATGTGTCGCGCAGGTATACCGGCGCGACCAAGACTTGCGCGCCCCGCAGTACCTTCGCGCCTATAAGGACTTGCGCGCCCCTGCCTTTTTGGGTGCCCTTCTTGTCCATTTCACCCCTCTTATGTCATTCTAGCTCTCCTATTCAAGATTCGGTCTTCAAGATTCTCTTGAAAGCCATTTATGGCATGATTTCTTGATTTGACTTCCTTATCTGAAAGGAACTCTGTGGAATATTTCTCAAAACCTAGTGATTTACACATCTTTATGTCACTAAATATTGAGATTTCATTCATTCAACCTCATCCTTTAAGATGAGAGAACCCCTTAAACTGGGCCTCCTTTTCAGGAATAAGCCTCAGTCATAATTCTCATTAACCTGGGCCTTCTTTTCAGGAGTAAGTCCCAGTCATAATTCCCATTAATTTTGGGCATCCTCATTAGGAGTAAGCCCCAAGTTCCTTAATTTGCGCATCCTTTTCTGTAGTAAGCCCCGATCTAAAAATTCCCAAATATGGGCCTCCTTTTCAGGAATAATCCCCAGTAATAATTCTCATTAACCTAGGCCTCCTTTTCAGGAGTAAGTCCTAGTCATAATTCCCATTAATTTTGGGCATCCTCATTAGGAGTAAGCCCCAAGTTCCCTAATCTGGGCATCCTTTTCAGGAGTAAGCCCCAATATTAAAATTCCCAATTATGGGAATCCTCCTTATGAGTAAGCCCCAACCATAATTCTCTTAACCTGGGATTCCATTTCAGGAGTAATCCTCAGTCTCAAATATGGGCATCCTCTTTAGGAGTAATCCCCAAGTCCCTTAAATTTTTCAAGTCCCTTAACCTGGGCCTTCTTCTTAGGAGTAAGACCCAACCTTAATCTCTCTTAACCAGTCTTAATTTAATTTTTGATCTGGGTCTCCTTCTCAGGAGTAAAACCCAATCATAATTCCCCTCCTAATTTGGGCCTCCTTTTCAGGAGTAAGCCCCAAATTAGAGTATCCAAATCTCCACAAAGTACATATACCTTTATGGACCCTGTTCCTGGATTTCATCATGAAAGTAAATCCTAATCTTCATCTATTTGGGAATTCATACATAAATAAGCCCCACATCATTTCTTATGATTGCATCTTTCATGGCACAATTGTATGGTTTTACCAATACCTCTTGTTTCTCACACCGAGCATGACTCGTGTGAGATTAGAGAGTAAAAGTAATTATGACATCTTTCTTTGATCCATCAATCATAAAAATCATATTCCCTTCCTCGAACTACGTGGGTTCTGATTCCTTTTCCTAAAAAAAGGATACATGGGTAGCCCATCTGCGGGTACGATCCCAACTCTGAAATAATCCATGTCCTTCTGAATGATAATAAACTTCAAGTTCCCCACTGAGTGGCTTTAAACCCATTATGGTCATCATAATGACCAACAGACTTTAATGTATTAAATGATACCATTGACTAAGAATCTATAAACAAATACAAATGATTCTTTATCGATGAAGAACCTCGAATACATATAAAAGATTCTCTAAATTCCCTACATATCAATCATTGATTTTCAGATATAAAGGAAAGCTCATTTTATACTGGGTAATGTAATAAGGATTCACAAACATAACTTAAATCTATAAATAGAGTCCCGGAGTAGACAATAATTCCCCTAAAAAAGGTGTGATGAGTCCGACCTCCCATCCTCTCGACCAATGAAAATTTCTAAGCTTCATCAGTCCACAACTAATGAGTGCCTACCTTTGGAAAGTAGGTTCAAATGGATATGGAATCATTGGATGTTTCCGATACTACGAAAAAACCCATTAGAAACTACATGGAATGTCTGAACCTTAAATCGATGAGGTCATCCCCAATTCAAGTGGGAAACAAAAAATGGTGAACCTGACGTGAATCCTTAACCAAGTTAAAATGATGTTTTGCTTATTTGTTAGGCCTCTATTTAAAACTCAATGAGAGGGACAACAAAAAAATCATTGAAATATGTGCTCATCCAAAAGATGTAGTGGCTGAATTTATCTTGATTATGTCTGTTATATCAAACAGGAACTCTTTTTCAAGATCTTCTGCATTTTCAGAATGGCTTCTCTTAAGTTCACATCCGTGAATACATCTGCTGTGAAAACTTCTGCTGCAAATGCCACTACTGCTACTCCTACTGGATCATCATCCGCTCTGAGGACGATATCACCTACTCAGCATCTTCAACGTAGGGTATCAAATGCGCTGGTTAAGGAGTA
The DNA here is from genome assembly GCA_963277665.1 of Viscum album. Lineage (NCBI taxonomy): Eukaryota > Viridiplantae > Streptophyta > Magnoliopsida > Santalales > Viscaceae > Viscum > Viscum album. Next base: position 1,522,136,917 of record OY728152.1, on the reverse strand, counting down.
CCGTCAAAACGGTACTATTCCAACTCTAGAGGCTGCCCGACAAGCCCTCCAAGTGAAAAACTCACACCGGTCGTCCGGACAACTATGACTAGTGATCAGGAAGTAGGCGGTGCTAACCACCATCTCCAACTGTTTCGGGTTGTTATCCCCGGAACGCAATCACCATTCGCTCCCTTATTCTAGGGAGGTGAATGAGCAGGTCCCTCGGGGCCTTAATTCAAGAAGACAGGAGTTCTTACCAAGGGATCCTATCAACAATCGCCACCAGACTCGTGCGGCGGTGCGCCCTCAACATGATGAGGGTACCAACTTCAGGCGTTCAACTCAGGTTCCTCGAACCCGGGTAAGCAAGGTGAATCGCCTGAGGTGAAGTCCGGTTAATAGTGAGCAGGTTCTCATCTCTGTCATTTCTAGAGAAGTCCACCAACCTAACTTGGTGGCAAGCAATGAGAGGGAACACACACCTACCCGTTTTAATTCCGTTGTCCATCAGACTCGTCTGGCAGCATCATGCCAATCCCACCAAGCCATTCCGGTGGAGTATTATAGGTAGGAACATACACTTGTTTATACGTCATCAACTAGTCAGCAGGCTCATTTGACTACATATGATGAATCTCATCAACCACGTTCGGTGAAATGCAATCAACGGGAACATACACCTGCTAGTACTGATCAATCCTACCAACAGTCGCCCTTAGTAGCATTCGGAGAAGTCAGTTGGAAAGCTCTGACGACAAACAGGAGGCAGACTCAACTCTCTGCCCTTACACTTGAGTATTGTTAGGATTCACTGATAGGAAAAGGAGGACAGGAGTAGGCACACACACCTACTCTAAGCATAGAATGGATGTATATCCCCATTCCGGTAGCTGAAGTCACCAAGAATATTCTATCAATGGATAAAGAGCAGAAGCAAATCCCTGCTCATATTCTGGATGCTTGCCAAGATATTATAACAGCTTCAGCAACATCTCAGGGAAATACACACAAATATGTCCCAAGTAGTGGAGTGACACATCAACAGTTCACTACGGAGCTGATACACACATCTGTTTCAGTCCAAGAGGGTTGTGGGGAATACTCTCCCATATCATACGGACAACCAAGTTAGGCACATACACCTGATTTGAGTAGATATCGGAAGCCTAACCTGGCCATCTCTCCTGATCAGGCACATAAACCTACTCAGAGCAGCCACTTTCGTCAACAAGTGGTTTCCAAGGTGAGTAAGAAGTCATCTAAGAAGAAGACCCTCCCAGAAAATTCAATAGATCAAGATCCAATCTGTAACAAGGTCTTTCCCGATGCTGGAGTTCTTGAAGCCCTCAGACAGTTATCTGTTGGAATTCAAGATTCTACTCCCTCATTTCCCAATAGTGGGAACATTAATTCCGAAGGTCTTTAACAGACACTTCCTCATGAAGGCTTGCTTCATGACAATTCGGTCGATCTCAAAGTTTCATCTTCAGATAAGAGCTACAATAACCCTCTGTGTGGCCAGAAGACCAAGGATCAAGAGAACTCATCTTTTGTTGTAACCCACCATGGTGGTCCTCCCCATGATGATGAATTTCTCTGTGAAAGTCCTCTCTGTAGTAGTGATGCACATTGCCAGGAAAATTCTCCAGTGGACAATGTAGTGTCAAGAAATCCCTCTTATCTTGAAGCACTTGCAAATGTGAAACCAGTCATGGCTGATGCTTCATCGCTAGCAGGTGAAATACTTTCTCAATCAGAAGATAGCCCAGGGTGTAGGTCATTCTCTGAACCACCCCTGAGTCATGAATCTTCTAGCTTGATCAGTGGGTTCTCTACCAATATTGTTGAATCTGATAAAGCAACAAGGAAGAACCAGCTCTAGTCAAATCAGGTAGAAGAATATTCATTGAATGATAAAGAAGAAATGATGAACATGAGAAAACAATTGGCTAAAGGTGAAGTTCCAGTCATGTTTTGTCCTCTAGTTGACTCTCAGTATGACATTCCAGAGATGTTGACAGAAGATGGAATTCATGATATTCACCTCACCATATGGAAAACTCTTTGTCAGTTGAAAAATAAAGTATTATCTTATGGTGAATATGAAAATCATGTTAAGATAATAGAAGGGTTACAACGAAAAATTGATTTGGCATCTCTATCAGTCTCTCGATATCCGAAGGCTGAAAAGCAGCAGAGAGTTGTTCAGCGTTCATGCCTTGGCGCACTAAGAAAATTGCGCCAGTTAATTTCCAATGCCCCATCTGTTATTCATGTTATAGGATGGGGTGTTCATGGAGAACTTCATTTCACGGTGCTCTCCAGTCAGCAAATTCTGCCGAAAATGGTCTCATGCAATGTTATTGCCCATGGACGGCCACGAATACCTGGCTTTGTTTGTAATCAAAAGCTTTCCCAAGAACAGGCTTCAACTAGTTCCTCTCAAAATCAAGAATACAAAGAACAAGTTGTTGAATTAATCCTGTATCAAGCAAACGAGAATATTGAATAGGCCTCTCGTGTGGAGCAAGCACATCATCAAGTGACAGAAGTGTCAGAAATCATCCAACGGTCTTTCGAGCCGGGAGATAAAAGTGGATCCAGGTTGATGCATCCAGCTAATTTCTGGACCAAGTTCCACAAGATCAGAAGATATTTTAAGAAAGTATCATACATATCATGTTAAGAGCCACCCCAGCTCACCAGACTGGGGACTCTTTTAAACCAACCCTCAGAATCAACAAATAACATTCAAGGAGTTGAGCAAAGGCAGCAGGAACAGCCCCAGTCCACCGGACTGGGGACTTTTTCAAATCATCAATCCCCTCCTCAGTGAAAGTCGGTCTTTTCTGGATTGGGGAAGAAGCCTAAAGAGGAACGAAGAGCCAAATTATTAGGAGATTCTCTCCAAATTATGGTTCATCAAGAAGTTCCTGAGGGATCGAATCAACAAAAGGAAATGTCTCATCAAAGACATGGAAGGAGACAATATCGCAGAAATGCTGATATGAGGGATGCAATGAATTATGCATCAATCAATGTCATCAATGTCGTTGTTTCTGATCCACCAGATGAGGCTCACTCAGAGGATTCAGATGAAGAGGTTCCTGCTCAAGAAGATGTACGCACAGACACAAATGAAGAAGGTGTGCATACACGAAATCATATGATTACTCATAACCTAGGTAATCCTTCAAGTAACCCACTTCCCCCTCTCAAAAAGGGATCAAACAAGGGGAAGGTAAATAATTAGGTTACATATCCTTCCTCTGGATAAGTCAAATCGCTCTCACTAGAGCAAAGTTTTGCACAACAGGAGGAAGAGATGAAGGAATTGAGGAGGTTGAATGCAGAACTACTTCAGGGAAGTCTTTTTCCTAAACGTGCTGGAGTCAGTCAGCCAAGGGAATTTGTTGCAGCTACAGAGATGGATCAAGAATATACTCCTCTATCAGTACACCCACACATGTCTAATCCTACGGGTCAAGTGCAACAACAATTTGCAGTGCTGCCATCAGTTGCAGTACCAGCTACCATACCTGTTCAAACTCCATTCATTGCACCTGCCCAAGTACAAGTTCAACTGGATGTTTCTCAAAAGTTAATAACTACCATTGAGTCATTAACAGCTCAGTTAGAGACTATGGAAGGGAATCATGTACATGTTCAACCAGAAAAGAGAGCTTACCCTGAATGGGTAGATTCAGTCTCTACACCATCAAGTTTTGGGAACCTTGTATTCCCTATTTTCAATAGATCAGGCGATCCTGAACAACATTTGACGCATTATGTGTCTTGTTGCGATCCTATTATGGGAACTCCGGAGCAGTAAGAAGGAGTGAAACTCAGATGCTTCATGCGAACCTTGCAAGTACCAGCCTTTTTCTAGTACACAAGCTTTCAATCCCAGTCAATTACCGGATAGGAAGATCTCCGTCAACGATTTCTTCTTCAATTCAGCTCAACTTTTCCAAAGACAATAGTTTTCGATCTTACAAACTATAATCAAAGGGAGAATAAACGGGTCTCAAGTTTCATTGATCGCTGGAAGGGATTAACATATTCCCTAAGCTTAGCACTCCCTTAAGAGTAACTGTTGCCAATATGTGTGGCAAATCTATGTGATGAATTACTCACACCGCTGATCCCTGTGAAATACACAGGAGAGTTTCGAGACCTTACTTCAATCGCTCAACAGATTGAAGATTCTCTTATATATACTAAGGCTAAATCTCTTGTAATCCCATCAGCTCTAGGAATAATAATGGGTAAAGCAGGGACTACTACAGTTATGCTTAAACAAGCACCTGTACCAACTTCTACCCCAAAACCTTCATCTTCTCAAAGGACTCTACCTCCTAAGTGCCAACAACAAAGGACGTTTCATCAAGACGATCAAATATATCAAAGACAAAAATATTTTGATGAGTTGAAGAGAAAAGTTTACTCTTTCTGAAATGAACAAGTTCCTGGATACTTCATTTCGCCTCCGGAAAATAATCTGGTTCAATTACCAAGGCCCAAGAGGCTGAATAAGGAAGGAGATGAAGACCGTCCCAATTATTTCCCCTTTCAGAAAATGTTGGGGCATCCCGTCCAGGAGTGTTTTTTCTTCAAAGACCTCATGAAAAAGATGGTTAACTCGGGACAAGTCAAACTGAAAGGTTCTTCAGCTCAGGTAGCATGTGTTACTGCTATAGTTCTAGAGGAAGAAGGCGAATGGCAAGAAGTCAAAATAAAAAATGCACAAAAATATGATGATTGGATGGTCAGAAAGACGATCAACCGAACTCGTGCTATTTTTCGAATACAATTGAAGAAACCAATTGTGCCTTCTGCCATGAATGCCGCAACAAAATCCTCTTCAGAGGGAAAATCCTCAAAAGGGCGGAATAATTCCAAGAAAGAGGAACAATAAGAAGAAGATGAGTATGTGTCAAAGCCTAAGTTGTCTTTGACTCTGGCAGATTTCATTCCAACTAATTCGAAGAAACGGGCACCGTCCCACCAAACAACACAGCCTAAATTGGATAGTCAAGCAGAGTCTTCATCGGATGAAGAATGGATTTTCGGTTCTGTTAATATGATTCAATTAACAGATCCATATGCCAGTCGCAGTTTTGATTTTGATGAACCTGAATTCCCTGTATCAAACAAAGGAATCAGAGGAAGTTCCAGAGGCTCAGGATATAGGGGAATATGTAGATCTTTCAGAGGCCACTATACCAATTCTACTCCTGCTAGAACTGTGTACGCAGTAGAAACTCGTGGCAGAGCCCTTCAGCGAGCTCAACAAGAACAAGCAAGTTCTTCCACCAATAGCAAATTTAGTCCTGGCATAGTTATTCTAGAAGATTGGTTGAAGGTTCCACTTTCTTCTTCTCAGTAATTAAATAGACCTAATCAGTCTAATCTTCCAAAACCAGAAATATTGCCAACTCCAATCCCAATACAAGATGCATCAACTTCCAAATAATGAACTTCCAAGGTACTTGCTAAACCACATGTTTCTATTGGGAAACACAGACCTCTAGATCAAAAGTATGATGTATTGAAACACCTGGCCCAAGTACCATCCATGTTATCAATTATGGATGCTTCAAATCTGTCAAAGGATCTTCGTGAGGCACTCATTGAGGATTTTTCAAGTCCTCAGGAGTTTGAAACTGAAATTGCTGTAGCTGATGTCTATCACATAGAGAATAATCCTGCAGAATGTCATGCAGTGATATCTTTCACTGATGAAGATGAAGATGATGTCGTGCATGGGCATATTAGACCTTTTTACTTATCTGGCAAGTTCAATGGCTTAGACGTCCAAATAGAATTCATTGATAATGGTTCAGGAGTCAACCTCATTCCCATTTGTACACTTCGGCGATTAGGCCTCCCAGAATCTGATTTATCTCCTTTTACCATGATGTTACAAGGATATGATAAAAATGAACAACAACCACTGGGTGAAGTTACACTCAGAACTCAGTTTGGAGATCTTGTATCCAATTCAGATTTCATGGTTGTTGATCAAGACTCAGCCTTCAACATCTTGCTTGGAAGACCCTGGCTACATCAACATGCGGTTATCCCTTCATCATACCATCAATGTCTCAAGTATTGTTTTGATGGTCAAGTTGGGAAATTATATGGTGATAAGGCCTCATTCAAGACATGTGAGTCTCAATACATTGAGGCGGAATTCTATCACATGAAGGGAAAGGATAAATCCACAACAAGGGATCTTACCAAAGTTAATGCTCCGTATGGTTTGGAAAAGATTCCAGTAAATCCATTTGTGCATGTGAGTACATATTATGTGTTTCCTATCAATCAAATTGATAGGGTAGTCCCAAATCAAAATAATCTTATGGAAATATCCATAATGTCAATTATGGAAATCGAGCCAGACAATATGGGAGAAACTGGTAACCCACCAGGCAATGATGAAAGCTCAAATGGAGATGTCTTCGTTTCATCTGCTGAAATCCAGCAAGTCTATACTTCGCCAACCAGGCCAGAAGAAGTGATAGCGACATCGGAGGTGAACAATGATATTGATTCTCAATCCATCATATCATATTTATTACCCAAGGAAGACCCTTCATCATCAATTGGGTCGGAAATGGAATCCTCTTCTTCAAGATGTTCAAGTTTTAACATCTCTCTTAATCATGGAAATTCTACTTCATCATCTACTATGCAAGTAGAAACGGAAGAAATAACACATGTTGAAGAAGAAGAGAATGATCTCAGAGATGCTCCTCCATCATTTGAAGAGGGCATCTCTACCACTGTGGATGAACTCAGAGAAATAAATATGGGTACAAAATAAGATCCACACCCCACTTTAATCATTATGGCCATGACTCTTGAAGAGAAAGAGATTTATATTTCCTTTCTAAAGAAAAATAGAGATATATTTTCTTGGAACTATATAGAAATTCCTGGGCTTGATCCTGATGTTGCTACTCATCATTTGGGTTTACCAGAAAAACATCGAGGATTTAAGAAATCCGTGAGAAGAACACACCCAACTTATGCTTCCAAAATTAAAGCTGAAGTGGATAAGCTTATCAAAGATAACTTTGTCAAAGAATTTCAATATCCTAAGTGGTTGGCTAATATTGTCCCTATGAAGAAGAATAACGGACAAATTAGAGTTTTCATTGATTTCAGAGATCTTAATCGGCATTGTCTTAAGGATGATTTCCAGTTCCGATTACAGAACTCCTGATTGATACAACAGCTGGCTATAAAGCACTTTCCTTCATGGATGGATATTCTGGATATAATCAAATCTAAATGGCTCCATAAGATGATGAATCCATAGCCTTTAGAGCCCCTTAGGGTGTGTTTTGCTGCTGGGTAATGCCTTTTGGCTTAAAGAATGCAGGCGCAACATATCAGCATGCGATGCATCATATCTTCAAACCCTTTTTAGAGATGTTTGTTGAATTCTATATGGACGATTTGGTGGTTAAATCCAAACAATGTTCTAATCACTTGGATAATTTAGAAGTTATATTCTGCAAACTTCGGCAACATAATTTGAAGATGAAACCCTTAAAATGTGTTTTTGGGGTAACCTCAGGAAAATTTCTCGGCTTTGTTGTACGCCATCGTGGTATTGAAGTCGATCCTGAGAAAAACAATTTAATCCTTGGTATGTCACCTCCTCGAAATTTGAAATAATTAAGAGGACTTCAAAGAAACTTATCCTATATTCGGTGTTTCATCGCCAATTTGGAAGGCAATAGTTTACCCTTCACCAAATTGATGAAGAAGGGAGTCACTTACCAGTGGACTGAAGAATGTCAAGAAGCATTCGATATTCTCAAGAAGTATCTCTTGAGTCCACCAGTACTCATTCCACCTATTTAATTAAGACCACTTATCCTCTACGTGACAGCTTTAGAGTGATCATTGGGTGCCTTTCTTGCTGTGAAGAATGATGCTGGGAATGAAAACAGCCTCTACTACCTCAGTTAGACTATGCTTGAAGCAGAAACCCGGTATTCAAGTATTGAGAAGTGCTTCCTAGAATTAATCTTTGTAGTTCAGAAGTTGAGACACTACCTGCAACATCACGAGGTCCAATTGGTATCTCTCAATAACCCACTCAAATTCATCCTTAGTCGTCCAATTCTTACAGGACGTCTGGCAAGGTGGGCAGTTATTTTTCAGCAATTCGACATTTAGTATGTGTCTCAAAAGGCAATAAAGGACCAAGCTCTAGCTGATTTCCTAGTTGAACACCCTTCATTGGAAGACACATCTTCAGATATTGAACTCCCTGATGAGTAGGTCTTCTCTATTTAGGATAGTCCTCAGACATTTTAAATGTACTTTGATGGTGCTTCCAGAAGTCCAACAGGGAAGAAAATGGAAAATCCTAAATTCAAAAAAGTTGGCTTACGAATTGTGCTCATTTCTCCAGAAAATGTAGTATTACCTCATTCCTTCTTATTGTGGGAAGGTGGTACCAATAATGAACCAGAATACCAAGCTCTCATCGCAGGCTTGGAATTGGCGCTTCAAGCACAAGTGAATCACTTAAAGGTGAAAGGTGATTCAGACCTGGTAATCAAACAAGTAAATGGGGATTATGCCATAAAAAAAGAAGAACTAATCCCTTTGTATGATTACGTCAGAAAGTTAATGGAGGAATTCCCTTCAGAACCGACATTTTCTTATGTCCCGCAATCACAAAATGCTCAAGCTGATGCACTGGCTAATATAGCCACAGCTCTAGCAGATCCAAATTGGGACGAGACAACCATCAGTATTTCCCACCGTCATGCAATTTCACCTTATGTTCGATCCAAAACAGAGGAAATTAATGAAATTAGTCCCATTCCTAAATCTTATGGTAATACTATAGGATGGATGTCACCTATCAGGGAATACCTTCAAAATAGAACACTTCCACCTGATAGAGCCGAGAATGAACAAATCCGGCAACGTGTGGTCAATTTTACTCTTTATGATAGCCCAGATCACTTAGAGAAAATTCTCTACAAATGTGGTTTTTATGGAGTCCTCTTCAGATGCATTGATGGTGAAGAGACAATGGTTGTCATGAAAGAAGTGCATGTAGGAGTCTGTGGTGCCCACCAGTCTGTAAATAGACTGTCTGATCAGATTCGAAGGCTTGGATTCTTTTGCCCTTAAATGATACAAGATTGTGTTGATTTCACAAAGAAGTGTCATTCATGCCAAGTACATTCCAACTTCATTCATCAACCTCCAGAGTTGCTTCATACAGCTAAATACTCGTGGCCATTTTCCACATAGGGAATGGATGTGGTGGGACCTTACCCTTCATCTATGGCCAAGTAGTTTAAGTATATTCTTACTGCTACTGATTTCTTTTCCAAACAGGAAGAAGCAGTACCTCTCAAGGAAGTCAGTTCTAAATTCAATGTTAGCTTCATCAAGTCTAACATCATTACCAGATTTGGTGTCCCTCATACCATATTGACGGACAATGGCACCAACTTCTGTTCATCCGAGGTGAAGAAGTTGTATCAAGAATACAACATCAAATACAATCATTCATCTCGGTATCATGCAGCGGCCAATGGCCAGATAGAAGCCTTCAATAAGACTCTTTCCAATATACTACAAAATATGGTGGATAAAGATAAGAAGTCATGGCCTAATAAACTCTTTCATGCTTTATGGGCTTATCAGACTACCTCCCGTACTGCAATGCGGTCAACTCCATATTCACTAGTATATGGAATGGAAGCAGTCTTGCCTATTGAAGTTAAACTACCCTCGCTCAGAGTAGCCATTTGTGATCAGTCATCTACATATGAACAATATCAAAAGCGATTGAATGAATTGGAATGGTTAGATGAGAAAAGATTGTGCACTTTTCACCACTTAGAAGTCTATCAGAATCGAATAACATGAGATTTCAACAAAAAAGTTCATCTTCGTTCATTCACTCAGGGAGAATTGGTATTAGTTCTCAGAACTCCAATGATACTAGGAAAGAAACCTCCCAAGCTTGAGCCAAAATGGGAATGGCCTTACTCAATACATAGTTTCTACTCCAATGGAGCTTATTCATTAATCTCGATGGATGGATAACTCATCACTACTCCAACCAATGCCAGATTTTTTAAGAAGTATTTTGTATAAACACAAAATATATCATCCATGGTCCAGTATGACCTTAAACTACACCATGGTCTAGTATGACCTTAAACTGCACCATGGTCTAGTATGACCTTAAACTGAACCATGGTCCAGTATGACCTTAAACTACACCATGGTCTAGTATGACCTTAAACTGCACCATCGTCCAGTATGACCTTAAACTACACCATGGTCCAGTATGACCTTAAACTACACCATGGTACAGTATGACCTTAAACTTCACCATGGTCCAGTGTGACCTTAAACTGCACCATGGTCCGGTATGACCTTAAACTGCACCACTTTACTGTATGACATTAAAACTGCTCATCACGTTCAGGAAGATGTTAAACTGCATAAACATCCATGGTCCATGCATATGACCTTAAACTATTTACACTTTCATCCAACATGATGTTAAACTGTGTCCCCCTTCATCTTTCTTTCTATACGAAGTTAAACTATATAGAAGTCCCTTACATCCAGTAAGACGTTAAACTGCATAACCAATGGTCCATGCATACGACCTTAAAATATTCACACTTACGTCCAACATGATGCTAAACTGTATCATCCCCTTTTCGTCCAACATGACGTTAAACTACGAAAAAAGTCCCCAATACATCCAACATGATGTTAAATGGTGTACTTCTTTGTCCTCACTGCATGACATTAAACTGCACAGTTCCCCTTTTTTCCAAACACGAAATTAAACTGTATTGTCCCCATCATCCTAACTACATGATGCTAAACTGAACAGAAAGTCCTTTAATATGTCCTACATGATGTTAAACTGTACTTTGTCCCTGCTACATGACATTAAACTGTGCAGCACCAATAGTCCTAACTGCAAGACTTTAAACTGCATAGTCCCTTTTTATATCCTACATGACATTAAATTGTGCATCGTTAGGGTTGTTGCTACCTCTTTTTTCTCACACCGAGTATGACTCACGTGATCTTAGAGAAAACTTCAACCATAACACTCTCTCTGGGCTACTAATCATGTGTAAGTCCCAACACTATTTGTTAGGTCGTTGTCCCCAAGGACACCTTGATCACTAATTCATTCTTTAATTGAACTACACGGACTTTGATCCTTTCCTTCTAGGCTGGGTACGTATGCAACCTCCCAAGGTTCAATCCCAAAACCAATCTCTTCACATCGGTTCACCTCCATCTCATATGATGTTGATTCGTGAAACCTCCCCTAGAATCAATATCTTTACATTGGTCCACTTTCGTCCTTGCTATACGACATTAAACTATACAACAATTTTTTCCAGTATGAAAATAAACTAAAATATTCTTTGATACCATCACCTGAGAGGGAATCATTACTTACATTGGTTTTCAATAATTTTTCATCTCAAAGACTACGTGCATACATTGAAATACTTGAACCTTTTATCTTGGGTTAAACCATCATTTCACTAAAGTCCCCTTTCACCCTTCACATGTACGAACCAAATATATACAAAGGGTATTTCTAGAACTACGTGGGCTTGATTCCCATCCTTATGGGATACATAGGAACGTTCGAGTGTCCCTTGAATCCAGCCCCAAGTCTTTTTGGGCTAACCCCAAATTCCTCTTTCAGTCCCCTGGATGAAAAGTCCCCATGAAAACACACACTGTGTATTTCTTACAATGGCCCAAGATATATGACCCTAAACTAAGATCTCCAATCCTTTTTTACCACACGACGTTAAATTGTAGTTCAAGAACTACGTATGGCTTGATTCCCATCCTTATGGGATACGTAGTGAAGTCCAACATTTCTATTCAGGACCCAGTCACAACATGATTATGGTTAGCATTGATCTTTGTATCTCTGCATATATTGGACAAAACCCATCTTTATGTGTCATAATCCTAACCTTAAATATTTTCAGATCTTCATAACCCTTTTCTTGACTCCTAGTCACAAAAATTTCAAACTTCTGAGAGTTCTTTTTCCTGACTATGCAGTGCGTTCCCTTAGGTGGCCTTGCATAAACAATCTCCATAACAGATTTGTCAGCCAAAAGATACTATTATTTGACTATGCAGCCAATGCCCTTAGGTGTCCCTGCATAATTCAACCCCCTAACGGGTTTGTCGGATACAGGTAACTTCATTCTTGGGAAGAAAGCCTCTTTTTTCCTTATTTGTATTAAATGACAATATGTAGGGATATGCAAAAATAGCCATCCTTAACATACTTGTTTCATATCCTTTTTCATGATCTGAAAGTATTCAAGTCTATGGTTTGTATTCTCCTCCCCTACATTTGGGTCAGAACTTCATAGGAGTGATATCCATCCAGTTCTTCGATAATCTTGTTTGGAAATATCTTCTCCATATTCAAGTACCTCTTTCCATACAGAAAACTCTATACTTTGGAAAATTTGAATCTCCATAAACTTTCACTGGATTTTTAGCACTAGGAAAGTAAATTTCTGAGAGTTCTCTTGCCTGACTATGCAGCACGTGCCCTTAGGTGGCCTTGCATAAGTATTCAACATAACGGACCTGTCAGCCAAAAGATTATATTTATTTGACTATGAAACCAATACCCTTAGGTGGTCCTGCATAATTCAACCCCCTAACGGGTTTGTTAAATAACGGTAACTTCATTCTTGGGAACTACTTATTCTAATGCCTTTTATCTCTTTTTCATATTATTCCTCAGATTCAAATATTCTTAAGTCATAGTTTACATATTTTTCCTCAAACTTGAGTATGTTAATTTGTTTTCATATGAATTGTCAAGGAATTAAGTCAATTCTAATTCATTCGGTCAAAGATATTTCGACCTTAAACATTAGCCGCTTTATGTCCGATGTGCATGACTTTAAACTGCCCACAAAAGACAAGGGAACTCTGAATAAAAGTCAAGTTCCACCTCACTAAACATACATTTTGTATGATTTAGGTAATATTGAGCAATTAAGAGATTCAAAGTTTGTAGGGTTATTTATATTAATCCTAGTAAAAATCAAGCTATGCTTACTAGGCCCATTGGATTAGGTAAAATTTAAAGCAGATAGAAAAAGAGAATCCAGGTACAAATGATTGAAGGTGAAATTGTTTTTCATTGATGCACAAAAGTTAGAAGGACATCCACAGACTAGAGTCTCTTCTCTTTTTCAGGAATTACAAAAGACTTTCAACATAACTCTTCATTTGATTTACGGCATCCCGAGCTTCATCAGCAACCACCTGGAATTCATTCATTCAACTAGATACAATAAGAGATGCAGTAATACCAGCTCTTCTTGGAACAATTGTAAAAGAATGTTCTTGAGTACGGTTTGAGAAAAATTTCTGCTAATCAAACAGTGACTCTGTTTCTGTCCAAGAGACTTGGAAGATGGATACATGGATTTGGGAATGAAGCATTGGAAGTAAAAGATCCATTTGGAGAGAGTACTCTTTTCAGATATTGTTCTAATGCCATGTTTGTCTTCTCTCCACCAACCGGTAGCGGAAAACATTTCAGCTCATGGGTTTTCCATTTTCATATCTGCAAGGAAATGACATGGAAGAAAAATTTAAAAGTTCACACCATTGTTTTTGCTCTTAATGCACAGCATAACCAAAATAAAGGAGTTGCAGTGAAGCTGCATCTCAGGCATATAGTTCTTTGCATCTGTAACATTAACTCCTTGCAGATGAACATGACCATAAAGAGGAAGGTAGATGCTCTGTGGGAAATTAAGATGATATTTCTTCAAGTACTTAGCCAAATTTGGGAGAGTGATGTTGCAGATATCATAATAATCATGGTCAATGATTCTCATCATATCATCAAGTCGCTTTCTTTCCAGTTCATCAGCCGTTCCGATTCTCTTTGGAGCCATTTTAACTGTACAAAAGTTCAGTAATTAACTCTTAAAGTATGTTAATTTTTTTATAAAATTTGTGAAGGATTTGAAGAAATTTTCTAAGGCATTAAGGCACGCAAGTCCCATAATTAGCGTGCAAATCTCCTTCGGTCGTGCAAGTATTGGTCGTGCAAGTATCACCGCGCAAGTCCAAATACCTTAACAGAAGTGTGATGCAAGAAACAAGAAGCGTGAAACAGCGGAATCACTTGCATGGACGAGCAAAATCCAAGAGCCAAGCTGCGCGCCGAGAGCAAAGGATAAGCAAGATCTGGATGCTTTGTACGGAAATGAGGCCCTCTATTTATAGACAAGGCCGTACCCCTGATCGACAGACCCTGCGTGCCACACCCTGTGCGCCCGAAGCTCATTTATGCGCCAGACCTTGCATGCCCCAATTTTCTTTTGTTTCTCGATTTCCTCAGAGTCAAATCCTCATTTCTTTTGGATCCAACTCTGAGGGGGGACTTTTTTTGACGCTCCTTTCGTCACAGAATCTAAATATTGGAAAAGGGGAATATCTTAGCTCAAAGTGATTCAACCTTTGGACAAATATCAAAAAATTGACAAAGGAAGGAATAAGAAGAACATTGTGCAAGGGTCGTGAAGTTCTACAATGGTCGTGAAAGTACACTTGTGTGCCGCAATGGTCGCGCAAGTACACTTGCACGCTGAAATTGGTCACGTAAGACACTTGCGCGCCCTAAGTGATAACCGCCTGGGGTCTTCTCCAGCCTATAAATATCCCCGGTGGGCCCCCCATTTTAGGAGGAATTTTTCCAGAATTCAGATATAGATCTCTGAACACCCAATTCTCTTCTTCAGGTCTTCTGAACACTTCTAAGGTAATTATTTACCTAGAATGGATGGTCTAAACAAGAGGAGTAAGTTCTAAGTGTTAGAATTCACTAATACTTGCGCGCATAATGTGTTTTACCCTTAAGGGAAATTAACATACTTGTGCGCCGCCTTACATCACCAAAACTTGTGCGCCTCTCTTCTGGAAGTACCTCAGGATAATTCTAAAGGCTTTGGTCAAGGTTCACCCAAGTGTTACCCTACTGGTTAACAATCGCGCAAGTAACCATGTGTTGTGCAGGTATACCTGTGTGACCAGGACTTGCACGCCCACGCAGTACCTGCGCGCCTGCAATGACTTGCGTGCCCCTGCCTTTTTGGGTTCCCCTCTTTTTCATTTCACCCCTCTTATGCCATTCCACCTCTCCTATTCAAGATTCAGTCTTCAAGACACTCTTCAAATCCATTTATGGCATGATTTCTTGACTTAACATCCTTATCTGAAAGGAACTCCGTGGAATATTTCTCAAAACCTAGTGATTTACACATCTTTATGTCACTAAAGATTGAGATTTCATTCATTCAACCTCATCCTTTAAGATGAGAGAACCCCTTAAACTGGGCCTCCTTTTCAAGAATAAGCCTCATTCATAATTCTCATTAACCTAGGCCTCCTTTTTAGGAGTAAGTCCCAGTCATAATTCCCATTAATTTTGGGCATCCTCATTAGGAGTAAGCCCCAAGTTCCCTAATTTGGGAATCCTTTTCAGGAGTAATCCCCAATCTTAAAATTCCCAAATATAGTCCACCTTTTCCGAAATAATCCCCATTCATAATTCCCATTAACCTGGGACTCCTTTTCAGGAGTAAGTCCTAGTCATAATTCCCATTAATTTTGGGCATCCTCATTAGGAGTAAGCCCCAAGTTCCCAAATTTGGGCATCCTTTTCAAGAGTAAGCCCCAGTCTTAAAATTCCCAAATATGGGCATCCTTTTCAGGAGTAAGCCCCAATATTAAAATTCCCAAATATGGGAATCCTCCTTAGGAGTAAGCCCCAACCATAATCCTCTTAACCTAGGATTCCTTTTCAGGAGTAATCCCCAGTCTCAAATATGGGCATCCTCTTCAGGAGTAAGCCCCAAGTCCCTTAAATTTTTCAAGTCCCTTAACCTGGGACTTCTTCTCAAGAGTAAGACCCAACCTTAATCTCTCTTAACCAGTCCAAATTTACTTTTTGATCTGGGTCTCCTTCTCAGGATTAAAACCCAATCATAAGTCCCCTCCTAATTTGGGCCTCCTTTTCAGGAGTAATCCCCAAATTAGAGTATCCAAATCTCCATAAAGTACATATACCTTTATAGACCCTGTTCCTGGATTTCTTCCCTGAAGTAAATCATAATCTTCATCTATTTGGGTAGTCATACATATATAATCCCCACATCATTTCTTATGATTGCATCTTTCATGGAACAATTGTCTGGTTTTACCAATACCTCTTGTTTCTCACACCGAGCATGACTCACGTGATCTTAGAGCGTAAAAGAATTTGTGACATCTTTCTTTGATCCATCAATCATAAACATAATATTCCATTACTCGAACTACGTGGGTTCTAATTCCTTTTCCTAAACAAAGGATACGTAGGTATCCCATCTACGGGTACGATCCCAACTCTGAAATAATCCATGTCCTTCTGAATGACAATAAACTTCAAGTGCCCCACTGAGTGGCTTTAAAACCATTATGGTCATCGTAATGACCAAGAGACTTTTATGTATTAAAGGATACCATTGGCTAATAATCTCTAAACAAATACAGATGATTCTCTATCGATGAAGAACCTAGAATACATATAAAAGATTCTCTAAATTTCCTACATATCAATCATTGATTGTTAGATCTAAAGTAAAGCTCATTTTATACTGGGTGATGTAATAAGGATTCACGAACATAACTTAAATCTATAAAGAGAGTCCCGGAGTAGACAATAATTACCCTCAAAAAGGTGTGATGAGTCTGACCTCCCATCCTCTCGACCAATGAAAATTCCTAAGCTTCATCAGTCCACAACTAATGAGCACCTTCCTTTGGAAAGTAGGTTCAAATGGATATTGAATCATTGGATGTTTCCGGTTCTATGAACAAACCCGTTAGAAACCACATGGAATGTTTGAACCTTAAATTGATGAGGTCATCCCCAATTCCAGTGGGAAACAGGACCAAAAATTGGATAGAATTTATAATAAATAATTGATTTGTTAATTTAATTATTAATTTATTAATTGAATTCAATTTATCTTGATTATAATGTTTGTAAATGAATGATAGATATATTATATGTGGTTGTCATTGAATTTTTTGAATGATCATTATCTTTGACTAACGAATGTATACGTTGGATTTATTTATTTAATTTAATTATGTATTTCATAATTTATTATGTGATAATTATTATTATGTTAAATATAATGATATTTTAATCATCCCTCCATACTTTATTATGTATGGACCTGTGTGTTTTATGTAACTCTGAATCTCTAGTACCCTACACCTATGTATGAGTATACACTTGTAAAGTTTAGAGTTCCAAGCTAGAATAGTTGGCTACATGCATAAACCAAGATGGATACAAAATTAAAAGATCAACAAAATAAAGGTGAAATGATACTAATAGATATAATAAAAGGCTTAAAGAGTTATTTCCTTAGGTTTAAAGTTGGTTTATCACTGCTCGATAAACCAATTAGTAGATAAAATATTATGATCATTTAATGTCTTTATTTTATTTTATAATTGCCTGGCTATTAATTTGTTTATGTGATTTGTAGTCTACTTTCAAGCTAAAACATGATCAAATATTATAAATAATTTAAAAGGTATGATTAAATAAAATAAAATGAAGTCTATAAGTGTATTTTATCAGGTATAGTTGATTACTCATGTAGGTTACATATAAGGTAATAAATAAAGGGAAAAATAAGATAACTTATACAGGTAAAATCCATATGCATAAATTATTTTATCAAACTTGGGTAAATATAATGTCAGTTTAACATAAAATTAAAAATCATGTAAATAATAAAATAAATTATATTTATGCTTAAGTCAATAAAATTATTTAAGTCATTAAAAAATCTTGCATCACTTGAGTTGGAATACAATCATAGTTTAAAGTACCGGTATGGCACTCATTAGGG
Organism: Viscum album; assembly: GCA_963277665.1. Taxonomy (NCBI): domain Eukaryota; kingdom Viridiplantae; phylum Streptophyta; class Magnoliopsida; order Santalales; family Viscaceae; genus Viscum; species Viscum album. Next base: position 1,522,118,927 of record OY728152.1, on the reverse strand, counting down.
TACTTAGAATTATCAAGGGGTTGTAATAAAATTATTGGGTTGAAATAACCAAGTTATCATCAAGAGAAGTTTCACTAGAAATACTTGGTCTAACTTGGAGGCAAGTGTCTAGAAAATATGATTATTGGTTTTTAATATTGGGAAGTAAACTCAACGGATCAAGGAGCTATGAGTTAATTCAGTTAAAAAGAAAGACCTATGTAAATAACTTTTATTGAATTTATAATACCTCCTAATACGTTATATAATGGAAATATGGGTCTTTTTCACTATAATATACAAGTTATGGGATATTATGAAACCAATAGTGAGGGTTATTGGGATTTGATTAAATAGTGGGAGAATTAATTAAATTATTAATTGTGTAATAATTAATAACCAAGATAAAGAACTAAAGTGTTGATTTATTTGTTATAGATAATGGAAACCAATATCACTCTATCATTACATTTGATTTTGGAGAAAAAGAATCTCCAAACAACTGCCAAATTATAGGAATGGTGTAGGTGTAACGTACCATCCCAGGAGCCACTAAACAATAACCCGAGATGGTGGTTCAGATGGATTCAAGTGTACCTCCCCATGCACCAGAGGCCTTTGGATAGTAGCGAGGTCCTAGGGTGTGTCTATGGAGATATTATTCCCTCGTGTTAGAGTGCAGCACAGTGATAATAATAATATCAACCAAGTAACAGAAGTAGATAAAATAATTTAATAGCAGAAAGAAGATAACATCTAGAAGACTATAATAATAAATAATCCAATATCTATATCATATAAAATATGATGACCATGTCATGTCTATACAAATTAGAAAAATAGGTATACAGGAATCCAGTGAAATATATGTATCAACCTTCAAAAAGACCAAAAGTAATTTCTCTATATATAATCATGATCCTATCTCGATCATGTTCTCCACTGGTCCTAGAAAATGATAAAATCAAGCATAGAATAGTAGGCTCTTTCCCCATCCCATTTATGAATCCATGATGTCTGTTCAAGTACCCAATGACAGCCTGAACAGGGTGTGAGATAACACTTAGTAGGCTAGCACCAATGGTTTCCAAAACAAGTCTAGTATGTGCAACATAAATAGAAGTGTGCAATATTTTAAAAGTAAACCATTACTGAAATTAAAGTTCCAAATGAAAATGTAATCACGCCCATCCAAACATGGATCCCTATGAAACAATATTCAAGCTCCCATAAACAATGGTAGTTCTAAATTATAAATAAACATGTGTGATGTTATAAAGTCTAAAAACTGTAAACTGATAATCATACTTGGGATATATATAAATGTAGAAAAATATCCACAACAAACAATTCATGTAATAAAATATATAAACATCCAAATCCGCCTAAGTAGTGCCATCAAATGTTAGAACATGAAGGGTTGGATCCAAGGTATAGAATACTAAGGCATCCTCATTGAGTCTCAGAAGTATCTTGATGCAAATTCTATAATGACTTGGGTGGATCCTAGGGATCATTTCAATAGGGCATGTCCAAATCAAGTACAATAAAGATGAACCCAAGGGGTATCATGTACCATAGAATCCTATGGAATTAGGATCCAAGGAGTAAAGAGGTCCAAGGAATCCGCTACCATAATCATGTCCCAAGGTGTTGTTATATTCCTGGAATCCAATGGAATTAGGATCCAATGAGCTCATCCAAGGAATCCACTACCATACTAAATTCTTCATCTCATTTCTTTAAGAATTCACAAATAATGAGTTCTTCCTACCCATTCAACATTTTCTATATAAACTATTTAACCATTTAAAACATATTAAATCACATGAAAAGGAGGAAAAATCGTCTCTTCTCAGTTTAATTAAAAATTTTCCTTTCATTTACAATTTAATAGGTAAATCAAGGTTCAAAAAAACCTAAACAATTCATTTAATTCTCATTGAGGCTCCCACTAAAATTTTTGAGGTCACACACACCCATCGAGGTGGTACAACATAGAGAAGATATAATCGCACACCCCAATGGGTGGACTAAATTGAGTATAACAAACTCTGACCATAAAATTCTCTAATTAGGAAACCCTAACAGGTTTCAATTCATTCAATTAAAAAATTTGCTTAATTTTAGAGGAAACATTCAAAAGTATTATGTGCGGCACAATGGAAATAGTGTACATAAACAACAAAACATGAGGAAAAGTTATACACCACCTATCGTATGTCAGTGGAAGAGTACTCATCCAGTATCGACCCATGATTTGATATAGATTAGAAAAAATTGAATAAAGGGAAAAATCATGGAAATAGGGCATCTTATCTTGCACCAAAATAACTTCTTAGATACGATGAAAAACGAAGAACGATACAAGAGGAATGCAAAAATTATCGGTGCAGATCCAACAAGACAAATAGTGTTCAAATATGAGTTTGGATGGGGAATCAGGATCCAAACCCTAGCTTCGGCTTGAAAATGGATTCAAACGTGAGGAGGATTATAACACCCCAATATTTATGGTACATATCTTCTAAAATAAATTTAACTTATTCGATAACTTACACACAGCTTAAACAAACCATAATGTTAAATATTAATGTGAAAATTAGGAATAGTAATGTGTCCATTAGAATAATAACCTCACCAATTTAAGTATAAAAAAATTTAGGTATCTCATAAATTAAAGTATGATATATTTATATGAGGAAATATGTAAAAAAAATCTTTTAAAAATGATAAATTAAGTGTTGGTATTTTTGTGAAACGAAATTGTTTATTTAAAATTTTTTAAGTTATATAATAACTTAAAAGAGAAAATATTTTCATAAAATATATTCATAAATTGTTATTTTTGTGTCTTATGATTATAAAATAATTTTATGATACCTTAATTAATTTTTTAAAGTGTCGTTAAATCGGTTATAGTATTAAAATTAGTATTTTTTGAATAAATGATTATTTTATTAAAAATTAAATTTATCATATATATAAAATTATTTTTGAAAACTTTTGTCCATTTTTTAAAATCTACACATCTAAAAATAGTTAGGGTGAATGTTTTGGATTTTTCTAAAATAGTTTAATTTTTGGTAAATAGTGAAATATTGTAATTTTGGAAATTAGCTAAATACATGAATAATTGAGTCATGGGTGATGTATGTATGATTTAAGTACCATTATCTAGAACTCACATACACTATTTACTATACTTGGTCACAAGAATCGTCACTATTGATAGTCTTGTGAAAAAATAATAAAAAAATGGATAAAATAATCAAAAAAACACCCCTCTCCTCCACAATAAATACAACCCCTCACCACCCTTTCTCCTCACACCCTCTAATACTTGAATATTTCTTATATTCTACCCAATTCCTCTCCCAAATATATTACCCATGTTCTATTCTTTCTATTCTCACCAAAAGACCAATCCCAAGTTCCTTAAGGAGGTTCTCAATGAGATGAAATACAAGAGGTAAAATCCTCTTTTGTTTTTTTTTAATTTCTTTTAATTTATTTTATTTTCTTATCCTCTCCTTACCTCCTCAATCCAAATATTCATGATAATTAAAAAAATTAAATATAATTTTATTTTATTTTGGTAATTTAATATCCAACATCAAACAACTTCTCCTCACCCTTTTATTCTAAAAATGAAAACATCATTCGTGATGTGTCGATTTACAACCATCATGGATGATGCATTTTCATTTTCGATTACAACATTTAAGGATGGTCATAAAACCATTATTATGGTCAAATAAGATTTTATTATACATATTATAAGTTATATAATGTTCTAGAATCAATATATAAACATTATATTAAATAAAATGATATAAGTTCATGATGGTCATAAAAACCACCAGAATAAAATCAATCATTTTTATTAATGTTTTATCTAATGAATAATCCTCATACCATATATAAGATAATTTAAACCTATATAATTTCATAAATAAAATATAATTTCAATACTGGAGAATTATTCCCATTTTACATAAACTTCAATACTTGTATACAAGAGAACTGATCATGAAAACCAAGAAGACCAACACCCCCGGAAGAACAAAATTGAATATTTTAATTAGATTATTTATAAAAATAAGTAAAAGTTTAGAATGATTTTAGAAATAAGGCAAGGGTTTTCTCATCTCACTTTTATTTTTGTGAGATATTCCGTATTCACTACTTACTCCTTGTGTGTGGTGTATGTATACTATCAATTTTTTATTTATGATCATAATTCATTAAATATTTCATTAAATATATATATTTACTCAATAATGTATATGATTATGGTCTTAATTGTATACCATTTTCACATACGGTGTTTATTTTGAATGTTTTTTTAACTTGGGAAATATTGATGAATCTGTATCCTCTACTCAATACAGATATTTGGATTAGGAATATTATTAATAAATTAAATCTGTGTATAAATAATGCTTTGGAATTGCAGTGATAGGTGGAGGATAGCATTATATATCCCCTCTATGCATCAACGGGTCTCATGAGACAAAACAATTAGCAACAAACCCCTCACGTTTCTTTCCAAGAAGAATAAGATAGTTTTCTAGCCATATAAGTAAACTGTCTTGTCTTGATGGTATCAGTTCATGTGATAGATACATAAAATCCAATAATTAGACATTCTCTTAATTTAGTATTCAGTTATTACATTCCATGATATTTTCACTGTCACGACCCGTCCCCCAGGGCTCGTGTCATTACTACCCCAAGCCAACCTTCCATAGGTTAGGGGATGGTGAATAACACCGAGTAGGCATATCCAAAAAAGGGAATAAATTTTCCTTTAAACCTGTACACATTCACAAAGCTCAACCTTCAGAAAGTAAACACAAAGTAAACCAAAAATTTCACTGAGAAAACTACTAAGAGTACAGTACAAACTGAAAGTACATAGGGGCTAGAATAAAATCCCAAAACCCAAAATGAGAGTACAACTTCCATGGTCCATCTGCTCAAGACCCTACATGAAGGGTAGGTGAAGGGTAGATACCCATAGTAGTAGAAGTATGTCCATATTTCCCATCTCACTGAGCATCGCCTGGTCCTAGACCACCATGGTCTCTATCAAAGAGTCGATCACCTACCTGAGACGCGACATGTGTGAGTGAATCATGTAAAGGGGCGATTAACACAATACTCAGTAAGGACCACAAACCACAAAGGAAAGACCACAAAGTTAGACCACAAAGCAAGACCACAAATCAAAGACTTCTCACATCAGGTATAACTCAAAGTATAGAAAGTAAGACTATCTATCATAAAACTGAATCATCTTGTACTACTCTGGGACTCATCCCTGATGAGTCACCGAGGTTCGCTCGGATACGGGACCACTGAGGTCCGCTCCACTACTAGACCACTGAGGTCCGCTGAACTACTGGACCACTGAGGTCTGCTCGGCAATTTGGACACTAAGGTATACTCATCTACTAGACCACTGGGGTCCCCTCCTCTACTGGACCATTGAGGTCTGCTCCGCTACTGGACTAATGAGGTCCTCTCATCATATCCTTCATGTCACAGCCACCCATAGTATTCCCACTCTCCAATGCACTTGATTCTAGGATAATCTACTCATCAAGTCATCAATTGCATCTTGACTACCAGAAAAACTCACTTAGATTATACCCAAAGTACCGTCTTGACGTAAGGGTCCTAACATCGTAGACAACACATTAATCATACACCCGGTATGAACGATATTGGATTATTAGTAAATAGGGGATGGTAGAGTCTGGGCCTGGTCCAACTTGGTTGGACCGACCTAACCAACACAGTCTAGGGGACTCAAATGACCCAACCAGTTTCAGTTGACCCGACCAGACCTGGTGGGGTATGGGCTGACCCGGTCTGGCCTGGCCTAGGGGCCAGGCCAAATGGGCCTTGCTAGACCCATCCCGGTTCGACCATGGATCCAACCCGTCGGGTCGCCCAGTGACCCGGTTCTCATTTGTTCTAGTCCAACTTACTTGGACTAGTTCTGACCAGTCGGGCCACCCAGCAGCCCGGTTTCCAATCTGGCCTAGCACGCATGGCGGGCTGGTTCTCCTCTAACTCGGGCCGCCCAACGGCCCGGTTCACACCATCGGCCCGGCCCGCATCGGCAGGCTAGCTTGGGTCCATCCTAGATGCCAAACTGGCATCCAGTTCGCGCAGAACACGACTAGCAGGGGCTGGCCACATCCCTCTGCACACGGTCCAGTGTGAAATGTGTGCCATAACATGCCTCGGCCCCCCTTGCGGGCCGCTCCACCTGACGTGGCACCTCAATCGACGCTACCCCCTGCACCACCACAGCCCCTGCTGGTCGTGGTCTTCGCCGCCTCCGCTCACCACCAAGGCGTACCACCTCCCACCTACGGTTTCCATTGCGGGCCACCAGATTTTATCTAGTGGTTAGTTTTCTAACCTGCGAGTGCCTTAGGGATCTTAATATCGTCATCGTCACTACTACAGGTTCAAAGTTACCTCGCCATCAATCTGGGGGTTCAATCATAAAGAACACAGAAAATCCCACAATAGAGGGATTTGGTCCTTTTTGTGTCGGTTGGATCCCTTCGCGTTAGAATTCATAAACGGGTTTGGAGAAGGTTTAAGAATCTAACATGGATCGAATTTCCCATAACTCCTCGCATGCAAATCCCATTCCTGCAAGAAAAACGACCTATGTATAAACCTATTAGTGGGTTCATTCGTATTCTTTGTTTTAGAAATAAGTAACAGGAAATAAAATCACAAAGAATAAACCCTTACCTAGAGAATAGGTTCGATCAGGGTAAGGCTTCGTCACTAAAGGCGATCCATCTGCGAAAATACTCGAATTGTCGTTGATTGTGAGATCTCTCAAAGAGGAGTGGGAGTGAACAAAGTTATTGGTGATCTTCATTCATCATTCGTCAATGGTGATCCTTCAGATATTTAGAGTGATATTCAAGATCTAGATATGTCTCCAATTTTTGTTATCCCATTAAATGGATAAACACGTTGCAGCGTTTCTGTTACGCTGCGTCATTGTCGTTACAATGTTTCATTATGGAACAAAATTTCTTCTATTTTGTGTTGAGACATTGTTACATGGATTTATTTATAGAAAGAAACAGTATGTTCATCACTACATTGCAGTAAAAAAAATTTGAATAGACTAAACTTTATAAGTTTATTTTATTTTTTCCTTAAAACTTCCAAAAATAATCATTTCCCCTCGACCCACACCAGTAATGGTTAAGCCCTACTTAAGTAAATCCCAATATTATAAGTTCAATGATACCATTTTATTTTTTATCCGGCCACCAGTTTAAAATTTAGAAAAACCTGCTCGCATGATTATTTAATGAACTTTAAAAATAGTTCAAAAATACATTCTGATCACTGCAGGCCTCAAAATCATGTGATGTCTTAGAGTCTGGTCTCAAAATAATCCCATTTAATTTTAAAAAAAATTACATGGAATTATTTGACATTAAATTACCCCCACTATTAGGTATTTATTTCCTCTTAATCCAAAACAGTGGATCTAAGCCTCCCGCTCCCATGTACTCTCCTGGAGATTCTGGTGTTACCAACAAACACACACCATAGGAATTGATTATCCATTAAGGATCCTCTCTTGTTGATCCAATATCTCAACCGAGTACTCTATGAATGTCTCTCCATCATTAATTTTAACACCCCAATCTTCCATGGTACGCTTCTTTTTCAAATAATTCAATAGCGTGTGATGTACGCAACACAGAGTTCAAACGCACAACAACCTATCAAACTAGCCGTTTAAAAAGTGGTTATGAATAGTATTGAACAAATTTTTAATTTTATATATCCCATATAATTTTAAAATTCATATTTTGTGTTTCTTGGACATAATATAAGGACATATTCAATTTTTTCAGATAAAAGTAGTATTTTTCAATAAATGCAGGTTTTCAGCCTTTTAATGGAGAACCCTTTTTAAATACAATATTTGACACTTTTATATATTAAATTTAATGAAATTAAATTCTTATTTAGAATAATTACATTAAAATTTAGTTTGGATAAATTTTTGGTACTTTTCTGATAACTTTCATATTTTGATGAATAGTGAAAAATACTAAATTTTAATTGAAAACAGCTTTTTTAATCGCAATACTTTATAGGGGTAAAATTATAAATCTGAGTGGTTTTAAAGTATAATTATATTATATTTTTATCATTTAAAATAATTTAGGTCATTGGAACTAATTTCACATTTAAATTGGACATAAACACATGTCAATCTTTTGATAGTTTTTACTTTTTTAAAACCTGCTTTTTGGTTTTGACAACGAGAATTAATTTTAAATTAATTGCTGAAACTTCTATGATTTGAATTTGAAAAAATGGATTCCATATTAGGATTTATAAGGTATAAATTGTGTAAATAGGTACCTTTTATTTTTTAACATTATGAACAGTATCTTTAGTAATTATTTTTATTTACCATGGTTAGTGTGTAAATCAAGTAAATAAGGGTAACCCAAATAATATTATAATAATATAAAAATACTCAAACATGTGTATTAATCCAATTTAATGAGATATATTCTACCATAAGCATCCTTAGACTGAACTTTTGGCATTTGGGGACCATTTTGGTGTGATAATGACATGTTATAAATTAATTTAAAGTAAAGATAATTGTAACATAAACATATATCTTTTACTAAATCAATTTTTATATAGGGTAATATAACTGATATCTATCTCTATAAATTTTCATTAGAAATCTAAAAAAAATTCTTAAATCATGCTATTTTATTTAAAAATTTTATACATTAGATAAATATATTTATTTATCACACAATTATGATGCAGTGATTACTTCATTAATGAAAGATTCAAATAAATGAATTTATAAATATTAAAATAAATGTAATTTGAACATTTTTATGCCATACATGAATTTTCTAGATGAAATTGACATATTAGGGATGATTTAATTTCTTTTTGTTTTGAAGTGATCAATTTTTTATGACTTTAACAAAAATCAATTACTAAATAGTGTCAGAATTGACATAAATGAGTTTTTTAAACAAATACTATTTTATTAAATGATATAAAAAACCTAAAAATATAAATTTTGTCCAAACAACTTTTATAGTGATAGAAATTTCATAAATGAACCACTTTAGGATATTTTGGAATTTTATAGTAATTTTATTAACCATCTAGTATAAAAATACAAAAGGACATGGTAAGAGTTAACTTATTTTACAATGGGTTAAATCTAAAAGATAAGGTTAATTTTATGACCAAAACATGTCTAAAAGCTATTTGATGAGAGTATTTAGACCCATCCTCATATTATCCTCGAAATAAATCAATTTTGAGCTATTATAATCTGAAATTAATTTTATAATAAATTAATATTTCAGGTTTTTCCGAAAGTGCCCCTCACCTCTCTTATAAAAGGGAACCTCCCTTTCTCTTTAATTCACACCTCCAAATACATTTGGCTCAGCTAACTGATGACCAAATATCCTCTCAAATTCCATCACTTCATCTTAGAGGCAAAACATTGGGAATAAATCCATCTTAAGGATAGCTTTTGTGCAAATCAAAAGGAGACACTTGAAGAAGAGGAGTTTTTGAGTCGTACAGAAAGTATCAGACTTATGGTAAGGGTTAATTACTCAATCTCATTATTATTTGGGATTGTTTATGAGGAAGTATATATTGGGACATCATTATCATCCATGTCTATGTTTTATAAAAATTCTTTCAAAAATAATATTTTATGGTTTTATGGAAGGAACTCTTTAACTATATCATCATTTTAAATGTTTTGAAGATTTATTTTTCTAAATGTATTTAATTAATTTCCATTTTTTCAAAATGATTTTAAGAATTTATTGATATCGGCATGATTGTTTTAAAATTTTAATTCCTTTAAAAATTTTCAAAGTGTTTTGGTACTCTTTGATTAAAAAATCTCTTCTAAATGACCTTTTTTATAAATTGTGCGGCTTTTAAATGATTTCAAGAAAAAGGGATATTTCTCTATAAGAGTTTTACTAATTATTTTAAACTATGTAAAAATCTTTTATTGGATATTATTCTTTATTGAGGTTTATTTATTATTAATAAAATCTTACATATTGTATTGAATGAGTTATGATATGTTTGACTATGGATGCGCTATTTTTATACCACTCATGGTTTATGGTAAAAGTATTGATATTTCATATTCTAGTTTTAATACGAATGTTTATGTTATTTTTCAACCTTTTAATATGAGGAATTCATTGGACTTAGTAAGTGATTGGCAGGGACCTCTATATCCCCTCGATGCATTGGTAGGTCTCATGAGACAAACTAGTGTCTTGGCACAAGGCCTTGACAGAATATTTGAAAATGGTCTTGGCATAAGGCCTTGATGTAGTAGTTATTATGTCCGGCATTATGCATTCCCTCGTTATGAAATTAGTTATTACATGTGATTATTCTACTAGTATAATATTCATGTGAATGTTTATATGGTAATGTTTGACTTATTTTTACCATATTATGTTCAAGTTTTATACTTAAATGGCTATTGTTTTTATTATACATCTGGCCTTAAAATTTTATAGCTTCCGCTGAATTATTTACTCATACTGAACATCTGATCTCATCCCTTTATTATTTTTATTTTCCCAGGATTACAAGAAGTGTATTATGATTGATATACAGTGTTAAGCTGGGGGAATAATGGAGTTCTCACAGGATTATTTATATTGTGTTTTATGTTAGAAAGTGTAATGCAGCGTTCATATATGTAATCTATTTTCTATTATTTCTAAATTGATCAGTCCTTCAGGACTAGATTCCTTATAATCATTCCAATGTAATAAAATAATGCATCGGCTCTGGGTAACTAGGTTCGGGTGTTACATCAATCTCTAGTTCGTCGTGGTTGATGACGTGAGAAGGGTTGTGGATGTATCTCCTGAGCTGGGATACATGGAATATGTCGTGCACCCTCTCTAACTATGGTGGTAGAGCCAAGTAGTACACCACCTTTTCCACTCTATATAGTATCTGGAAAGTTCCAATGACCCTTAGAGATAACTTGTCTCCCTGTCCAAATCTCAGTATCCCTCATCGATGAGAGACCCATAGGAATGTGTGGTCCCCCTCCTTGAACTCCAAGAGTCTCCATAGCCTATCAGTATAGGACTTCTGTCAGCTCTATGTAGTATTTATCTTCTCTAGGATGACCTACACCATGTCATTGGTAGCTTGTACCATCTCTAGACCCACGAGTGCTAACTCCCCTGGGTCTTTCCAGTAAAACGGTGACCTGTATGGTCGTCCATACAATGCCTCGAATGGTTCCATACCAATGGTGGAGTGGTAGTTGTTGTTGTATGCAAACTCCACCAGTGGTATGTGGTCCTCCCAACTATAACCAAAATCAAGAACACAAGTACAAATCATGTCCTCCAAGTTCTGTATGGTTCACTATGTCTGACCATCCATCTGTGGGTGAAAGTTTGTGCTCAAGAATAGATGAGTTCCAAACGCCTTCTACAATCCCTTCCAAAATTGGGATGTAAAGCGTGCATCATGATCTGAGACTATCGTAGATGGTAATCCATGGAGTTGAACTATCTCCTACATGTAGAGTCATTCTAATCTCTTTACTGATCCCTGCTCTCAAATGTGTATGAAGTGGGCCAACTTTGTGAGTCAGTCTACGATCACCCAGATGGTATCATGCCCCCTAAACATACGTGGTAAGCCTATCATGAATTCTATTGATATCTCATCCCACTTACACTCTGATACCTTGATGGGTTGTGTGAAACCTACAGTAACCTCGTTTTCAACCTTCACTTGCTGACAAGTGAGGCGTCTCGAGACAAACTATGCAATTGTCATCTTCATCCCCAGCCTCTAGTACTGATGTCGGAGGTCCTTGTCCATCTTCTCCACACCTAGATGTACCACCAAATGGGATGTATGGGACCCCCTCAAAACCTCCTCCCACAATGCCACTGGTGCTATGGTTCATCCTCTGAAAAAGAAGGCATACTCCCAAACTTTTGAATATCCATCAGGGGCATGCTATGTGGACATCTGGGAAAATGTATTCTCATAGCTGGTATCTCCAATTTGTGCCTTCCGGAATCACTATACGAGTGGGGGGGGGAACTACCATTGACTGAATAAAATTTTTCTCCTCTCTATCCATGAAGGATATTTGAAGTGATTCCAACTTCTATGAGGCCCTGTTTAGTAGTTTTGAAATTGATCTCTTGCCGAGAGAATCTTCCCCCACGTTCCCCTTCCCAGAAGTATAGACTATCTCTAAGTCATAGCCCTGGAGGAACTATAGCCAACATCATTATCTCATATTCAAATCCTTCTGATAAAAGATATACTTGAGACTCTTGTGGTCAGTGTAGATGATTAATCGTTAACACATAAGGTAGTGTCACCACATATTTAGTGAGAAGACTACTGATTCTAAGTCAAGGTCATGAGTCACATAGTTCCTCTCGTTCGGTCTCAATTTTCATGATCCATAAGCAATCACTACTTTCCCCTTGATCATGAAACAACTAAGACTAGATCTGCATGCATCACAGAACACCACATAGTCAGTGCCCTCCTCTGGAAGCCTCAACATAGAAGCACTCATCAAGGTTTCTCTTAGAAACTGAAGGATTTTCAGGCACCTTTTTTTCCACAAAATGGGTTTTCCCTTCTTCATCAACATCGTCATGGGTGTTTTTACCCTTGATAAGTTAGGTAAAAATCACCAATAGTACCCAACCAACCCAAGGAAACACCACACCTCGATAATGCTCTTGGGTGGGTCCTAAGAAAGAAATGCTTCAATCATCACTGGATCCACTGCAACTCCAGCCTATGAGATGACATGTCCAAAAAATTGTACCTTTTGTATCCCAAAATCAAACTTAGATAGCTTTCCATAAAGCTGGTGATCTCAGAGTGTGTCCAAAACCATCCTCAGGTGTATCATGTGCTCCTCCTTAGATGTTGAATACACTAAAATATCATCAATGAAGACCACCAAAAACCATTCTAAGTATGGTTGGAAGATCATGTTCATGATTCTCATGAACACTGTTGGGGAGTTCATCATGCCAAACATCATAACTATGTACTTGTAGTGGTCATAGAGACATCTGAAAGTTTTCTTTGTGATTTCCACATCTCATACTCAAAGATGGTGATAGCCTGATCTAAGGTCTATCTTTGAGAACCATATCATTCCCTTCAGTGGATAGAAGAGGTCATCAATCCTATATAGAGTGTACTTTTTCTCCACGATCACCTCTTTCAGGTGCCGAAATTCCATGCATAACCTCAATCTTCCATATATCTTCTTGGGAAACAACACTGGGGATACCCATGATGAAATGTTGGGCCTTAAGAACCCCTTCCTTTGTAAGTCCTCCAATTATACCCTTATCTACCATAGCTCTATGGGATCCATATGATATGTAGGTGTAGATATCAATGTTGTTCTGGGGTATAGTTCAGTATAGAATTCTACCTCTCTGTGAGGAGGTAGTCCGGGAACATCGTCTAGAAATATGTCCTCATACTCATCCACTACTATAGGAAATCGTGGACTCGTCTCATCCACTGCACAGAGGGTCATGCTATCCAACTTATGGGTGATTTACTGCACCCTCCTATATATGAGTCCATCCTGCGTTGCTCCATTTTATTTTTCACTGATAAAGGAAAACTAGTTCTCATATCTATAAAAATATCACACTGTGCGCCTAAAACAATCGATCTGAGCATGAAATCATGGTATCTCGTCCATACTCTAAATGAAATCATATGGCCACAACTCCACTACTAAGAGATCCCAGCCAAATCTCTCACCTCCAAGAGTAAGCTCACACTATCGGCACTAGTGTGTGACCGTAGAATCCTCTCTAGCAGGAGTCTCTAATCGTAAGAATCGAGCCAACAGATCGATTAGAGTCCTTGAGCTCCGAACAAGGTCTGTGGCATGGAAATATTGACTATAACCTATGTCTATAAGAACTATAGATAAAGTGTAGAAGTCATAGATCGTACCTCATATCATCTCTGGGATGTCGGGACTATAGGCCACGATTTCCCAATACTGAGACCCTCCCTATCCACCTACTCCCGGAGCCCATGGTGGACCATATGGGGTGGTGGTATTAGTACCTCATACCTATGCCCACCTCCTGCCACTTGTCCCTCTCCTCTTCCATGTCCGCCACCTGGAAGACTACCCAGTTCCGACCTATGTCGCTACCTCACTGGTCCCTCGATAGTCTGTTGGTCCTTTGTGCAATGATTCGGTCAATCCCAAGCCATGTTCCCCTACCCGCCGCATTTGTAGTATACTATACTCCTCTGATGGCTCCCTCTAACCTGGGATCCTCATACCATTGACCCTGAGTCTCGAGGTTGTCCTCCGAATGGTATGACCCGTTTTGGCCTCTATGTCATCTGTCAGCTACCTTCCACAGATGACTCAGCCACCTTTCACCCAGTGGTATCTCCCACCATCGTTTCTTATTCTATGAGGAAGATCTCCACTTGTAGAGCTCACTCTAACACCCCTTCCTACGTAGGGAAACTGATGGAGATCATCAATTCCCTGATATATGGTAGGATTCCCCACTCAAAGGTTTGGGACTTGAACAAAGGGTCTCATACCATATTTCTAGAGTAACAGGAGAGGTATTTGAACCTTGAAAAGTATTTAGCCACTATCAGGCTACCCTGTAGTAGGTTAATGATCTCATGTATGTGTACTAAGAAAAAAGTCATGGGGGAATAACTCCTCCCTGAAAATTCTCTCAAAGTCATACCAGGTGAGGGTCTCCTCCTCATGTGTCTGGATCATCAAACTCCATCATCTTCTTGTTTAGCCCTTCATAAGGCTCACAACTAGAACTTCCATCTGGTCAAGTGGTATCCTCACTAAGAAGAAGACTCACGTCACTACCTTCAGCCAATCCTTAGTGACATAGGGATATGTATCTCCCCTAAACTTGGGAGATATCTATCTCTGGAACTCGTGTAAGGAATTGATCCTATGTGCATCCTCTACTGGTAGCATCGATAGTAACTACTGACCAATGGGTGGCAGTATCATAGGGACACCGCTCAAAGGTAACATCTTGGGAAACGGTCCCTGTACTGAATCCTCATCACTCTCTTGACCATCCTCATGGTCACACACCGGAATCCTACCAAGCTATCTACATGGAGACATCCTGAAATAGATCAATATGAATCACAATTAATAGATTATACTTGGTGAGATGACTCTGACTTAGAAAGATCATGAGAAAACATTTAAAGAGGCATGAAACTATTGTTTTCATGTACCGAGTTAGAAAATAGAATTCAGGGCCCTGGTGTATGGATACATCAACCACCGCACCAACCCTAGACTCCCTGGACTGAAAGGCGAACTCAAAACACTTAACATTGTTGCCCCATAAAAATTTATAGACTCTTTGTTCTTTTGGTAGAACTGTCCGCCCATTAATACGACTTTGTCACGACCCGTCCCCCAGGGCCCATGTCATGACTACCTAAAGCCCGCCTTCTATAGGATATGGGATGGCGACTAGAATCAAGTTGGAATATCCCAAAAAGGAAAGGAATTTTCCTTTAAACCTATACACATTCACAAATATCAAACTACAGAAATTAAACACAAAGTAAACCAAAATTTTCACTGAGAAAACTATTGAGAGTATAGTACAAAATAAAAGTACAAAGGGGCTATATTAGAAGCCCAAAACCACAAAGGAAAGCACAACTACCATAGTCTATCAACTCGAGACCCTACCTGAAGGGTAGGTCAAGAGTAGCTGCTTGTAGTTGTAGAAGTATGCTCGTTTATCCCATATCACTAAGCATCGCCTGGTCCTAGACCCCCAAGGTCTCTGTCGAAGCATTGATCACCTACACGAGATACGACACATGTGGGAGAAGCTCATATAGGTGTGAGTAACAAAATACTCAGTAGGGACCCCAAACCAAAAAAATAAATTCCAAAAAGCAAGACCATAATGCAAGACCACAAAAAGAAAATGACATCTCAGACCAGGTATAACTCAAAGTATATAAAGTAATATTATCAGTCGTAAAGCTAAATCATCTTGTACTACTAATGAAATCATATTTGATGAGTCACTAATGTTCACTTGGATACTAGACCACTGAGGTTCGTTCAGCTACTAGACCACTGAGGTCTGCTCGGCTACTGGACCACTAAGGTCCGCTCTGCAACTGGACCACTGAATTCCCTTGAACTACAGGACCACTGAGGTTCGCTCGGCTACTGGACCACAGAGATCCACTCGGCTACTAGACCACTTAGGTCCCTACTGGACCACTCAGGTCAGCTCCGCTACTCAACCACTTATTTCCACTCTACTACTAGACTATTGTGGTCTCCTCATCATATCCTTTGAATCAAAACCAGCCGTAGGATTCCCGATCTCCAGTGCGCTTGATTCCAAGATAATATACTCCTCAATACATCGGTCTTATCTTGACTACCACTAAAACTCACATAGATTATACCCAAAGGACCGACTCATCACAAGGGTCCTAATTCCGTAGATGGAGCATCAATCAGATGCTCCATTTGAAAGATATTAGCATTTCATAAACAGTGGTCGGTTGTCTTCGGGCATGGTCTGACTTGGTCGGACCAACCCGACCAACCCGGCCTAGGGGTCCCACATCACCCAACCTGTTTTGGCCTACCTAACCTGACTCAGTTGAGTCTAGGGTGACCCGATCCAGCCTCGCCCAGTGGCCAGCCCCATTGGGCCTTGATGGACCCATCCCGGTTTGGTTGTCGGTCCAGCCAGTCGGGTTTCCTAGTGACCCGGTTCTCATTTGGTTCAGTCTAACTGAGTCAAACCAGTTCTGACCAGCCAGGCTTCCCAGTGGCTTGATCTCCCATTTGTCTTATCCTGCATGGTGGGATAGCTCTCCTCTAGCATAGGTCATTCAGCGGCCTAGTTCACTCTGTCGGCCCAGCCTGTATAGGCGGGCCAGCTTGGGTCCAGCCTGAATGTCGTGTTGGAGTCTGGTTCTTGCATAATGAGGTCGTCTAAGGCTGGCTGCATCCCTCTGCATGTGTTATAGTGGGGACTTCATGCCAGTGCATGCCATGGCCTACACTACGGTCTACTCCACCTAACGTGGTGCCGCCCACCTACACCATTGTATCCCATACTGGTCCAGAACTTCGCCACCTTGGCGCGCCACCAGGAACAGTTGCCTCCCGCCTGAGCCCGCCACCGTGGTCCACCAAACATTCTCTGGTGGTCTTTTTTTTAACCTGTGATCACCTCTAGGATCCTGGTATTATCGTAATCACTACTACGGGTTCAAATTTGCCTCATCGTCGATCTGGCGTTTTGATCACGAAGAACGCAAGAATTACCACAATAGAGGGATCCATGCCTTGTTCATGTCAGCTCGATCCCTCTATGTTATAATTCATAAACTGGTTTGGAGGAGGTTTAATAATCTAACATGGATCTAATTTCCCATAACTCCCTGCATGAAAAAACTCATTCCCACAAGAAAAAAGACCCATGGATCAACCTATTAAAGGCGTTTTTTGTTTTAGAAAGAATGAATGGGAAATAAAATCACAAAGAATAAAACCATACCTATAGAAATGGTTCAATCAGAGGAAGGCTTCACTGCTGAAGGTGATCTATCCATAAAAGTCTTTGATCCGTCATCGAGGGATTGATCTCTCAAAGAGGAGGGAGAGTGCACTTAGTTATTGGCAATTGTCGTTCATCATTCTCTATTCTAAAATGGTTATCCTCCAGATATTTAGAGTGATTTTCATGATCTAGATCTGATCTCCAATTCTTGTTATCCCATTAAATGAAGAAACACCTTCCAGCGTTTCTGTTACCCTGAGTCATTGTCGTTACGTTGTTTCATTATGAAACAACATTTCTGTTATTTTGCATTTCAGTGTTATTATGTGGCTTCATTTATGGAATGAAACAGTTGTCTCTCCACTGTGTTGTAGAAAAACAATTTGAAATAAAATAAAATTTTTAAGTTTATTTTATTTTTCCTTAAAATGACAGAAAATTAATTTTTTCCCTTGACCCACGTTGGTTGAGTTTAATCACATCTTAGGAGAATACTTATGTTCTGAGTTCAAGGATTCTCTTGGATTTTTGATCTGAGTATCAGTTTAAAAGCTAGAAAAAACCACTCGCACAATTATTTAATGAACTTTAAAAATAGTTGAATATACATTATGGCCACTCCATGCCTTAGAATCACATGTCTTCTGAGATCCTAGTCTCAAAATAATCCCATCTAAATTTTCAAAAAGATTACTTGGAATTCTGGGACACAACATTCACTATGAAAAAAATCTATGAATGAATTATTATTCTCATTTTATTAATTTCATATGTTTTTTAGCTCCTTTCCATTCAAATAATGATTATTCTTGATTGATTTTTCTTCTCTTATTATTTATTCATGTAACCCTTACTAGGCATTTTTTTGTACACTTTTATTTGTTTTCCTTCCCCGAGTTATGAAGATGAAATATTTGAATAAGTGTCAATAAACCAGTTTATTTTCCTTTATTGTGTTCTATATTTAATTACCAATGAAATAAGGGAACCATATATGAATCTAGTTTTTCAAGACTACTAAAATTATTGATCCTTGGTGATTTTATATCTTGTATTTACGATATTGTAAAAAAATAACCAATGACTCGAGGTTACTGGGGTCGGGGTTGTTACAGTTGGTATCAGAGCAGGTTTTCTAGAAACCACAGTAACTAGATTAGAAATAAACATGATAATTATAATAATTCCATATAGTAAATTTTGGGATCAATAATCATGATTATTATGTGATAAATTAGTGTGTTCCACTATTTAATGATGGAACCTAATGAATGAAATGGAATCAATACCTATAGACAATATAGGGATTTCCCAACTGAGAAAGTCAACACTATTAGTGTTACAGTAGATCAGATCATGACCATATTAGGAAAACTTACTCAGGTTATGATGAATAACCATACTATACCTATGTTGGATCATTTCATGCAGAAGAATCCCCTATCTTTTAGTGAGACTGCTAATCTTGTGGTAGCTGAATAGTGGATCAAGTACTGTGAAAAGATATATCTAGAATTTCTATTCAATGAAAATGAAAAGAAAGTACTAATGGTATACTATCTCAAGGGATATATTGATCAATAGTGGTCATTGATCAAGAATACTAAAGGGGAAAATGACATATAACACATGGAGTGTAAAGACTTTAAAGAAACAATCTTCGATAAATATTTCCCATGAGAGAAATGAACTGAAATGAATATAAAATTTCTTAAATTAATGAAAATGGAATAAGAGAGTGTCATAGAGTATGAGGTTTCCTTCACAATACTATCTTGTTATTCTACAACTGATATACATGATTCAAAAAACAATATTTATCATTTCATAGAAGTTCTTAATAGAAGTCTCTGAATGGACCTCTCTTCTCAAAAAATTTCATCATATGATGAAATAGTATTATGTTCCATCAAAATGGAGAAAGAATTTTCTATATCTTATATGTTCAAGGAAAATAATGAGAATAAGAGTTATTTTGGTGACCATGGAAAATGTGAAGCATCAAAGAATAATAGAGGAATGAAGCAATTCCCATTATAAAAAAATTGTAAAGAATCATCCTAGAAAATTATTAAAAGGAATAGGAATTTTTTATAAGTGTGGAGAAAAGGGTCATCAGGAAAATGAATGTAAGAGGAATAAACAAATAAATGATTTTAAATGCTTCAACTATAATGAAATGGGTCATTATTCAAATCAATTTCCCAACCTTCATGTGAATCTACCATATAAGAGTCCAAGGGGATATGTTTAAGCTTTTTTAATCATCAAAACTAATGTATAAGTACCAATAATGTGGTGGTAGGTACATTAATCCTATATTGAAATTTATCCAATTCTTTATTTGATTCTATATCATTATACTCTTTTATATCTACCCAGTTTTCTAATAAAATAAGGAATTTTACATTTGATTTAATAAGGGAGTTTTCAGTTAAAACTCTTCAAGGAAGTATCATTGTAACAAAAATGTGTCGGTAAGTACCCTTTATGACACAAAAATTTGATTTAGTTGCTGACCTTATCATTATACCTATGTTTTACTTTGATATAATCCTTGGTATGGACTAGATTTAAAAATATGATGTGAACATTTATTACAAGAAGAATGAAATTATGATTTTTGAGGAAGATGTATAATCCCTTATCTTTAGAGCAAAAACTTCATCATTTGATTCTTATATAAATACACCCTTAATATCTCTATTGAATTAAATTTTTTGGTAGGAAGAGAAGATAATATCTTGGGATGAGAAAAGTAATATTCAAATTGTGGATGTACCAATTGTATAGGAATACATTGTTGTATTTCTTGAGGAATTACCCGGACACCCCCCAGAGCGTGAAGTTGAGTTTTCATTTATTTAATCCCTAATGCAAGACAAATGTAAAATATATCTTATAGAATGGACATTTCGGAATTAGTGGATCTGAATAAAAAATAATAGGAGTTGAGTAATAATGGATTTATTCTCCCTAGTGTTTCTCCATGGGGATCCCATGTTCTCCTTATTAAGAAGAAATATGGGTCCTTGAGATTGTGCATTGAATATAGAGAATTAAATGCTATTAAAATAAATAATAAATAACCTCATCCTCACATTGATGATTTATTTGATCAACTTCATGGAAATCAATATTTTTCAAAGATTGACCTTCATTCTGGGTATCATTAATTGATAATAATGAAGGAATATATTCTGAAGATAGCTTTTTGTATAAGGTATGGACTTTACGATTTTATAGTAAATCCTTTTTTATTGACTAATGTTCCCTCGGTTTTCATGGATCTAATGAATAGTGTATTTAAGGAATATCTTTAAGATTTTGTTGAAGTATTAATTAATAATATTATGGTGTATTCAAAAATCTATAAATACCATGAGAATCACTTGAGAATCATTATTTAGACTCTTAGAAGGAAGGATTTATATGGTAAATTTATCAAGTGTTCATTTTGGCTTCAAAAAATTAATTTTCTTGGTCATATTGTCTCTAAGGATGGAACCGCAGTTGATCCCGTGAAGACAAAGGCAATTCAATAATGGAATACACCAATTAATGTAACCAAGTTATGTAGTTTCAAAAGTTTAGAATATTTTTATCAGCATTTCTTTCAAAAAAAATCCCAATTGGCTAACCCATCAATTAGGTTCACACGTAAAGAGGTTAATTATGTATAGAAAAAAGAATGTGCAGAATGTTTTGAATAATTCAAGAGAATATTGGTCAATGCTATTCTTCTGACTCCACCATCGGGAAAATGATTGGTTTGTGATATATAGTGATGAATCGAATAAATTATTTGTTTGTTTCCTTATATAAAATGATAAACTTATTAAATATGCATCAAGTCAGTTGAAGATTCATGAAAAAAACTATCTAAATCATGATCCTAAGTTAGTAGTCATAATCCTTTCTCTAAAGATATAGAGATACTATATATATGGTAAAATATGTGAGATATATATGGATCAAAAGGGTTTTAAATATATATTTACATAGAAGGAACTCATAAGGATTCAAGTACAATGTATAGAGTTACTCAAAGAATATGATTTCTCAATACACTACCATCTAGGAAAAGAAATAAGGTAGCATATGCATTATGCAGGAAATATCATGGACTTATGTCACAAATGAGTATTGAGAAATATCCTATATTCATGGATTTAATAAATGTGTTATGGGAATTTTTAAGGAAGTGAAAACATCACTCATTTTTCAAATGATTGTGAAACAACCTTTATTGGAAAAGATAAAAATCTCTCAATCAAATGATGAGAATTTTCAAAACAAAATTAGAACCATTAAGGAAGGAAGATTTTATGACATTATATATGAGGATGGAGTTATAAAATTTTGAAAGTGGTTATGTGTTCTATAAATACTTGAGCTAAAATTGGAACTATTATATGATTCTAATAGCTCAAATTTTTTTATACACCCTGGTAGTACTATGATGTATAGATATCAAAAGGAACATTTTTTGTGGGATAACATGAAGCATGAAATTGCTAACTATGTGTCAACATTTCTAGTTTTTCAACACGTGAAGGCTAAGAAATAGCATCCTAAAGGAGTCATGAAACCTATACTTATTCCTTTGTGGAAGTGGGATTATATTAATATCGACTTTTTACTAGGACTAACAAGGACACCAATAAGGAATGATGCGATATGTTTTATTGTCAATCACCTTACAAAATTGGCATAATTTCTTACTATAAGAGAATATTTTCCTCTTGAGCACCTGTAAATACTCCATATTAATGAAGTTGTAAGACTTCATGGTGCTCCTCTATCGATTATTTCTAATCAAGATCCCCATTTTATATCAAAATTTTGGAAATTATTCATAAGGATTTGGATACTAAGATTTATTTGAGAACTGATTATCACCCTCAAATAGGTGGAAAGTCTAAAAGGACTATTCAAACATTAGAAGTCATTTTGAGATCATTCTCACTTGAATTTCAGGGTATGAGGGATCATTATTTAACTTTGGAATAATTTTCCTACAATAATAGTTTGCATTTTAGAATTCAAATGGTGTCATATGAAGTATTATATGGAAAGATATTTTTCACTCCAAATTTTTGGTATGAAGTTGGTGAGGGGAAACTTATAGGCCTAGAACTTATTGATGAGACAACAATAAAGGTAAAGACTATTAAAGCTCACATTAAACCATCTAAAAGTAGAAAAAATATTTATGCTTATAATTAAATAATGTAATTGGAATTTAAAGTGGGATATCATGTTTTTCTAGAAGTATCTCTATGGAAGGGTGTCATAAGGTTCAGTAAGAAAGGGAAACAAAGACCCAAGTAGATCTGAACATTTTAAATTCTAAAAATAATTGAAATGGTATCTTACTGATTACAAAATTACACCAAGTCTCTCCAATGTTTAGGGCTTGTTCCACATATTATTGTTAAATAAGTACATTCCAGACCCAACTTATGTACTCACCTATGAAGAAATAGAACTATAACCCTATTTTTCTTACAATGAAGAGCCTATCGAGATTATTGACATGGGAGGGAAAGTATTGAGAATTCATATGACTTGATTGGTAAAAGTTATTTGAAGAAACCATAAAATTGAAGAAGAAATGTGGGAACTTGAGGATGTTATAAAGAAGAACAACCGTCATCTATTTAGAATGAAATATTTAGGAAAAAATTCAAAGATGAAATTTCTAAAGGAGGTAAGAATATAACACCCCAAATATTTATGGTATGTATCTTCTTAAATAAATTTAATTTATTCAATAACTTACACTAATCTTAAATGAACCATACTATTAAGTGTTAATGTCACATTTAGGAATAGTTATGTGGTAATTATAATAATAACCACACCTATGTAATTATAAATAAAATTTAGGTATATCATAAATGAATGTATGATATATTTATACAAAGGAATAAGTAAATAAATGTTTTAAAAATGATAAATTAAGTATTGATATTTTTTGGAATGTAAATGTTTATTTATAATTTAATAATTAATATAATAAACTAAAAAAAAATATTTTCATAAAATAGATTCATAAATTAATTTTTTTATCTTATTTTTATAAGATGATTTTTTTGAGACCTTAATTAATTTTTCAAAGTGTCGTAAAATCAGTTATAGCATTAAAATTGATATTTTTTAAGTAAATTATTATTTTAATTAAAAATTAAATTTCACATATTTAGAAAACTATTTTCAAAAAATGGAGTCCATTTTTTAAACCTGCACATTGAAAAATGGTTGGGGGTATTTTTGGTATTTTTCTAAAACAGTTGAATTTTTGTGAATAGTGAAATATAGAAATTTAGGAAATTAGCTAAATACAAGAATTATTGAGTCATTATTGATGTATGGATGATGTTATCACCATTATTTCAAACTAACATGAAATATTAACATTAATTGGTCACAAGAATCATCACTATTAATAGTCTTGATCCAAAATAATAAATAAATGAATAACATAATCAAAAAAACACTCACCTCCACTATAAATACCACCGCTCACCAACCTTTATCCTCACAACATCTAAGACTCAGATATTGCATATATTATACACTGTTACTCTCCCAAAACTCTTCCCCACATCCTGTTCTTTCTGTTCTTACCAAAATACCAATCCCAAGTGCCTTAAGGAAGTTCTCAAGGAGACAATATACAAGAGGTAAAATCCTCTTTCGTTTTCTTTTAATTTCTTTTAATTTATTTTCTATTTGTATCCTCTCCTTACCTCCTCTATACAAACATGAATAATAACTAAAATGTGTTATATATACTATAATTTTATTATATTTATGTAATATCTATCATCAAGCACCTTCTCCTCTCCCTTTTATTCAAAAAATGAAAACATCATCCATGATGTGCCGATTTACCGCCATCATGGATAATGCATTTTCATTTTTCATTATCACCATCAAGTCTAGTCATAGAACCATTATTATTGTTAAATAATAATTTATTATAAATATTATAATTTTTATAATGTTCTGTAACCAATATATAAACAAGATATTAAATAAAATGACATAAGTTCATGATGGCCGTAAAAACTGCCAAAATAAAGTAAATCATTTTCATTAATGTTTTATCTAATGAATCAAAATCATATCAAATAAAAAATAATATATAAGATCATTTAAAAAATTTAAGTTAATTAATAACATATAATTTCAATAATATAGAATTATTCCCATTTTACGGGAACTTTCATACTTGTATACAAGTGAACCGATCACGAAAACCAAGAAAAAAAACATTCCCAAAACGACAAAATTGAACCTTGTAACACATAAAAAAATCCATAAATTAACTAAATAAAATACATGTAGAAACATTTATCAACTAAGTAATTAATAAATATAATTTTATTATTCATGGAATTAATTATAAGTGCAAAATGATTTCGAATGTAAGGTAAGGGTTTTCTCATCTCACTTTTATTTCTCAAAGATATTCCTTATTCACCACTTATTCCTTGTGTGTGGTGTATTTATAGTACCCCTTTTTAATTATGATCATAATTCATTGAATATTTCATTAAATATCCATATTTTTTGTATCATGTATATGATTATTGTCTTAGTCGTATACCATTTTTACATATTGTGTTTATTTTGAAAGTTGTTTTAACTGTGGAAATATTGAGGAATTTGTATCATCTACCCAAAAAATAAATTTTGATAAGGCATATTGTTATAGAGTTAAATATATGTATAAATAATTCTTTGGATTTTCAGTGAAGGATGGGTCATGGTATTATATATACCCTCTATGTATTGACGGGTCACATGAGACAAAAAAAATTAGAGAAAGAACCTTCGTGTTAGTTTAATAGAAAAATCAGATATATTTCTACCGACATAATTAAAATTTCTTGTCTTGAAGGTAGTCGTTCATGATCTAGATAAATTATGTCCAATAATTAATCATTTTCTTCATTCATTATTTAGTTATTACTTTCCATGATATTTTCACTATGAAAAAATATATCCATGCATATTCATTATCAATTTATTGATAGAATGTTCTTTTTATTTATTTACCTTTCCATAATGATTATTACTTATTGAATTTTATTCAATTATCATTGATTTATGTAAACCTTACTAAAAATTTTATCTCACCCTTTTAATTTTTTCCTTTCCCAGTTTATGAAGATAAAATCATTGAATAAGTGTCAATGAAATAGTTTATTTTCCTTTGTTATGTTCTATGTTTAATTACTAATGTAATAATGGAACCATGTATGTATCTAGTTTTTCAAGAATACAAAACTGGTTGATCCTTGGTGATGTCATGTCTTGTATCTATGTCATTGTAAAAAAATAAATATAAAATCTATGCTACTGGGGTCGGGGTTGTTACAAGGATTCAATAGAGAATGAAAAAAGGAAGAGATGCGTTTGAGTTTTAAAAGAATAAAAAAATGGAAAATTCTCCCATTTTAATTGGGTCTCAAGTTTGGTTACACGGTAGGCCAAACCATGCACCAATGGTGTGCCCTTCTCGACCTCAAGGGGGGCCTCATGTGGTTCATGTACACATTTTTGGAAAAATATTTGTATACCATGTCACATTACTCTACTAAAAACTATAAAGTTCTTGTATAGGTGTGCGTTATTGGATGTATGGTTTCCTCAAATCATATAGCCTCCTGCTACACTCTATCTAGACCTGTAAGGTTACTCCTAACCATGCATCTTGGGTCACATGGTTTCTACCAACCATGTAGCCCAGCTACCTTTTCCAAAAACTGGACCTCCAAGCTACAAACATGCCCTGGAAACCCCCTGAAACATACACTGTCTCATTAGAATTAATATAAGGTCAAAACCAATGAGTTAAAATGAAATAAAAAATATCCATACTTCAAAGGAAAACTTGGTATCTTACAATATTTCCCCCCTAAAAAAATACAAACCTGAATTTGACTTCCAAGGGTGGTTAAGAATTTTTTGGGAGTAACTCTGGCCACTGAGCACGTACATCAGCCTCCCACTACCAAGTCTCACCCTATAAATGGTTGTTCTATAGTTGAACCCATACTAGAGGAACTGACTGGCCTCTAAGAGCCTTTGTTATCTTGTCAATTATATGAATAGGATCCTTCTCAAAGGACACATCTACATGTAGCTCAACCTGATCCAGCTGTAGAGTGCAACATGGGTCTGAGTGATAACAACATAGTTAAGATACTTTGAATACATCATGAATGGATCGGTACCTCTGAGGTAACTGCAACCAATGGTATACCAACCTGGATATCTCCAAGATATCGAATGTCCTAACATATCACAGGGAAATATTACCCTATCTCCTAATCCATCTATGTTCCAGCCTTGGTGAGATACATAAAAATATCTGATCCTCGACCTCAAACTCTAGAAGTAGTTAATGGTGATCGGAAAAATATTTCTACCTTGACTATGTAGTAGCCATCCACTTCTTGATCAAATAGACCTTCTCTGAATACTCCGTCATGAAACATAGTCCTAGAAACAATACCTCTCCTACCTCGAATGAGCATAGGGGTGATCGGAATGGCCTACTTTATAAGGCATCATAAGGTTCTATCTGTATAGTCACCTGGTATCTATTGTTGTAGGTGAATTAAACTAGGGGTATAAGCCTATTACAAGATCCCCTAAAATCAAGGATGCATGCTCTAAGCATGTCCTCTAGAACATGTATAGTGTGATTTAACCAATCCTCAGTCAAGGGTGGTATGTTGTGCTTAGAAGCACCTATGTACCCAAGGCCCTCTATAAACACTACTAGATTAGAGATGTAAATTGAGCATCCCAATCTGATACAATGGTCTGAGGAACCCTGTAAAGGTGCACAATCTCAAGGATATACAGTTTCCCATTCTCATGTACTCAGTAGATCTCCCTATCGGTGGGAAATAAGAGACCTTTGTGAAACTATCCAAAAAACCCACATCGCATCACTACCTTGAGGTGACCTCAACAACCCATTCCTAAAATATATCGCAACATCATCCCATTACTACTTGGGAATGAGTAACTATTATAAAATCTCATTTATTCACTGGTGTTCTTCCTTCACCTTCTAATAGGTGGAACACCTCATGAAAAAACCATCTACCACTCATTTCATACCCATCCACCGGTATTGACGGTGTAAGTCATGATACATCTTGGTAATTTTGGGATGTACAAGCCAAACTAAGGCATAAAATTATTGTATCATCTCATTGAATATGTATGTTGAAACCCAAACATGACCATGAATATGCATAATTTCATCCTCACCCATAGTACAACTTGGAGGAGGGTCCTCACCTACCATACTCTCCCATAGGACTAGGCCCTCAGCATGAGATAAATTTCTCATCCTTAATCTGTACAAAAGAGTGGAAGTCACTACCAAGGATGAGAGAAAAGTCTATCCTTAGAAATCCTGCACCTCTAAGTGCATCTCAGAAAGAAGGTCCATAACCTTCAACACACTACTTCCCTCCTAAATTGCCTGTAAATGAGTCCTCCTACTCAATGCATTGAAAACTGCATTTCCCTTTATAGGTATATAGGAAATGTAGAAATTAAAAGACTGTAGGTACTCAACCAACCTTCATTTCCTCAAATTCAAATCATGCTATGTAAATATATACTTGAGGATTTTTTTGTCTATGTACACTAAAAAATTCTCTACAAGTAAACAATTCCTCCAATAATACAAGTCATGTACCACGACATCTAACTCGAGATCCTGTGTCGGGTAGTTAATCTCATGTGGCCTCAACTGATGAGACTCGTACGCCATGACTCATTCCTCCTACTTCAAAACTGCTCCTAACCTGAAACCTAATGTGCCATAGTATTTAGTGTAGCTTCTTCCCTTCTCTATCAAAATTAGGACTGGCACTAAAGTCAGTCTCACTTTCAACACTTGAAAGTATTTCTCATAGGTATATATCCATAAAAACTTTACATCATTCTTAGTAAAGCTCATAAAGGGAACTTCTAATCATGAGAATTCATGTATGAAATGTAGGTAATATCCATCTAGACTCAAGAAACTTTGTATTTCAAATAAGTTATTAGGCTGATATATGGAAACTACAGCTCTCTCCTTCTTTAGGTTAAATAATACAACTATATATGAGATAATATGACTCATAAAGTGAATCTTATCCATCCAGATGTTGAAATTAGTGAGATTAGTGTATAAATGATTCTATATTAGTTTATAGAAAACTATATCAAGATGTTTGGCATGGTTCTATTGATTTTTATAATAAACCAAGATATATTCCATTAATACCACCATAAACAAATCTAGATAAGGATATAAAACTCAGTTCATCAATTCCATGAAAATTGTTGGTATGTTTTTCAGATCAAACGGTATAACCAAATACCCATATAGATAATAAATTCAATGAAATGTTGAATGAGGTATGTCTACCGGCCTAACATGTACCTGGCGATAACCCGATATCAAATAAATCTTTAATAAAACCCAAGATCCTTAGATATGGTCGAATATATCATCTATCTACGTCAACATATACCATTTCTTAACTACTAACTTGTTTAATTTATTATAATTCACACATATCCTCATGGATTCATCTATCTACTTTGCAAAAAGGCCTCACGAACCCCATGGAGAAGTACTAGGTCATATAAACCCCTTTATCTCTAGGTCCTCTTCCTATATGTTGAACTCCTAAAACTCTATAGTAGCCATCTTATAATGAAGAATAGATACCATTTTAGCTCTTAGAACTATCCCTATAGATAAATACACCACTCTCTCATGAGGTAAAATTGAAAATTCATCCAAGAAATTGTCCCTGAAATGATCAAACACTGGAGGAAAATCCATTTGAAATGTTCCATGATTATCTGGATATAAACTGGAAATATATGTTATCATCTGGACTAGCCCACGATGTTCAGGTCTAGCTATACCTACCTAGACATCCCATTCACCCATATGAATAAAAACTACACCCTCTGGTGATGCGAAATTCACCGTCTGGTGATAGAAATATATATAGGCATGATTAGAAACTATAAGGTTCATCCCAAGTATGATTTCAAATGTTATCATCTCAAGTAAAAAATTATTTCATATAAAGTGAAACCCACCTATCTCAAGGGGTACTCCCTGCACTAGCACACACTATCCAATCTAATTCCTAATTGAGTGTTGAGTGTCATGTCGCCCTTATAAAACTGAACAACAATCCCAAGGATCCCCACAACAGGTATAGATATGAAAGAATGTGATTCAGCTATATCAAAAAAGAGAAGATACAAGAGTAGAGGCTACTTAAACTATACCTCTCACTATAGATAGCTCGACACTATACTCCTCATGTGTTCGATATACATAATATAACTATCCTGAACCATCCCCCATTGAAATAACCTCACTACCCAGATTAGTACCACTCTGCAGTTTAGGTAAAATGGGTGTATGGCTACCCTAGACACAACCACCATCGCGCCCTGAAAGACCAGTACTATTCAAAATTCCAAACTGACATGCAGCTATGAATTCTACTCTTGAACCTAGAGTTAGATTCAACCCCTTCCACTAACTGTTGCAGGGGAGGTCCTATAGAAACCTTGTACATAGCCCATCCATCAACAAGATCATCACTTGACAAGATCTCGATCATACGGATTCCTCAAATTTTCCCATCTCCTAAGCTAATAACAGAATACAAAACTATTAGTACTAACCACCTACCTAGTAATACCCTCATATGAATCATCAAAACGATGCTTCTTATTAGTTCTCACTAAACCACTGGGTTGAGAGGATGAAATTCCTTTATCTATGCCACTAGCTTTTCTAAGGTTCTATTTAGTAATACGAATTTAATTCACTATCTCTATAATAGTATTCATCCAAAACATGTTGACCTATGATTGAACGGAATTCTTGAGACCTTCCTCAAATCATCTCTCCCTCGATGACTCGTGAGTAAGATAGATTGGAATATAAGTATAAATCTATATAAAGCATGATGAATATTCAATAATAGTCATATTTCCCTAATCTAAATGAATAAAATCACTGAACATTTCATCTATCAGGTTATTAAGAAAAAATAATCATAAAACCTAGATTGGAAATCCCTCCAAACCATATCTTAGATCATATTAACCAAGTTTAAAATAGTACACTGACACTTAGCTACTCCTCAAATCAGACATGTCATGAGATTAACTCTCCCCTTAAAAGGTATATCTAGATATTAGAAGATAGAAATGATAGTCTCTAGCCATATCTTAGTATCTTATGGACCTCCATCCCCCGAAAAATGTAGGTGGATTATTCTGTTGGAACACACACATCAACTCTTCCATAGATGAGGTAGGCTACGACGCTCCCTAAACAGTCTTCATAAACCTTATAAAACTCTCACTAAACATTTCCTTAGAACCCATATTGAGTAATAAAAATGGTTCTATAATTATAAATACAGGATGATATACTAGTATCTCATGGACTACACCTCTGGAGTATGGTCGTTTCCACCCCTAGCACATGACTGGAGGTCATCATGGTGGCATGTCTGTATAATTACAACCACATGCCTCATAGAAGATCAATAATCAGAATATCATAGTTTTAAAGCATAAGATAGGTCAAATACTTCCTATAAAAAATTAATACCCCTCTTCCTACTTTTAAATCTAGGACTGGTTAAAAATAACAACCCTGAAAATCACTAGATACACTTCCTACCACCCACACTAAATCTGGGTCTAGGTTAAGTTTTCTGTTTTCCACAATTTTAAGTCATTTTGGATTAATATTTATTCAGAATTATATAAAAATGGTTGAACCAAATGGTAGAACACTTCTGATCCACAAGGTCCCAAGTACCTCCTAAATCAAAATGTGGCATCTAATTAATCCAAACCATAACATGTTCTAGTCCATGGGACCAATGGTCCATGACTCAACATTCCATAATTGGTTGCGTAGGGTGGTTGTTGTAGCCTATGCAGGAAGACAATGCTTAAGTTATGGTAGGCACTCTCTTTACCAATATTTTTTTTTCAATTCCCTACAAAAATAATTTATTACACGATATGTATATTACTAAAGGAATGCATAATAATGTCATACAGTCAAGAAATGCATCATAAATGGCATGGCACAATGCTTGGCATGTATATTCTAACAAGTTCCTAAATGATTCATGAGATGGATTACCCTTATCTCATTGAGAAAAAATAAAATACATAATCATAATAAACATCAATCCTCAAGTGTGTCACCCAATGGTGGAATCAAATCAACTGTAATAAGAAAAATCTAGAAAATCATGTTCCATTCTAGGAAATTTGTCTTTTTATAGTACATGGGGTAGCTACACCCCAGAAGAGCTCATTAAAAAAATCTAATTGGTTCCTAATCTCTATTATATTTTCTTTAAATTTTAAATATAGAAAATAAAAATACATATGATACCACTTTGTAACATCCCGACCCGATAGCCACTAAACGGTTCCATGTGTCGATGGGTCACATGGCCTAAAATGTGACTCCCCATATTCTAGAGGCTTCGGACTAAAATTTTGGTCTAATGGTGTGTCTGTGGGGAGACTATTCCCTTATTTCATAGTGTAGCATAGTGGTAATAATCATATCAACCAAGTTGCAGAAGTAGATAAAGTAACTGAATAGAAAACAGAATATAACATATAGAAGACAATAATAATTAATAATCCAAAAGCAATATCATGTACAATATTATGATCATGTCATGTCTCTAAAAATAATTAAAATATGTATATAATAATCCAGTACTATATATATATCAAAATAGAAAAATACCAAAAGGGGCTATCTTCAGATAGCATCAGGATCCTAGCTCAGTCCTATGCAACCATGGTCCTAAGAAATTATCAAATCAAGCATCAAATAGTTGGATTTCTCCCCAGTCCCTACTTGAATCCATCAAGTATGTTCAGGTAAACAACGGTGGCCTGAACATGGTGTGAGATAATACTCAGTAGTCCATAACCAATGGTTTCTATAATAATTCCATCCTATGAAAAATAAACAAAATTTGTGTGTAGTATATCACAAGTATAATAATACTAAAACTAAAGTTCCAAAAGAAAATTCTAATCCTGTCTAGCCAAACATGGATCCATGTGAAATAATAGTCAATCTCTCGTAAACAAGGGTAGCAGTAAAGCATGAAAAAAAAAGTGTGATACTCACTAGTCTAACAACCATAAACTGATACCCATACCATGGTTATCTGTATGTATATAAAAATATCCACAATGTCTACATCATGTAATAAAACATATAAAAATCCACATCACCCTATGTTTTTTCATGCAATTTCCGGTTGGGAATGGCAAGATCCGTGGTATATAATACCAAGGAATCCTCATTGAGTCCCAGGAGCATCTCTATGGAAACTCTATAAAGACTTGGGTAGATTCAAAGGAGCGTGTCAATAGAGTATGTACAATGTGATTCTAAGAAATCATGATCCACAGGGTATCAAGGACCATGGAATCCTATGAAATCAACATTCAAGGTGTAAATAAATCCAAGGCATCCACTGCCATAATCAAGACCCATAGAGTATAAATGTTCATAGTGTCATATGGAATCAAGATCCAAGGATCTCATCCACGGAATTCACTACCATAATCAATTCATCATCTCATTTATTTAACTATTCAAAAACCATGAGTTCTCCTAACCCATTAATCATTTTCCATATAAACCATTTAACCATTTCAAACATATGAAATCACATGTAAAGGAGGAAACAACCTTCTCCTATCAATTTAATTAAAAAAATACTTTCATTTACAATTGAACATGTAAAAAAAGGTTCTCACTGCCTTAAACAATTAATTTAATTCTCATTAAGGCTCCCACTAAAATTGGTGAGCTCACACACACCCATCAGGGCGGTAAAACATAGGGTAGATATGAGGGCATACCCCATGGGTGTCCTAGGCTGAGTCTAACAACCTCTAACTATAAAAGGCACTAATCAAGAAACCCTAATAGGTTATAATTCGTTAAATTAAATTATTCAATTTATTTTAGGGGAAATTTCAAAAAAAAATGACATGGGGAAAATAGAAATAGTGTATATAAAACAAAAAAACATTTAGGTAATGGTATAAACCATCTACCATACGTCTATGGTAGAGTTATCATCTAGTATTGATCTCTAATTCAGTCCAGATCGGAAAAAAAATGAAGAAAAAATGAAAATACTAGAAATAGTTCATATTATATTGCACCTAAATAAATTCATAAATACGAATACAAAAAAGGATAGGCATAAGAGGAATAAACAACTTACCGATGCAGATCTAATGATACAAATGGTGTTTGAATCAGAGTATATATTGAGAAAAGGGAGCCAAGCCTAGATTAGTCTTGAAAATGCATTCAAATAGGAAGAGGATCCTTGGGTAAATGAAAAATTAATAGAGTGGTTTCAGTTGTAAAATAAGTAAGAAAAATGGTAAATTATCAAATTTAAACTGGGATGCACATTTTGGCTATATGGTTGGAAAACTCGTGTACCAACTATGTGTCCTTATCTACCTCAAGAGGGACCTCACATGGTTCATGTGTATGGTTTGGAAAACTATGCACAACCCATGTTACATGCCTCTACTAAAACCTATTGAGATCCCTTATAGGAGTGTGATACTAGCTACATGGTTTCATCAAACTTTGTGGCCTCCTACTGACCATTGTCTAGCCCCATAGAGTTACTTTTAAACTTGTTACTTGGTTCGCATACTTTCTACTAACTGCGCGGCCCCACTGCCCTTTCCAAAAATTGGGCCTCCAAGCTCTAAACAATACTCGAAAACCACATAAAACTTTCACAATCTCATTATTCATTCACATAAGTTCTAAACTAAGTAGTTAAACTGAAATCAAAAGGATATATACCTTATAGGAAAACTCAGGATCATATAGCAGGCATCTGTGAATTGTACAATTCCATGAAATTAAATTATATATATTATAGTACCATATTTATAATGATTCATATATGGTGGTGAGTGCAGAGGATAAAAATATATTCTCAAAACATATATATGATTCTTAGTATATTTAGTTCCTCATGTTATCATCTATGACTAGTTCCTACAAAATATTCCACAAGATATAGAATTTTACACCATGTTGTCTCGTATTCAGGATCTTTGTTGGTAAAAATCAAAAAATGAAAGGTATAAAATATATAAGTCACTATTTATTTGAAATCTAAGATAATTAGTCCCTTATGAACCTCATATAGTTAATACGATTGTTTACATTGAGTTTCTGTAGATTCTGGGATTTAAACTACCCAAAGAGATATGCACCGACATCTTCCACTCCACACTTTCTCCCAGATTATTAGTTCTAATTATTAATTTCAATATGAATAATATAGATAATTCACTCCTATATATTTTAAATTTTGTTTCATGAGAGGATAAATCGATGAATCTTGATAAATCTTTTGTTCTTATGGTGAAAAAAATATCAAGGAAAAAGGTGTAAGGTAGTTTTTAATCCAAATACACCTTTACAACACCCTTCTAGGAAGAAAAATATATAGATAGAGACAAAGGACCATGATATTGTATATTTTTTATAGTAATAAGGGGAAATGTTAGAATAATTATTGTTCAATAAAGAATAAAGGTTAAGCTTCAAGTACATTTCTCATTGAGTGTAATCTTTCTATTTCTAAATATTGGGTATTATATATAGTTTTTGGTTCTCAAATTTGTATCCAAATACAAGAACCTAGTAGATTATATAAAATTACAAAAGGTGAGGTGGATCTTCCTGATATCAATGGAGTGAGACAATTTTTATTGTACATAGTATACTACCATATTATATTATTGATTGGAATGGTTTTAGATTTAAAGAACTGTTATTATGTGCCTAGTGTAACCAGGAGAATTATTTATGTGTCTAGTTTAGAAATGGAATGTTTTATTTTCCTGTTTAAAATAAAGGATGCTATTTTTATAAAGATAGAATATGTCATGGTATGGTTTATCTAAATAATTTTCTTTATATACTAAAATAAAAAAAAGTCTTGGAAATTGATAATGAATCAAGTTCATGTGACTCATATTACACCTAGTGGTGGAATCATCAAATTTTTCATGTAAACTAGAAGTATTTGATAAAATTATATAAATAAGGGTATTTATATTCTTTTGAACTAAAACACTTATTTATATTTCATTCTTGTTTACATGGAAAATTAATCATGTATTCTTTGAATAGAAAATCTAAAAAGGCCATGGAGCTTCTATAATTAGTTCAGACTAATGTGTGTGGACTTATTCTACTAGAAGTTAGAGGTAGATACTCATACTTCATTACATTTAATTAAAATTTTAGTAGGTATGGATATATCTACTTGATAAGTTACATGTTTGATTCCTTTTATAAATTAAAGGAATATAAAAATGAAGTATAGAATCATATTTGTAAGAAAATAAAGAATATTTTATATGATATAGGAAAGGAATATTCTATCTAAGAATTAATAGATTTTTCAAAATACTTTGGGATATTATCCCAACTCACCCCTCCTTAAATTCCATAGTGGAATGGGGTTATTGAAAGGGGAAACTACAACTTATTTGACATGGTGAGATCAATAATGATTCCTAAAAATATTCCATTATTCTTTTAGAGATATACATTACAATCAATGACATATATACTAAATTGAGTTCCAACTAAAGTGGAAAGTAGAACCCATATGAGTTGTGGTATGGGAAGAATTTTTTTATATCACAAATACATGTGTGGGGATGTGAATCATTAATCAACTCCAATTCTAGAAATAAACATGAATATCAAAGTAAAAAAGTATATATTTATAGGATATACCAAAGATAAAAGTGGATATTTTCTATAAGATCACTTGGATAAAACATTTATCATGGAAATTCATGTTGAGTTTCTAATAAGGGATAAAATTTATAAAAGATATGGTATGAGAAATATTGGCTATGATGAAGTCATGGATAAAGATAATTAGGTTTTTTAATTGGGAAAAATCTACAAGACCCATTGGAAGAGGTTGTTCTAGATATATAAGTGTTGTATATGAGTATTAGAGTGGTTATAGAACCATGTAGATATGATTTTCTTATACCTAAGGATGGTGAGACGTTATTAGTTGACCATAATGAACCTCAATCCAATAAAGAATCAGTAAAATACCCAAGAATTACACAGTTTAAATAAGCTATAAATTTTGAAATGGATTCCATATATCAAAATTATGTTTGGGTTTTGTTAGATCCTCCAGGTGATGTAAAACCTTTTGGGTGAAAATATATATTCAATAAAAAAATATAAATAGATAATAAAGTCACTAACTATAAGGAATAACTAGATAGTAAAGGTTTTAAATGATTTTATTGAATATACTATAATGAAACCTTTACCTCAATCACTATGATAAAATCTATTATAATTCTTCTTTCCATATCAGATTACCAAGATTATTAAATTTTTAAAATGGATATAAATACCACTTTACTAAATTAAAATATAGTAAAGGATGTCTATATGAGATAACCATATGGGTTTTTGACACCAAAGGATTCCAATATGGTATGAAATTTATAGATATCCATCTATATATTAAATCAAGAATTTAGATCATGGAATATGTTTTGATAAATCCATAATAAATTTTGTATTCAATAAGAATTAATGTGATTTATCTGTCTAAAATTTAGGTTCTGGGAATAGTATAAGTTCTAGTGGTGGGAGTTAAATTAAAATTTCTTTTAATTTAGATTTTCCCAAAACCCTGATAGAGGATCTTTCACGTTAAATTTAAAAGTAATTTATTTAGATTTGGAAGAAATGACTACCTCGTCTTAGGATCCTTTCTTCATTAATGATGTTGATATTCTAAAAACCCTATTTGTATTAAATTTTTTGTGCTTTGAGGATCCAAGTTTAGAATCTATCTAGCAGTGATCCACACATACTCCTTTGATATCTAAATGACAACAATTGATTTCTTGGTGGTAGAGAAGTGAATCAATCATCCGGAGTTGTTTGTCTTGATCACTCAATTTCCTTCAGGTTTGAATGATTTATTCTCATTCTTAAGGGGAAGAGAGAAGGAATTCAAGGGAGGGAGGGAGATAATCTAGTTGTGTACAATGATTCTATATTCTCAATGTTTGATTAACCCTACATAATAGACATAACCATATATTTATATAGCAATGGTTTAGGTTAAAATATTATTTAATTGTGGACCATCCCTTAAATAATATAAATATATTAAATAAACACCATACCAAAATAATAATTATAATATTATTATTATTATTATTTTATGACATGTGTGCTAACTTTTATAATAATAAATATTATTTTACTGGCTTGTAAATTAATATTTATCACCGGACACGGTCCTAGTCTGTTCAAACTCATTATTATTTATTGAATACATAAATTAATATTTCATAAAATATTTCATTAATCAGTACATATTTTTGGTTAATAGATCATGAATAAAATTAGTCCTCAGTATTGAGAATAATATGTATTCTATTGATTAAATTAAAATAGAATTTAATCAAGATCAACTGAAACACTTAGTGTGTGACCCTCTAGGATAATTTATCATTATCATTAGCTGGGATCTCATAAATTCTAAGATTATTGTCTATAAATGGGTCAAGGAACCCAAAATAAAAAACTAAATGTCCCAGTTATGACAACCACATACAAATGCTCATTATATAATATAATACCTTTTTCTAAATATCTCATCAAGTAGGTTTTATATCTGTGTCATTAACCTATATGCTTGATATATATTTCAAGGAATATCTAAAATAAACACATCAATACACCATGTACATGGAATGTAATGCAATGGTTTTATTCCAATCAAAGGAAAGAGATATTAACTTCCATAAATATGGAAGGAAAATCCTTTCTCAACTTATCCATTAATTTTCACATCACTTAGGATGAGCCCAAAGTATAAAATTTTTCTATGAACTATTATCATCATGGTATATAAAATAAAACTACGTGAGAAAGTCATAAAATTCACTAATAATAATCTAAAATTCTAAGGACCATCACACATGATCATGGATAGGAATATCCGATGACACCAAAACATGTGAGCTTCCTACTAGTCAGTATATTCTCATAATCTCCCATCTTGGAGAATAACAACTAAAAACCTCATTATAAGAAGCCTCATATTCTTACAAGTACTCTAACCTGACATTCATATTATTTATGTCCCATCATAGAATGTTATACGACTATAGATCTATATTTAAGAATATCATCAAAACACTTGAAGGTTCTCATTAAAGCAAGAAAATTCTATTACTTTATTAATGTCATAGCTACCCTAGTACATTATCATATTAAATTAATGTACAAAAATGAAAAATATATAATAAGATGATTTATTAATATTAAAATGATCAAGTATACATATAATCAAAGTACAAATAGTTGGTCCTAGGACACCAACTCTAAAAAACAATTGTGTGGACTAGAGAAACTATATATGACTTTCAGTCTGCTAGAAATCCCATGATAATAATGTTTCTAATGAGTTAGTAATTTAGTTAAGGGGTTTTCCATTTTTCCTTCCATGGAAATTATTCTCACTATGACCTCATGTATTTGATAAAAAACATTTAAAATATGATATTTCCAAAGTATGTGCTTTATCTACTAATGTGACCTTAGCTCTTTTGAAAGATACACCACTACAGTATTATCACAATAGAGTTTGATATGATATTTAAATATATGTACTAAATAAATCTCTTATATGAAGTTACATATCCTAACTACTTCTTTAACTATCTCAGAATCCATAATATACTTGGACTCGGTTGTAAAATTTGTGACCACACCCTTCTTTGAGCTCTTCTAGTGTACAATATCACCATTGAAAGTGAATATGTATCATGTTTATGAATTCATATCATATTGATCAATTTGTAAACTAGAATCTTCATTTACTTTTATGAATAGCTACTAATATCTTCCATATACCCAGAACATATCTTTAGTATACCTCAAAACCTTAAGGATGGTATTTATTTCCATCCAATCACACTCACCTGGTTCATATTTATATCTTCCTACCACACTTAAGGAATAATAAACATCTATTATAGTATATATAATAACAAACATGAATTATCCAATCAATGATGCATATGTAATATTTTCCATTATTTTTCTTTCCTCATGTGTATGAGGAAACATTTTCTTAGAAATGTTTATTTCATGTACCTTTGGAAAAAATCCCCTCTAGGAATGTTCCATACTAACTCTATTCAATGTATTTTAAATATATATACCTTGACTTAGGATTAGAATCCTACTGGATCTATCATGATGGATCTTGATCCCAAGAATGTATGTTGACACACATAAATCCTTAATAGATAAGCATTTATTCCACCATGCCTTAAAAGAATATAATACTGGTATTTATTTTTCAATAAGTAATATTTCATTGACATATACTATTAATAAAATGACCATGATACCAAAAAAAAAATTGTAGACATGAGGATCTCATTCCTTTTTTATGAAATCAAATTTCATTATGGCCTCATCAAATCAAATTTTCCATGACCTAGATGCTTATTTTGAACAATAAATATATTTTTACAATTTTCATATATTTTTGGCATTATTTGGAGTCACA
Organism: Viscum album; assembly: GCA_963277665.1. Classification (NCBI taxonomy): domain Eukaryota; kingdom Viridiplantae; phylum Streptophyta; class Magnoliopsida; order Santalales; family Viscaceae; genus Viscum; species Viscum album. The sequence continues at coordinate 1,522,078,480 of OY728152.1, read as the reverse complement.
AAACCTTCAGTTTGTATCTTATAGACATCTTCCTAAAGGTTCCCAATAAGGAATTTCGTTTTGACATCCATTTTCCAAATCTCATAGTCATGGAAGGCTGCAATGGAAATTATAATTCCAATGGATTTCAACATTGCAACTGGTGAAAAGGTTTCATCATAGTCAATGCCTTGATGTTTTTTAAAACCTTTTGTAACCATTCATTCATTATATGAACTAATTTGTCACCATCACTGTCTATTTTAGAGATATGATCCTTCTCAAGGAATATTTGGAATCTTTTAATCACCACATTTTTATTTAAAGGATTTTATGGGTAGTATACCATTATTTCCTTGGGATATCTGATAAAGATACACTTTGTGCATTAGGGTGTGAGTTTGTTACATAAAGAGGCCATAAAAATGATTCACATCTCCACACATGTAAGTAGGAAAACATGGGTTTCTTTCTATTCCACAACTATTATGGAATACTATCTTTTCCTTTATTTGGAACTCAGTTTAGTTTCAATGTTTTTGTTTGTAATGTGTATCCCCAAAAGGATAATGGAATACTCACATGACTCCTAATTGATCTCACAATGTCTAACAATTTGTGGTTCCACCATTCACTTAACCATTCCATTTTGGTGTATAATGGGTAGTGAGTAAAGATAGAACCCCAAACTACAATAAATAATCAATAATGTCTTTATTAAGATATTCTCTACCACAGTCTAAGTAGAATTTATTATTCTTATTACCAAGATGGTTCTCAACTTTGTTGTTGTATTCTTTGAATTTATAAAAATAATCTGACTTATAACTCACCATGTGGAACTAGCCATATCTACTAAAATCATCAGTAAAAGATATTAAGAATGAGAACTCACCCCTTGCTTCAATAAGAAATGGTACACGCACATCATTATGAACTAATTCATGAATCTCTTTAACCCTTTCACATTTTCCACTAAATGAGGCTTTATTCATGTTTCCTTATAAACATGCATGGTATACACCAAGTGGTTTTATTTCAAAAGAATCTAAATATCCAATTTTATATAATTTAATCAAATTTTTTTCATTTATATGAATCATCCAGTGATTCCAAATTTGGGTGTGGTATGAGTCATGTGAAGTAATTTCATTATCAATTTCTATTATTTATTTTGTGTAATCCAACACATAAATATTGTTATTTAAATTATCCTAACCATAAAAAATGCTATATTTATAAAATAAGCAATATTTATTCCCAAATTTGAAAATAAATACATTTGTATCTAGTTTGGACAAAGAAATAATGTTTTGGTAACAGATGGAACATAATAATAATATTTTAAAACCAATATCATTCTAGTTAGAAACAAGAAGTGGTAGTCACTAATAGTTACAACAACAAGTTCAGCTCTGTTGGATGCTTGTAAATTTTCCTCCCCTCAGTAAATCTTTTTTAATATACTTGTTTCCTATATTTGATATATATGTGATCACCACAAGCTGTTTCTAATACCCAATTTTTAGAAATAGATGAATTTCACTATATAACATAAACATATGAATCTTCCCCTTGCTTCTATTCATGGATGTAGTTTTTCTTCTAGTGGCCCTTCTTTCAACAAGAAAAATAGACGGCATCATGTTCCCTTGATTTCCCCATGATCTTTCTTTTCTTGGAAGGGTGTGAAAAAACTTTGGGCTTAAAGTTATTTTCTTTTCCTTTATGTGCATTCACCATAAGGATGGAAGGATTTTTTCACTTTATCTCCTTATCTACTTAGAGAATAAGAGTAAGAGTGTCTAGGAGAGATTTCACAACGTTGTTCATATTAAAATTTACAATAAATCTTGAGAATCTTAGAGAGAGTGATGCAAGAATGAGATCGGTGCCCAGTTAAATAGGGATTTTAAACCCTAGAACCTCTAGGCACTCAATGTATCCAATTACCTTGAATATCTAAGACCCATATTGGATCATCCAATCCAATATTTCTCTAAAAATATTTTTGGAGATCTAAAACCACTACTATCTATCTCTCTCCTGATATAGGCCACATAGATGCTAGAGCATGATATAAGAATCCATGTTTTCGTGAGACTTCATGAGTTCACAATATATAGATGATAGCATCAAAAAATGAAAGTAGATTGTTTCATTCAAATTTTTATCATATACAAGGAAATATTCATCCCTCACCTCCTTAGAAGGTGGATCAGGCATTGAGAATTCTAGCTTGTAATATTTTTATTCAAGGCACAACACAGCCTGAAGGCATCTTAACCACTCCTAGAATTTACTAACAGTGAAGAGATGGTCTTTCTACAATATATATTATAGTATAGTGTGGATGAAGAACTTTCCATTTTTTAAAAAATATAAAAGATTATATTATTGGTACTTCTCTTGATTACAAATTATATGAGAAATAATAATAATTAATCTTTGTTAAATCTATCATTATTTTGTCAAGTCTCAATATCCCATGCCATTAAAATCAGAATGTCCTGTTACAAAACACACTCTAATGGAAAGGATCTATATTTACCTACTTTATGATATAGACTCTGACCATTAAACCCATAATAATGTATTTAGGTAGGTGGTCTTGCTAACTGTGGGCTTTCAGCATCTTGATCTGTTGAGTGGACTCTCCAATACTAAAATCCTAACTTGTATTTCCTCAACCGTTTCCTCTAAATTTGTATTGAATTGAAATTGGATGTTAAATTCAATATAAGTTTAATTAAGTCAACTCAAAACTCTCATGATAACTCACTGATAAAAGAAATTTTACAAACTGTGTCCATGTAAACACCTAGTTCTATGTTTGTATTCCAAGTCAAGTAATGGAAGGCTTAGTCTAACATGATATTAAGTTGAGGTATTTTAATTTATTGTGCATAAATTTTATCTTGTTTTATCATTTAAAAAACTTGTTAATATTAAGTGTATTTTACTTAATTAATTAACCATTTGGGATAAAAAAAATATGTATAATATATTTATTTAAATTATATATTTTCACATTTATTCATTTTTTTTATATGATAGATCTCTTTCATCTGTTAAATAAATAATTAATAAGACAAAAATAAATAAATAAATAAATGAACTAACAATGATCTTATCTTATGGTTGATTTATTGAGAATATAATAAATCAACATATGACCTTGGGGAATAACTCCTTGTTCCAGTCTTGGCATGAGTTGTAGTATTCCACCTATCCACCTATATTTCACCTAGTTTGGCATCATTTTTGTTCTTTATATAACCACATCCATGTGACTTGGGATAATCTGTTAATTACAAGTATTTATAACTCAGATTCAAGTGAGGGGAACCAAATGATCGATTAATGAGGATTACATAAATAACCATTGACAAACAGGTCCTATATAATAATGGAGGTAGGAATGAATCATTGTCCATCAAATTTAATTTAATATTAAATAATTTAAAACCCATGAAATATATTATATTAAAACATCCAAAACATACAAAGTTCTTGGTCAATCTCATGAACGGTCATACATGAAACATATACTAATAACTTAACTAGTTAAATTTCATTTATATTCATTATTTATTATAAAGATAAACATGTTTCATAAATAAATTAATTAATTAATTAATCCCGTTTCATCTTAATGATCAGATAAATTCATTTTTAGATTTCCATCATAAATTCATTCATTGAAAATAAATGGAAGAACCAATAATTACATATTATTACAATAAAATAACTGAGCTTTTAAAATTCTTTAAACCCAATATTAAATTTTGAAACATAATAAGTTACAATTAATATAATAATTTTTTAATATTGAAATTTTCAATTTAATATAATTTTAACTCTTTCCTTTATTGGGAGACTACATGATGTGTACTGTCTAGCTACACATCATGTACCTCGGTTTCCATGTATCCAAGGTATATGCCTCAGGCTTCGGTGCGTTCCTTAGTCAGAATACACAGCATGTACTAACCAGCTACAAATTATGTGTTCTAATTTTCATGTGTTCATGAAACCCACTGAAAGACTTAGTGTATTCATAGAACATGGTACTACATGAAATGTACAATCCAACTACAATACTTTTATATCACATGCCTATGTCTTATTATCTCATTGAATGGCACGGTGTGTACTTTGGATGTGACAATTAAAGACTTTCATGTCATGTATGTTGGATACACATCATGTACTCCATTGATGTAATAGGTTTTCAATATCACATGGTTTTGAACATGTATAATGACCATACAGGTTACGTAAATTTTACTGCTAACACATGTAGACTACACAACATGTATGCCAACTACATGCCCCATAATCTAACATGTCATTTTCTAATTTGGCCTGGTCTACGAATTGTGTGAAAAAAATGCATTGCATGTAATTACTGCCCGGAATGTCATGTATCCCATGGCATGGCCAGGTAAAATGCACTTGGGTACATGGAATGTACTTTGGCTACATGTCGTGAAGTCCCATGCTTTCTGACTAGATTCCTCAAAACTTCCCAAGAGAATATCTGATCATTATTTACCTATTCTTGGACTTAAAAAATAGTGAATATTGAACAAAGAAATTAAAATGTTGAAATAATGTTAATTAAATAAGAGATTAAATAATGAATAGTGTTTGAAATGAAAAATTCAACCACGATTGTGCATAACCATAAAAAATCAATTAAATAATTATAAATTTAAAATTTGGTCCTTCTAATACCACTTATAGGTTATAGGTGAAGTGGAATCACTGGTACTGGGTGTAAAATTAAAATTTAATTTAATTTTTAGTTGACTGAAACCCCAAGAGAGTATCTTTAACATTAAATTTATAATTAAATTATTTAGATATAGAATAAATGATTACCTCATCATAGGATCCTTTATTTTTTAATGATGTTGATCTTATGAAAACCCAATTTGGATTACCTTTATTTTACTTGGAAGATCGAAGTATAGAATTCCTCTAGTGGTGATCTACATATGCTCCTTTGATCTTCGAACTGCACTGGTTGATTTCTGGGTTCTAGCATAAAGAATCCATTATCTTGATTTTTTCTTCTTTATCACTCAAGTACCTTTGGGCATGGAGGATTTCTTCTCGTTATTGAGAGGTGGAGAGTAAGAATTCAAGAGAGATAGAGAAAGTACATTGTGTGCAATGATTCTCTATTCTCAATTTTTTATTAACCCTACAAAATAAACATAACCATATATTTATAGAGTTAGGTTTTAGGTTAAAATATTATTTAATAATGTATGTGCCCTTGAATAATATAATAACCTTTAATAAACCCCATGTAAAAATATTATTATTATTATTATTATTATTATTATTATTATTTTATGTTGTGCGTGAAAACTTGCATGATAATAAATATTATTTTATTGTCTTGTAAATTAATATTTATCACAAAAAGTGGTCTTGGTTTGTTAAAACTTATCGACATTTTTTGAATACCCAAATAAATATTTAGTGAAATATTTCATATAAAAATAAATATTTGAAAAAGATAAATGATGAATAAAATTGGTCCACATTCTTGGGAATAATATTTATTCTATTAATCAAATTAAAATATAATTTAATCAAGATCAATAGAAACACTTAGTGTGTTAACCTCTTGGATTATTTCTCATTACAATTTGGTGGGATCACCTAAAGTCCAAGATTACTATCTAGAAACAAGTATAGTCACCCAAGAGAAATAACTTAAAGTCGTAATGAAAACAACCACATATGAATGATCATTGTGTAATATAATCCCATTGTCATAATAACTCATCAATAAGGTCTCACATTTGTTCCATCAACCAATATGCTCAATATATATTTCGTTGACTATCTGAAATAAACATGTCTGGGAACCATGGCCATGGAATTTAATGAGATGGTTCTATTGTAATCAAAGGGATGAGATATTAGCTTACATAAAGATGGAATGGAAAAATACTTACTCAACTTATCCATTAATAACACAACAATCATGGCGAACCCAACATATCCAACTTATCCATGAACTATAATCATCATGGTTTATAAAATAAATCAAATTTTGTGAGTTTTAACATGCATTAATAGTGATATTAAAGTTTAACGATCATCATAGACACTCGCAAATAGGAATATCTGATGAAACCAAAACATACATAATTCATACTCATGTTTATGTTCTCCTAATCTCTCATCTTGGATATTTCCATGGGTAAACCTTAGAAAAAGAATGTTTTAATAGTGGGTGCCCTAGACCCAACTAAATAGAACATCATGAATACCATTTCATTTATACAATTAGATGTGTATGATGTACACTTACAATTATAGTATATACATTTCTACATCTACTATTTAAATGGAAATGTCCATATATTAATTTTTATATAAAAAGGTTATAGAATATCCCTAGATATAATTTGAACCTTGATATACTATTAAATTAATCTCAAACAAATGTCTTATGGTCTAGATATATCATTCTGATTGGAAAAAGTTTATGTTTGACTATCAGGTGTTAGGGGATCATAACCACTGAAAGTTCTTCTCATGAAGTTTCCACTTCATGATCTTTGGTAGGTGATATCATTAAGATAGACCATCCAATAGGAACACATTTTTTGGTGTCATTAGATGTTCTTATCTATGAATATGTGTATTGGTCTCATGGATTTAGATCATTATCTATGAGTGTCATTTGATCGCGTAATTTGATTCAAGGAAAAAAACATGATAATAAAAGAGTGGTGGGGTAGCTTGTGTTGGGTGTGTTATTGGTGGTATGGAATTGGTTTAATGTTAAAGAAAGGATCTATCACTTCTAAGTTGAGGAAGTAATATATCTTGGACCAGGTTGATCAGGATGGTAGTGCCTTCATAAATCCATAGTTAAGGTAGTTGAAAGGTAAATCCATCCCGATAGATCAATAAAAAATAAGTCAAGAAAGGAAAATGACACAAGTGTACATCCTTCTTTAGGATATATCTAAAGAAAAATATATTATATTACAAAGTATGTTTTCATAGGATGGTTTTTATTGTTATGATTATTCCTTACCTCTTTAGGGCCCTTGATGGGTTTCTAGACTCCACTCTTAGTCTGTGAATATTAATCTCCCCAATTGAGATAAGGTATTAGAGGGTCACACACAATAGCACATTCAAGAATCAAGCCTATTTTGATAAATAGATAAATAGGACAAGGTGGGACCCACCATAAGGTCAAAGGTTTGTCCAAGTATTGATGATCAATGATAAATAAATAAATTCATTATTATTAAAGTTATAAATAATTGGGTTGAATTTATTTATTAAAATTATTTATAAGGGTAAGTAAATACAAGGAATAATATTATTCGAATGAATATTATATTAATATTCTAGGTTCTTTTAATATTAGTGGAATTGTGAGTCTAGCTAAATGACTTGGTTTTATCACATAATATATTTGATATATGTTATAGGTATGTGATAAAATATAAATAATATTTAGGACATAGTTTAGTTCGTCATAATTATTACTTATATATTATTTAGTAGGAGTTGATTTTCTAGGGATGGGGGAACCCTGTCAAGCTATTTTTCAACCCAATATATAAGAATTAGAGGATAACCTCAAGGTGTGTTTTACATTATAATGGATGATAGATTCTCCTTCCTCCCACTTTGTGTGTGTGAAAGAGAGAGAGTCTCTCTTAGGATAGTTGATCCAAGGTGCCTTCAACGGATCGAAGGGATGGGATCGAGGTGATCGACGTGACGTCGAAGGATTGGGAATAGCTCCGTATTAGAACCTGAAATTAGATTAATAATGAGCACACAGATTCCGGGTGCATGTATAGAGGATCTAGAGGGGTTTATATTCAGATTTTTTAAGCAATGGTCTTCAATGACAAGCTACATTCAAGAACGCTCTGATTGAGAATGAGGAACACATTTTGATTTATTTTGTGCTCTGAATAATTCACATGAGATACTCAGACTATACTGGGGCTATGATCACTGGATACAAAAAGTCCCATTATCCTAGAGATGAAAACTTTTAAAATCCCTAACCCATAAGCTTCTATTGTGTACCCTAACACCTTTAATTGTTATTAGAGTGATCGTATGAATTTTATGATATAAAATCAAAATTAATTTTTATTAAATTAATTGGAGGTCTTAAATTAGGTTCTAATGGGATAGACTACGAATCGATCCAATATCGAATGACCAAGTTATGGTGAGCCGAAATTTTTAATACGAATCATAATCAGTTTATTTTTCAGGTATTAATGTTGATTTGGATTAAATTCGGTTCAATGAATATTAAAATTTATCAACAATATATGGTTATGTTTATTTTTTTGATTTATTTTTTAGGCATAAATCTGACAGATTACAGTGGTTGGAATTAATCTAGCCAGTAACACAATAATTTCACCATATTATGGATTTATAATAAATATATATATATATATATTATTTATTTTCAAAAGCCTCATATGATAGGCATACTGAAAAATTTCATACTACCAAAGGGGATGGTGGACTTGTTTAATAAAAAAACCCTTTTGAAAAATTGGGGCAGATGAAGTTTTTTTCACACAATAAAACAATAATAAAAAACAAAAGGAGGGTTAGGATCCCTATTGAGTTGGCCTTTATCGTGAGCTGCTCCTCCCACTCCCTAAGAGTTCCTCTTCTGAGGACCCTTCTCAACCATCATCCACCTCCTCCTCATGAGGCCCTCACCCCTGACATTGTAGCACCAGGAACTTCACTCTGGAACCCACCCACTATTTCCCATCCAGTCATCCCATGCCAGATCCAGTGCAAAATGGCGACCTAAACCAGTGGCACCTCCTAAAGAGTTTGGTTGGGCCACTGTGCAGATGCCTCCCATGGGTTCCGACCACCGTTTTTAGGTACGAATGCCCATTTTAACTAGCCACCATTGTAGGATGGATCACATCACCTAATACTGACCACCTCCAGGTCGGGCTACTGTGTGGTCTCCCTCGAAATGGCTACCCCACACAACACCACTTCCAATTGGTGAGCCCCACTTCCAAATCTGTCTCACCTAATTTTTCTCCATGCAATGCCACCTCCCAGTCATCTAGACCGAGTCGGGGTTTCCAATCATGAACCTCATATGGCCTCCCCTACTGCTTACACTTCGTCCAGCCACAACTCTAACTCCTTGTTACTAGATCGATGGCCCTGATCCCTAACACACATTGTGAGGTTCCCTGCTAATGTCTGTTAGACCTGATACATCTCGGATCTGTCCCAAAATGGGTCTGGGTGGGTCTGCCCAACCAAGTATGGTTTTGGGTAGAACATTCTGGCCCATAATAGCCCTATAGGGGATTTTCATGGCCTAAAATGGGTTTGTGTGGGCTCATCACAACCTGCATTAGGAATGCAATGGGTTTCGGGGTTCAAGAAAAATTTATTTAATCAAAATTAATTATGTTAACAAATTATATTTTATTTTTAAACTAAATTAATTAAAATTAATTTTTGTTTAAAAATAATAATTTTAATACTTGGAATAAATTAATGTAATTTTGGTATTGAATTAAATTAATTAATTACTTTAATTTTCTGAATTAAACTTAAATTTTTTATGGGACCAACTAGATTTAATTTATTTGAATTTAATTAATTCAATTAATTTAATTAAATACTCTCATAGTTTAATTTATTGCAATTTAATATAATTGCTCTTTTTTTACTCATTTACTGGTCTTGAGCATTAACCAAATATGTGTATGTATAGATGTTTTATTTAATTATTTATAATTTTGTGCAATGTTTTTAAATAATTAAGATGAAATTGGCATCGCCATTTTTTATGAATAAGTATAACAGTCTGCAAATCCATATTTATCTATTGTATATTGTGCCCCTAATCCCCCATGCTTGCAAGAAAGTACATTTTAACTTTGATAAAGATGATGTATGATGTGGAACCCACTAATATGAGGATAAATCCAGATGAGAAGTGGATACATTGGATGGGGGCGAGTTGCATCATGAGTCAATCCATGACTCATGTAAGATAACCCAAGGTCATGGTTGATCCATTGAATTTAAATAGATCAGCCAGTTTTAGATGATCATGACCAATCAGGTAGTTTATTTCTTTTATGAATTTTATTATTATCTTATAACTTATCATGATAGTGGGAAATACATAAAATAATAAATAGTAAAATTCATAACTGGTGGACATTTTTCTATTAATTTTCAGTTCTGAGTGTGATAACATGGAATGAACAAGTTTAATTGAAATGGATTACATTCAGTGATAAAAATATAAAAAACCTTATATTAAATCATAAACGCCTTCCATAAATTGAATTTAAATAAAACTAGGTGTTTGGAGTACTCATCATCCAAAGTTGAGGATTCCTCTTACTACCAGGGAGTTCTTATGAGAGTGGTGGGTCGATTAAACTAAATTTGTTAGCAAAGGAGAAGACAAATAAATCTTGTTGATACTTTACAGGAAAGCATTGATTAAATAAAGATTGTGACTTTAGAGTTTGAGACTTCACACAACTAATCAAGGGGCTATAAGTAAATATGGTTAGTTAGTCAAACACTTACCTTAAGCCCTCTGGGTAGTGGTGTAGTTGTAGCTTATAGATTATGAGGGGAATTTCAAGGATCATTTCCATTAGAATACTCAAGCAATGGACTATTCTAATTCTAGTATAGAGAGTTCCTAGAATTAGATAAAAGAGTGAGATACATTTAATTGTTTAATTAATTAATCAATAATGTCTAAATCGGTGATCAAGAAAAATTACAAATATGATAGATTTTATTTTTATAGAAAATGGAAAGTGATTCCATAAGATACCCTACGATAATCATCGACAAAATATCCCAACTAGCATGAATTTCCTAGTGTAGTATATACACTTGTGCATAATACTATGATAATGGAAATTAAATGTGTCGGTGTCCCCAAAAACATGTTAATCTACCTCAAGAATAGAGGGTGTTAAAAATATGCTTATAAGAGACTCATGTGTGGACCATATGATGGTTATGTCATAATGTTATCATCAATGCCTAATGTTAGTTGTGGATACAACATCATCACATGAATGATTTCACATGTTGTCTATCTTCGAGAAGATTGGGAGGATAAAGTGAAGCATGAATATGAATAGGAGATAATTACATTGGTTATGTGTAAATTTGAAAGGAAGATCATGAACTTTCAAAACATCCCATTCTAATATCATTTTCACCCATATTATACAGTTTTTATTAAGAATACAAAATGGACATTATAGATAATAATTATTTATTAACTTTTGGATGAGGTTTCCCAAGTAAATAGGAAATTAAATAAAGTATAACCTTTAATTATTGTGGTGAACAAGTTGTAAGACAAGGAGAAAATGATAATATAAAGAGTGATGCCAAAGGAACCTTCACAATGTCCTTTAGAGAAAGGAGGTTATTTATGAAACATGAGGTTATTTTCTTCACATATCATGAAATAAATATATGGAAATTTAAACATAATGAACTGAATTGAATAAGAAAGTACTGGCTTCTTCATTAATGAATATTCATCATTATATGTAATGTTTCTATTTTACTTATTGGGTATTAAATACAATATGAATTTCATATGTGTGTATTGAAATATAGTAATCATGTAAGTATAGAAACATCACTAGAAGTAATGTGTATTCTACAGGTGGATGAGAAAGGGTGGTTTCTAAAGTCAGCAGTGAGAAACTCACAACTTTTAATTACCAAGTTTAATGGTTCAAGTATAAATTTTATTGACTATTATTCCAAGTTAAGGAATGAATTTTGTTTTTGGTTTTTAATACTCAATTAATAGTTCAATAAAACATTAATCATATCCAATACATGATGAATATAAAATGTAAGACTTATATACCCAATTGTGTAAAAATAAATTTTGTTAAGTAAAACTAAAAGTGGATGTAAAGGATATACCTGGTGTGTTATTTTGACTCAGTAGAGATAAACACCTTTGGTATTGTCAACATATTTAGTTTGGATAAATAAAGATTTAGAAATAAAGGTAAGTCACAAAGCTTTCGAATCTAGTTCAGCAAGAGTGCATGAACTATTCGAAGGGTAATCTAGTGGTTAGTATACCTTATAAAGATTCCTTTTATTGTTTAATGAAATCTAAAGTGAACTGTGGTATATGAATGGTTAGAATATATTATTTTCTTCAAGCTAGCATGCTGAATAATATCATGGCCAAGAATTCATCAATCAATGTAGCATAGAGTAATTCCTAAACACACATTACCATATTTATATTAGGTCAATGATGCTAATAAAGAGGATCGATGATGATTCTTACATGTTTACATTGATCAAAAAAATATAGCATAGAGTAATTCGAAAACACAAATATCTTTATATACATTAGGGACATGATGTGCTTATAAGGAGAATCAATTTTGAGATATATATTCATTTTAGAAACTTACATTATATTTCAATACAAGTTTAAAACATAATGGTGAAATCCTAAACCACATGACAACTATAATATAAAATCGATATCATGTGGTTTATAGTATGATGGAAATCCATAATTTCATAAGAAAATGTGATTATATGAAAATATTTTGTTACAATATAAACAAACTTGCATCAAGAAAAACACAAAGTGTATCTAAAGTAATTATCCTAAAGTTTCTTTAGATATTATAGAAATCCCTATGATAGAAGATTTATAGTCAAGATATATACTATATTTCTGTAAAAGGGTACACATATATATTTGAGATAGTGGGAGCTAGATTGACTTGAGTTTTGTTAATGATAGATATGAGCAAATAGTTTACATAGGAATAAGTTCTGCAAGAGGTGTGGGAGAGGAATATTCTTGAGACACATACTGTATAGGAAGTATAAGACTATGATGATGGTTTTAAAATCACCAAATCCTATTATACATTATTAATTGATAATAATAAATCCTAAAAGTAAGTGTTATATGGAACTTAGATAAAATTGACACAACCAATTAAAATTCAATAATGGGTTCCATTTATCAAAAAGTAAACGGGGCTTATAATTATGAATATTGTGGTGTGTATTCAAGTGAGATAATACATGGATGGTACAAGCATTGTCACGATAAGGATATCTTGGTTATACCAAGTCATTATTCATAAATCCATTATAATTTCACTTATCATAGCTAATTTCTAAGATCAATTTATTGAGCATTGGATGTAAAGACCACTAATCATTAAAGGTGTTTATACAATGCAACTAGAAAGGGGTGGTGACACCATAAAATGATAATAAGGGTTACAGGTTACTAAAATCTAGTTCAAAATTAAAATTAAGAAATAAGATCTTAAATCATTCATTTGAAATGAATATTTTCCATGATTCTACCATAGGTTAGTGGGAGAGCCATATTTTTTCAAGTGAAATATGTTTGGTAACATATGGAAAAAAACTTTTTCTCTTACAATTAACTAATATCATAACTAAAGTAATAATCTAGGGGTTGAATTAAAGTAGAAACCCAAGTTATAGGGAATAGGATCTAATATGGTAGATCTAATAGTTTCTTGGACTAAATAAATCATACATATATTGACATGGTATTGGAAAAATACAAGCTGGAACAATTCAAGAGAGAATCATTACCAATGTCACATGGCATAGCTTTCTCTAAGAAGACATGCATGGGAATATAAAGAGATTAAAGTGGGGATTTTGAATTTCATATGCTTCTATGATGGATTAATCACATATTTCATGACATGTTAAAGAAATAATATTGTCAACATATACTTTTTGATTGGAAAATATCATTTTTATTTAGGAGAGTTATACGGGAAGTAGTAAAAACTATCCAATTGTACTAAAGTACAAATGATATGTACCTGGTATGTGGAGAGGAAGGGATAACAGTTTGATGGGATAAAAACTTGTCTTCGTTAAATCAATATGATCTAATATCCATTCAGACTATGGGAATGAGTGATCCAAACTCATACAAGACAATGGTAAACATACCTACAAATACTCAGTATATTGTAGCTTTTGAGGAAAATAATAAGAAGTTATGAAATTAAACAATTTGTTCCAATTCATGTAATTTCACCTAGTATGTAAATTTTTATCATTATGATAGTTATATTACTAGTACTAGCCAAGATGTCAAGTTTTGAAAGTGAAAAAATGAGATATACTTGTGGATTCCATCTCTTGAGAAGTTTTACTCAATGAGGTGAGGTCACACTTAGCAGAATTTCTATGCAGTTAAAACTTGGAAGACCTAGAAACTAAATTTTTGACTTAGTAGAAACATTATCTTAATCATTTTAGATCTAACAAGGATGTTTAGTAAGTTTGATCTAGTGCAAGTGGGAGTGTTGTAATAGTGGGCTCCCTAAACCCAGCTAAATAGTAATTTTTTGTTACCATTTCATGTATATAGTTAGATATGTATGATGTACATGTACCATTATAGTGAATAAATTTCTATTTCCATTATTTAAATGGTAATTCCCATATATTAACTATCATATCAAAGAGTTATAGTAGATCTTAGGATATAATGAGAACCTCGAGATATTATGAAAATAAAATTAAATAAAAACCTATGTTCTAGATACATCATTATTACTAGACATAAATTATATATGGTTATCAGGTGTTGGGGTATCATAAGCATTGAGACTTCATCTCAAGAATTTCTCACTTTGTTATTTATGGTAGGTGGGATCATGAAGACAGACCAGCCAATAAGAACATCACATGTTTCAGGTGTCATTGGATGTTCCTATCTACAAACTTATATATCGGTATCATGAATTGAGATCATTATGTGTGCCATTTTATTGAATACTTTTATGAAAGGAAAAACCCATGAAAACGAAATCATGGTGGGGTAGCTTGTGTTGGGTGCATCATTGGTGGAATGGTATTCGTTTAATGGTCAAGATAGGATTTATCCCTTCCAAGTTGAGGAAGTAATATATCTTGGTCTAAGTTCACCCAGATTGTATTACCTTTATAAATCCTTTTCCAAGGTAGTTGAAAGCTAACCATCTGGATAGATCAACAAACAATAAAGCAACAAAGGATGATGACACAAGTGTGCATCTTAGTTTTTGAGATATCTAAAGGAAAAGATATTATATTACACAATATTTTTTCATAACTGGTTTTCATTACTATGAATATTCCTTATCTATTTAGGTGACTTATGGGTTTCTATACTCTAATCTTGGTCTATAAATACTATTAAATACTATTGAGATAAGGTCCTACAGGGTCACACACAATAAGCATTCGACAATCTTCCAAATTCTAGTGAATATGTAAATAAGACATAGTAGACCCAACTATAGGATTCTAGGTTTTTTCAAGTATTGATCATCACTGATAAATAAATAAATTCATTATTATTCAATTTTAGAATAATTGGGTTGAATCTATTTATTTAAAGTATTTACAAGTGTAAGTAAATACAAGGAATAATATTATTCAAATTAATATAATTTTAATATTTCAGGTTTGTTTAATATTAGTGTGAATTATGAGTCAAGTTAAATGGATTTTTTTTATAATGTAATATATTTAATATATATTATAGGTATGATATAAAATATAAATAATATTTATGTTATAGTTTTTAAACACCACAAGTTTTTATGGAACTTTTTTTTGAATAAATTTATATTTTCATTAATGTATTACAATGCACTAATTCAAACATTAATTTCACTTGGCACCAACTCGGAATATGTTACACATAAAATCAACTTGGAGTATGTTACATGGAATATCTACTTGGCATACGTTACACACAACATTGATGTTTCGATGAAACATTGTTTTATTATTATAATTATTTAAATGAGATAATTATAACCTAAATATTAAAATTAGTAATATCAATAATAATAACTAATTTTCAAATATTTTTTATATTGTTTTTATATAAATAAAATATATTTATAATGAAAGATATATTTTTTTGTAAAATCCTTATATGTTTAAAAATACTATTTTCTCAAAATAAACTACTTTTAATTTCTGTCAAGACCCGTCCCCCAGGGCCCGTTTCATGACTACCCCAAGCTCATCTTCCATAGGCTGGGGGATGAAGACTAGCACCAAAGGCGTATTCCCTAAAACTGGGAAGGCATTACCTTTATAACCTGTAAACACACGCAACCAAACACACCGCATGATATGAACGCAAGTCAACTGTATAGTAAACAAGTGAGTATAGTAAGTAAAAAGGGGCCAGAATACAAGCCCAACCAGAAATTACAAGTACAACTGAAATTCAACACAACTGAAGAAAAAGAAATACATCTACTGGATTGTCATCCGAGGTTTCTACCTGAAAGGTAGGTACATATCGCCTCCTCAACACTCCTCGTCTGTCTACCCCCTCCATGTACTGACTCGTTGTAAGGTCCACCTCCAGGTACCATCTAGTCCTGGTACTCTCGGCCTCAGTCAGTGTTGTCTGTTTTCTGCATCGAACACAACAAGGTGCAGGAATAGCCCGTGCAATGTTGAGTATAACGATACTCAGTAGGGACCCTGTGACCCTCAAGGTCTCACAAAATCCGACAAGGATTAAACACAATGTATGAAATCAATATATAACTATACTAAGGTATATGCCCATACATATACCTAAGTTATCAAATAATCTATCTCAATTATGAGGAAAACAGAGAGGTACAGACTCAGCTAACACCAGGATTTGTTCTAGGGGTAGTATCAAGTATCATTTCGAACACAACGTCGAACACCTCGGCTGCTGGAGAACTCCTCCTCTATCGAGTATAGTGGGCCTGCTGTGTCACACAGAGGTGCTTCCCACTAACCTTGTACTGCTAAGGTACTCCTCATGTTGAGTACCGTGGGTCTGTCTCATCACAAAGAGGCACTCCCCACCGTGCGTCTGCCACGTCACATAGAGGCACTCCCCCTCAAAGCCTGCTGAGGTAATCCTCCTATCGAGTACCGTGGGTCTGTCGCATCCCCAAGGTGCTCCCCACTGTGGGTCTGTTGCGTCACCAAGACGCTCCCCACTGGGTCATTCAAGTCACTCCGAGTTGAAACGGTCAACAGTCATCAAGTTTCAACCAGCCACTAGGTCTCTGCACTATGCTCACTCATCTCTAGGAGGATCCGCTCCACAAGTTACTGTTTGATACTCCAACTTCCACGAAGTCCCACTAAGAAGTATCTCAAAGGTCTGTCAGGTCATAGGGTTCTCAACACAACAGATGGCGCGTCAATCGGACGTCCGGCCCGTAAGTTATTAGCATTTTAGTCCCAGGGGCTCGGTTGGATTCTTGCTTGATCCAACCTGACCGTTCCCAATCTTAATACAAAACATAGTGGGGTATCACTCAAATGGACTGTCTCGCTCCAAGATTTCCAGCGCCGCTGACGGTTTGTCAAACGGACGTATGGTTCCAAAGTTATGGTCAAAAGAAAGAAAATAATTGGGTTGTAGTGGGATCGGGTCCGGTCTGATCCAGTCGGACCCACCCGGCTAGGGACAACTTGGTTCAGGTCGACTAGGCCTGACCCGTTGGGTTCAGCTAAGCCCGCGAGGGCTGCGAGGGTGCCGCGAGGGCGGCTCGACTGCGGAACGGCTCGGCCGCAGGCCGGCTCGGCTCAGGGTGGCCCGTAAGGCCATGAAGAGGGTGGCTTAGGCAGCTCGGAGGGCCGCGGTGAAAGCATGGCGGCTCGGAATGGCGGACGTCTACGGTACAGTTAGGCTCAGTAAGGACAGCGGCGTGGCTCAGCAGACGGCGTCGTGGCTCGGCGGAAGGTGGCGGGGCGGCGGCTCGGCACGGCGGATGGAGGCGGCGCAGTGGCTCGGCATAGCAGACGGCGGCAATGTGGCGAGGGGGTTCAGCCCGGAGCGGCGCGGCGGCTCGATATGACTGTGGCGCGACGGCTCGCCACAGTGGCGGCATGGCGAGGGGGTTTTGGCCCGGCACAGTGCGGCGGCTCATTCCGACCGCGGGTGGCTCAGCTGGGCGCAAGGCTGGTTCTTCCAGGAGGGTGAAGCACCACAGGGCGGTGCGAGTTGCGGAGGCCGCAGGTGGCGATGTTGTTGCCTTCGTCGCCTTCATCACCTTCCTCCATTTTGAAGAACACATCAAAGAAGAACGGATGAGGGGTTGGGCCATGTTTGTTTGTCATGCACCCTCTGTGTTTAGAGTGGTAGCAAGCGGTTCACAAATAATGAAGCATGAATGTGTATAGAAGATATTTTAAAACATCATTTCCCACAACCCACGTCAATCTCTATTCCCAATCCTGCAAAATAATTGGTAGGGGATAACATGGAAATATATAATCAAATAGAAATAAACCCCTACCTCGTTCTCTTGATGACGTTGGTGCAAGAAGGTAGTACGGTCGTCAATACTTCGTAGATGAGGACATCCCACATTGGAAGAAGTCTCGAGGAAGAATGTCGAAGGAGGTCGGTGTTCTTCATTGGCCGAGCGTTCTTCATTGGCAAATCGTTCTTCTTTGGAGAGCTTTCTCCCAAGTTCTCCCAATCCTCCTTTTACAATACTTTGCCAATAAATGAATAGCTAACCAAATAAAATATGTTTATCTATTTAATTTGTTGGAAATAAATGTTGGCTTAATTAATTGGAAACAATAAATGGGTTGCATTGGCATAAAATATTCAAATTGGAGGATACCAACGGTTGGCACAATTAATGTGGAGGAAGCTCAAGAGGATCCTCTACATTAATGAGGGAGTTGAAGAGGTTTAGACCTCGAATGGTCCCCACCACCATAACCTCTCATGGGAGTTTAGGCTCGAGTGGTCCCCACCACCATAAACTCTCATGAGAGGTTGAGGTTTGGTTGTCCCCACTCCTGACTTCCACATGGAGGGTGGTTAAAACAAAATAAAATAAAACTTGTGTTTATTTTATTTTATTATTTCAACGAAAAACCCAGAATTTATCTTTCACCCTCATTCAACTGTCGTCGAGGTGAAAGCCTTCTTAAGCGAATATCTGTGATGCGAGTTCAACGGTGCCCTCGAATTTCAATTCTGAGCACTGGTTCAAAATTTAGAAAAACCAACTCGCATGTTTAAGGAACGTACCCAAAAAAAAGTTCAGAAATTCATTCCGGTCACTTTAGGCCTCAGAATCGTGTGCCATAAATTTTTGTGGACTCGTAAAATTTTCATTTATTTAAAAACAATTACATGGAAATTCTGGGCCTTAACGATTTCCTTCCGTGAAAAATAATAAACTTAATTTTAGACACATTAAGAAAATTAATTTGATAAAATAAAATTCATTTTTGAATTTATAATGTTTAAATTATCTAAGGGTGAAATTTTGGGATTTTTGTGAGAAACTTTATGTATGGATGAATAGTTAAAGACACTGGATTTTAATTCAAAACTGCTTTTTCATCTAATTTATTTATCAGGATAAATTAAATTTTAAATAGTTTTCAAATTTAAATTAGATAATATTTTTATAAATAAATACAATGTAGTACATTGAGATCAATTTCCCTTTAAACTTGGGTATAAAAACTTAGAAATCTTTTGAATGTTTGTACTTTAAAAACCCACATTATCAACCCAACTGCGGGATTGATTTTAAATTTATTTATTCCTATTATGTGATTATAATTTGTAAAAATGGATTCCATATTTTTAATCATCATAATTTATTACTTCTAATTATCTCAACTTTTTTTACCAAAAACATTAGTGAAAGTGATTAAAATTAATTACAATGGTTAAGAAACCAATAGGTTAATAAAGTACTGAGCCTTAAATTTAAGACCCAAAACAACCTATAAAGATTTCCAAAAAACCATTGAATGGAAATGATTCTAAAATTAACCTTCCATTCTTGTGTTTGGTAGGTTTTTTATGACTTTTTTTAGGTAAAAATGTCGGTACAACTAACTTGTTTTCAAAAATGCCAATTGTGTCTTTTCCCTTCCCTACAAAAGGCCACCAACTCTACATCTTCTTCAAACCTCTAAAACCTCTTAGTTATGACCAAGATATGATCAATACACTTCCCAAAATCTTTATCTTCCTCCAAGAATAATTCCCTTGGGAAGAATGTAGTCTAAGTAATCCTTTTGTCACAAACCAAAATGAGTTACCTGATTAAGAGTTGACGTCTTCTCTCAAACTCCTTTCTTTTATTTTATTTCTTCACTCCCTCACTCTATTTGTTCCATGATTTTATAAAAACACTAGAATACCTATTGTACTAGTATTTTTTTAAGCTAATATTTCTACAAACACTTACAAACACCTTCATCTAATGGGTAATTAACATGTTGTGTACATGTACGGCGAACTACTTCCTCACAAAACGATGATCGTTCATTTTTCCTTTACCACCTATTATAGTGGAAATTAAGATGGAAATTATGTTTATATATATTATATATTATATTTATTATTTCTATAATAATATTTAATTTTTTTACAACATATATCTTTATACTTTCCATTTTGTGTTGATACGATAATTTTGTTTGAGAAAGTGTGGACTACTTCCCCCTCAAAACGATGTGATTCGTTTATACACTACATATTAAGGTTGGTTTTGGTGAATATATATGATATATATGATATAATAAATCTAATTTAGTAATTATATATCTATATATAAATATATACATCTATTTATTTTACTTTCTTTCTTTCAACGCAACAATTAAACGAAAATAGTGTTCATGGGTACGTACGACTTGTTATCTCCATGAAAGGTGTATTTAATTTCACACTTATAGATTATATAGATTATTATAATACACATATAATATATATAAATGATATTTATATCATGTTTTACCTTCCAGAAATCATTATATAATTATAAGGATGAAATATATAACAAATTAATACACATGAAAAGAATGAAGTGAATATTACCCGAAGTGAAACTTTAACATAGGATTGTTAACGAGTGGGTAATATAAGGTAATAATAAAATAATATATGGTATTATATATAATAATATGGTTCTTTAAAAGTTTTATAATAAATTTATATTTATTATAAATTTGTTTTGTATGAGTACGAATTGAGTTAAGAAACAAGCTAAGGGGATTTTATCCCATTTTTATTTTCATGAGATACATGCTTTATTCACCACCCATTCCTTTTATGTGGTGTGTATACTGACCATGGATGTATTAAATGATTATTATAATTAATTTTATGTGTATTTTCAAATCCATTATATGATCTTTATTTCATTCGTTAATGTTTCAAAAGATACCAAATCGGTAAAATAGTTTTTTCTCAATTTTCCTTCTTTGAGACTCGTGCTTTATTATGAGCCTAAATTTTTTTGGAGGTGTATATAATTCAATTTTACATTTTATATCATGTATTTAATTATTTTAATTTTATTTTAAGATTCATTTAATTTTCCTATATTACATGGAGAGTATGATCCCAAGTTACCAAGATATAAGAGTTTATTGAAATAATCTCATCGCTTTTCAATATTGTTTATATTTATGATTCCTTTGATGAAATATTATGAAAAATATCTCAATAAAACTCATGAGTTTCATTATAATATTATTACTAAAGATATATCCATTCATTAGTACCATTTTTTCACTCTTTGGTACTTAAGATAATTAAGAAAATGTTTTTAAGAAAATCTGACCGTATTTCTCTCTTTGTTTGAAAATCTATTTTATTTAAAAAAACTATGTCTTCAAAACAGTTTTCAAATGATCATTGAAGATAATTTTAAAGTAAAAAGTGTTTTAAAAATGTTTTATTTTTTTCAAGTCTTCCTTTATATGTTTTCAAGGCTATTTTCAAAGAAAATGTTTTTCAAATGGTTTTATGTTTTAAAAATCATTTTTCAAAGAAGAGAGGATGTTTTCCCCAGGAAATGATTTTAAAAGATCTTTGAAAGTTATTTCCCATATAATATTACATCCTTTGGTGTTACTCATACCTTAATGGTTAAATTATTCAATTTTTCCATTCAAATTATTTCTCTGAATGGATTATGTTTTGATGGCATGATGTTTATGAAACTAATTTCTCTTTCATGGGTTATTTTATTTTGAAACCAGCTTCTTTTCATGAGTTATATTTATGATGAAATGATTATGAAACTTATATTGTTCTATAGGTTATTATATGATTACATGTTTATAATACCCATTTCATTTCATGGGTTATGATATGGTTATTTATGATCATGTGGAACATGTATGTATTAGTTCACTATGAGATGGGTTGACCTATATCTCACACCAATACATTGGGTAAATATTTATATCCAATGAGATAGACATGGATGGAATAGTAAATGAACTCGGTTTAGTATTATAGGGCTAGAATAAGGAGGGAACTCAGTTTAGTAATACAGGGCTGGAACGGAGTGTGAATCCGGTTCAGTAAAGGACTGTGTCCACTAATATAGTCTCAACAACAATGACATGACTATTATAGACCTGAATGGCCTGAAGGCCTTCATTTTTATTGATTTTTGATAACCCCCATTTCAAGGGATGAAGGGGAACCCTTACAAGGCCCATAGGCTTTGAGATTACATGTCCCATAGGCTTAGTAGATTACATAACCCGAAGGTCTTAGGGAATTCATCCAGACTGTCTACAAGGAACTACCCCACCCCAGCATTTGAATCGTGATAGTAGCTCTCCACCTTCGCATGGCCATCTAGATAGGCTTCTTATGAAAGAAAAGGTTGGTCCTGATGGCATATCCATACCCTCTCATTCGAACAAATCTATTTCGTTCTGCTTTGGTGAGTGCACTTGCTCTGAATCCTCCTCTAGGGTTACTCCTTTTCTATAGAGTCTCTCTAGAAAACTACACTGATCATGTGTCTCTAAGGCCTTGAGATGGATCGAAGGTCTTAAAGGTGGCATGAAAGCCTTAATGACCCAAAGTCCTGGATGACCCGAAGGCCTTAAGGATTCCAATCCCAAACCAGTGGCCCAAGGTGAATAGTTCCAGATGCTACAGTATTGAACAGTACCTGCTATAGAAACCACTACAGTGCCTCCTATAGTACTACTATAGTACCTGGAATTATGCCTCCACCTAGTTTCGAACCTAGTTCTCATGAATGCACTTAATTAGTTCTCACTAATTGGGTTGAGGATCATGAGCCCGTGACTACTATATAAATAATTATATATGCTTATATGTCTACCACAATTCCATTTTCTATTCCTATGTTGTGCTTTCATGGATTATGTTTTTTATTTCCTTATGATTCATTTCTTATGAAATACCCAACTTTTTTCCATGATTCAAGTATATGATCTTTGTTAGGTAGGGTATGATCTTTTATTTTGATTATCATGTTCTCATACTCTTATGATCATGATTATTCTTATCTATCTCACTTTTTTACCCTTACTAATAATTTTATCTCACCCATTTTATGTTTCCGTCCCTAGGTTATGAAGATATTTATTATGTTTGATGTGTCTAAGAAGGGTGTTATTCAAGAAGAAACTAGTGGGAGATAATGCACCTCATTTATGTTCCAGTGTTTTTGTTTTCATGATTCTTAAGTCACTAGACTAGTACGGTCTTCGGGTGTTTGTTTATATAATGTTTTAAGTATTCAAAAAAATTTATACATTTTTAATGTATGAAATTTTATGGGTGTTATAGTTGGTATCAGAGAAAAGTTTTGGTTAAACTTTGGAATCTAGGAGTAGAAAACCTTAGTGAGAACCCTATTTACAAGTCTTGGGATAAGTTTAAGGACAATGAAAAGTATAGAAAAATTTCCGGGAATTTTGGTAAAGGATAGAGTGAGTGGTTTCAAATCAATACATCTCTATCTATATACTAAAAGTGTATGTGGCTCTAGAACATATTTACCTAGGGTTATCAACTCTAAAAATACGTTCCGGGCCAAACTCGGGTTAATCTGGTACACTAAAATGGGTCTTGTTGCACATCGGATTTGAAACTCCTAAGGTATATTCATGAGAATTTACAAACTCTTCATGAACCATCATAAAGAAATTAAATATAATTTTTCTATGAATAACCTAGGATAAACCTATGGTGTCATAGATTAAGGAAGGTATCATAATTTAGACAAACTATAATTGAATTTTTATGATTATGTGGTTCCTTAATATGATAAATATTTCTTACTCTATGCTTTTGGTTTTAGTCAATGGATAAAACCCTAAGAAGCCGTGTTAATGGTGATTGTGATGGAAAATTTAAGGATTTTCCTCCTGATAAAATGAATGTAATGGGAGATGGAATTTAAAACCTCATTTCTATGCTCACACAGCTTTCTCAAGATTTGAATCATGGTGAACATCCAAATGAGAAAATGAGGGGAAAACAATCTATTGATTATTTCAAGAGGAAACATCCACCTTGTTTCAGAGGGTCTTCTAATCCACTTTTTTATGAACAATGTATCGGTAGTACTAAAAATATATTCTATGTTCTCCAGTGTTTGGAGAATAAGAAATTCATTCTGTCTATTTATCATTTATAAAGTGATGTGGACCATTAGTTGATTCTAATTAAGAATACAAGTAATCAATATGAAATTGAATCCATGGAATGGAATGAGTTCAAGAACTTATTTTTCAATAAGTACTTTCCCAAAATTCTTCATACCAAGATGTAAAATGAGTTCCTTACATTCAAAAAAAGGGATGATGAATCTATCTATGCCTACATGTCTAATTTCACAAGACTTGTGAGGTACGCTTCCAGAATTATCATCCAACACAAAAGTAAAGTTGAAAGGTTCTTTATTGGATTAAATCCTAGTAACATAAGTTCATTAAAAATAAGAGACTTTAGTATCTATGAAGATATTTTCAATTTTTCAATCAAGGTTTAAATATAGGTTGGAGTCACCTATCAACCTTATGGTTTTGAAAAGAAAATGAATATGGAGTTCAAGGAAACTCTAAAAACCGTAAATAAAAGAAGATGAGTTTTCCTTTATGCTCTAAATGTGGGAAGAATCATGGATAAATTTGTCTGAAGGTTTCTATTAAATGTTTTAAGTGCATAAAATAAGGTCATCGGGAAATTGATTATCAAAATGATGGGAAGGAGTTATCTCAAATTTCTATTGGAGAGAAAGCTGTATAGAATTCACCTCCAGTGATTCAGTGCTACAAGTGTATGGAGAATTTTCATTATGATAACCATTTCCCAAACCCACGGGCTAGTGATGATGATTGATTTCAAAAACATCTTAAGCTGAGGGAAAAGGAGAAATCCAATGTAATCTCTATTTCTAACAATGAATTAGAAAATGATGTGATGAAAGGTAAACTTACCATCAACTGTAGAACAGCTAATGTCATATTTGATTCTAGATCAGCCCACTCTTTCATATCTAAAGAATTTTATAAGGGTGTTAAGATTCCACCAAAAAAATAAGATGTGGAATTAGTAGTGCAAACCCTAATGGTTTGATGATTGCATCTCAAGTATATGATTCCTCTCTGATAGAAGTTTGTGGAAATTTGCTTCCTGAAAATCTTTTCATTCTTCCTTTGGTTGAATTTGATGGCATCTTAGGCATGGATTGACATTCTCTGCATAAATCCCACATCAATTTTCAATGAAGTGAAGTTTTGTTTGATATTTCAACCCCTCCTATGATCATCCATCAATATAACGATATTTATGAACTTCCTATAGAGATTACATCCAGTGTATGGGTCTTAATACCCATTTAAAAGGGTTTTTTTATCTCATATGGTTGAGTAGAAAATCAAAATCGATGATATTCCTATTGTTATAGATTTTGTGGATGTCTTTCCAGAAGAGTTTCCTAAACTTCCACCAAAACTTGAAGTTGAGTTCTCAAAAGAACCTATACCTAGTTCCACAATAATTTAAAATACTCCTTATAGAATGGCCCCAATTGAGTTGCAGGAATTGAAGAATCAACTCTAAGAAAACCTTGATAACGGATTCATTCAGCCAAGTGTTCTACCTTGGGGTGCACCCATTATTTTTTTGAAAAATAAAGATGGATCAATGAAACCCTACATTGATTATCTGGATTTGAACAAGATCACAATCAAAAACAAGTATCATATTCCCCCTATTGATGACATGTTTGATCAACTGTGTGGATCTCAATACTTTTCCAAGATTGACCTTCATTATGGATATCATCAATTGAGGGTCCAGAAAGAGTACATACCCCTGACGACATTCTGTACAAGGTATGGAAACTATGAATATATAGTGACGTTTTTTGTTCTTACTAATGACCCTATTATATTCACAGATTTAATAAATAGAATCTTTAGAGATTTCCTTGATCAGTTTATTGTAGTCTTTATAGATGATATTCTTATCTATTAAAACAGAAAGGAAGCGCATGAAGATCACTTTAGAATTGTACTAAAGAACCTAAGGAATGATAATCTATATGAAAAAATTACAAATTATGAATTTTGGATGTAAAAGGTTTTATTTTTTGGTCAAATAATCTCAATAGATGGTATGGTAGTATATCTATCAATGAAGGAGGCTAATAAATGCTAGCCTAGACCAACTATGGGGACTGATATCCATAGCTTTCCTGGTGTGGCTGGATATTATCAAACGTTTGTGGATAATTTCCCACAACTATCTAATCCTTTCACCAAGTTAACTCAAAAGGGTGTCAAATTCCTCTGGATAGATGAATGTGAGGAAATTTTCAAGTAACTGGAGAGAAGGTTAGTTAGTGGACCCATTCTTACATTACCATGTAGTGGAGAAGGGTTTCTAATAAAAAAATATGCATCCAAGAAGGGATTGGGATGTGTTCTTATGAAAAACAACATGGTTATCGCTTATACCTCATGATAGTTGAAGATTCATGAGCAAAATTACCCAACTCATGATTTGAGTTAGGAGTGTTAATTTTTGAATTAAATATATAGAGGCATTATATTTATGGAAAAAGTGTGATATATAAACTTATCATAAAAGCATAAAATATATATTCACACAAAAGGAATTGAACATGCGCCAGAGAAGATGGTTACAGTTGATAAAGGATTATGACTGCTCAATATATTACCACCAAGGGAAAGTGAACAACATGGCTAATGCATTGATTCAGAAATATCATGCTAGATTATCAATGATGAGGATCACAAAAGATCTAATATTTCTAGATTTGTGAAGGATGGATCTAGAAATCTTGAAGGAAGGGTAAAACTATTATCTTTTTCAAATGAATATTCATCCCTCTATTCTAGTGAAGATTATGGAGGCACATAAGGAAGATGAAGATTTCAAAAGAAATTCAAAAAAATTGATGTGTTTAACCTTAATCAGGATGGAATGATAAGTTTCAGGAACCATGTATGTGTTTCTTCCATACTAGATTTGAAGAAGGATCTGTTAGAGGAAGCGCATAGTAATTCCTTCTCTATTCATCCTGGAAATACAAAGATGTATATAGACTTGAAATAATACTTCTAGTAGGATGGCATGGAGAGGGATATCGTAGAGTTTTCATCTCGGTGCTTGGTATGCCAACATGTTAAATATGGAATACAAAAGTCTAAAGGAATGTTGCATCCATTACCCATACCAGAATAGAAATAGGAGAACATAACTAGGGATTTTGTCATTGGAATACCCAAAACTGTTAAAGGGTTTAATTCTATATTGGTTTCAGTTTATCACCTTACTAAGTCATCACACTTCATCTCTTTCACATAAGATGTCTCTCTTGATCATATTTTCAGAATATACATTAAGGAAGTGGGAAAGTTTCATGGAGTACCACATTCCATTGTATTGGATTAGGTTATAAGGTTCACCACAAATTTTTGGCAAAGTATTCATCAAGAACTTAATGAATAATTGAGTTTCATCACTGATAATCATCCTCAGACATATGGTTAGTCTTAAATAACAATTCAAACCATAGAGGATATGTTGAGATCATGCTCTTTGTATTTCAAAGGTGGTTGGGATCAACACCTTCATATAGTTGAGTTTTATTACAAAAATAGATTTCACTCAAGAATTAAGATGGAACCTTATTAATCTCTCTTTGGGGAAAAAATATAGAGACATTAGAACCTAAGATCTCTGAAGAAATTCATGAGAAGGTTAGAACCATTTAGTAGCATATTAAGGCAGCTCAAATCTGGTGGAAAAATTATGTTGATAACTGATGGTGTGATCTAGAATTTGAAATTGGTGAAAAGGTATTTCTATAAATATCACCCTAGAATAAAGTTATGAGGTTTGAAAATAAAGATAAACTAATCCCTAGGTATATCAGTCCCTTTGAGATTCTTGATCATATTGGGACGGTAACCTATCACTTGGAACTTCCTACAAATCTCCCCCAAGTCCATGATGTGTTTCTTGTATCTCCCCTGAGGAATTATATACCTGACCCTTCACATGTACTAAACTTAGAGGTTATACTTTAGGAGGAGGATCTTTCTTACGAAGAACAACCAGTTGAAATTCTAGACCAATCAGAGAAAGTTCCACAAAACAAGACCACTCACTTGTTCAAAGTTTTATGGATAACCCACTTGTTATAAGAATCTATGTGGAAACTTAAGGATATTATGAAGTAGAATTATATTCATTTTTTTACTTGAGTGATGAATTTTATGGGATAAACTCATTTTAAGGGGGGTAGAATGTAACACCCTATGTTTTTATGGACCTATTTTTGAATAAATTAAAATTTTAATATATTTCTTTCAATGCACTAAGTTAAAAATTCTTTTCACATGGACCTGACTTGTAATATGTTACACAAAAAATCAACTTGTCATACATTACATGAAAAAAATACTTGGCATACATTACACGCAACACTGATATTTCTACGAAATATCATTTTGTTGTTATAATTATTTTAATAAGATAATTATAACCTAGTTGTTAAACTTAGTAATATGAATAGTAATAACTACTTTTAAAATATTTTTTATAATGTTTTTGTAGATATAAAAAATACTGATAATTAAATATATAATTTTTGGTAAAGTCCTTAAACATTTAAAAATACTACTTTCTCAAAATGAACTGATTTTAATGTCCTTTTATGAAAAATAATAAAATTTGTTTTAGAAACATTTATAAATATAATTTGATAAAATAAACTTCATTTTTTATTTATAATTTTGAAATTATCTTAGGGTGAAATTTTGGATTTTCTCTAAGAAACTTCATTTTTTGGATGAATAGTGGAAATACCATATTTTAATTCAGAACTTCTTTTTCATCTAATTTATTTAAAAGGAAATGTTATTTTTTATATTATTATCAAAGTTTAATTAGATAATATTTTTATCAATTAATACAATATATTTCATTCAGGTCAATTTCCCTTTAAACATGGGTATAAAAACATAGTAAACTTTTGAATGTTTTTTCTTTAAAAACCCGCATTGTCGACCTGACTACAGGATTAATTTTAAATTAATTTCGGTCACTTATGTGATTATAATTTGGAATAATAGTTTCCATATTTGTAATCATAATAATTTATAATGTCTAATAAGGTTAACTTTGTTTTTGACCAAAAATATTAGTGAAAGTGATTAAGATTAATTATAATGGTTAAGAGGAAAATTAGGTCAATAAAGTAATAAACCATATATTTAAAACCCAAAAAAACATATAAAATTTTCCAAAAACCATTGTCTAGAAATTAATCGTCCATTAACCTTCATTCTTGAGTTTATTTGGTTTGTTATAACTTTTTTTAGGTAAAAATGTGGGTACACCTAACCTATTTTCAAAAATGTCAAGTGTGTCATTTCCCTTCCTTGTAAAAGACCACCATCTCTACCTCTACTTTAAACCTCTCAAAACTCTTAGGTTTGACCAATATTTGACCAATTCACTTTCTAACATCCCTTTATTCCTACTAGAATCCTCCCTTTGGGTATAAGGCAACACAAAGAAGACTTTTGGAACCAACCAAAAGGAGTTACCCAATAAAGAGGTAACATCTTCTCTCAAGATCCTTTGTTTTATATTCTTTCTGCACCCCCAAAAATCACTTTTTTCCATGATTTTATAACAACAATATTATCCTCAATATACTATTTTTTTTTCTAAAGTTTCGTCTTAAACTTACATATAACTCCATCTAATGGGTAACGAACATACTATTTACGTGTACGGTATTTAGGCGTTTGCTTGTATAAAGTTTTATGTATTATATAAAAGTTATGTAGTGTTAATATATGAAAACTGAGGGTCTCAAAAATTTTATTTCATAATAATTATTATTTATTTCTTATTTAGTAGAAGTTTATTTTCTAGGGGTCGGGGAACACTATCTGGGTATTTTGTCAAACCACTATATAAATAGAAGAGGAGAAGATCAGGGCTTGTTTTATATTCCAATAGATGAGATATTCTATCTCCTAACACTTTCTAGAGAGATATATTTAGTCTCTCGAAAATCCATCCATGGTTTCTTTGACAAATCGAAGGGACGGGATCAAGGAGATTGACATGACGACGAAGGATTCATCGGAGCTCCACCCTAGCACCTAGAATTTGATGAACGGTGAGAAAGTAGTTTCTTGGAGCATGTTTGGATGATCAAGAGGATTTATAATTTAGATCCTTAAATAAATATTCACTATTGATGAGTTGTTGTCGAGTGCGCTCCGATTCAGAATGAGGTACATGTTTTTATTTTTTTTTTACTTTTAGTAATTCATGAAATATTATTAGACCATACTTGGGCTTTGATTGCCGGAGATGAAAATTTATATCATCCCAATAATGAAAATTTTTTAAATCCCCAACTCACCTACTTCGGCTGTAAGCCCCGGTACCTTCAAAGAAGTATAATCTTCTTATGAGTACTCACACTTGAAAATCACATTCTATGTGTCCAATCATAGAATGTTATTCGACCGTATAACTATATTTAAGAATTTAATCATAGAACTTAAAGTTTCTCATCATATTAGGGAATTTATATGACCTTATAAATTTTATAGACACCCTAGGACATTATCACATTAAATTCATGAAAAATAATGAACAATATGTAATAAGATTTTTTATTGATATTCAAATGATCAAATATACATACAATCGAAGTGCAAAAAGTTGGTCCGAAGACACCAACTCTATCATAAAATTGGTTTATTGGGAGTGAGATTATTTTACTAGTGATACATGCTAATGATATATTACTAATGTAAAATGAGATACTAGTCTTACAATTAGTTAATACATGGTTGAATAAATGCTTCTACATGAAAGAATTCGGTGAAACTATCAATATTCTAGGGATCAAGATCCATTGAGATAAATCAAAATGACTGATTGGAATAAGTTAAAGTACATATATTGACATGGTATTGAAACAATATAGGATAGAATGGTCCAAGAGAGAATTTTTACCTATGTCTCATGGTATACATCTTTCCAAAAATATATGCCCTCAAATATAATAAGATAGAGAAATAATGAGTATAATCTATTATGTATCAATGATAATATCAATCATGTATGTTATGTTATGTACTAACTTTGATGTATCTTATTCCTTAATCATGGTAGGAAGATATCAAGAAGACTCGGGTTAATCATATTGGTTGGATATAAAAACTATCCTAGAGTACCTTAAGAAAAAAGGATATGTTCCAGGTTTTTAAAGAAGATGAGTAACAATTTGTAAGGGGATGCATAGATTATAGTTTTCAAATATATAAAAATGATCTGAAATCATAATCAAGATATTTATTTTTTATTAATAGAGGAGTTGTGAGATAGTATATTCGTAAGTAGCCAGTGGTCACTAATTATATAGTATAATTCTAGTAAATTTAAACATATGGGGTAGCTAAAGGAGTAGTATGGATACAAAAATTATTCCAAGATCTTAGTTTTGTACCTAGTAGCAAAAATCCCATTACTTTTTATTTTAATAACACTATAGTAGTGGTTATAGCTAAGGATACTAGCTCGTATCAAAAGAAGAAGCATGTAATTTAGAATTATTATCTCATGATATATTTTTATCAAAGAGGTGAAGTCCCGGTTAGTGGAGTAGCCATAGAGGACAATGTGGTAGACCCATTGACTAAAGTCATATCTCGATAGGGGCATAAACATAATTTTATAGCTAGAAATTAAAAAAAATAATATTTATCTAGTTTAAGTGGGAGTCTATTAGAGTTGGTTCCCGTTAAACCAACAAATTTTTTAATATACAATTCCAGAATATATTTGTGTATTTATTGTCATAAAATGAATATTATTTTTTGTATCATTAATGTGATAATATCCTTATAATATTTGTCACATTAAATTTTTATAGGTAGTTCCCCACTATAATGATAACCTATATATATTATGAATATATCATAAAATAAATATGTCATATGGTCTAGATACATCAATCTGATAGTACACGGATGTTCTCTGACTATCTAGTATTGGGGGCTTGTAAGAATTGGGACATATTCTATTGAAGTTCACACTTGGTGATCTCCAATAATGAAGGTCATGAGGATATACCCTCCAATAAGAATTCCATGTGTTTTTTTATTATGGGATATTCATATTTATGGAATTTATTTTGGTCCTTATACTTGAATTCATTATTAATATGTATCTTGAATCATGTACTTTGATGTACAGATGAAAATAGTGAAAATATATTCTCACAATAAGGTATAATATTTTAGGTTCCTCATAAGTGAAAAGGAATTAATTTAATGTCAAAGAAATGATTTATCCCTTCCATATTAGTAGAAGAATATATCTTGGGAAATTTGATTGAAATGGAAGTGTCTGGTATAAATACATAGCCATAGTATTTTGAGACAAGTTTAATTAAAAAGTTCAAAGAAAGCACAATAAAATAATTATTCATCCTTTTTATGAGATAGTTGTTGACAAATGGATTATATTTCATATTAACATTCATAGAAAAGTTGTTGTGTTTGCTACACTAACTTCTTTATCTATGGGGGCCTTGAAATGTTTTCAAATGAAAATCATGGAATTTAGATAAGTTCATATATTTTCATATAATAAATATTCCTATAAGGTAAAACATGAAATATATATATAATATCATTATATTCTATTAAATTTGACAATAAATTTATACCATGGTTTGTGAAATTGTATTTTTTAAGTTAGAGTTGATTACAGAAATTCAATCACAAGATATTTGAATTTATAATTTGTGAGTTGAATTTTATTTCTTATTTAATAACAGGGTAATAAATACATATTTATTTATTAATAAGTTTATTTAATATATTAAAATAAATATTTATTTATGTTAGTTAATATTAAACAAACATTTATCCATAAGCTCAGTGGATATAATATTTTATAGGAGGATAAGGATCTCATTTAATAATTTGATGGAAATTATATATTTTATCTAATATCATTGAAATAAATTAATATTTATTTATTTAAGGAATTATATTTGAATTAAAACTTATCATGATATATAATATTATTATTATTATTATATTAGACATGGGGAATAACTTGGAATATATAATTATATACAAATCGTTGTGAAATTATAAATTCTAACCCAATTATATATTCCTAAATATATCATTTTTCACATGTGAATATGTTGGAATAATGGACAAACAATAAAAAATTATCAAAATCCCTATAGAGATATTATTACTCCCTATCTCTCAAAAACATAAAGAGATAACAAGATAATATTTTTGTGATCGAAGACAAATGGTTTGAAGCACTTTCCCTTTCCACTCTATCACCTAGAATATCAAGAATTTTATCTGAAGATTCCTGGATAATGTGTGGATAAATATAGAGGAACCCTCACTTGGATTCTCTATCACAACTACAACACAACATGATCGATGATATAATTTTGATTAAATAAGATAATCAAGGATGAGTTCATTCTTATTTAAAATAATTATAAATTAAATATCCATGATCTCATCAATGAAATAGGGGGTGTGTTTATATAGTTATTTGTATTTAACAATTTATTCTAATGAAAACTCAAAATTAAGAACCGCCTCAATGATTTTGGTGTGCCCCAAAACCTTCAATATCTCATATAAGATTAATTATCAATTCACGTAACATTAACCATAAGGTTCCAAAGATCACATATGAGTAGATTAGAGGCTACATATGAATAATATTGAGTATTCAAAATCTTTATAACATTAAATGAGATTATTTTATACTGGTCCTAATTGTTTAAATATTGGGATTTTATGTGGGGAGCTATGATTCAAGCTATTATTCTTGGTGTTGTGATAATGAGGGGAAGATTTTACCATAAGCTGGAAAATTACATCGTAATTATATTTTCATCTATCCATGCAGACTTGGAAAAGAAATTGTAGGTTTTGTATAAATTCAAATGAATAGAATAAGATAATATTTATAGAGAGTCAAATATAATTATTTGAACATGTTTAAATAGAGAAAATTAGTGAAGATTTTGTGATATGGTTGAACATGATTAATAGAGTTTTAAAATAGATGATTTTTTTCATATTTTAAGTAACCTATTATATTATTTTTGGACATTTTTTGACTAGTATTGAATGAGAATTATGAGGCCTATGATCATGGAATATTTGTATATTAAAAAAACATTGATAAGAATTTAAAATGGGGAAGAACAAGTCCATGAATAGTAGAGATGATATATTATTTTTTGTGAGGGGGGGAAATAGTCTACTTTTTATTACCAAATCATCTACACATAGATGTTATTAAGGTATAATTGAGATTGAAATCATTCTTGATATTTTAAAGGTGTAAGGGAAGGTATTTTTTTTGGTAATAAATAATCTTGAAGCTCATTGAAGGTGATTTCATTTTTGATTTAAACATTATCTATAGAATGTAGGGATATTGTATAAAGAATAGTCAGGAGACCTAAGTGCTGGAAAACACACTAGGGTTAAGGATGATATCTTATAAAAGTTTAATAGCTTTTTGATAATAGTGATACTTCTGTGACTCAGAATTTACCTAAACATAGCAAGTTCATAATCACTCATCTTGGAAGAGAATCTTGTAAAAATATCGTGTGCTTTGTGTTATTTTTTATTTCTAATTCATTTGGATGAGAGTGATATTTAAAGTTTGAGTGATTATTTTAATTAAAAACACATAGGGGTTTGTTTCAAAGAAATTGAAACAAGTTAACCCATATTTAACCCCCCCCCCCTCATAGGGTTAAATAGAAGTTCCCCTGGGAATTTTGTGGGGTATGAGAAGTAGTCTCAGTTGAATACAACCAGAGACCCCAAAACATCTTTTGGAACCTAATTTTATCATATATGTATCATTTAATTCCATATAATGAATTTAACTCTGTAAAAATAGCACAAATCACAAATATTCAAGGGATTACTAAGTAACCCTGACACCATGTTTTAGATACTTTAACCTAAGATGGTGGATATGTGATATCTATGTTAGATCATGTCATAAATAAATACATGGCCTAAACATGCATATATTTAAACACATGTCTTTCACAACCAAAGAGACAAACACATGGAAATCTCTTACTATATAAAAACACATGGTTTACACAAACACTTTTCTTATTTACATCAAAACAAACCCATGATTTATCTAAAAACATGGGATAGTTTACATCATAGCCAAACCTATGGGCTAGATATCATTTAATAAAAAATATTGGATTAGTTATAATCAAATAAATATCTCTTTTATTTCCCTAAAATACAACCAAACAAAAAGTATTTTAAAAAATTATACCACTTATCATAATATCACAATAACCGAATATCAATTTCATCATTATACAAAATGATTACTCTATATAATATCATATCCAATCTTATGAACTTCCTAAAAAAACCAAACTCATGGTATTTGAAAAACATAACATAACCTATCCTAATATCATATTATCATAATATAAATTTAATCACACCACATAATTCTTACTAAATAATTCCATCATCTCATTATATCAAAACACCCATTTAAAATTCATATAAAATTACTTTCAAAACACATTCCCATTTTCCAGTATTTATCACAAAAATTTCATTATATAACATATTTAAAGAACCATTATTAAATTATCCCAAAAAAATATCCATCATTCTCATATATTTAAAAAAATAAAGAAACCACTCCAAATACCTTTCTCAAAATATGTAGATAATTTTTAGCACATAAAATCCATTTCCCCAATTAAAATCCTATTTATAAGTTTTAGTGATTCATCTAAAAATCAAAATACAAAATTTAGCCTTATTAATGGTTCTATAACTCTTAAAACCATTTAATTAAATCATCATCAATAATCTCTAGCACACAAATCATACTTTCAGCATAAAATAATAACCCAGATATGTAAACATCATTTATATTTTCCTAAACAACATATTTGAGAAATCTTATTACATCTATTATTACCTAACTTATCATATCATCCATTTTATAAAAAATTTAATGCATATAAATAGTTTTTAAATACCTTTTTAATTATTTTAAAAACAATAGTTTTATTTCATAGGGAATTACCATCATATTAATGAACAACACTACATTCCATAATCTCATGAATTCAATAATCAATCATCAATATTTTCATCTCAAAGATCACCATTATTATTATATTTTCATATTTGAATACTAATTCTTCATTAATTATTATTTTGATAAAATACTTACTTATCACCAAAAATATAACGACCTAGTCTTAACGTATATAGACATTACATCACTTTTTCAAAATACATAAAACATTACAAAAATAGATTCCCAAAGATAGTAATAGTGTAGTGCCTTTGGAAACTTGGAAACATAAACAAGGGTATGTAACTGAGCTACATTATCTCCCATTAGGTTCTTCATGTTATGCCAGAATAATACAAAGTAACATAAGAGGGGGTGAATTGTGTCCTTATGATAAACTTTCTCAATTCTAGATTTTTAATCCCTTTGTGATTTATGAATATATGCAGTGTTTTCTTCATCATGAAATATAATTAGTAAAAAAAACATAGCAATTTATAGTGGTTTGGGGCACCAAGATCCCCTAGTCCACTCCACCAACGCTCTCTCTACGAGCTTGGTGAATTTTACTAGCATGGTATTATTATCAAAAGACCATAAATTCACAACTAAGAGAAGGAACGTGACACCTTTATAATAAGTATAAACATAGAATTCTAGTACTTTTACAAGGAACCAATTATCTATATCTTAGATCAAGAAGCTGATACTCCACTACAACTGAGTATGAGCATTTGATACACTAATAAATCAAAACAATTTGATTTGATGATTCTTGTTGATCTTCACAGTTACAGAAGTAGAAACTGATAGTAGATAGATCTTATTATTAAAAAATGAAAGTCTTCAAGAAATAATAGTTATAAAGAGATCTTAGTTGAAAATGATATTCAAATAAAAGTAGCACCAAACTGCAGTACCATTCTTACAGTAGTAATAGGTTGAACATATATTTCTTCAAATTATAGCCTTTTTAGATTTTATCATTAGTTGAAGTATAAATGTAAAATAATTTTACCAGAATATAATTGTTTATTAAAGGATTTGACTTTTATATCTCATATATTGAAAAGATACAATGGTAGAATTTATAGATTTAAAATCCAACTTCGGGATTCCAGATCCACGAAAATCGCCTCATAGAACGTGGAAATTTAAATCTAAATTGACCAGGGGACTAGTAAATTGCCTTTAGAATAGGATTTATTTTCTCTGAATAATTTAGTTCTTTGAATAAATTATAATGATCATTGAATCTATTCACAAGAAGCTTTCAATCAGCCAGAAATTCTGTCCAGACTGTTGAAAGAAACTGGAATAAAATTGTGAATTTAAAACTCTATTGTTGAGTAGAAAAATTTAGGGTTGAACCATGTAGCATAGGGTTCCTTTTAAAAGCATAGGGTTCCATCCAATATATGGTTCCTTAACCATACTATCATATACGCATAACGTAGGGATCAAAGTAACTTAGGGGTGATGAGCCATGTGTTCATCCTTTTCAGCATAAGATTTCACACATATCATTGATCAACCATACGTTTAATTTCCCAAACATAGGGTATGGATTGTAATTCCAGACATTAAGATAGGGTTGATATTCCATATATTTAATATCCAGCATAGTTTTTTCTCTCCATACACATATTGTTCAGCGTATCATAGGGATGATGATCCATACATTTATTTACTGAATGTAGGGTTTGAACATTGTTTCCTAAACACAGATTGTAGCTTTATATTCCATCAAAAATATAAATAAAAACATGATATATATTCCTAAAACATACTTAATTAAACTTTATTAGAAAAAAACTTGAGTATTTGTGATCATCAAAATCAGTATTTAATATAGATTATTGTTGATACAATACATGCCCAACTATATCTCCCTTTTTTAAGATCAAAAAACCCATAAAATAGATAATAGAAAATATATTATTTTGATTTCATAGAACTATCTCGATTGAAAAGGTTGGAGAAAAATGTGTTTCTAAAATATTCTCCCAAAAAAATATCTTTCAGATAATCTCCCCCTTTTTTATTTCAAAAAGAAAGGTTAGAAATGGAAGAAACCAGAGTTAATATAGCACTAAACTATAAATGAATGTTTTAGTCTACTATTATAAAGATAAGATATGTGATTTGGAAGAAGAAATTTGAACATAAATAATATAATAAATTAGTTAATACAAAATCAAAAAAATATATAAGGTAAAGTAAAATAAAATGTAGATCAAATGCTTTTAGAAAATTATGCATACATCCCACAATCAACTTAAGAGGTCTTCAAAATGAAGGGCTCTGATCAAAAGGGTTTCCTCGGTTAGAATCACCATGAGTAGTAATTATTGTAGCTGGATGGGAGATAGTCTGACCAACACCTTGAATATTAAGAAGCTTCATCAACAGACTCTGAAAATGGTTGTTGAATACATCCATCCATTATTGTAGAAGCTTCATTGTATATTGACCAGCCATTAAGCTTTCCAGTAGATTCACCTTAATGCAATTACTCATAATTTATTAAAATTTAAAAAAGTTTGTAAATCTATCTCTAACTTGATGAATGAATGGTCCCAACCAGGATTCATTTGAGGTCAACTGACTCATCAGATCTTTCTGATTATCCAGAAGCACATTCAGAGCAGTACTGTCACATTGGAGAGTGTGCAGCCTATTATTGAATTCACCCAAAACTATAGTAATATCTTCAAATCACATTATAAAATATGGATAATTGGGTTGATGAGTAGAGTTTCAATCTTGATTAATATCTTTGATATGATGAAATTATCTCCCCAACATAAGCTTCAACTCATCAAAATCATACTTTTCCATAGACTCTTATTTTAAAGATGTAAATTCTCTACCTAAAGAAACGATTGAATCTTCAATATCTCCCATAGAAACCAAATTTTCTTGAACTTTTCTAATTTGAGTTTAAAGGGATTCAAACTTATCTCTTGGAATATTTTAACTTCTAAGCTACTTAAATTTCTTCTTTTCAGACTCTAATTCTTGCCTTAGAGTCAAATTTTTAGCATTCTCATTATTGAAACTCTGAACCATCTCTTCAGTGTCTCTGTCTAATGGTTCAAAAGACTTAGTAGATTGCGTACTTGCTCGACCAACTCCTACCAGTGTCAAACTGATCCCTTCCTCCTTGCTTAATGCAGATACACCTGAATCAACCGGATCAGCAATAACTAAATATAGATTTCCAAGAGCAGCTTGATCATTAGTATGATCAATTTCTCAAGATTGATCAGCCCCTTGAGAAAATTATTTTACATTTTGAGTTATATGAGCCTCCCCCTCGGCAACATATTAATTTATTTGACCATCATTCTCAGCAACATCTTCTTCTCTAGGTTGTTCAACTACCACTGGTTCACATATATTGATGGAATTTCTTTATCACTGACAAACACTTTCCTCATCAATTATAGATTTTAATTATTCATCTAATCTTTGCCTAATAGAACTAACAACGGGTAACAAATTTTCTCCCCCTGAGCACCAGTCATCAACATTTCCTATTATTATATACCAACTAGCAGAAGATGGTTGCAAGAATTAATGTAAAAAATATTAATTTTATGATAGTCTCAGCATTGAGAATATTAATGTGATGACATCTCTGAAAAAATGAGATGTATCTTATCTTTCCCAGTCTTAACAACAATAGGGATAGAATACTTCCATAGGGGTAAAAACTCATATTTTCTTCTTTGTAACAAAAATGATTCAGATGCCTTATAATTTATCTACTAAAGTTTAGCTGGATATTATTCAAGAATAAAATCATAACATACATATATTGATAAATGAATTTCTCTATATCTATCATTCTTGGCACTATTCCAGACTGAATGAATTTTATTATAACACACAGATCAGTGTTCAGATCTCTTATCATCATTTTCTTAATAGTTCAAGTTCCAAAAATAGAATACACGATATCCTATGATCTGTACTTCTCACCACCTATATTTCTTAAATAAAAATGAAATTCTACTTCATGGTAAAAATTAAAGATTTTAGAAATCTGAACCAAAGAGATAGAAAACTCATCAGGATGAATCTAAGATAAAACTTCCTCTTCATTTG
This sequence comes from Viscum album, assembly GCA_963277665.1. Lineage (NCBI taxonomy): Eukaryota > Viridiplantae > Streptophyta > Magnoliopsida > Santalales > Viscaceae > Viscum > Viscum album. The sequence continues at coordinate 1,522,037,799 of OY728152.1, read as the reverse complement.
ATCCAAAACTAAAAGCTGTATTTTGACAGAATTATTTCACTTATGCATCAAAAAAAAGAGTATTATTGTTTCAAAAAATGAATTCTAATACTTGAAATATTATAGGAATCTTTAATGAGGGATTTTTTTGATTTAGACAATCGAAATAAATTATCTTTCCCTAAAGAAGTTTATGATACTTCAACTAACAAACAGGTTCACTTGGACCAACATCTTCAACTCTTCCCAAAGTTTCCATTTATAAAGTTTTTTTAATTGAAGGTTCGCAGGTTTAGGGTTTCGATAAATTGTAATGAGAGAGTCTCTGTAAACTGAAAGGATGTGAAGTAGTGGGAAGGAGAGTGGGAGAAGGATGGTGGTTTTCTTACACTGATTGAGAATGTACTCATTACTTTTTAATTTGAAAATACTAATAAAAAGAAATTAAAATAAAGATAATTTTAAATCTTATCAGTATGTAACTGGTTAAAATAAAGATAAATAAATAAATAAATACAGAATATATATATTATTTAAGATAAAAATAGAGATATTAAGAATAAAATAAATTTTTAAACATTTATTTAAATTTAAATAATATTAAATCCCTATAAATTAAATAAAACATTTAATTGAGAAGTGGTTTAGAGAAAATATCTACTAATTGATATCTGGTATTAAAAACTTGTAAAGATATATCATTTTTAAGAATTTGATCTCTCGGAAAATGATGCCTTATACCAATATGCTTAATCCTAGAATGACTTATAGGATTTTTTTTGAAATATCCATTTCACTAGTATTATCACATAAAATAGGTATAATTTTAAAATTTAGTCCAAAGTCTAGTAGTGTTTTTTTCATCCACAATACGTATTCACAACAACTTCCAGCAGAAACATATTCTGCCTCAGTAGTTGACAGGGCAACTGAGTGTTGTTTCTTACTTGACCATGATTACAAAGATTTTTCTAAAAAGAGATAGGTTCCTGCGGTACTTTTTCAATATAATCTACATCCTTCAAAATTAATGTTTTAATATGAAACTAAATTAAAATCTGAAGTTTCGGGGTAAATAAGAGATTAAAAAAATAGTTCCTTATAAATATCGAAAAAATATTTTTATTGCAGTAAAATGGGATTATTTTGGATTTGACTGAAATCTTGCACACAAGTATATAGAAAACATAATATATGGGCTTCTAGTAGTAATATATAACAAACTACCAATCATACCCCTATATAACTTGTTTTCAACTGGTTTTTCAGCTTCACCTAAATCAAGTTTTGTGTTAGAACACATAGGATTTGTGTATATCATACTATTTTCAAGTCCAAACATTTTCAACAATCAATAATATATTTACTTTAATTTAAAAAATTTATATAATCTTTTTGATAAATTTTAAATCCTAAAAAGAAATTTAGTTCTCCCATCATACTCATTTAAAATTCATGTTGTAATAGTTCTGAAAAATCATTATAAATATTTTTATTTGTTGAACTGAAAATAACATAATCAACATAGATATGAACTAATAAAATATTTTCACAAATAGTTTTATTAAAAAGTGTTGTATCTTCCAATCTAATATTAAATCCATTTTTCAACAGAAAATAACTTAATCTTTCATACCAAACTCTAGGTTCTTATTTAAGGCCAAACTCAGCTTTAGTGAGTTTAAAAATAGAATTTGGTTTTTGAGGGTTTTTAAAACCAGGAGGTTGTTCAACATAAAATTACTCCATTAAATATCCATTTAAAAAGGAATATTTAACATCAATATGATATAATTAAAATTTTATATAAGATGAATAATCTAAAAGGATTCTAATAGATTTTAATTGAACCATAGGGGAAAAGGTTTATCATAATCTATACATTATTTCTGATTATAACCTTTAGCTACTGATCTAGATTTATTTCTAGTTTTTATCCCTTTATCATCCTATTTATTTATAAAGATCCACTTAGTTCCTATCACTGGATAATTGTTTGGTCTTTCTACTAATTATCAAACTTCATTTTTTTAAATTGGTTTAATTATTCTTGCATTTCTAACATTCAACTCTCTTCATTTAAGGCTTACTCAATAGAATTAGGTTCTAAATGAGATAGAAAGGAAAAAAATTAGATAGGTTTCTTATATTTCTTCTAATTCTAATTCTTGTGTCTAGGTATCTTATAACAGTTTCTAAAGGATGGTTCTATAGAGTTCTAGATTGTTTAGGAAAGATACTTTTTGGTTCTTCAGTTTCATGTTCTTCTAAAATAAACTAAATTTTTTAAATATTATTTTAAAAATCATATTTATGGGTTTCAAGTATCATGTTGTCAAATAAATCAGGTATTTTCATCTGTTTGATCTTTATCATTAATGAAAGGTTCGGTTTCATCAAACTTCATATAAACTGATTCTTCAAAAATCATTAACATTTTATTAAATAGTCTATAGGCTTTAGAAGTAGCAGAATCTCCTAAGAATATTCCTTCATCATCTTTCGGATCAAACTTACCAAGGTTGTCCTTAGTAGTTAAGATATAAACCTTGCATCCAAAAACTTTAAAGTACTTTACAGTAAGTTTTATATTATTCCAAAGTTCATAGTATTTTCTTTTAAAAATAGGCATTATTAAAACTCTATTCAGGATATAGTAGGTTGTACTTATAGATTCTGACCCAAAACAGGTATGAAGACCGTATTAATTTTGCATAGTCCTTTCCATTTCATGAATATTTATATTTCTACCTTCATAAATTTCAATTTTTTGAGGTATTCTTTGTGTAGAGAAGGCGTGTTTAATACTCAAATTTGATCAAAAATAATTAAATTCTTGATTCACAAATTCTCCAGCATGATCACTTCTCAATAAAATTATTTTAAAATATTTTTCATTTTAAAAAATTTTATAAATACTTTCAAAAACAGTGAAAACTTCACTTTTGAGTGTTAGAAAATATACCCAAGTAAATCAATAATAAATAATCAACTAAAACATTAACATATAATTTACCAGCCATACTTTATAATTTATATGGTCCAAAAAAATCCATATGAATAATTTATAATGGTTTAGATTTAGAAATATTGTTAATATATTTGAAAGAAAATTAGTATTTTTCTCCAATTTTGCGTGAATCACAAAATCTAGCATTGTCAAATTTAAGACTAAGTAAATCTGAAACTAATTATTTCTTAGATAATTTATGTAAATCATATATATTTCAGTGTCTAAATATTATGTTCCAAATCCATGACTCACTTGTCTTAGTAGTTAAAAAATTCACTTTCTATTTACATAGAGAATTTAAATCCAAAGTATAAACATTGTCAGTTCTATGTGCTCTAAATTTAAGTAGTTTATCTTTGAACATAGATTAGGAATTGTTATAAAAATCAAAATAGAATTCATCATCAAAAAGTTTATAGATAATTATCATATTGTGTTTTACCCCTTACACATAAAATACTTTGTGATTGATATAGTCTTTGGATCACCAATAGTTCCAACTCTAACAATATTTCATTTGGCATTGACACCAAAATTGATTAGTCCTCCATTCATTTGACTCAGTGTACGGAAGATTAATGAGTCTCCACTAATGTTCCTCGGATAGCCATTATCCATATAGTGAATGGATTTTCTATTCTTATGGATGGTTTCCTATAAAATAAATTAAACATGTCTTTGTTTTGGTAACCGTATTTTCTTAGGTCCAGCATTGTCTGTAAGCAGTGATCTGGGAATCTATATTTTCCTAATTTTATGATAATTTATATCACTTTATTTGGAAAAACTTTTAGAAATAAAATCTATTTTAATACCACTAATTTTATTATTTCTCAAATAATAGTTATTATTGACATGACCACTTATTACAAAATTCAAATTGGGTATAAAATAATTCTTATACAGTTTAGATTTTTCACCAATTCTTCCTATTCCAAATATTTATATTTTAATAACATTGTTTCCCATAATTTAATTTAAAACTTTTTCTCCTTTGGTAAAAGTAATTTTAATACTCTAATAAGATCCTAATTAATCCTACAATTCTTTTATCCTTTTCTCATGATAAATACAATTTGATGTAGAAGAATTGAATTTTTCAACTAGTTCTTGATTTTGTTTTATCATGGTATTTATTTATCCTAAAACATCATTGCGAATATTTCTCAATGATTTATTCTTATTTAATAAGGAATCATATTTATCTTCTAACATTCAGTAGTAGGAATCAAATTTATCATTTGAACAACTACTAGTTTCAGAATAAGAAGAGTATTAAGTTTATACATTTTCTTATTCTTCATCCATAAACCACATATTGGCTTTGAGATTTAATTTCTATTTCTATGAATCAGGTTTTTTAGAGCTATTATATTCTTTATATACACTCCAAGTAACATTAATTTCTCTTTTTACTTTTTGCTCACAATCATCATTATTTTGATATATTTTTTCTAGCATTTTTCTTTCATATTTCAATTGAGGGTAATCAGGTATAATATGACACAATTTCTTGCATTCATAGCATCAAATATTTATTAGTTATTTTTCATAATTCCTGAAGGATTTTATGAATCCTCTTTTCTTCTTATAAAATTTACTGAACTTTCTTTCTAGTTGAGCCAGCTCCATTTCAGAATCTGAAGAATCTGAATTTTTTTCTATTTTTTCTTCTTATTTTGTTTTCCTACTATGCTTCTGAGATGTTAATTTTAGAGGGTATTTTCCTTTTTCAAAATTATTTTATGACATTCATATTTATCTTTCATTTCTACTTCACACATCATTAGTGTTACAATTAATTCAATAATTGTAAAAGTTTTTATAGGTGATGATTGACAAATAGTAGCAGATATTCCATTCCATTTCAAGGATAGTACTCTGAGTACTTGCAGGACCATATCATATTAACTTATGGGATATCCAAAGGTAGAAATATGTTTAACAATATATTTTAAAATTCCATTCATCTATGTGATTCTTTCACTATAAAACATTCTAAAGGTGAAAAACTTTAATTTTGAATTAGCATACCTCAAATTTCTGATATTTTATATTCCTTAATAGGCAATTTCAATAGTTTTACACATATCATATGTTGTAGAACATTGTGAAACATTATTAAAATCATCTGGTCTGTGTCCATATATAACAGAATTCATTGTTTTTGAATTTATGTCATATTCATCTTCTGTTTAGATAGTCCAAGTTTCTGGTTTCCCAGGAATCACATAAGGAATGATGATCTTTGAATAGAGTTTGAAGACAATACTCTTTATATGGATAATCATCCAAGATTTCCAGCGTATATAATTTTTACCATTAATGTATGGATCATGAACCATAGACATTCTTTCTCTTAGATCATACATTTTCATCTTCTTTGTATAGACTTTATACTTTTTAGTTTGTTATAGATTTATCAAAAAATATCACCAATGATACTAATTGTTAGGTCAGAATAATACAAAGTATCACAAAAGGGGGTGAATTGTGTATTTTCAATAAACATACACAATTATAGATTTTGAATCCCTTTGTTATTTATGCGAATATGAAGTGTTTTATTCTATGTGAAATATAAGCAGCAGATAAACAAAAAGAAAGAACACAGTAATTTATAGTGGTTCAGATCACAAATATCCCCAAGTCCACTCCACCAATGATCTCTTGGTGAGCATAGTTAATATCACTTTCAAGGACATCTTATCAAAAGACCACAAATCTAAAACTGAGTGTATGTAGTTGAAACCTTTAAAATAAGGATAAATAGAACATTTTAGTTCTTTTACAAGGAACAAATTATCCACAACTTAGATCAAGAATCTGATAATCCATCATAACTGAGTATGAGTAGTTGATACTCTAATAAATCAAAATAATTTGATTTGATGATTCAGGTTGATATTCAAAATTTTAGTAGAAGCAATTAAAAGTACATTGATCATATTCATCATAAATTAAATTTATCAAGAAATAATATTTCATAATAAATCATAATTGAAAAATAATATTCAAATAAAAGTATCAACAAATAGTAGTAGCAATCTTACTGTTTTAATAGGTTGACCACGTATATCTCTAAAGTGTATCCTTTTTCAGATTCGATCATTCATTGCAGTAGCACTGTAAAATATTTTTACCAAAATGTAATTGTTTATGAAAATATATGAATTGGATATCCTGTATCTTGAAAAGATACACTGGTAGAATATATAGAGTAAAAATTCTCTTTAGTAATTTCATATCCAAGAAAATTATCTGATAGAGCATGAAAATTCAAATCTGAATTGACTAGGGGAGTTGAAACTTCCATCAAAAATAGGAGTGATTTTTTCCAAAGAATACTATTTTTAAATCAATCATAACAAGCTTTGAATTAGTTGATGAGAATATTTCAATCAGACTAAAATTCTATAAATACCATTGTAAGAAACTTGGATAAAATCATGAATTTAAAACTCCATTGTTGAGTAGAAAAACGTAGGGTTGAACCACAAAGCATAGGGTTCCTTTGCATAGTGTAGGGTTCCTATACATAGCATAGGGTTCCTACCAATTTATGGTTCCCTAACCATACTTTCATCTATACGTAATGTAGAAATAAAATTAGCGTAGAGATGGTGATCCATATGTTCATCCATTTTAGTATAAGATTTCACGCATAGCATTGTTTATACATACGTTTAATTTCCCAAATGTAGGGTGTGAATAGTGATTCCAAACATCAATGTAGGGTTGATATTCCATATGTTTAATATCCAGAGTAGGGTTTCTACTCCATATATAAATTTTTCAGTGTAGCATAGGGATGATGGTCCATACGTTCATTTACCGAATGTAGCGTTTGAATAGTGTTTCCAAAACACATCCTGTGGCTTTGTATTCCACCAAAAATATAAATAAAAAACCTGATATATGTTCTTGAAACAAACTTAACACAACTTTATTAGTAAAAAAACAAGTTTATTTGTGAGAATAAATATAAAAAATTTAATATAGAGTATTATTGAGACAACACATTCCCAACACTTCATGACTAGCACCCTTCTTGGACAAATCATACTTAATATAAATATTTATAACCTGGGGAAGGAAAAATAAAAATGGGTGATCTTAGATGCTTAGTAAGGGTAAACAAGCGAGACATGTTAGTATAAACTTGAGCATAGGGGTATGATAACATGATCATAGCATTAAAAGATATCATCATATATATCAGAGATCATAAACATGAATCATGGAATAAATCTTCATAGTTCATAAGATATGAATCATAAAGAAATAAAGAATATGAGCCATGAAATCATAAAATAAGAATACGACATGGAATTATGGCAAACATATAAGAATGTATAATTATTTACATGGAAGTCAAGGCATCACTGCTATGTACATCTTAGTAGTATGGGTTCACTCCTCATACCATCTTGGTAGTCATGGATCACTCCCACAACCATCTTAGAAATATGATTTTACTCCCCATACCATCTCAGTTGTCATGGTTCACTCCCATGGCCATCTTAATATTCAAGGTTCGCTCATAAGATCATCTTAATAGTATGAGTTTACTACCCATGCCATCTTGGTGGTCATGGTTCACTCTCATGGCCATCTTAGTAATCAAGGTTCACTCCCAAGACCATCTTAGTCAATCTCATGAGATATAAATATTTACCTAATGAATTTGAGATAGATATAGGTCTCACACATCCCATAATGAAATCATGCATAAATGTTCCACAAAATCATTAACAATCATATCATAACCCATGAAATTAAATGGGTGTTATAAACATGTAATCATATCTTAACCTATGTAAAAGAGACAGGTTTCATAATCATTTCATCAAAGCATAACCCATGAAAAGAAATGGATCTCATAAGCTTATAACCCATGAAAGAGAAATGGATTTCATAAACATAATTCCATAAAACATAAACCATTTAAATAAAGAATATGAATGAAAACATTGTATCATTTCCCTATAAATTCATGAGTAACACCAATGTATGGTATCTTAGAAGGGAAATAATTTTGAAAGATCATTTAAAAAACACATCATGAGGAAATTATCCCTTCTTCTTTAAAATGTGCTTCTTAAAATGTAAAAACCTTTTGAAAACCACTTTCATGAAAATAAAATTTAAAACTTAAAAAGGAATCATTGAAAATATTTTGAAATCCTTTTTCCTTTGAAACCATTTAGAAGAGTTTGAAAACCTTTAGAAAACTATTTTTCCTTGAAAACTTATAAATGATTCTTGAAAACATTTTGAAAACCATTTCTTTGAAACTAGATTTAAAAAACATTTTCTTAAAAAATAACTATTTAAACATGAAAAGAAATCTTCAAAGAATCTATGGTGGGTAAATTCATTCATGTTATATAAGGTAAAAAGAACATTCCTTTTACACAGTAAAAAGGTTAGAAAAATTCCTTATTCAGAAAGAGAAAAGAAGACTCATTTGAAAACATTAGTAAAGGAGAAAAGGGGTAAATATGAGTTTTAATGATCATAGAATATTAGAATAATATTATTGGAATTGATTTTTGGAAATCAGGGTTTTTAAGGAACAAATATTTACAAATACTCAGATTGGTAAGTTCATATTTTATTAAAAACATTTTATTAATTATCTTAAGTACCAAAGAGTGAAAAAAATGATAATAATACATGAAGACATCAATACTAACCAAAGTATAATAAAATTCATGATTTTTCTTGAAATATGGATAATAATATTTCGTTGATGAAAATGTGATAATAAAAAATCTCAATAAACAGTGATATGTTTTTAAAAAACTCTTACCACATGGTAACTTTGTGTTATATTCCCCATGTTGGAAAAAGAAATTACATAGAGATTTAAAATACCATGAAAATAAGGAGTTTAATTTTATAACATTTTAAAGTTATTTAATACACCTCAAATAAAACTATATCTATATAACATGGCATGTGTCTCAAACAAGGAAAACTGAGAAAAAATTACTTTATCGATTTGGTAAATTTTGAAACATAAACCCCATGATAGAAAGATCATAAAATTATTTTGTAAATACCCATACATTTAATTATAATAGGAATATAATACATTCATGGGTATTATATACACTACAAAAAATAAGTGAGTGGTGAATAAGGCTTGTATCTCACATAAATAAAGAGAGATGAAATTATCTTACCTTGAGTTCAACTTGTCTCACGTGTCTTTGAATTCCTAAATAATAAAATTATGTTAATTAATTACTTTATTTAGAATATGTTTCAGGTTTATTATTAATTTTACTTCACTTATTACCATGTTGTATATAACTACTTGAAAAAATAAGTTTAAGTCAGGTGTTTTGACCAAATTCGGTTCATGTGTTAAAAATGACTTTGGTTGGACGATTATGGTCAAGTGGTTATTATATAAACATATAACTAATAATAATAATCACATAATTATCATATTTATACATTAATTATACTTTTAAAACTAATTATTAAATATATTTGTGAAAAATGAATCAACATTACAATCATGGAGACGGTAGGTCGTACGTACGCATGAGTAACATTCCCATTTCTCAATAATCCTTATAGAAATAAGGTAAGTAAGATTAATCTTTACATGATGATCATTATATCATAAATACCATATTATTTAATCATTTATACATATATATATATATATAATTATTCTAATTTAAAAGTAATCACATCATGTTAAGGAGGCGGTAGTCCACGCGTCAATGAATGACATTATCACTTTATAAGTGTGTGAAAGGGTAATAAAGAAAATGGAATATATTATATTTATATAAATCTAATTATGTCATGAATATAATATAGATGTTTATTTTGTCACATATGTATAATTAAAACCTTCCATTATACATTCCCTATATTGTGTGAATGAATCACAATGCTTTAAACAACGATAGCCCAAACTTCCACAAATGATGTTATAGTTTTTTTTGACATCCAAAGCACAATATTATAAATGAAATAGGTTAAAAAAGTCTAAAAGATGGAATCATATTACAAAAAATATTATGAAGGGTGAGTAAATCATCAGGGATATCATCGAGCCTAGTGATGTCTTGATTAACTCCCTTGTTAGAAAGTCCATCTACAACAATGTTAGCTTCACGATAAATATGAGTGATGGTGTAGTTGATTTTAGGTAGCGAGCGAGTGCAATACATCCAATGGGTAGTGATCAGCCATAAAATATGTGTCACACCATTCCAAATCACTTGCACAATGGTAGTTGAATCACTCTCAGTCCAGTGGTTGTTCCAACCATAGTGCTTTGTGAAAGAAATATCATGTAACATACTCATCATTTCGGCCTCTAGTGAAGAGGAAATACCACATCTTCCAAAAAACTAATCGAGGATCTAACCAAGATGGTTTCTTAAGATAGCACCATAACTTGTAGGGCCCAGATTTCCTTTGGAGGCACCATCCACATTTACTTTAATCCATCCAGTAAAATAATGTCGACAGAAATCTTCAAAAGTGAATCGAGGTTGAAAAAAATTCCATCAATCTGAAGGCATCATAGAATTCCAAAGTCATTCACCATGTTGTTTCAATGGCCCTTTTAGATCGATGCAGTATCACGTATGGCAATAAGAATCCGCATCTGACCTACATTATGGAAAAATGAGAAATTATAATGAATAATAGTATTTCTATCATACCAAATCACATGATGAAGTTTAGTAACTGTAGCAAGGAAAATGTTCTTAATTTTCTGAGAACTTTTTTCTGTGCATCTCTTCAGTTGAGATTTGATGGAGTTGTGAATAAACCATCTGCAGTCAAAAATGTCAAAAATATCATTCTAAAGGGAAGAAGAAGTGGAACAATAAAGAAATAGATGATCAGTATCTTCTCTGTGTTGATTACAGAGTCTAAATTTAGAACAATGTTGAATTAAAAATGATTTAAGGAACTCATCTGTGGAAAAATAAAAATGAACAATCATTCCTTCACATGACGGTAGTTCACTGTACATGAACGGTAAGTTCATTACTCATTATATGGGGGTGTGTGTAAGTGTAGGTAAAACCCATAATATAACAAAATAGAAGTATATTTAGGATACTTTTTTTGTTATATAAGCATGAAATAAGTATATTTTAGTGGGTGTAGAAAGAAAATAAAATAAAGGAGCTTGAGGAAGGATGTTACCTCTTCTTTGGGTAACTCCTTTTGGTTTTTACCAAAGGGTTTCCTTGGATGGATTTCTGACCAAAGAGAGGCTTAAAAGAGGAAGGGATATATTTTTGGTACATATTTGGTCAGAATTTGTATGAGAAAAAGTGGATTGATATGTGTGAGGATGTGGGGGGATAGGAGGCCTTTTATAGTGGAGGAGGAGTGGAACTCTTGTAATATTTTGGAAAAAGGGAAACCCCACCCATGTTTTTTTATTGCAAGGGGATCCAATAATGTTCCAAAGTTAATATAAGGGATTAAAGGGTCGAAATATTTCCATAAAATAGATTTTTTACAAGTGTTTAGGTTTTTTATGGCCTTAAGGTTATGGTTTGGTCACTTAATATGATCAATTTAATATTAATTATTGTGATTAATTTTAATTACTTTCACTAATATTTTTGGTAAAAAACTAAGTTGACATTATTAGACATTATAAATTATTCTGATTATAAATATGGAATCCATTTCCTCAAATTTAAAACACATAATTATAATAAATCAATTCAAATTTAATTCTATTGACAGGATGACAAAGTGGGTTTTTAAAGTAAAAATGGTCAAATGTTTTCTAGGTTTTTATAACCAATTTCAATGTGAAATTGATTACAATGACCTAAATTGGATAAATGGATAAAAAAATTATCTAATTAAATATTAAAATAAATTAAAAATATAATTTAACCTTATCAATAAATTAGATGAAAACGCAGTTTTGAGTTAAATTTCAATACTTTTCACTATTCATTAAAAAATGAAACTTCACAGAAAAATAAAAAAAATTAACCCTAACTTAATTTTTATGTTTCTATTTCTAAAAAATTATTTTGATATATAAAATTTCCAAAATTTAGATTAGAAATAGGTTTGCCATCAAAAAAGCGGTAAAAGTACCTTAATAAAAATATGGGTTTTATGTGTAAAATTGGGTTTGTTCTTATCTTAGGCCTATAAAATCTATTGGAAAAATATCAAAAATATATGATTGAATATAATATATATATATATATTACATTAATATTACTCACTAATTGTAATTAATATAATTTATTAGGATAAAACAACTTTGTGAGCATAAAAATAGTTTTCTATAAAAATATACCACTTATATTCAATTGGTTCATATATTAATTTTAAAAAATGGATTCATTTTATATTTTTTTAAACCATATTTTTTATATTTTAGTTAATACTATTCATATCTTCTAACTTAATGGCTAGGTTAAGTCTTAATATATTAAATAATGATATTTTAATAATATATTTTTGTTTGGTAAAACTTTGTCTTATGTGTTATGAAATCCATTGAGGAAAGTTAGTCTTGCATGTAACATAAGCTAAGATTAGTGTTTTGGGTAGAGAAATATAACCTCTATATTTCATGTAGTGCACGATTAACTTGGAATTGAGTATAAATCAAGAAAAACTTAGTGCTTTAATATATATACATAATAACTATTTTCAGTGTTTCATGAAATGAAAAATATAAAAGAGAATAAATTAATTCGAAAACAAATAATACAAAAAAAATATCTAGGTGTTACATAATCATTTAATTCACATTTATAACAATTAATTATGTGTGGAATACTAAATTAAATCAAATTAATTCCTCTAAAAAATTATCCTTTAATTTAAATTCAAATTTCATTTCATTCAACCATAAAATAGTTAAATCTACACTTCTCATTATCAATATACACTTGTAGCAATCAATTAAATCAAAGAAAGGTTCATGATCACCTTTATGGTGTTCAATTGATCATCTGCATAGAAAATAGATTCTTGATTCCACATCAATCAATGAAAATAAATAAATCACCCAAACAAGAAGAAAAATTATAAAACTAAAAGAATTTGAAATAAAACTAAAATAATCGAATGTAAAACTATAAGTATTTTGACTACCTTACCATTATGAGTCGAACATGCTCAATGGATCATAATTCTGACAAGTAACAAAAGAGATAAATCCTAACACAACCCCCCCCCCCCCTCCACCGATACCTCACTTAGGTTGATAGTGAATATGGGGATGACACACGAATACCATCTCCAATAGCCCATGGGTTGGTGATTATCACCTAGGGTATAGAATAAATAAGAATGGGAGGAATTTTCCAATTAATATAAATTTAAGGACAAGATATAAGATGAAAACAACCTATCAACACCATCACATAAATAATAAGTAAACCATAACAACACATTAATGTAATATCATAAAAGTGGAAACAATTGGAAATTCCAAAACAAAGCCTAGGCAGTGACCTCAAACTCCAACAGCTCCTAAACAACCACTATAAGAAATAAATTCACAACTCAATCACAAAACGGCTTGTATGGAATTGAAAAATTATTTATATATATATATATATGGGTTGAGCATATAATTATACTCAATAGGATCATCCTTGAAACCTCTCGTGAAAATTTGAATTAAGTATACTAAATCCCAGTGAATAAATAAATGAAACCAACTTGTCACCTAAACAGGTAAAAATTTATCCCATCCTCCTAGTGGCTTACTAACCAAGTAATGCATAAAATTAGTCATTCTATATTAAAATAATATACACAGTAAAGGTGTCCTGCATCCACTTCCCCAATGGTTTGTTACACTCAAGCCCTGATGTCGAACATCTTGTACTATAATCCCTTCCCTATATCAAGTTATCTATAATGTAGATTAGGACTCGACACTACCTACCCTAATCCCATGAAATACAAAACATTTAATGTTGGTATTGGTCTATATATTCATGTCATCACCTTATCATCATCATCTCATCCATAACTAAGTAGTAAGTTTGAAATCCACTATATCACTTATATCATGCATTATACCTCAATCCATCATAGTCCCTATATGAAACCACAGTCGTTACAACTGAAATACATGAATGTTATATAACCTCAAGATACTATATCCCAAACACATGTATGGTAAATGTGAGATCCATCATAGCTCTTGTAGGCACTCACTATATACCTTAAACCATTACAGCCTGGACAGACTAAAACATTATGCTATGTAAAAGGGGGATAGGGGAGAGGGAGTATTCAACCATCCATTCCCTCACCAACCTAGATGTCGGAGAAAACATTCAAAACCCAAAACATTTGGGCATCATCTGCAAGCATGACTCAACTGGTGAAGTGTATAAAATTTGAAAATATTAGAAAATATATCACACAACCAAACTAATAGAAACTACTTAATCTTATACTCAACTCCATCTATCATATCATATAACACTTTGCTACAAACACTATGGCCTAGGAATCTATAATTCACATAGGTATAAAAACATCAATATTCAATATCATAATCAATTTCATTTAGTAATTAGAAATTAATTATTCATTTATTGTTAAACCCATTAAAAATCAAAAATAATTAATTCATTTAATTACAAGTCAAGATGATTTATAATTCACATTACAATTTATAGATTTCAATACCTTACTCCAAATCATTCATTTCAACCACCCTATGGTTTTTATTATTCAACATCACCAACATACACACATCTCATTAGTTCATTTATAATTCCATTTATCATTCCATTTACTATTCAATAATCTATATACTCTAGGACATGACCTGAAATACCATATGAAAAGATTCACTAGAGGTGCACAATCTAACTATAGTAGGAACTTGTAAATCACAACAAAAACCCATCTAGAAAACCAGCCATTGAAAGAAAACATCATGAAAGATGGGTAATCGTGGCTCTCAACCCGTACTAATCAACAGATCAAAAACCCAATAAAAAAATATAGAATATAGTTAATTCCTATTATAAACGTGTTCCACCCATTCCCATTAATTCATTACTAAATAACTCAACTGTATCAGGTTCAATCATATCACATCATAGGCTATACCATTATAGAGCTTGAAAATTTAGTAATAAATTTATTTTCAGCACACTAATTCAAGGGGAAACGAAGGACTTCACACTTAGGAATATAATCCTACACAAATAAGGATGGGTATGTATAGACCTAAACATTTATCTCTTGAAAAAAACATTATACATTACAATATTGAATTAATCAATTCATTCTGTCTAGATTTCAGTAATAAGAAATATATCATTTTCATTTAACAATAGTGAATAATCAAGTATAAAAATTATTCAATAAATACTTTCATATTCAATATTTTTCAAGGAATAAAGGTGATTAAATTAACATAAATATTTCATTAATCACCTCATATTTACCATATTTATGTTGTTTTATAAATTTCAAGAATATAAATAATTCTAAAAATAATAATAATCACAAAAATCACTTGTATTCTATCTAGAAAATATCAAGAGGCATCATCAAAAAAGAATCACCACATAGGATCGCAACATCTCTTTTGGATAGTTCTTAATTCTAGTTATTATATTCCATTAGGTCAATTACATTTATACACAAACAAAGAAAAGAATGATAATACTACACTTTCACATAAAATAAATATAAGTCATGAATCTATTAACTCTAATCAAAGTTTAAAGGAAATCACCATTCAAAAATAAAAGAATCAAGGAATAAATCACCAACTAACTCAAAGGAAACCACACTAGAACCTAACCATAGAAAACCACCATCAGTTAATGATTGAAAATTAGACTAAAACTAGAGAAACACTACCGCAAAAATCTTCAGAAAGAAATTGGATAAATAAAATGATGAGAATAGAAAACACAAATACCATGAATTGAGAGAATTCGATCCTGAAAACACGTGTGGTTCAAACTATCTAGAGGAAAGGATGTAGAGAAAGTAGAGGCATAGTGGTTAGCTAGGGTTTGAAGAGTGAGAATAAAAATTTATCCAATGAAGGTTGGACCGCTATTTATAGATGAATCCTTAATGGACTCCACCATAGTGTGGTGACCGTCACCACGATCATAATGCCACTCATCAAAGTGATATCTAATTTTTTTGGCATTTGAAACTCCCAACTTTGAGCACCTTAAAAATAATATTAAATATTTTTTTACCAGAACCATGCCATAAAACATAGCATGGTAGATGGAATTTCAAACACCCAAGAATCCACCATGTCCACCCTTTATAATATATGTGAAAATCTAACACTATTTCATCTCAACACATTTAACACTTCAGGGTGGATAGACCTAGATCACTATTTCTCTCCTCCTTGTAAAACTTATAATATAATCTACTTCATGATACCACATACATCACTATGAATTTTAAACTCTCCCCATTTCCCATAGAGAAACACCTAATGCTTCTTATAACACCTTTTCCATCACCAAAATATGGGGATTTTCCCTATTTCCCATAGGGAAATGTTCTAAAGAAAACACCCTCCAAAATGGACATATTGGCTATTTTACTCCTCATAGTGAACCAATCAACATATATCCAACTCATTACACCCAAGGATGTCATGACCTATCCCCTGGGGCTCGTGTCGTGACTACCCCAAGCTCTCCTTACAAAGGCCAGGGGCTGGCGACTAGCACCAAAGGTGTAATTACCTAAAACTAGGAAGGCATTACCTTTATGACCTATAAATTCACACATCTAGATACCAAACACTAGGTAAAATGTATAAAAAAAGAGTGCTAAAAAGTAAAGGGGTCATAAATACAAGCCCAATTGTAAAGTACAAGGAACTGGAAGTACAAGTACAACTGAAGAAAGGAAAAACAACTGATGGGTCGTCCTCTGGAATTCCCACCTGAAGAGTAGGTAAAGATATCCTCGTCGGTATTCCACTTTCGTCAATATCCTCCATGTAACGATTCGTCATAAGGTCCACCTACAGGTACCATCTAGTCCTGATACTCTCAGCCTCTATCAGTATTGTCCGTCGTTTGCATCCAATACAATGAGGTGCGGGCATATCCCGTGTAGGGGTGAGTATAATGATACTCAGTAGAAACCCCAAGACCCTCAAGGTCTTACAAAATCCAACAAGGATAAACCAAAAAGTATGAAATCAATAGATAACCCCACTTAGGTATATGCCCATACATATACCTAAGTTATCAAGTAATCCATCTTAATCATGAGGTAAACACAGAAATTATTGACTCAGCTCACACAGGTATACAACTTATGTAAAGAGATAGAGATGATTAGATGTAGCCACTGAATCATTTTCTTTTTCGAATCCATGTAGGATCCTGGTACAGTAATCAGATCTGTCAAACCCATGTAGGATCCTGGAATAGTAGTCAGAGCTGTCGAACCCACGTAGGATCCTAGAACAGTAGTCAGAGATATCGAACACACATAGGATCCTAGAATAGTAGTGAGAGTTGTCGAACCCATGTACGATCCTGGAATAGTATTCAGATCTATCGAACTCGCGTAGGATCCTGGAACATTAGTCAGAGTTGTCGAACCCACATAGGATCTTGGAATAGTAGTCAGAGCTGTTAAACCCACGTACGATCCTGGAACAGTAGTCAGAGTTGTCGAACCCTATTAGGATCTTGGAAAAGTAGTCAGAGATGTTGAACCCACATAGGATCCTGGAACAGTAGTCAGAGATATCGGACCCATGTAGGATCATGGAACAGTAGTCAGAGTTGTCGAACCCACGTAGGATCCTGGAACAGTAGTCAGAAAGCAGCCAGCCACAGGTTTCCTACACAAAGCACGCTTGATTCTGGGAGGGTCCTCTCCTCAAGCCAAGTGTTAATACATCAACTTCCACAAAGTCCCAAGAATAAGTATCCCAAAGGTCTGCCATGTCATAGGGGTCTCAACGCAACTAATGGTGTGTCAATCGAACACCCAATCTGTGAGTTATTATCCTTTTAGTCCTGGGGGCCCAGTTGGATTCATGCTCGATCCAACCTGATAGTATCTCAACTATACCCAAAACATCAGTAGGGTATATACAATGGGATCGTCGCACTCCATGAATACCAGTGCCGCTAATATTTCTTCAAACGGACATCTGGTACCAAAGATATGGCCAAAATAAAGTAAATGGTAGGTAGTAGGCCCAGGTCCGGTCTGACCCGGTCGGACCGACCCGGCCCGACTTAGTCGGGTCCGACCCAGTTCGAGTTCAGCCTGGCCCGCTGGGCCGGCCCATGAGGACCGCGAGTAACCAAAGGGCGCAGACTGGTCACGAGGGTGCGGACCAGTCGCGGGTTGGTGTAAAGGCAGTTTGGATCGGAGGCACCGCGAGGGACACGGGAGGCCGGCTCGGCCAAGCACGCATGGGGTACAGCTCGGGGGCTTAGCCCGGGTGGTCAGGGCTGGATCGGCCAGCGCCGCGAGGGGCGCGGCTCGGACGGCTTGGCCCGGATAGCCGAGGCCGGTTCAGCCAGCGGCGGGGCGGGGCGTGCGGTGGCCGGAGGCCAGTGCGGGTCGGGCCAGTGGGGTCGGCGCGTTTCGTCCGGGGCGATGCGAGGAGGGTGTGGGCTGGTGTGGTTCAGCTGAGGCGCCGCGAGGGAGGCCGCGGGCCGGCGCGGTTCAGGCTGGCGGGACCGGCACAGTTCTTCCGGGAAGAGGCGGACTGGAGGGGCTGGGAGGCATGGGCGGCTGGGAGGGCACTGCGGTTCGGCTCAGGGTAGTGGATCCGGTTCAGCTGGCATAGGGGTGGTCGGGACCAGTTCGGCCGGTGGATGGCACGGCCAGCGGGCAGTGCGGGTTGAAGAGGTCGCGGGTAGCGCGGTCGTTGCCTGCGTCGCATTCGTCGCCTCGTCACCATGCCGAAGGACATCACAAACAAGAATGGTGGAGGAGTCGATCCATGTTGGTTTGTCCCACACCCTCTGCATTTAGGGTGGTATCAAGTGGACCAATTCTTTCTTGAATTACAATGAACTAACAAGAAAAGAAAATAGAAGAAGAAAAGTCTATCAACACCCCGCACCTTCCCGCAAAAACAATTCCCAACCCGCAAGGAAAATCATCCACAATAATTATCTGTCTTAGAAGGGAATAATTAAAGGAATAATATCGTATTCAAATAAAATCCCTACTTGTTCGTTGTTCGTTGAAGGAGTTGTGGGGAAGAAGACGGAGTTGTCGTCGTTCTTCGTGTCTGCCGCACTCTTCTAATACCGAGCTCGTGCGTCATTTCATTAACAATGATGAAGGGGGAAGGTTAGTCGTCAAAGACGTCCCACATCAGTAGGAGAATGAGGATGAAGGTCTAAGGAGATTTTTTTTCATAGTCGAGGCATCCCTCGTCGGCGTTCTTCGTCGACAGTGTTCTTCGTTGGGAGCTTTCTCCCAAGCTCTCTCTCTTCTCCCAAATTCCACCAAAATGCAAAGACGTTCCAAAATAATAGATTAGGCCATCTATTATTTTGTTGGTGAGAATTAGAAAAGACAAATTAATTATGGTGGGTGGCATAATTAATCAAGAGAAGGTTTGGCACAGTTAATTGGTGTGTTGGCACAATTAATTGAGAAGATGAGGTCCAGAGACTCTCCCAAATTAATGAGGGAGTTGAGTGGTTTCCATCATTTAATTGGGGGGTTTAGTCCCAGGTGGTCCCCACACTGTAACCTCTCATGGGAGGTTAGGTTATGGTGGGCCCCACCACCATAACCTCTCATGGGAGGTTAAGGTGTGGTGGTGTAACGACCCGAATCTGAGGCTACTCAACTGGCGCCATGTACCCAGTTCGCCACATGACCTCAAGCGCGTTACCCCAAATGCTAGAGGCTAACGACTAGCAGTGAGGGCCTTGGTGAGTTAGTGGGGAAACTATTCCCTCATTTGGTAAAGTATGCAGTGGAAGGAAAATGACATAAACAATAGCGGAAGCAGTAAACAGCACATGACAACTGAAACTAAACAGCGGTAGCAATGTATAATGTAATAATGATGCAGCATGGCATATGTTTCTATGGAAAGCAGTAAACAAAACAACGTGCTTAAATACAACAGAACCCAAGTATCAAAAGTAAACAGTAAACTCCAGCAGCATCGCAAGCCTAAGCTTGGTCTCATGCTCTCCAGCTCTAACCAGCAATCAAGCACCTGAGGTTGAAGGGCCACAATCCCAATCCAAACCTGCAACCATATAACCTGTTTGGGTCGAAAAGCAGGACCCAAATAGGGTGTGAGACTAATCCTAGTAGGAAACCACCAAAATATTTGTTCCCTACTGTCAGTGAGCAATATAGAAAAAGTAATGGAAATAAATGCAGTAGAGAAAATAGGGTACACTAAAGTAACAATCCTGCAATTCTCCGTTCACATTTATTTATTAATTTAATTCAATAATTTAATCATCAACCAAGAATCTAGCAAAAAGCACTATAGTCCAAAGGCATAGCAAGTAACACAACACGTATCTCAACAGACTACCTAAAATACAATCAGTACAAACCCAAGTTTGTTCTTTTTCTTGGTGGAATCGTCACAACCAACCAATAATATTTATTACACTGACCCTCTGGGTGGATCACGTGGGCAGGCCCTTATGGTCAAGCATTCGAACAAAGGAAAAGACACTCTGAGGAAGCACTCAACGTCAATTCTTCCTATGGTCCTGCAAGGATACTACAGACTCTCTGAGGAAGCACTTAAGTCTAATTCCCCCTTTAGTCTCAATTCGATAATTATCATACCCTCTGAGAGAGCACAAAGTCAATCCCCCTTATGGTCTCGTAACCGCAATAATTAAACAGGCCCTCTGAGGAAGTACTCAACGTCAATTCCCCATATGGTCTAACTACACCATGTTCCCACAGCCCTGAGTAAAAGCAATCATACGTAAATGATTCGTAGCAGCCCTAAGTATGTTTAGAAAACTAATTGGTTAATATCTACAATGCAACAAAAGAATTTAAACAGCAGACAATACATGCAATCAACTATATCAAGGAAAGAAAGCAAAGCAACAAGTTCTGCCTCACAGGCAACCTAAGCTAAAGGGTGATAAACAGCCAAAACAAGGGAAACACCCATGGGGTGATCCTCAAACATGATAACAAGAAATTATTAATCATCTAATAACCTCAAGAATACATGCAATCTAAGGCATATAACAAAACAGGATCATAACCCTAACCCGAGATAGCCGATACATGGGTACCCGACACTTTTGCACCGAAAACTCAAAGACATTCAACGTAGGGAAACAAACCACCAACCTCGATCCTCGTAGATTTATATACTTGATCCTCGTCTAGTGAATCTTCCTAGAATGGAGTAGATCTTTATAAACATCTAAAACGTTCAACCTCAGATAACTCACGCGAAAGGAAGAATTAGGAAACAAGGCCAAAGAAGAACCAAGAACTCACCGCTGCGATTTTATTGCAACCAACGTTGTTCGTTTTAGATAGCTGGTGACAGATCGGTGGCTCAGAAAAGATTCATCCTCCTCGGATGCTCCGGGAAGAATTAGGTGGAGAAGAAGAAGAAAACAGGGTTAAGGGGTGACCCCGGTCCGATTAATGAAATAAAAAGAAAAGTACACGGTGTGTACTTCATGAGTACACGGTATGTACTCGCCCTTTACGTACACCGCATTAAGCGGCCTCCATATCACTGCTACACACTGTGTGTATGGACCAGACATGGCTAGCACTCGGCCTCACGCGGGAGAAAAGTACACGGCGTGTACTCATAAAGTACACGAAGTGTAACCTAAAAATTTACAGATTTTCCCCTTTTTCTCAAAAACGACCAGAAAAGGAAAAACATACCTGAAATGAAGATCCAAGTTTTTACTAACTTCCCCCCTTAAAGAAATTCGTCCACAAATTTCCCTAAATAGGCTTAGAAGAAGAATCCTCGAACAACTCCAGCCACTATGATCGCATGTCGGCCTCCCTTTCCCAAGTCTCGTCCCTTTCCCAAGTCTCATCCCTTACACGGCTGTGCTGCCATAGCACCCTTACCAGAGGGATAGACCGGCCACAGATTACCTTTGAACTAAGATCAAAAATCCTGATAGGATGCTCCTCGAACAATGCATCCTGCTCCATCTCAACCTCCTCGGGTTGAAAAATATGATACGGGTCTGAGAAATAGCCTCGAACCTGAGAAACATGGAAGACGACGTGCATAGTCTGGTACCTCTAAGGTAACTGCAAACTGTAAGCAACCAGACCGAATCTCTCCATAACCTCAAACGGCCCGACGTACCTCGGTGAAAGCTTTCCCTGTCTCCTGATCCTCTTATGTCCCAACCTCGGGGTAACACGCAAGAAAACCTGATCTCTGACCATGAACTCTAAAGGTTGTCTCCGCTGATCAGCATAAGATTTCTGCTGAGACTGTGCAGTAGCCATCCTCCTCCAAATAAACTTCACCTGCTCTATGGTCTCCTGAACAAGATGAGGTCCCAGCATAGCTTCCTCTCCCACCTTCAGCCAACCCAAGGGTGATCGGCACGACCTACCATACAAAGCCTCGTAAGGTGTCATCTGAATAGTTTCTTGAAAACTATTATTATAGGAAAACTCCACTAGGGGTATATGTTTCTCCCAATAACCTCCAAAATCAATGTGGCATGCTCGTAGCATTTCCTTCAGCACCTGAATCGTGCACTCCAACTGGCCATCTGTCTGGTGATGGTAAGTTGTACTCAGAAGTACCTGTGTACTCAAAGCCCTCTATAGCCCCTTCCAGAAATGCGAAGTAAAGAGGGCGTCCCTATCATAAATGATAGAACTCGGAACCCCATGCAAGCGTACAATATCCCAGATGTACGGCCTCCCAAGCTCATCCACACCGAAGGTCTCCTTGATCGGTAATAAATGAGAAACCTTCATGAGCCTGTAAATGACAACCCATACCACATCATTCCCTCGAGGCGATCTCAGTAACCCGGTCACGAAGTCCATCATGACATCATTCCATTTCCACTCAAGAATGGGTAACTACTGTAGAAGCCCTGCTTGTCGCTGATGCTCTTCTTTCACCTGCTGACAGGTGGAGCACCGCATAACAAAACCAGCCACATCCTTCTTCATACCTGGCCACCAATACTGACGATGTAAGTCTCAATACATCTTTGTGACACCAGGATGAACTACCCAAGATGAAGCATGAAACTCCTACATCAGCTCCTCATGTATGTCTGTTGAAACCCATACGTGGCCATGAAAACGTAACACCTCACCATCTCCCACTGTCCACCCTGGAGTAGGGTCTCCATCTGACACAACCTCCCGTAGGACTAGGCCTTCTGGGTTTGATAGCTGCCTCATTAAACTCGATCCAGAAGAGTGGAGGTAACAGCTATAGAAGAAAGAGATGTCTATCCCTGTCTATCGTGCACCTCCAAATGCATCTCAGAGAATAGATCCATAAGTTTCCACTCACTGCTGACCTCCCGAACTGCATGTAACTGAGTTCTCATGCTCAGTGCGTCTGCCACAGCATTGCCTTTCCCAGGCATATAAGCAAGCTCGAATTCAAAAGACTGTAGGTACTTGACCCACCTCTGTTGTCTCAGATTTAAGTCACTCTGCGTAAAGATATACTTGAGGCTCTGGTGGTCAGTATATACCACAAAATGCTCTCCCAAAAGATAGTGTCTCCGACAATGAAATGTATGAACAACAGCAACCAACTTCAGGTCATGCGTAGGATAGTTCTTCTCATTTGGCCTCAACTGCCATGATCCATATGCAACAACACGATCCTCCTACATAAGCACTGCTCCAAGCCCGATGCCAGATGCATCACAGAAAACTGTATAACTCTTTCCCGGTTCTGGCAGAACTAGAATCAGTGCAGAAGTCAATCTCCCCTTCAGCTCCTAAAAGGCTGAATCCCAGGTTTCTGACCAAACATACTTCACACCTTTCTTAGTCAAGCCCATAAACGGCACTACCAGGTGTGAGAAGTCCTGTATAAACCGCCTGTAGTAACCATCCAGTCCTAAGAAACTCCATACCTTGAAGACATTCTTTGCTTCCTCCCGGGTAACTACCACTCTAACCTTCTCTGGGTCTACTAATACTCCTGTCTCTGAGATGACATGACCCAGGAAGTGAATCTCATCCATCCATAAGTGGCACTTAGAGAGCTTCACAAATAACTGATGCTCTCTTAGTGTACTCAATATGATCTCAATATGGGTATCATGGACGTGTCGAGTTTGAGATTACACAAAGATATCATCCAAGAAAACCACCCTAAAGGAATCCAAGTAAGGATGGAAAACTTTGTTCATCAGTTCCATGAAGACTTCTGGCGCGTTCTTGAGACCTAATGGAATAACCAAATACTCGTATTGACCATACCTACTCTAGAAAGATGTAAGAGGTATATCCTATGGTCTGACACACAACTAATGATAGTCGGATCTCAAGTAGATCTTCTAGAAAACCCTTTCTCCTCGAAACTGATCAAAAAGATCATAAATCCTTGGTAAGGGATACCGGTTCTTGACTGTTAATAGGTTCATCTTCCAATAATCCACACAAATCCATAAATTACCATCCACCTTCTTCGCAAACAAAATAGGCGAACCCCGAGGGGAAGTACTGGGTCGGATAAAACCCTTTGCCTGAAGCTCCTCAAACTGCTTCTTGAGCTCTTGAAACTCAGGAGTAGACATCCTATATGGAGGTATGGATACTAGTGCTACTCCTGGAACAAGCTCAATAGAGAATTCTACCTAATGCTCTGGCGGAAACCTTAAAAAGTATTCTGGAAAGACATCCGGAAAAAAATCAACCACTGGAGGAAGACCATTTGAGAAGTCCCCTGATCGTCCAGATATAAACTAGAAATGTTGGCAGTGACACCGCTCAACCAATGATGCTCTGGTCCAGCTCTGCTTGCCTGGACATCCCATTATCCCTTGTCAAGAAAAGATATGCCCTCTAGTGACGTAAAACTCACCCTGTGGTGATAGCAATCGACAAGGGCCTGAAAAGTAACTAGCCAGTCCATTCTGAGAATGAAATCATAACATGTCATATATAGGAAATAAAGATCCCACAAGAAGTGACACCTACCAACCTCAAGGGCACACTCCTTACACTGATGCACACTAGCAGTTATATGTCCCAAGGAAGTGTCTAGTGTCATCATATCCTCAGAAGTAAAGATAGTAAGTTTAAGTCTCTCCACCGTGTGCACAGAAATAAAGCTATGAGAATCTCCTATATCAAAAGGTACATAAGATAAAACTGAGGCTACTAAGATCGTACCTCGCACTGTGGAAGGTCCAGGATCCTACTCCCGATGAATCTTCTCTACCACAAATGTTTGGCCAGTACCAGGCCCTGTGTAGCAGCCTGAGATCCCTGAGCTGATCCTCTTTGATCCTGACCACCACGTCCATGGCCTCTACCCTGGCCTGAACGGTAAACCTGCTCATGTATGTGGAGTTGAAACTGATCCTCCTTCGTTAGCCGCTCGAAGAAGAACCTTGCAAAACTGTTGTAGGTGACCCATCTTGCCGCAAGCTCGGCACTCCACTGGGTCCCTTGGGCACTGTGGCTTCTTATACCCATCCTTCCCACACTGGTAGCACACAACCTTTCTACCTGAAGGAACATCTTTCTTCCTCGAGTCACCTCGTGTAGACTCTCGATGGTGCTTCCTGCTGTCAGTAGAAAGAGTAATGACTCTGGATGTTGAACCTCTCTGGCTCACTACTCCAATATCTCTTAGATTCCTCTCTGTGATCAATTCCCGGTTGACTATCAAAGAAATAGAAGTCAACTGTAAGACGTTTACCTGCGATCTGATCTCTGGTCTGAGGCCCTCCTCAAAATTCCTCGCTAAAAACAGCTCGTCATTCCCCAGAACGGGAGTGAAATGTTGTAACTCAGTGAAACAGGAGTAATACTCCATAACTGATAGAGTACCATGCTGCAGGTTCATGAAATCTCTGGCTCTGTCATCCATCTGCGTCGCCGGGTAGAAGTATTCATAGAACGTATGCTGAAACTCCTCCCAAGAAACTATCTGCTGACGCCCTGCCTGAGAAACTACGTCTCACCATCTCTTGGCGGAATCTCGCAGCATGTAAGTCGAAAGCTTCACCCTTCTGTCTGGGGGTGTCTTGAGATGATCAAAGATAGAAACCATAGCTTCAAACCAGGATTCATCAGCCTGAGGTCCTCCATCCCCTGAGAACTTGGGAGGATGCTGCTGCTGGAAGACTCGTGTAACCTCTGCCTTAGACTGGGTAGGTTGTTGAGCTCCCTGAAAGGTTTGTATGAACCTCATGAATCCCTCATGGAACTGTGTGTCTGCACCAGTATCCGGGATAACTACCCGTGCCATATCCGGCGTACGATCATTTTCAGATCCCTGACGTGCAACAGGAGGACATCTTGGTGGCATGATTCTGCAAGGTCAAAAGCACACCTTGATTAGTAACAAGTACAGTTTCAACTTAAGAGAGCAAAAATGGAACAGAAGAGGAAAACTTTTAAAACTGGAAAACATGGTTACACGGCATGTAGTTCCCACAAACAACGTCTTCCAGAAAGATTTTACTTAGGCGTCTACATCAGCCAAGATGGCTGTGTAAACCCAAAATAAACGGCGTGTTCTTACATATACACGGCGTGTACTGCCCTTTTTACTTCTTCCTGGTTACTCCTACATGACTAAGTCACACTAAATGTCCCAGCCGAGGACCACACAGTGTGTCTATCCACTACACATCATGTCTCTAAGGTTTTTCCCCTATCCGTGTCATTAGTCACATGGACTGGTACACGGACTAATACTAAACGGCGTGTTGACAACGTACATGCCGTGTTGTCCCAAAGATTTTCTAACCCATGTATTCAACTACATGGTTGGGTCATACGGACCATTACAACATGGAGTGTCAACATGGTACACGGTGTGTTGTTCTTGAGGTTTTCCAGCCCATGTATTCAACTACACGGCTGGGTCACATGGAAGAAAATTACACGACGTGTAGTTCAAAGTACACGACGTGTACTTCAAAGTACACGGCGTGTAACCGTGAAAAGTAGTTCTTCCCGAACAGAAGAAAACATGGTGTGTGTTCATAAGGACACACGTCGTGTTTTCTAGGTTTCTGGGCAGTAGTCATACAAAACTCCCCAAAACCACTGAAAAACATTGAAAACCATCACCTATGTGTCAAATTATGATTTTTGGGGGGCCATACTCCCCGCGAATCAAATCTTGACATCATAACAATGCATATAACAATTAAATAGTATGATAATCCCATGATCTTCCAAATTCTGATCCTCAAGGGCCCATAACACCTCTAAGACCAAATATTGGTGTCCATGCTAAATAAGCTGTAAAATAAACAATACCCTACCAGCATAGCAGGTATCTCTATCACAACAACTATCACAACATCATGCATAATCTATCATGACATCTATCACAATATCATGCAATCTATAATGCACCATAGATGGCATGGTAAAATGCATGACATGTAATTTTCTAACCAGTGCATATATGATGCATGAGATGGCATACCCTCATCTCATCGGGTTGCAACAAAATAGAACCACAATCATATAAATTGTAGCAACACAAAACAAGTGCATCACCCAACGGTGAAATATAATCAATTGTAACACTTGAAAAAACTAAAAAGTGCAATTACGAGGTAGTATAGATTTTCCCTGTACATGGGTTAATTACTCCCGAGAGCAGTTAAGTACCAACTACCCATTCCTTCTTATCCCTGTCTATTGTCACCAAACATTAAGGAAATAGAAAAGAAAGAAAACCCCTCTGATACCACTTTGTAACAACCTGAATCTGGAGCCACTCAACAGGCGCCCCATACCCGGTTCGCCACATGACCTCAAGCGTGTTTCCCCAAACACCAGAGGCTTCCGACTAGCAGTGACGGCCTTGGTGAGTTATTGGGGAAACTATGCCCTCATTTGGTAAAGTCTGCAGCGGAAGGAAAATGACATAAACAATAGTGGAAGCAGTAAACAGCACACGACAACTGAAACTAAACAGCGGTAGAAATGTATAATGTAATAATGATGTAGCATGGCATATGTTTCTATAGAAAGCAGTAAACAAAACAACATGCTAAAATACAACTGAACCCAAGTAGAAAAAGTAAACAGCAAACTCCAGAAACATCGCAAGCCTAAGCTTGGTCACATTCTCTCCAGCTCTAACCAGCAATCAAGCACCTGAGGTAGAAGGGCCATAATCTCTATCCACACCTACAACCATATAACCTGTTCGGGTTGAAAAGCAGGACCCAAATAGGTTGTGAGACTAATCCCAGTAGGCAACCACCAAAATATCTGTTCCCTACTGTTAGTGAGCAATATAGAAAAAGTAATGGAAATAAATGCAGTAGAGAAAATAGGGTACACTAAAGTAACAATCCTACAATTCTCCATTCACATTTATTTATTAATTTAATTCAATCATTTAATCATGAACCAAGAATCTAGCCAAAATTCCTATAGTACACAGGCATAGCAAGTAACACAACAGGTATCTCAACAGACTACCTAAACTACAAGAAGTACAAACCCAAGCTTGTTCTTTGTCTTGGTGGACTCATCACAACTATCCAACAATATTTATTACACTGACCCTCTGGGTGGCTCACCTGGGCAGGCCCTTATGGTCAAGCATTCGAACAAAGCCAAACACACTCTAAGGAAGCACTCAACGTCAATTCCCCCTATAGTCTTGCAACGATACTATAGACTCTCTAAGGAAGCACTTACGTCTAATTCCCCCTTTAGTATCGATTCAATAATTATCAGACCCTCTAAGAGAGAACAAAGTCAATCCCCCTTATTGTCTCATAATGGTAATAATTAAACAGGACCTCTGAGGAAGCACTCAACGTCAATTCCCCCTATGGTCTTACTACACCAGGTTCCCGAAGCCCAGAGTAAAAGCAATCATACGTAAATGATTCGTAGAAGCCCTAAGTATGTTCAGAAAACTACTTGGCTAATAGATACAATGAAACAAAAGCATTTAAATAGCATACAATACATGCAATCAACTATATCAAGTCAAGCAAGCAAAGAAACAAGGTCTGCTTCACAGGCAACCTAAGCCAAACAGCGATAAACATCCAAAATAAGGGAAACATCCATGGGGTAATCCTCAAACATGCTAAAAATAAATTATTAATCATCTAATAACCTCAAGCATACATGCAATCTAAGGCAGATAACAAAACAGGATCATAACCCTAACCCGAGATACCCGATACATGGGTACCCGGCACTTTTGCACCAAAAACTCAAAGACATTCAATGTAGGGAAAAAACTACCTAGCTCAATCCTCGTAGATTGATATACTTGATCATTGGCCTGTGAATTGTTCTAAAATGGATTAGATCAGAAAAAACATCTAAAATGCTCAACCTCAGATAACTCACATGAAAGGAAGAATTTAAAAAAGAGGCCAAAGAAGAACCAAGAACTCCCCACTGCGATTCTATTGCAACCGAAGGTGTTCGATTTGGATAGCCAGTGATGGATCGGTGGCTCAGAGAAGATTTGGCCTCCTCGGATGCTCTGGGCAGAATTAGGCAGAGAAGAAGACGAAAATAGGGTTAAGGCGCGACCCTGGTCCGATTAATGAAATAAAAAGAAAAGTACACGGCGTGTACTTCATGAGTACATAGCGTGTACTCGCCCTTTCCGTAAACCGCATTAAGTGGCCTCCATATCACCGCTACACACCGTGTGTGTGGACCGAACACGGCCAGCACTCGGCCTCATGTGGGAGAAAAGTACACAACGTGTACTAATAAAGTACACAGCATGTACTCTGAAAATTCCCAGATTTTCCCCTTTTTCTCAAAAACAACCATAAAAGGAAAAACATACCCGAAATAAAGATCTGGGTTATTATAGGTGGTCCCCACCTCCAACTTCCACTTGGGTGGTTATAAAAAAATAAAACACGTGTCATTTTATTTTATTATTTCCACAAAAAACCCAAAAACTAACTTTCACACTCGTCCATCTGCCATCAAGGTGAAAGTCGCCTTAAGTGAATATTGGTGCTGCAAGTTCAACGGTGCCCTCATCTTTCAATTCTAAGCACCAGTTCAAAAGTTATAAAATTCCACTCGCGTGTTTATTGAATGTACCTGAAAAAAAGTTCAAAAAATTATTATCATTCACCCTCAACCCACGCCAGTCGAGGTTAGGCTCTGCCTAGGTGAAACATTCCCCAAATAACCCAACGATACTCTTGGATTTTCAATCCGAGTTACTGTTTATAAGTTATGAATTTTACAATAAAATAATTGTCACATAATTATTTTATTTTCGGCCAAAAACTAACTTTCTCTAATGGCCCACACCGGCCAAAGTTAGTATCTTCTTAAAGAAATCATACCCTCATGAGTTCAACGGTGGTCTCAAATTTTTAATCCGAGTTACCGTCTATGAGTTATAAGTATTTGAAAAATAAAAAAAAATTATTTTATTATTTTATTTACGATTATGTCATTTTTGGTTTCTCTCACAGGAGGGCCACGCCGACTAATCTTAAGTCGTTCCTAGGGTAAACCCAACATCCTGAGAAAAATAGTGCCCTCAGATTTATGATATGTGTATCCATTTAAGAGTTATTCCACTTTTTCAGTAATACTGCTTACACGCGTTTACTTAAGCTTAAAAAAATTTTGACGGATCATTATGGGAACTCCGGGCCTCGGAATCACACGCTGTCATATTTCACGGACTCTTAAAATTCCCATATATTTAAAAAAAATACATGGAAATTTTGAGTGTTTACATTCTCCCCACCTCAGGTCTCTACGTCCCCATAATCCACAACTCAAACTAAGGGAACAAGTGGGGGTACTGAGTATGCATCTGAGCCTCCCGCTCTCATGTGCTCTCCTAGAGGTTCTCGTGCTACAAGTGAATGTGAACCAGAGGTATCGACCATCCACGAAGGACCCAATTTTTTCAATCCTCAGTCTCTACTGGAACCTCCGTAAAAGTCCCCCCATCGTCGACGTCCAGCTCTCTGTGGTCAATAACGTGATAAGGGTCGTGCACGTATCTCCTCATCTAGGATACGTGGAAGACGTTGTGCACCCGGTGCATCTGAGATGGTAGATCTAAGTGGTAAGACACCTTGCCAACTCTGTTGAGAACTTGAAAAGGTCTGATGAATCTTAGAGATAACTTGTCGCCTCGGCCAAATCTCTGCAAACCTCATCGAGGTGAGACCTGCAGAAAGACATGGTCGCCATCCTCAAAATCCAGAGGTCTCTATCTCCTATTGGCATATGACTTCTTCCTAGTCTGTGCAGTCTTCATCCGCTCATGGATGATCTTCACCTTCTCTGTGGTAGCCCGTACCATCTTTGGTCCCACTAGTGTTGACTCCCCTGGGTCAGTCTAGCACAAAGGTGATCTGCAAGGTCACCCGTATAAGCCTAAAAAGGTGTTATCCCAATGGTGGAGTGATATCTATTGTTGTATGGAAACTCCACCAAAGGTATGTGATCCTCCCAGCTGCGACCGAAGTCGAGGACCCAAGCACGCAGCATGTCCTCGAAGGTCTGAATGGTCCGCTCAGTCTGACCATCCGTTTGAGGATGGAAGGCGGTGCTCAAACGAAGCTTTGTCCTGAAAGCCTCCTACAACCCCTTCCATAGACGGAGAGTAAAATTTGTGTCATGATCGGAGACAATCGTTGAGGGTACTCCATGTAATTGCACAATCTCTAGCACATAGAGGCATCCCAAGCTCTCTACTAAACCCTGCTCTCTGATCGGTAGGAAGTGGGATGACTTGGTGAGTCAGTCCAGCACAAAGGTGATCTGTAAGGTCACCCATATAAGCCTCAAAAGGTGTCATCCCAATGGTGGAGTGATATATATTGTTGTATGGAAACTCCACCAAAGGTATGTGATCCTCCCATCTGCGACCGAAGTCGAGGACCCAAGCACGCAGCATGTCCTCGAGGGTCTGAATGGTCCGCTCAGTCTGACCATCCATCTGAGGATGGAAGGCGGTGCTCAAACGAAGTTGTGTCCTGAAAGCCTCCTAAAACCCCTTCCATAGACGGAAAGTAAAATGTGTGTCATGATCGGAGACAATCGTTGAGGGTACTCCATGTAACTGCACAATCTCTAGCACATAGAGGTGTCCCAAGCTCTGTACTAAACCCTGCTCTCTGATCGGTTGGAAGTGGGATGACTTGGTGAGTCAGTCGACGATCACCCAAAACGAGTCATGTCCCCTAGATGTACGTGGAAGTCCTATCAATAATTCCATTGATATCTCATCCCACTTCCACTCTGGGACCTCTAAAGAATGAACTAAGCCTACTGGTACCTGATGCTCTGCCTTCACTTGATGAAAAGTGAGGCACCAAGAGAAAAACTCTGCAACTAATTTCTTCATTCCTGGCCACCAGTGCTGTTGCTGGATATCCTGGTACTTCTTCGCCACTCCTGGATGTACCGCTAGAGGGGATGTGTGGAAATCCCTAAACAGTTCCTCCTAAAGTGACATTGGTACCATGGTATGTCCTCTGAAGAGAATGGAGTGCTCCCCACCTTCAAAAAATCCATCAGGTACATGCCCTGTGGATATCTGAGCACGTCCTGTCTTGCAGTCAGTGTCCCCATACTGCGCCTCCCTGACTTGATAAATAAGTGGGGGTGTGACTATAAGAGACTGTAGGAAAGATGCTCTATCTCTATCCACAAAGGATATCTTCAAAGCAGTTAGATGCTCTATCGCCTCACTCAGTAAATGCAGGCCAGACCTCCTGCTGATTGCGACTGCTACCATGTTTCCCTTCCTGGAAGTATAGAATATCGTAAAGTCAACTTCATCTTCCACAAGAGTGAGGTTAGATGACTTAGGAGTGATTGGATCCACCCTTCTATGCATGATTTTATCCTATGTTTCCTCAGTTTCCTTTTTTTACTGACCAAGGAAAACCCCATTCCAACATTTTAGATAAACCACAACCTCTTTTCCTAATACAGTCAATCTGAGTGTGAACTGTGGATGTCAAGTTCAAACCCAAACTAACGTCGTAAGGCCTCAACACTGCCACCAAGAGGTTACAATCGAAACTCTCACCTCAAGGGTCATATCAAACCTTCGGTGTAAGTGTGATTATCGAGGCTCCTCCCAAAGGTATCTCCATACGTGAGGGTCAAGTCAATGGTTTAACCAAAAACTCTAGGTCCTGGACAAGATTCGTGGAAGGAAGGAATGATTGGTCCCTTTTTTAATGGATATGGCATCTATTAATAGACACATACCATACCTCAAATCATTCTTAGAGCCCTAGGGTTTCACTCCTTGACCGCATGAAGCTACTATATTATCATATCCTTCAGTTCCCTGAGCCTGGTAGGGTCCAAAAAAAGGGGGGTGGTAGTAACATGATGAAAAGTACATCACCTCATGCTTCTCTCCTAGCTCTACTTCCATGTTTTCTTCCCTACAGAATCATTTGTCCCTAACACTACTTATTCCTGCAACATTTTAAAAGCCTAAGTCTCTGAGGATGGCACCATTTTTCTGCTTTCTCACTACTAACATTCGCTGGCTGTATCCGCTTAGCTAAAGAACATTTAACCACAAAGTTTCTCTCTATCACCTTAACATAAGTAAGAATGCATAGAGGAATAGTGCTGGCTTGGATGTCCTTTAAACACACCTCGCTCGGATGTTCGAGCTTTGAAGCACTGATGGTATCATATTCATCGAGTACTAGGAAATATTGGTACGCCTCGATGAATACTCTACAACTAACATGTCGTCCTGCCGAAGATATAGAAGTTCTAGAGAACTCTCAGCCACCTCCTCGAGATAGTCCTCAGCCACTTGTGAGTCAGTCTCACCTCAGAACTTGAGGGGTATCTGATGCTGAAACACATGTAAGGTACTAATCCTACATTTTTCCTCTACCGGTACCGCCGGTTGTAACTGCTGACCAACAGGTAGTGATATGGCTGGCACACTACCCAAAGGTACTCTCTCAGGAAACAGTCCACGTACCGAAGCCTCTTCACTAAGCAGACTATCCTCATGGTCACTCATTGAAAAATACTATCATCTAAGATCACCATCTACTCTACTGGTGTCTCAACTAGACGGGAATCTCTAGCAATCGCCTCTAGCCAGCCCTCAGTTGCGTGGGAATCTATCTCTCCTTGAAACCTCATAGGCCACTGCTGCTGGAACTCGTGCAATGTTCTCAGTCGGCGTGCACCATCCGCCAGTATGGCTGGTGGTATCTTTTCTCCAATGGGTGGTGGTGCTGTTGGTACACCACCCGAAGGTTCCAACATAGTAATAGGTCCCAACACCGGAGCCTCATCGTTCGGTGGGCTATCAGTGTGTACAACTCTCAGAACTCTAATTGGTTGTCTGCATGGAGGCATCTAAAAGAAACAGATGTGACACGATCAAAATATTATACCTGGTGAGTTGACCTAGTGAGATGACTAAATAAATCACAAAGAAAACACACACACAATCGGTGTTTTCATGCACTGAGTTGAAAATCTGAAGTTAGGGTCCTGGTGTATGGATACGTCATCCGTCGCACCAACACTGGACTCCCTGAACTAAAAACTTCAATCAATACACTTAACACTATTGCTTCACAGAAAATATCAGAGTCCTGAGTTTTGTGGTAGAACCAACTCCTCTGATACAAAATTGTCATGACCTGTCCCC
Organism: Viscum album; assembly: GCA_963277665.1. Taxonomy (NCBI): domain Eukaryota; kingdom Viridiplantae; phylum Streptophyta; class Magnoliopsida; order Santalales; family Viscaceae; genus Viscum; species Viscum album. The sequence goes on along the minus strand of OY728152.1, from coordinate 1,522,002,973 downwards.
CAGGGCCCGTTTCGTTACTACCCCAAACCTTCCTTCCATAGGACAGGGGTTAGAGACTAGCACCAAAGGCATAATTCCCTAAAACTGGGAAGGCATTACTTTTATGATCTATAAAAGCAAACATATAGATACAAAACACTAGCTAAACTGTATAACAAAAGAGTGATGAAAAGTAAAGGGGACAGAAATACAAGCCCAACTGTAAAGTACAAGGAACTGGAAGTACAAGTACAACTGAAAAAGGAAAAACTGTTGTTGGGTCATCCTCTGGAATTTCCACCTGAAGAGTAGGTACAGATATCCTCCTCACTACTCCATGTATTTCAGTCTTCTCCGTGTACCAACTCGCCGTAAGGTCCACCTCCGAGTATCGTCCAGTCCTGATACTCTCAGCCTCAATCATCAATGTACGTCGTCTGCATCCAACACAACAAGGTGCAGGCATAGCCCATGCAGGGGTGAGTATAACGATACTCAGTGGGGACCCCAAGACCCTCAAGGTCTCACAACATCCAACAAGGATAAACCAAAAAGTTTGAAATAAAAAAGATAACCCCACCTAGGTATATTCCCATACATATACCTAAGTTATCAAGTAATCAATCTCAATCATGAGGTAAACACAAAAGTTACTGAATCAGCTCACACAGGTATACAACTTATGTAGAGAGATAGAGATGATTAGAAGTAGAAACTGAATCATATTCTCTGTTGAAACCATGTAGGATCCTGGTACAGTAATCAGAGCTTTCAAACCCACATAGGATCCTGGAATAGTAGTCAGAACTGTCGAACCCACATAGGATCTTGGAAGAGTAGTCAGAGCTGTCAAACCCACATAGGATCTTGGAACAGTAGTCAGAGTTGTCGAACCCACATAGAATCTTGGAAGAGTATTCAGAGCTGTCGAACCCACTTTGGATCTTGGAACAGTAGTCAGAGCTGTCGAACCCAAGTAGGATCCTCGAATAATAGTCAGAGCTATCGAACCCACGTAGGATCCTAGAACAGTAGTTAGAGCTGTCGAACCCACATAGGATCCTGGAACAGTAGTCAGAGCTATCGAACCCACGTAGGATCCTAGAACAATAGTCAGAGTTGTGGAACGCACGTAGGATCCTGGAACAGTAGTAAGAGCTGTAAAACCCATGTAGGATCCTGGAACAGTAGTCAGAGCTATCAAACCCACGTAGGATCCCAGAACATTAGTCAGAGCTATCGAACCCACGTAGGATCCTGGAATAGTAGTCAGATCTGTTGAACCCACGAAGAATCCTGGAACAGTAGTCAGAGCTATCGAACCCACATAGGATCCTGGAATAGTAGTCAGAGCTTTCAAACCCACGTAGGATCCTAGAACAGTAGTCAAAGCTTTCAAACCCATGTAGGATCCTGGAATAGTAGTCAGAGTTGTCGAACCCACGTAGGATCCTGGAACATTAGTCAGAGCACTCGAACCCACGTAGTATCCTGAATAATAATCAGAGTTGTCGAACCCACGTAGGATCCTGGAAGAGTAGTCAGAGCTCTCGAACCCACATAGGATCCTGGAACAGTAGTCAGAGCTGTCGAACCCACGTAGGATCCTGGAATAGTTGTTAGAAAGCAGTCAGCCATAGGGTTCCCGCACAAATCACGCTTGATTTCAGGAGGGTCCGCTCCTCAATCCAAGTGTTGATACATAAAATTCCATTAATTCCCAAGAAAAAGTATCCCAAAGTTCTTCCACATCATAGGGGTATCAACATAACTGACGACGCGTCAATCGGACGCCTGGTCTGTGAGTTATTAGCCTTTTAGTCTTGGGGGCTCGGTTGGATTCGTGATCGGTCTAACCTGACCATATCTCAACTATACCCAAAACTTCAGTGGGGTATACAAAAAGGGACTGTCGCGCTCCAGGAATACCAGCACTGCTGAAAATTTGTCAAATGGACGTCTGGTGCTAAAGATATGGCCAAAAGAAAGTAAAAGGTAGGTAGTAGGCCCGGGTCCAGTCCGACCCGGTCGAACCGACCCATCCCAACATAGTTTGGCTCGGAGGCACCGTGAGGGGTGCGGGAGGCTGGCTTGGCCAAGAACACATGGGCCGTGGTTCAGTGGCTTGTCCCGGGAGGCCGGGGATGGTTCGGCCAGCGCCGCGAGGGGCGCGGCTCGACCCAAATGGCCGAGGCTGGTTCAGCCAGCGGTGGCGTGGGGCCCGCGGGGCATGTGGAGTGCGTGGAGGCTAGAGGCTAGTGCGGCTCAGTCCGGTGGGGCTGGCGCAGTTTGGCCGGGGCGCCGCAAGGGGGGCCGAGGGTCAGCGTAGTTCAGCAGGGGCGCCGCGAGGGCGGCCGCGGGCAGGGGCGGTTCAGGCCGGCGAGACCAGTGTGGTTCGGCCATGGTGACGTGGGATGGTGGGTCCGAGAGGCGCGGGTGGCTGGCAGGACACCACGGTTCGGCCCGGGGTAGCGGAGATGGTTCGGCAGACAGACGGGGTGGCCAGGACCAGTTCGGCCGGTGTATGGCACGGGCGGAAGGCGGCGCAGGTCGCGAAGGCCACAGGTACTGCTGTCGTTGCGTACGTCACATTCATCATCTCATCATCTCATCACCATACCAAAGAACATCAGAAACAAGAACGGTGAAGGAGTCGGACCTTGTTGGTTTTTCCCGCACCCTCTGTGTTTAGGGTGGTATCAAGCGGACCAATTCTTTCTTGAATTACGAAGAACTAACAAGAAAAGAAGATGGAAGAAGAAAAGTCTATCAACACGTCACACCTTCCCGCAGAAACAATTCCCAACCCGAAAGGAAAATAAACCACAATAATTCTTTGTCTTAGAAGGGAATAATTAAAGGAATAATATCATATTCAAATAAAACCCCTACTTGTTCGTTGTCTGTTGACAAAGTCGTAGGGAAGAAGACAGAGTTGTCATCGTTCGTCGTGTCCGCCGCACTCTTCCAATACCGAGCTCGTGCGTCGGTCCATTGACGATGATGAGGAGAGAGGTTCAGTCCTCAAAGACGTCCCACGTCAGTATGAGTCCAAGGATGAAGGTCGAAGGAGATCGTTCTTCATAGTCGAGGCGTCCCTCATCGGCGTTCTTCATCGGGAGCGTTCTTCATTGGGAGCTTTCTCCCAAGCTCTCTCTCTTCTCCCAAATTCCACCAAAATGCAAAGACGTTCCAAAATAATAGATTAGGCCATATATTATTTTGTTGGAGAGAATTTGAAAAGCCAAATTAATTATGGTGGGTGGCATAATTAATCAAGAGAAGGGTTGGCACACTTAATTGGTGAGTTGGCACAATTAATTGAGTAGAGGAGCTCAAGAGACTCTCCCTCATTTATGAGGGAGTTGAGTGGTTTCCCTCATTTAATTGGTGGGTTTAGTCTCGGGTGGTCCCCACACAATAACCTCCCATGGGAGGTTAGGTTAGGGTGGGGCCCACCACCATAACCTCTCATGGGAGGTTAAGGTGTGGTGGTCCCCACCTCCAACTTCCACTTGGGTGGTTATAATAAAATAAAACATGTTCCATTTTATTTTATTATTTCCACGAAAAACCCAAAAACTAACTTTCACCCTCATCCATATGCCATCGAGGTGAAATTCGCCTTAAGCAAATACCGGTGATGCGAGTTCAACGGTGCCCTCAGATTTCAATTCTGAGCACAGGTTCAAAATTTATAAAACGCCACTCACGTGTTTATTGAACGTACATGAAAAAAAAGTTCGGAAAATTCTTATCAGTCACCCTCGACCCGCTCCGATCAAGGTTTGGCTCTACCTAGGTGAAACATGCTCCAACAAACCCAACGGTAATCTCATATTTTCAATTTGAGTTACTGTTTAGACGTTATTAATTTTACAATAAAATAATTGTCACTTAATTATTTTATTTTTGGCCAAAAACTAAATTTCTATGGTGGCCCGCGTCGGCCAAAGTTAGTATCTTCTAAAAGAAATCATACCCTCATGAGTTAAGCGGTGGTCTCATATTTTTATTCTGAGTTACCACTTGTGAGTTATAATCATTTGAAAAATAAAATAATTTATTTAATTATTTTATTTAGGATTATGTCATTTTTTGGTTCTCTCACAGGAGGCATGCGCCAGCTAATCTTAAGTCGCGCCAATGGTAAACTTGCCATCCTGAGCACAACGGAGCCCTCAGATTTATGATCTGAATAACCGTTTAAGAGTTATTCCACTTTTTCATGAAAATTGCTTATGTGTGTTAACTTAAGCTTAACAAAACTTTGAAGGATCAATTTGGGCACTCTAGGCCTCAGAATCGCACGCCGTCAGATTTTGAGGACTTGTAAAATTCCCATATATTTAAAAAAAAAATACATGGAAATTCTTGGTCTTTACAAAGAACTCAAAATAACAACACCAAAGGGAATTTCTCATGAACAAAACTTCAAAAAAACCTTCAATGTGCTTAGAACCATTGTAATTTAACACCCCCAAGTTCATCATATCCCTAAACGCTAGATCACACACCCATGAATCAAAAATGGTGCTCACCATGGCTAGAAAAACGCCCACCTCCAGGGTGTGGTGAACCTAAAGATGAAAAAACACTCAACTATCACATCTGAAACTCCCTAAATCTCCCTATCAACACCTTTAATCCCCAATAAAATGAAAAGGGAGGGATTCATAAAACTAATACATTGCATTAGATACCTAAAAAACAATTTGCATCCTTGAGAATTTAAACAAAACCTAGGAAGGAAATATAGGGGAATAAAACAACCACCCCATGAGATACCTCTCAAGGATCATGATAAAAGAAAACACCCCCAACACATCAAAAGTAAAAGTGTGTAAAAATTCAACATCACCAAATAAATCATAAACCAATAGGTTCATAGATATAATATCAATAAAAAACAAACATCAAATAAATTGGTATATTTATCATGCATCTATTAATCATTTTACCAATTACTCTCCTCCATACCATTGTACTGCTATAAGATATAAACAAAATAAATAGAACGTCCATATAACACCTTCTCTAGATAGTATTAAATCTAGGTAAGCCACTAATCAAAGGTCACATCATCCTCAAAATCCATCTTTTCCCAATTTATGACATGGGAATAATCATTAATATATTAGCGAATCTATAACACATGAAATATTTCAAGCATACGAATCATTTTTTGTGGAAATTATTATAGATATGAAATAACTTCAATATGTTCCAACACATAAAAAGTTCAAAAAAATCATGGATAAACCATACTCCCATGATTGAACCTAAACTTCTTATGATGATAATATAAATTCAAGAATACATGATCTCCAATTTCAAACTCTATAGGCCTCCTTCTATGAAAAGAATAAGACTTTTGGTGATCATGTGCTACCTTCATCTACTCATGAATCAAATGTACCGTCTCTGTTGTTATCTATAAAAAATATGGTCTAAAAATAGTTGAATCTTCAACCCAGGTATAAAAAATGCGAGAATGGTAAGGGAGAGAATATAACACTTAAAATGAAGCATAAAAATATTGGGGCGATAAATATTATTATAAGTGAACTCCACCAAGGTCAAGTGCCTTGCCCACAAACCTCTGGAATCAAGAATGAATTTATGCAACATAACCTCTAAATTATGGATAGTCTGATTTGTCTAAATGTTTATCTGTGGATGAAAACTGGTTCTAAAGAAAATTTGAGATCCAAAAGCATATTGGAGACCATTCTAAACTCTGGAGGTAAAATAGGGGCCAGGACTAGAGATGATTTTCTTCAAAACCCCATGAATTCTTTCCACCTACTTTCAGATATTACCTTTACAAAACATCATCTGAGTTTGACTCCATAACCACTAAGAAGTGAGATGACCTCATCATGAAATCCATAATCTCTTATATTGAATCAGAACCTCTCTGAGATCGATCAAAACTAGTGATGAATTCCATCAAGATGTCCTTACACTTCCACTTTGGTATATAGAATTACTGAAGTAAACAACCAAGAACATGCTTCTCAACTTTCACACTATATAAAACAAAACATCAATACATGAAATCAACAATTGATCACTTCATCCTAGACAAAAAACTGAACTCATAATGAATGATACATCCTATCCACACCAGGATATGCTGAAAAAGGGTGAACTATGGAACTCACGGAGAACCATGGTATACATCACTGAAGGATGGAAGACAATCCCCTAAAATGAAATCTAATGTAGATCATCCCTGAACCATCCCTCGAGAGATTCACCACAAAAAAAATTTGATATCTCTAAACCTCTACCTTAGAATACCCCAGCTAGGAATCCTCCACCTACTTCCCTAAAAATGAATGCACCATCATCTGATAAAGTAATATTCTACCATCAACTTCATTGAGATCAAGGTGCATCATAAAGAGATCTTGAATCAATCTCCAAGCGTTACCAAACTCATTCAAAGCATCACTATGAAAATTCCTCCTCAAATAATTAGCCACAACATTCCCTTTCCCTAATGTATAGGAAGTCTTGAAGACATAATACTATAAAAATTCTATTCACTGTCACTACCCCAAATTCAAATTACACTAAGATGATATGCTTAAAACTCTTTTTATTTTTGAGGACCACAAATTACCTCCCATGAAGTAATATTGCCAAACATTTAGAGAAAAAAACTAAAGTAAGATCAATATCATGGGAAGAAAAGTTACACTCTTGATTTCATAATTACCAAGACCCATAAGATATAATTTATCTCTATTAATTAAGAATTAAACCCAATTCATAACAAGAATAATTTTAATAAAACTTGAAAATGAATCCTTATAGAAAATAAGGAAACTAATCACTGAATATATACTCCATAAAATACTCAAAACTGGCCTTGAACTAGTCAGTACAAACAAAAAACTGATTCATTTTTTTTTTCAAATTTATCATAGTAGTCCTAATCTGAGAGAATTTAGCTATGAAATTCCTAGAATACCCAAAATACCAAGGAAACTCTGCAAATTCAAAATATTATTAGGGGATACCCAAGAAACAAACACCTCAAACTTTAAAGGATCTATAACATCCATATTTTTTAAAATAAATAAAAGGATCAGTATTGTACATGATATGCCACATCGAGTTTAAGTGAACAACTAAATATTATCATTTTAATGTTACTATTATAACCTAGCGGTTAAAATGGAAGAATAAACAATATTAACTGAATTTTGAAAATATTATTTACACACACACACACACAGAGATATATATATATATATATAATTCTTTGACCAATTAATTATTAATGTATATAAAACCCTTTTTAAAATAAAAGGAATCGTTTTTTTTTTGAAAAACTATTTTAATATAGACAAGGGTATTTTATAACAATAAATAAAAAAATCAATCTTGTTGGATTATATTAATGAAATATATAAATATATATATATATATATATAATATTTATTCTAATATTTAACATTAATTTTATGTGTTTTCTATACATTATATAAGAATAAGTCCAATTTTACACATAAAAGAAGTATTTCTCAAAAATTTCACTTTTGCCGCCTTTTGATTGTGCACCTATTTTAAATCTATTTTTGTCACTTTTATAAATAATATTTAAAAAAATAAACTTCTTATTTGTAATAGGGGAATAAAAATTTACTTTGGTTAACTTTTAGATATTTTTTTGATAAGATTTATTTTTTGATGAATAGTGAAAAAAAATAATGTATTTTATTTGAAAACTAAATTTTCATAAAATTTATTTATAGTGTAAAATAATGTTTTTGAATGGTTTTAAAGTATAATTATATCAATTTTTTATCATTTAATCCAATTTAGTTTATTGGAATCAATTTAAAATTGAAATTGGCTATAAAAACTTTGTGAAATTTTGAACGTTTTTTACTTTAAAAACTTGTTTTCTTATTCCGTCAACAGAATTAATTTTTAATTAATTTCTTCCAGTAATGTGTTTTGAATTTGGAAAATTTAATTAAATATTTGTAATCATAAGTTACAAATTATTTAAATATTTTCCTTTTGTTTTTTGACATTATGAATGCTAACTTTAGTAATAAATTTTATTACCGCAGTTAAGGGAAAATCATTTAATTAAAGGTAAAAAATATATTATAAAAATATAAAATTACCCTAAAACTTATCCTAATTTAATTTTATGAGGTTTTTCTGACCCATATCATCCTTGGGTAGATTTTAGGACCACTTGGAGCCACTTGGATGACTTCAATCCATTTATAATATTATATTCAATGAAAATTCATTTTTGTTACACTTTGGTATTTAAAAAGTAAAGTATTTTCAATATGGGATTATATAGGGAATATATTTAACTATAAATAGTAATTTTAAATATAAAATTATTACCTGAATCGTGTTAATTTATTTATAATTTTTAGAAAATAAATAATTCAATTAAATGGTGACACAATTAAGATGCAGTAATTGCTTAATTACTGAAAGAATAAAATAAATGCTAATATAAATATTAAAATAAATATAATTTGACATAATTGATTCCATAAAAAATTTATGGATTAATTTGACATTTTATTGATGTGTTAAAATAGTTTTTTTAATATATCATGAAGTTTTTATATTTTTAAAAATTCAAGTAATGAATAGTGTCAAAATTGACACTATTCATATTTTAAAATTTAAAATATTTCATTTAATTATGTAATTTCTTAAAATATACAAGATTTGTAAAAATAGTTAGTATAATTCATAAAATTTAATAAATGATTCTTTAATTAGTATTTTGGTATGTTTTGGTAATTATTTTGACCCTCAATGTTTAAATTACATAATAAAATGGTATGAGTTAAAAGGGTTAAAACAAAAAATATAAGGATTAAAAAAATATTCAAAACTTTCCTAATTTTGTTTGGATTATTATATTTAGAACCATACTCATACTATCTTTGAAATAAAAAACTTTTGTCCAATATTTAATAGAAAATTAATTTATATTAATTTAATGATTGAAGAATTCCAGGAGTGCCCCTTCCCTCTATTATAAAATGAAAATACTTCCTACCATTTCTTCACACTTCAAAACCATTTTGGTTCGGCCAATATCTACTAAAATACGTTCCTAGAATCCCTCTATACATTATAGAGTTATTATTTTAGGCATGACACCCTCCTTAAAGGGGTTAAGGTGTTAATCAAATATGATCATCCAAAGGAAATGTATCGTTTTTAATCAAGTATTTTTATTTTATTTATTCTTACACTTCCTTAAAATCTTTTTCGACCATGATTATATAAAAAATACAATATATTAAATAAACTTATATTTTATTATGTTAATATTGTCACCTAAATCCTTCTCCACTTCCATAAAATGGGGAAATAATTAATCATTAGTATGTACCTGTGAACAATCACCTCCATGAAGCGATATAGACTACTAAAAAATAGGCATTTGATAGAACTAGAAATTTCCTTTATCAGTGCTAAAAAATAACTAACTACATGATTGAGGTTAAAAGACCTGGTATTTTATAATCACTAAAAAAGAACTGATAAAGGGGTCCTTTATCGGTGCTAAAGAAAATGCTGATAAATGGGACCTTTATCAGTGCTTTAATTTAGCAATGCTAAAGGCACCATTTATCAGCGCTTATAAAAGTGCCTATAAAGGGTCGTTTATCAGCACTTATAAAAGTGAAGATAAAGAAAATTTTATCAGTGCTCATAAAATTGTTTCTAAAGTAGATTTTTATCAGCACATTTAAAAATGCTGATAAATGTGACATTTATCAGCACTTTTAAAATCGCTGATAAAGGGATATACTACAGTGTACTATAATAGCACAATGCATCACCACTCCAGTGTGTTGTAACAACACACTGAAGCACCAAAAAAACACTAGATGTCAATAAAAAAATCCTCAATATAGGATTTAAATGAAATTAAATTTACAACAAAAACACAAAAAAACTATAATATATACATTTCAAACATTGGTTTATACAATTACATAAATACAAATTATTACATACATTCCAAAAGATGTTCCTTTGTCTTTTAATCCTAACCTGACTCATGAAATTTTTGAACAAACCACCCCTCCTCGAACAAAATAATACACCTATATAAGAAAATAATTTTTATTTTAGTAATAATAAAAAGAAATAAATTAACAAAAAGAATAAATTTTACTAAAATTGAAGTCAATTTTAAATAAAAAGATGCACTTGGAGTCATATCCGCCAAACCATGCATTAGATTGAGGTGAGGCTAATTCCAAAATGTATCAAATGACTGGTGGATCATTTCCCGAAATTATCAAAGCAATCTAAATGTGTTTTCTCAGTTTTGATTATGTCAATTTTCTTTTATACTAAAATATCATTTTAAACTCGAAACACACACTTTTGACTCATTATGTTCACATCGTGTATTAGTTTGACATGAAACAGATTTATATATGTCACAAATGACTTATGAATATTTATCATAAATTATCAGAGAAATCTTAGCGTGTTTTATTGGTGTTTAGTGAGTGACACTTTTTGAACTAAAATGTCAATTTTAAACTGATAACGTACACTTTGAGTCATACTAGGCACATCGTTTATTATATAAATGTGAAGATAATTAATACACATCAAATATGACTTATGGATCGTTTTCATAAAGTATCAAAAAAAATCCAAATGTGTTTTCTCAGTTTTGAGTAGGAATGTTGTCCATTTTACTAAAATTGATGACAATTTTAAATAATAAGACACACTTTGAGTCAGATCTATCACATCGTGAATCAGATTGAGGTGTGGTTTATTTATACATGTCCCAAATGACTTATGTATTGTTTTCCAAAAGTATAAAAACAATATAAATTTGTTTTCTTAGTTTTTATTACATCACTTTTCTTTTTTACAAAAATGTCATTTTAAAATTAAAAGATGCACATTGACTCATACCGATCACATTATGTATCGTATTGAGGTGAAGATGATTCCTATACATAAAAAATGACTTATTTATTGTTTTACTAAATTATTTAAACAATTTGATTTTGTTTTCTCAGTTTTGAGTAGGTTAGTTGGCATTTTACTAAAATAGATGTCAGTTTTAAATAAAAACACACACTTGGAGTCATACCGGTCACATTGTGCATTATATTGAGGTGTGGCTAACTCAATAACATATAAAATAACTTATAGATAATTTTTTTAAAGTATCAAAACAATATGAATGTGTTTTTTTGGTTTTGAGTATATCTTCTTGTTTTTTTACAAAAAATGAGGTCAGTTATAAATAAAGAAACACTTAGAATCATATCAGTCACAATGTTCATTAGATTGTGGTGTAGATGATTCCTACACTTTCTAAATCACTTATGGATTTTTTTTTTCCTAAAGTATCAAAGCAATATGAATGTGTTTTCTCAGTTTTTAGTACATCACTTGTTTTTTTACTTAAATGTCATTTTAAACATGAAACACACACTTTGACTCATACGGATCACATCGTGTATAGGTTTGACGTGACAGATTCCTACATGTCACTAATGATTTATGAATAGATGCCCTAAATTATCAAGAAAATCTAATCGTATTTACTCTATTTCCATGGAGTGACAATTTTTAAATTTAAATGCCGATTTTAAAATGGTAACATACACATTGAGTCAGTTGACTTTTTTACTAAAATTAATGTTAATTTTGAACAGAAAGAAGTAATTAGAGTCATATTAGTCACATCGTGTGTTGAATTGAGTGTGATAGATTCCTACACATCATAATGTCTTAAAAAAACCTAACTATCAATGTTACTACAATTTCTATTAACTTTCTTTGTCAAACTACCAACACTGCATGAGTAGCTTCGAACAAACCACATAAACTCGAAAAATAATAATCTACCTGTATAAGAAAATAATTATTATGAGTAATAATAAAAATAAGTAAATTAAACATAAATATGAAATAATACATTAATTATATGGATAATTATTTTACTATGAAAATTTCAAGAATACCACTATGGTTGAGTAGTGGAGGAAACATTAAGAAAAGTGATAAATTTCAACATTGTAGGGGTTAAAGGTTTTGAGGGAGAAGGATTTTGTGTAATTTTTGGTGTAGAAAGTCATGAAAATGGAAAGAGAACCCCAACTCAAAAAATAATAATCCACCTGTATAAGAAAAAAATTATTATGTGAGTAATAATAAAAAGAAATAAATTAAACATAAATATGAAACAATACATAAATTCTATGGAAAATGATTTTACTGTGAAAACATCAATATTACCACTATAATTGACAAGAGTAAGGTTCATTTCTCTTTTTACAAAGGAATTGGAGGGAACTTGAAAGAAAGTGATAAATGCACCACTGAAGGGGTGAAAAGGTTTTGAGGTAGAACAATTCTGTGGAAGTTTTGGTGAAGAAAGGCATGAAAGATGGAAAGACCTCCCCAACTCAAACAAAAGAATCTATCTATATAAGAAAACAACTATTATGTGAGTAATACTAAAAAGAACTAAATTAAACATAAATATGAAAAAAATAATTAATTATATGGACAATGATTTTACTATGAAAACATCAAGATTACCTCTATAATTGAGCAGAGTCAGTGTCATTTCTCTTCCTACAAAGGTAATGTAGAGAGCTTTACTGACTAAAAATTACTTTTTTTTATTATCATAATCCCCTTTTAAGGGGTAAGGGGGAACCCAAAATGACATCAAAGGAAATACCAACAATAATATCTCCATAGAAAAAATTCAAATCCAAACAAAACATTCAAGACAACAGAAAAAAGCCCCTACCCAAAATCAAAAAAATGAAGACCAGTTCCACTAACCCATCACTACTTGGCTAGTTATCCCATGAAAAAACGCATGGGCCCGGTACTAATGGCATAGCCATACCCTCTCGAACATCCAAATCCATATAGAAATGACCCGATGAAACTCTCACTCTGAACCTCATCTGGAGCAGTCCCAAGTAGATGAACAGGCTGCAAAGGGACTTCATGAATTTGCGCCTCCACCAGAGATACCACCAAGCTCTCCAGCATTCATCCAGTAGGGAGCGATACTAGAAAGTGAAGCCGTAAAACAAATCCAAAAAAACTTCCAGATTCATCACCAACTGAAAAAAAACAACCAGAAAACCTGCAAGAGATGTGTAGAAATCGTAGGTAAAGAAACCTGCCCCCTCCGAACCACTCAGAAGCTGGAGGCATTCCATCTCAGAATACCACGATGGAGTCGACATTGGTTCGAGCCGTCACCCCACCTGATCCACACCGGAAGCACACCGAGACCATCGAACCATGCTAAAGCTGCTGAGCCACACTGGATCCACACCATTGAGACACTCCAGAGACAACCCAAGTTGCACCGGAACGCCAAGGTCCACAATCTACGCTGAAGCTACCAACACCACCGAGCCACCCTGAATCCACCATTGAGGCACACTAGAGACCCAAGCCACACCACCTCCGAAGTAGGATCTAGGAAGACGATGCTAAGCCATCAAGGAACGTCAAAGGTGGGGGGAGGAGAAGGACCTTGCAAAGAAAACCCTATAAGCGAGTCGCTCAAATACCCACATCGCTCAGAGGTCATTTTAGGAGAATAGATTTACCAGTGGAGATAACTTTAAATAAAGTGATAAATAAAACATTATAGGGGTGAAAATTTTTTGAGGGAGAATGAGTATGTGGATGCTTTGGTGCATAAATACATGAAAGATGAATATACCACCCCAACTCAAATAAAATAATCCACCTATATAAGAAAAAAATTATTATTTGATTAATAATAAAAAGAAATAAATTAAACATAAATATGAAACAATACATTAATTATATAGACAATGGTTTTATTATGCAAACATCAATATTACCTCTCTGATAGAGCAGACACAGTGTCAATTCTCTTCTTATAATGGCATGACGCATGGACAGAAATCTTATAAAATAAACAAACTCTGTAAGTAATAATGAAAATTAAATCAACATTTCATTATATAATTTTTCAGTAAAATAGAGAAAGTATATTGTAACATTACCTTTACATATTTCCAAATGGTTTCCTTCATTATAGTTTGTTCTTCTGGGGGATTGGTAACATCATCATGTGTAGAAGACATTGTCTATAGGAGTAGTAAAACATTTAATTTAGATGATGTTAATATAGTAGATAAAATATAATATTATGAGGAAAAATATAATATGTTAAAAAATATTTGTACCTTCTCATTGAACTCTGTTTCTTTTTTTTAAGGTTTTAAGGATTTGGTTCCTCTATCGAGAATCCAAATCCCCTATTTGTGGTCCCCTATAATGTACAAGAAATTTTATACCTTAGGACTAGAATTAACTGATTGTGGTATCCCAATGAAAGGTTTTTCCTCAATTGAATACAAAATTTAAATTAAGAGAAAACAATCTAGGCCCGTTTTCTTGGTTTCGGTGATGTGATGTGTGTTTTAAAAAGATACTTATATATTGAGAAAATGTACTCAGATTCATACCGGACACACTATACATCGGATTGAGGTGAAGCTAATTCTTACATGTTAAAAACAAGTTATGGATCATTTTCCTAAATTATCAAAAAAATCTGAATGTGTTTGCTCAGTTTTGAGTAGGGGAGTTGACCTTTTTAAAAAAACTAATGTCAATTTTAAATAAAAAGATACACTTTGAGTCATATCAGTTGCACCGTGCATTGGATTGAGGTGAGGATAATTCTTATATATCCCAAATGTCTTACAGATCATTATCATAAATTATCAAAATAATACGAATGTGTTTACTTAGTTTTGAGTACGTCACTTGTCTTTTTTTCTAAATTGTCATTTTAAATTAGAAACATCCACTTTGACTCATATCGAACACATAATATATCAATTTGATGCGAGACCAATTACTACACATCAAAAATGAATTATAAATCAATTTCCTAAATTATTAAGAAAACTTGAGCATGTTTACTTGGTTTTCAGTGAGTGACATTTTTTTAAATAAACAGTAGATTTAAAACTGATAACAGAAACATTAAGTCATATTTGGAACACCGTGCATTAGATTTAGGTGTGGATAATTCCTATAAATCAAAAATTACTTATGGATCATTTCCATAAAGTATTAAAATAATATTAATTCATTTTTTGAGTTTTGATTAGATCAGTTGTCCTTTTTATTAAAATTGATTTCATTTTTAAATAAAAAGATGCACTTGAAGTCATACCGGTCACACTATGCATCTGATTAGGGTACTGATGATTCTTACACATATCAAATGAATTATGGATCATTTTCCTAAAGTATCAAATAAAAACAAATGATTTTTCTCAGTTTTGATTATGTAACTTGTTTTTTTACTAAAATGTCATTTTAAACTTGAAACATGTACTTTGACCTATACCGACCACATCATGTTTCGGTTTGATGTGAGACTAATTCCTACACGTCACAAAGAAATTATGAATCAATTTAATATAATATCAAGAAAATATGGGTGTGTTTTATTTGATTTTAGTGAGTCACATTTTTTGAACTAAACTGTCAATTTTAAATTGATAACAGACACATTGAGTCATAGTCGTCACAACGTGCGTCGAATTAAGGTGTGGTTAATTCTTACACATATCAAATTACTTATGGGTCATTTCAAAAAAAATTAATGAATTACATGCCTCCATAGACCACTTTTTACAATCATATAAAACCCTATTATTTTTTAATAAAATAAAACCTTTTAAAAAACAAGTTTCATCAAAAAAAATATTATAAAAAAATTCTTAACCAATTGTTTTATTAAAGTTTTAGTCGGATCCTTATGAATAAATTAGGGGATAAAAATGAAAGAAATTAATCATTAACTCTTACTCTACATCAAATCAAATAAATTAATTTTAGTAATATACACTCATCATCTAAAATTATACTGTAGTAACTCAAGACCCCTAGGTTACACAGCATTGTAGTTGCGTATTCTGATTCTTCCATCTCCACCCTATCAATTTATTTCTCTCTCTTTACTCTATCATTTCTCTAGTAGTGTGGAGCCTTTCTCTGGAAGGAATTGGTGGTAATGGAGGTGTTGAGTTAATAACTAGTTTCAAGGGTGTAATTCCTACAAATGTGCGGCATTACCCCTTTTAGATAACACAATGAAGTACAAGGGGAAATGCCTCCAATTTACTACATTATATTCTCTAAAAGGGGAAATGCCTCCTATTTTTGAGAATTATACCATTGACACTAGGTATTAACTCTATGCATATATTGTCACCAACACCTTCTAGATCAAAGATCTACACAACCATAGAAATGATAGAGTGAAGGATATGAAAGAAATGGAGAGGGTGTAGATGGAAGAATCATAATACAAAACTGTAGTGTTGCGCAGCCTGGGGGTATTGGGTTAATACAGTGTAATTTCATCTGACGAGTGTATGTTACTAAAATTAATTTATTTGATTTGACATGGAGGCATTTTTAATGATCAATTACTTTCATTTTTATCTTTGAATTTATCCAAAATGATCCAAATAAAACTTTAATAAAATAATTGGTTGAGGATTATTTTTATATTGTTTTTTCAATAAAACTTTGTTATTTTCATAGGTTTTATTTCATTAAAATAATTTTAGGGTTTTACATTATTAGAAAAATAGGTTGATGGATGTGTGTACTTCATTCACACTTACCTTGATAGGCAATAAACCTGAACGGGGTTCAAGCCTTCCACCGTCAAAAAATATAAAATAGAGGTCACTCCTCATTCGATACATAGATAAATAAAGTGAATCTACCTAAATATTTTATCTATATGTTATATATATTTATATATATATATATCTGTATTATATTAGTAACATTATTTGAATATAATTATATATATGTGTATATTATTTATCATATTTAAAATTATTTAAATATACAAGATATTATTCGATGTATATATATAATACTATTTTTTTAATGAAACTAAAAAATACTATTAATAATATTTTTTAAATTATATTAATTTTAAATAATTACTATTTTGGGTAATTGTGTATAAAATATAATTATTTAAATTTTTGAAAAGTTTAATTATTTCAAAAAAATGTATATATAGTTACATAATTTTTGTATTTTAAAAGTAGCATGAGTTTATAATATTTTATTGGTTATTTAAGTATAAATTATATTACTCTTAATTAAATGTATATATACACCTAAAATGTATATATAGACCTAAAATGATGAATACCTAAAAATAATTTTTAATATATAAAATTTGATAACATCCATTCTATTTTTTGGAACAAATGATGTAGCAACCTAAGGATTCTAGGGAGGCCATCTAATATGCATTGATCCATCCTTGAGATTTTAGGGAGGTCCATAAATAAGTTGGCATAAAGCAATAATACACATCAACAAGATATATCAGAAACAAAGAAGAAAAACACTGCAACCCTTGTAACGTCTATCCCATTTACATTTAAACGTATATATATATATGTATCATTGAATTTATAATAAACTTAATTTTAAAACAAATGTAAATTTAAACATAATTTTTAATGAAAATAAATATAATGCCTTCCTAATTTGGAAATCAAGAACCATAATTTTTGAATAAATAATTATAAAATCACCCATACATTATAAGTTCTGAAAATGAATATAAATAGATAGAAAGATATATATTTACATATATATATATATATGCATATATATCTTTATAAAATAAACATAAATTGATAAAAATATATGTAACCCTTATGGTAGAATATAAAAACATAGTAAAATAAATACTACACCATATAAATTTTGAAAACAGATAGCCATTGAAAATAAATAAATATGGTATCACCCTTACTAAGATTTCACTTAAAATAAAACTACAAAATTCTGAGCAAATAAATTTTTAAAGAAAAAACCATACATTAGAATATTAAAACAGAATTTAAATAAATAAATTTCCTTACATGAATTGCATAAAATCAACTTTTGTTTCAGCTTCGCACCATCATTAGACTGAGAATTGGTTTGGTAAATTAATTTGCTCAAAACCTATAAAGAAAATTAATTCAAAACAGTAAAGAAAGCTAGGGTATATATGTGGACAGTGAAGAAAATTGATTCAAAACAATAATTTAAAAAGACCAAAACAGGATACCAAAACAATAGTCAAGAAAAAATGGATTATAAACAAAAAAAAACAGAATACCACAACCAGAGCATAAACACAAAAATAAAATCATAACCTACAAAGAAAAATTGGAAAACCTATGACCTAGATCTCGAAATGAAAAATGCATAAAGAAAATCAGAGCATACAAAGGAAAACACATGCCTATCTCTCAAGACCTACGAAAATCTGAGACCCTCGGATCCAGATCTTGATGTTTTCTTTAGAAACCCTAACTGCAACCGAACACCGAATGTCAGATGATGTTCTAGCAACTAGAGGTAGTGGGTTTGTGTGATTCGAGTGGTTTTGTGTGATTTGAGCTTTAATTAACTAATGATAAGCACCAAAAATGGGAAGATTCCATGGTATCCTAACAGGTTAGCAACAGGTTTGGTTTCTTTAATTAGATTGGGACACTTTTATCAGCACTTATTATTTAAGTGTTGATAAAAGACATATTTATCAGTGATTTTTTAGCACTGATTAAGGTAGGTCTTTATCATCACTTTTTTAGTGCTGATAAAGCCTCATATTTATCAACAATTATTACTTAAGTGATGATAAATGATTTAAAATAATAATTATAAACAAAAAAATCATAAATATATATATATACTTAATAAATATATATAAATATAAATATCCTAAATATATTCCTTATTTAAATATATTTATTATAATTTTATAATTATTTAAATATTAATTATTTATTTATATCATTATATATATTTAAATAATTATATATATATAATAAATATATATAAATATAAATATATTAAATATATTCATTACTTATGTAAATTTATTATAAATTTAGTAATTATTTAAATATATATAATTATTTATTTATAATTATATAAATACTTTTAAAAAATAATTATTTATTTATAATTATAAATCTATAATTATATATATATAGTATGCAAATTTTTAAATATATTTATTTATGAATATATTTATTTATAAATATTTTTTTATAAATATTTTCTTACAAATACTTTTTTTAACATTTTTAATAAATATATAATTTTAAGTGTATGCGTGTAAAAAATGAGTGAAATTGAATAAATTAAAAATAATTACACTTTAATAATATTAAAAAATGGATAAGTTTTATGTGTGTGTATTGTATATAAAAATGCATTAATTACATATATGTGAAATCAATATAACACACAATTGATCTATGTTAAATTAAAAAATCAGACGATATTCAATTATACGTCCATTACTCTATGCAATTAGTCAATATTTTTAATTCATATTAATTTTTAATTATAAACTTTTATTGACTAAATATATGAATATTTAATATAAAGCGCATAAATAATTTTTAATATATAAATCATATTTATATTCATTAATATATATCTATATATTTAATATATATCTATATATTTAATATATATTATATATTAACATTACCAATAATCGTTTAATTAATAAAATGTTTAATATTTTCACAATTTACTTATTTTTAACTTTAATTTTTTTAATTTCAATTTTTCGTATCTATGTATTTAATACATAATATTTATTAGTATTTATAATTTATATATAGTATAATAAATTTATTCATTTTTATCAATAATTATTTAATTAATAGAAATTTTAATATTTTTTTAATAAAATTATTTTTTATTTTTTATTTATTTCAATATTTCATTTTATTTATTTGGACTTTTATCAATGCTAAAAAATCACTCATAAAGGACTCCTTTATGAGCACTAAAAATATAGCACTGATAAAGGGTACCCTTTATCAGTGCTAAAAAAGCACTCATAAAGGGTATCCTTTATCAGTGCTAAAAATAAAGATCTAATAAAGGGTACCCTTTATTAGTGATAAAAAATCATTTATAAATGGTTAAATTTATCATCTCTTTCTTTATCATTGATAAATATTTCATTTATCAGTGATTTTTTCTAGCGCTGATAAATACCAACACTGTTAAATGCTGGTTTTATAGTAATGATAATTCATTTTCCACTACCGTCTCTCAATACTTGTTATAATGATGGAATTAATGTTTATATATAATATTAATGAAATATTTATCATTAACATATAATAATATGTCAATTATTTTCTCACTTTCTATGCATATAAAAATAATAACGTCGTTCGTGCGTATGTGTGAACAATCACCTCCACGAAGTGATGTGATTTGTTTTTAATCACCACATCACATTGATAAAATATATAAGTATATTCTAATTATTAATATAATATTATAATATTATGATCATTATGTAAGGATGAAAAATTATTTACCTTCTTTCCATAATGATCATTGAAAAATGAAAATGTTACTCATGTGTACGTATGTCTTACCGTCTCTATGATTGTAACATTGTTCATTTTTCATATCCATATTTAATTAATAGATTTAAAATTATAATTGATATATAAAAGTGATTATTATTTCATTAATATTATTGTGGATATGATGTACTAATTAATTTTTTGATCATATTTGACTTAACAAAGTCATTTTGGACTCAAACATCGAATATCATCAAAACATCCAATGTGAACTTAAATAATTAAGTAATTGTTATAACGTGGTATTAAGTTATATAAAAGGAATAATAAATTTGAAAAATGTTTTAAAGAAAGTAAATAATTAACTTAAGTTTATTATTTAGGAAGATAAAGAACATACTTGATGAATCGGTCTCGAGGAAAGGGACATCATTTCAACCCCCTTTCATTGAGCCATATTTTGATGTTATACGCCTCCTTTTTTATGAGGTGTATAAAAAACCCCTTTCAATTTTTAATTCTATTAAAAGGCTTTTAAAAATGAATATTTTTATGCCTTCTATACAGATCATTTTACTTTCATTACAAATGAAAAAAGGAATGTTCATTTTTTAATGTGGACAGCAACAATGACTTTTCCACTACCATGACCATTATTTGATATTTGGCTTCCTCTACAACCCTTAATGTTTTATTAAAATAAAAATACATCTCGTATTCCCATTTTTGGGTATTTTATAATTGAAAATGTTTTTTTAAATGGATTTATTATTTCAATACCTTGAAATGATTTCTTGTGATTGAAAATAAAATTTTATGAATGAAAGTTGAAAATTGAAATATTTTATGTGTTATAATTATATAATGGCACTTTTACATTTGATAGGGGGTTATGTGATAAAATATGGATGGATGGTTATATGATAAAACAAGGATGGGTGGTTATTTTATAACCTCCAATGCATTGGGTATGGACGTCGGTTGTATGGTTATTCCATTTATAAGAGTGACATGTTCGGAAGACGGTCATATGGTTATTCCATTTGCATGAGTGACATGTATGGAAGTCTTCCATATGGTTATTAAATTTTAGTATAATTATGTCCCAAGTTAACTAATTATATATTATGTATTTTATTATGATTTTTCATGAAAATCATTGATTTTCAAAATTTAAGATAATGGTCTTTTTTAGATGATGATCTCTTTTTCAAGGTGAAAAGACATGTTTTATTTTAAGGAAATGTTTTGTGGGTTTTCACTAGACTAAATATTTTCTTTCTTTATTTTCCCTTAATGAGTTTTTTGTGCTCATCCCAATTTTTATAATGTTTTTAACGGGTCATTATATTTTTAAGGTAAAATAATATTTCATGATGAAGGAATCGAAGATATGTGTTGAAAATAAGTCATGTTTAATTTTTCAAAGGGTTTACTTCAATGGTAGAAATGGATACTGAGCATAAGTGTCTACTTGTAATATATGGGTCTAATTTGTAATATTTTTTCCTAATTCTCTAAAATTATAAATTATAAATATCCTTAAATTTAAATTCTAGTTCAAAAACACTAGTATATGTAACATTTAAGGTCGGATCCTTAAAGTTGGTATCAGAGGATGATTTAGAAAACATTAGAGATTATCATGTTTCCTTAAGAGTTAATGATATCATCATTATTTTATAATTTTCAGCTTAATAAAAATTATAATGTGGTAGAAAACATTTTGAGGCTTTAATCTATGAAATTTCAAGGTGATTAATTTTATTTTTTGGAGACATTCATTTTTGAGGTAATTATGGGTTATTAATTTTTGGGGTGAAAAATAAAAGGTATGAGATAAAATTTGAGATTAAAATATGTTATGGTTATATTTATGAATTTACCATATTTTGGTAATTTTTTAACCATTATATAGTTCTATAAAAAGGACAACCCGTAGGATAGGTGATAACCCATTACATC
Organism: Viscum album; assembly: GCA_963277665.1. Taxonomy (NCBI): domain Eukaryota; kingdom Viridiplantae; phylum Streptophyta; class Magnoliopsida; order Santalales; family Viscaceae; genus Viscum; species Viscum album. Next base: position 1,521,980,576 of record OY728152.1, on the reverse strand, counting down.
CCGCAAGGCTGTGGGAAATGAACCCACAACAGAAGGGCAACAAGGGTGAATTTCCTACCACTGGCCTACGTGAAGCCCCTTATTAGTATGAATTTTTCCGTTTAGTTATATTATTTGATGAAATAAGAATAAGTTGATTTTTGGGATATCCTTGGTATTGTAAAAATGATTTGTGGATTAGGTTATGAATGTTATTTTGGAAGACGTTTACTTTTTTAGGAACCCTATATGACTAGGTTAAGGAGAATACTATAGGATTTCATTTGAGAAGTAAAGGTTGAATTAAATTTTGGAAGAATATATTATTATATTGTATACTTATGGTGATTTAGGTTATTTATGGAAATTATTAACCTATCTAGGAGAATATGTGATTAAGACTAATATGATTCATTAAGAGTGATTGTCATTTTTTGGAGATAAATACTAAAATTTATCTTGGAAGACTATGTCATCAAATCCCTAAAAATGTTGGGTTTCAATATTAATTTTTATTATTTTGAGTAATTTTAAGAATAGTTATTTATTTAATTTTCTATGTTGAACTTTGGGTAACACTGTTGAATTTTGGAGATTAAAGTAGTTTTCATTATATAAAGGATTATTATTTTAGGGAATTATATTATATTTTACTAACCATTTTGGTGTTGGTTAATGTCTAAATATAGAATAAATATATAGTTAACATTTTTTGATTATTTAAAAAATTGGGTACAACTGCGAAAGTGGCACACGATGCAAGGAAAAATTTACATTAAATTACAAGCCCGGGGACTTGACCCCGTGAAAATTTTATCTTGAATACTCATCGTTTGGAGAAAAAGATGAGTTTATGGAGAAAATGGACTAAAGGATGAAACTATTCTTTTCAAGTAAGTATGTTTCTTTTTTTTAGTCTAGTAATTAAATTAATTCTACAAATAAAGGAAAATTATCTTTAAAAAAACCATTAAATTTTTCTACTATGAAATCAAAGACCTTTTAACCCATCACAAATTTATGGTTTTGTGGTTGTTAAATTTATCCTAAATTTTTTTTCTATCACTCTCAATCAGAAATTGATGGTTATTTTTATCTTCCATGTCCATGTTTTCCTACATGGAAACCTATTATGTGTTATCTCAGGTGACCATCATACTTCCATTTTCTTTCTTTTTAAGTGGAAGTTTTATTGACCCTTCTTCTAATGTGGGATTTCAAAAAAGGTATTTTGAAAATTCATTCCTTAGTTTTCAATCCTGATTTCAAATTGTGAGGAAAAAATTTATAAATGAGGAAAATTTAACATCATGAGTTTTTAAAAGTAAATACTATGCTCAATAGAGTGCATGATATAACACATCGACCATAAGTGAACAACTAAATATTATCATTTGAATGTTAACATTATAACCTAGCCATTAGAATGTCAGAAATGAAAAATATTAACTGAATTATGAAAATATGTTTTATACATGTACATATAATTCTTTTACCAATTAATTATAAATTAATGTAAAACCCTTTTTAAAATAAAAGGAAATGTTTTTTTGAAAAAACTATTTAAATATGCTCAGGGTATTTTATACCAATAAATAAACAAATCACTCTTATTGGATTATATTAATGATATATATATATATATATATATATATTCACACTAATGTTTAAAATTCATTTTATTTGTTTTCTAGACATTATATAAGAACAAATACAATTATACACATAAAAGAAATATTTCTTAAAAATGGCACTTTTGCTGCCTTCTGATGGCACACCTGTTTTAAATCTAGTTTTTGTCAATTTAATAAATTCTATTTGAAAAAATTAACTTATAAATTAGAATAAGGACATAAAAATTTACTTTGTTCAATTTTTTGGTATTTTGTGGATAAGATTCATTTTTTGATGAATAGTGAAAAAAATAATGCATTTTAATTGAAAACTACTTTTTCATCAAATTTATGTATAGTGTTAAATAATATATTTAGGGATTTAAAAGTATAATTAGATCAAGTTTTAAAATTTTAATACAATTTAGGTAATTTGAATCAATTTCATATTGAAATTGGATATAAAAACCTGGTGAACTTTTGAACATTTTTACTTTAAAAACTCATTTTCATATTCTGTCAACATTATTAATTTTTAATTAATTTCTTCCAATTATGTGTTTTTAATTTGTAAAAATTTATTTTATATTTTTAATAACAGGGTAAAAATTATTTAAATATTTCCCAGTTATTTTTGGATATTATGAATAGAAACTTTATTAATAAATTTTATTGCCACGGTTAAGGGTAAATAGGGTAATTAAAGGTAAAAATTATATTATAAAAATATAAAATTACCCTAACACTTTTCCTGATTTACTTTTATGAGTTTTTTTCAACCATGATAATACATGGGTTTATTTTAGGACAAATTGGATGACTTTAATACATTTATAATATTATATTCAATGAAAAGTCATTTTTGTTACACTTTCGTTTTAAACAAGTAAATTATTTTTAATGTGGGGTTATAGATGGGATATCTTGGACTATATATATTATTTATAAATATAAAATTTTTAACTACATCATGTTAATTTATTTTTAATTTTTAGTAAATAAATAATTAAATTAAATGGTCACGCAATGATGATGCAGTAATTTCTTAATTAATGAAAGAATCAAATAAATGATAATATAAATTTTAAAATAAATCTAATTTTACATAATTGATATCATACATGAATTTTTTGGATTATTTGACATTTTATTTATGTGTTCAAAGAGTTTTTTCGACTATATCATGAAGTTATGATATTTTTAAAAATTTAAGAAATGAATAGTGTCAAAATTGACACTAATGGTATTTTAAAATATAAAATATTTCCTTAAATGATATAATTTTTTTAAAAATATAATTTTCATCCAACTAGTTGTTATAATTCCTAAAATTACATAAATTACTCTTTTATTTTTCATTTGGATTGTTTTTGTAATTATTTTGACCCTCAAAGTTTAAATTACTTAATAAAATTTTAAGAGTTAAAAGGGTTAAAACAAGAATATAAGGATTAAAACAATATTCAAAACTTGTCTAATTTTAATTTTATGATTTTATTACTACACATAATCATCCTAGATTCTAAATAAAACACATTTTACTCGTTTTTAATAGAAACCTAATTTATATTAATTTAATGTTTTAAAGAATTCCAAAAGTGCCTCGCCCCTCTCTTACAAAAGGGCACTACTTCCTATCATTTTCTCACACTTCAAAACCATTATTGGTTCAGAAAATGTCTACTAAAATACCTTCATATAATCTCTCCCCACATTCTATAGGTTTTAATTTAGTCATAACATCCTCATTATAGGGGTTAAGGTGTTAATCAAAGGTGATCATCAAAAGGAAGGGTATCATTTTTAATCAAGTATTTATGTTTTATTTCTTCTTCCACTTCCTTAAAAACTTATGAAACCATGATTATATAATAAATACAGTACAATAAATATAATTATATGTTATTATGTTAGTATAAACACCTAAATCCATCTCCCCTTCCATCAAATGGTAGAATAATTAATTGTCCGTGCGTACATGTGAACTATCACCTCCACGAACCGATATAAATCATTTTCCATTATCATCTCTCAAGACTGAATATAATGATGGAATTAATGTTTATATATGATATTCATGAAATATTTATCATTATAATAGAATAATACATCAATTATTTACTTACTTTCCATGCACATAAAAATGATAACATCTTTCTTGTGTACGTGTTAACTATTACCGCCACGAAGAGATGTGATTCATTTTTAATCACCACATCACATGGATAAAATATATAAGTATATTTAAATTTTTAATATGATATAAATTTTATTATGATCATTATGTAATGATAAAAAAATATTAACCTTCTTTCCATAATGATCATTGACAAATGAAAACGTTACTCATGCATACGTACGACTTACCGTCTCCATGATTGTAACATTGTTCATTTTTCATATAAATATTTAATTAATGGATTTAAAAGTATAATTAATATATAAAAGTTATTATTATTTCATGAATATTATTCTGGATATTATGTACTAATTAATTTTCTGACCGTATTCGAGTTAATGAAGTCATTTTGGACTCAATCACTGAATATCGTCAAAACGTCCAACGTGAATTTAAATAATTAAGTAATTGTTATAACATTCTAATAAGTTATATAAAAGGATTAATAAACTTGATAAAGGTTTTAAAGAAATTAAATAATTAACTTAAGTTTATTATTCAGGAAGATAAAGAACATACTTGATGAATCAGACTTGAGGTTAGGGAATTCATCTCAATCTTCTTTCATTGAGACATATTTTGATGTTATACACCAAATTATTTTAAGATGTGTATAAAAACCCCCTTTGAATTTTTAATTCTATTAAATGTTTGTGAAAAATTAATCTTTTTATTCCTTCTATATGGAGTGTTTGACATTCTTTATAAATGAAAAAGGGAATGTTTTTTAATGTATACGGCGATAACGACTTCTCTACTTCCATGATCATTATTTGACATTTATATTCCTCTACAAGAATTATTGTTTTTTAAAAGAAAAATACATATATTATTCCCCTTTTCGAGGTATTTTGGTATTGAAAATTGTTTTTTAAATAGACTGATTATTTCAATATTTTGAAATGATTTATTATTATTGAAAATGAAATCTTATGAGTGAAATGTTGAAAATTACAATGTTTCATGTGTTATAATTATATAATGGTAGTTGTACATTTGAAGGGTGGTTGTGTGATAAACCAAGGATATGTGTTTTATGTGATAAACCAGGGATAGGTGGTCACGTAATAAACCAAGTACGGGTGGTTATGTTATAAGCTCTAATCCATTTGGTACGTAAGTTGGTCGTATGGCTATTCCATTTGTAAGAGTGACATCTTTAGAAGTCAGTCATATGGAAATTACAATTGTAAGAGTGGCATATGTGGAATTTTACCATATGATTATTCCATTTTAGTATAATTATGTCCCAAGTTACCAACTTATATATGATGTGTTTTCTTATGATATTTCATGAAAATTGTTGATTTTCAAAAGGTAAGATAATGATATTTTTCAGAAGGTGATATCTTTTTTAAGGTGAAAATGTATGTTTTATTTTAAGGAAATTTTTTATGGGTTTTAACTAGGCTTATTTTTTTCTTTCTTTATTTCCCTTACTGAAATTTTTGTGCTCATCCCAAGTTTTAAAAAAAAAATCATAGGTCATAAGATTGTTAAGGGAAAAGAAGATGACATGATGAAAGAATTAAATATGTGTGTTGAAAATAAGTCGTGCTTTATTTTTTAAAGTGTTTCCTTTGGTGGAAAAATGGATATTGAGTATAAGTTTCCACTTATAATGTATGGGTTTAATTTTTAAGAGATTTCCATAATTCTCTAAAACTCTAAACTGAAAAGATCCTCGAATGTAAATTCTAGTTCAAAAACAATATAATATGTAACATTTAAGGTCGCATCCTTACAGGATCTATAGATACTCCATGATAAGAAAAAAAATGTCTCAAGAAATGAACCTCTTAGGCCCAAAATTCACTCTTCAAAAGCTTTCCAAATAGTTGATGATGTCAAAAAAACTCAAAAAAATAGCTTACAAAAACTCTATATGATCCTCCTCCAAAACCAAATATAAAAGGATGTTTTCAATAAAACCACCGTGAACTAATCTAAAAATTCATTTAACAAGGAATTAATTACTCCCATAAACAAATATAGATCTTTCATAACATTACAAGATATTACAATGAACTCATAATGCCTATAATGATATCTGAATGCAATCTTTGAGAAATCCTCATTATTCACCCGCATATAATGATATCCTAAACATAAATAGATCTTTGAGAACCACCTATATCCCTACAAATGATTGAATAAATCATCATTCAATGAGAAAGGATAATGGTTCTTCATTGTCACTTGATTTAAGTGATGATAATTGATACATAGACACTGACTATCATTTTCCTTTTTTGCAAATAGAATTGGATCACATAAAGAAGACACCCTTGTTTTAATAAAACCAACATGTATAATATCATCCATATAAATCCATATCTAATGTAACATAGAAGGAATCATCCTATACAAGGAAGTCAATATTATAGAAACACCCTGCTACAACTCTATCCCAAATTTGATCTCTCATTGATGGGGCAAAGACACAATTTATTCCAAAATGACATCATGGTATTTTTATAAATACATGAGTAAAACCACCATTAAATCCTATACTTAACTCAACATTATCTCAACCATAAAGGAAAATAAGGACTTAATACACCTATGACCCATATGAGGGTCACGCTCACTGAAAAAAACAACATGCTCTATATCAGTATCATAGAATATAATCCACCACCTGAAGTAGTCCATAATATCCTGAAAAAATAAAACCATCCCATAATGAGGATGATATAATATTTATTGATTATAAAACATATGTAATATTTTATAGAGTGTTTTTTACCTAACATCATCACACAATCATTACACGCTTCATATAAACTAACTCGACCTCCAACTGGCATAGTCAAAACCAAGGGAACTGAAAGCTTCTCTGCATCAAGTCCAAAATCATGGACTATATTGAGTAAAATAAAGTAGTGTGTAGCTACCTAATCAAAAAAATAAAATACCCAAGTATAATATAAGTATATAACACCTCACATGATGTTTGGCTCACTTGGCGTTGAAAAATTTAAGGCATGCATCTGACCATGGCCTTCTCCACGTCCTATCTAGCCTTTATGGTGAATACCTCCATGGTTATGCTCGACTAATTGTTCATTAGGATGAGGGTAATTATGGTATTTTCTTCTACCTAACTCATCCCCTCCTTTTTATTGAATATTTTAGTACCCTACTTCAATTGATGCTTCTACCTCAGAGGATAATGATGCAATGGTTGAGTCTGATGAGGGTCGTTAGCTCCATGTTGGCTCCCAAGAAATGTTAATAAATCTAAATTTTTATGTAAATGAACTCCATAAGAATAAAAAACCATTCTTAATCCACCATCAGGGTTCTTAAAACTACCATCCCATAATGAAGGTTGGAACTAAATCCCTATTTTCTAAATATTCTACTAACCGGAAAATTGAGAACTTATAGCCACAAATTTGCTTCATAAAGAGTCTATAGAATCCCCACACATAACAAAATATTCTTATCCAGCAACCTCTCAATAACCTATGTCTTCACTAAAACCTTGAGATATGTCGGCAATATGAATGAGGTGACATGGCGCTGGATATCTGGATGAAAATCCTACTCAAAATTAATCACCCTAACCTCATCATCTAGAAGAAGGTATAAATAATAACACAAGGGGTTCTTATGCTGGATACAGAACTCCAACACACTATAATTCCCTTCATTAAGACTAAGGATATCAAACAGATAATCAAAATTCATGTTCAAATAAAGAAACTCATCTTGAAACTAATCCTGAAACTTCTCCCATGAAACAACCAAAACTGCATGATCCCTAAGGATTAAGAACCCTCGCTACTAATATACCATGTACATCATCATCGCAACCAATTAAAACCAGTGCTTCATTGGATCATGGATCAAACTAAATCAAATCTCTACCTAGAACAGACAAGCCTCATATCCTGATCTGAAATAGTGCCCTAATTATTCTATAGACCTTGAAATTGAATCTTTTAGGGTATCTTCCTACAATCATCATCATAACTGACTTCCACCATATGTAAATATGCTAGAACATATTATGGAATATCATCATCATGAACCTAACATGGATTTCAAGATGAATCCATTCTTATAAAAAAATATTAAGGACTCCTAAACTTTAAATGTGAAATATTTAATGTTAATTAATTCAATTTAAACCTAATTTTCATTATCTACCTAATTAAGAAATAGGAACATAAAATCATGATGCATGATTCTTACCTAGGTCTCTACTCCACGAGAAGAATAATTTCACTTACCATGTTTATTAAACCAATGATCCTTACCTCAGATCATACCAATTTTTCCTATGTTTGATAACAATCCCGAACATTAATCTTATCCTCATTGAAACCTTGCGCGGGGATTTTATCTTATTTACTAATCCAAGCCTCTTCTCCCTCATTATCTTTCACCTATGGGAGTCTCTCCATGATTCTATCCTTATCTTCTTCTATGTCCTTGTGCTAGATTGAATCTAAGGGAAGTTCTTTATTGTAATGTATAATAAGAGCCATATATTTAACTTCCCTATTTTCCTAACCTTCCATTTTGTTCCCTTCCACTTTATCCTCCAAATTATCTTGGTCTTGTTTTTTATCTTTATTTTTTTCCATTTGAAGGGCCTAGCTTTCCTTGCTTACACCCTTCTTGGTCGACCATGTTTCTTACATCAGATCATAGGGGGGCCTAAAATTCTATGTACTTTTTGATATCCCTAACTTACATCATTTATTAAGTTTAGATGATACTATTAGTCTAATAACTAATTAAATCCTCAATAGTTCTTATCATATGTACTTGTTCATATATCTCAATCATCATCTCTAATTCTACTCTTCATGACCCCCCCCCCCCCCTTCCACTGGTACCCCTCCTAAATCGGCAATGTAGATAAGGATAACCCCAAAATACCACATCTAATAGCTTGTGGGTTGGTGACTAGAACCCAGGGTATATAATGAATAAAAATGGGAGGAATTTCCCTATATATAAATTTAAGGAAAAGATATAATATGAAAATCACCATTCAAAATTATCACATAAATAATTCTTAAACAAACCAACACATGAATTTAATTTCATATAAGTAGATCTAGGTTAAAATGCCAAAATAAATCCTAGTTGGTGACCAACAACTCCAACAACTTATGAAAAACTACTCTAATCTAGTAACACCCAACTCAATCATCAAACATCTCCCGTGAACCTAAAAAAATTATATATATGGGGTAAGAATATTAGTATCCTCAGTAAGACCCTCCCTAAGACCTCTCATAAAAATGTGAAATAATCATACTAAATTCTGATAAATAAAAAAATAAAACAAAATTATTCCCTAAAAAGTAAAATTGTGTCCCATCCTCATTCTGTCTCACTCACCAAGTAACGTATAGAACTAGTCATTCTATATTAAAAGTATATACATAAGAAAGGTACATCACATCCACTTCCACACCATTTTGTCTCTATCACACCCCAACATTGAACTTCCTATGTAATAATCCATTTTATATATCAGGTCACCTCTAATGTGGGTCAGACCTTAGACCTACCTACCCTAGTCCAGTGTAGGTCCTAACATCTTATGTTGCCAAAAGTCTATATATTAATGTCATCACCCCATACCATCATATCATTCATAACCAAGTAGTGAGTATAAAATCCATTATAGACTATGTATCATGCATTAGACCATAATCCATCACAACCCACATAAGTGAACCTATAGGAAACCATGGTCACTACAGTCGGAATACATTTAGTGTTATAACCTTAAGATGATATTTGACCATACACACGTGTATAGAAAAAATGAGAACCATTACAACCTATGTAGGAATATACCCTATACCTTAGTCCATTATAACTTGGATATTCATACAAATCAGGCTATGTGAAGGGATACTAAGGAAGTAGGAGTAGTAAGTCGTATGTTCCCTCACAAACCTAGATGTTAGGGAAAACACCTAGAACCCAAAACATTTGGGCATTAGTTTCCAATCTAAATCAAGTGGTGATATGTATAAATGTAAAAAAAACTATAATAATATAAATATTCTTAGGGGTTCATATAGTCACCATGTGATGTCACAGACCTGATTCACTCAATAGTAACCGAACCTGGTTGGCCATGTGGCTGCAAATGCACCTCCCCGTATACTATAGGCTACCGACTAGAAGTGAGGGTCCATAGTGTAATAGTGGAGAGAGTATACCATCATGATTAGATTTTATCCTAGAGGCATAATTATAACAACAATAATGGAATCATATGTAATAACTGAACAACTGAAGAGTAAACATAAATCTACATATAACCAAGTAACCTCATCAAAGAGTGTCATATACAAATTATGATCATGGAATTATATACAAAAGACATGTAAAACATGGAAACAGACATACAGTACAATACATGTATCAAATTACAAAAAGACCTAAAAGAAGTTATACCAAGATAGCATCATGATCCAAAGACCGATCATATGATCCCCGGGTCCTATGAAACAATCAATCAAACATCAGAAAGCAGTTGATTTACCCTGTCACTACTAGCATCCATGAAGTATATCCAGGTACCCAATGGTGTCCCTCATAGGGTGTGAGATAATACTTATTAGTATACCACTAAAAGTGTCTATAACAAGTCCACCCAATGCATAGAAGATGAATTATTATACAAATATAATAGGAATACAAGTAATAAAATAAAAATTGTTACTATCTAGTCTATCAAGTATCACTATGATCAAATAACTAAATCATAAGGGATATATGTAAATCATACTAAGAATCAATAACAAAGGCCTATTCCATGTAATAATATATCAAGCCTACATGGGATAGGGTCCAAGAAGTATAAATGTGAAAGGAAATCGAGTAAGCTATGTAAATCAAGTAAATAGGATCCAAGGAGTTGAAATGTCTAGGGAATCCAGATGGGTCAGATCCAAGGAGTAGAAATGTTCAAGTAATCCTTGTAAGAAGATAAAATAGGATCCAATGAGTTGAAATGTCAAAGGAATCCAATCATGTAGAATAAATTAGTTAAATTGGATCCTTGGTGTAGAACTTCCAAGGTATCCAAGCAAGACAAATCTATAGATCAGAAATGTCCAAGGCTGTCACAACTCACCTTCACTAGGATGATGGAAGGGACATAAAACTATTAGACCCTTCCTTATTCAAGTTTAAGGAGAGATAATGACCCCTGAGTCCCGCCTTCAATAGGCCTCAGAGTGGAGAATAGCACCAAGGGTATAAAATTGTATGTAATATGGAAGGAATTACCATTTTATAGAACAAGATCGATAGATAAGACGATAAATACGAAAAAACTCCAAATAATGAAGTAAAATTAAAGCCAAAAATACATTCCCATATTCATGTTCAAAATAAAATGATACAAATTACAAGAAAAACTCCGATGAAAAGTACCAAAAGAAAATAAAAACAGAAATGACAACTCCTGACACCTGAGCTAGTAAGGTCTAGCATGGTCCTCAAAGTCCTACAAGAAACATGAGAGTAATTTTACATATGTAGGGTGTGTATACAGGTATACTCGGTAGGGAAAACAAAATTCTCTCATGCACAAGTGGGGATACAATCTAATTCCCCATGAGAAAAAGAGATAACCAAAACACCTAGCAAGGAAACTATCCACCCATCATCACCAAGGCACACTCCCCAAATAACACAAGTTAGGTAAATCAATAGTAATAGCACATCGATATTTGGGTACCCCGCCCTGCTTCCCCGTAGGTTATTTAGGACATCTTATGAATCAGACCTCCACCACAGGTTTCAATGCAGTCCCACTGCCGCCCCAACAACAACCTTATGGGTCATTCCAACCGCACATCTATCCCGCCTGCAAACACCTGGGCCACCACAACCACGCATAACCACGCCTGCAGACACCTGGTCCACAACAACCACTATCACGCCTACAGACACCTGGGCCAAAATAACCACTTCCATGCCTGAAAGGATCAAATAACCAGCCACTCATAGGAATGTTGGGAAAAACACCCTCCCCCATAAAATGGGGGTGTTCGGCACGAAGTTCTCAACATGGGTGGGATGTTTATTAGAAAAACAAGAACTAAATTGTATAAATTTCAGTAAACAAGCTCCCATCCCAACCTAAGAGTTCCAAAACAGACAATTATCCCACACACAACCACTCTTTCTATTATTCCTACATGCACAAATATACAATAGCCACAACCAGAGGACAACCCAATTCTGTAAAACATTTCCCCCATTGTACCCATTCTCATTATCATGTTCAAGTGATTCCATATAAAACATTCCTCAACTACTATGAAACTAACAAGAATAACCACGATGCGAAACAACAACTGAAGGAAAAACAACCAAGAAAGATTTTAAGCATTCACACCCAATTCTCTGGTAAAGTAACAACATAAAAAGGTATCTATGAGATCCCTCTAAGTACTAGAACCAAACCAAGCCTAAATATACCAACTCCACCTGACCTCAGATTCACAAACCAACAACCCCTCAACCAAAGATTCCATCCCCCTCTACGTCACAACACAAGGCATCAAACAAAGTAACCATAGATATCACCAGATCAGAGTAGATAATTTTCCAAATTTTTCCAACACCATTCATTGAGTTCCTTATTTTAGTTTGGTTAACTAGGGTGATCTCACATGGATTATTATTCATCATGAATCCATTTATTCAACCAATTTTACACGACTAACTAGTTTCTATGTTATAGCCATCCAATCACCAGATTATCTAGAAAAACATAGCTTCATTAGTGTTCAAGAAAGGACAACCAACGGCCAAAATTTTCAGTGTACATAATCCCGTAAAATTCACAATGTAGAAAAAAAGTAATAAAATAGCAACATAATCAACTTTCCCACACCTTCATTCTTTAAAAGTCTGTTTATTATCTTTGTTAAAGTTTGTTTCATCTACATCTCGAGGGAACATCATCAAAACCACCCCTCATAATGCATAGTAAAGAGAGACAAAGGTAAAAAAAACCTACTTGTATTATCAAAGATCAATGTTTTCTCCTTGCGCCAAGAACTGGGGTCTTGCGATAGGAACTACAAGAATAACTGGACAGGAGGGCTCTCATGCAGGCATGACTCGTCTCTAGATGTGGGACTCCAAGCACACTAAGAGGAAACAAAAAGAGACTAAGGAAGAAGACCTCAACATGATAAAAAAGGCCTGATACTTAGTTACAGGATGTGAAATATCCATGTGCTTAAAAATCAGATTATGGTTTGACCACGTAGTTTGGTATTTTCACACATTGGAATTATTTATGATTTAATAATTCCCTCAGAGATGGTTGAGGTGGACCAGTGCACGACTGTGAGTTGATAAATAAACTTTAAAAGGAAAAAACACGTAATAGGGAAAAACACAGGAGATTTGGAAAACACGGAAAAAGGGTGTTAAACTGATTAAAAAACACACATTTTGGAAATTCAAGGATCTCCCCACTTTTAGGGGATTTAAAACATAATTTATGGGCTTAAAATGGTTTTAAACCACTTTAAAAGTGTAAAAAGACTTAAAAGAGCCATTACGAGAAACTGGGGAAAGAACCCTGACACCCCACGGTGGCACCATTTGGGTGTGGCACCAATCGGTGAGACCGATCGGTGGTGCTGATAGGTTGTGCTGATCAGAGATACCGATAGGTGATGTTGATTGGTGAGACCAATTGGGGGCACCGATTAGTGACACCCTGCCACCGACACCAATGCCCTCCTAACTCACTGATGGTGTCCAGGACACCCCAAACACTATAATTTGGTAAATTAATGGACCAAGAGGGTCTAAACCATTACATTAGATAGCTCTCAAACTATTATCTTCCTCGATAATCAAGACTAAACCTGGAAAAAAAATAGGGGTCTGAATAACAACCTCGTAAGATACCTCTCATGGAAAAACCACCCTAGTGTTGTTTGAAACCAGGAACAACCCCCGACATCTAGGAAAACCTCTCTTATCTACCTCCTGAACAACTGTGGAAACACTTAGTAACCACATATCACAAAAAAACTACATCATCCAGACATATGGATTAGGGAGTTCCTTCCTCCATGTTAAGATACTATCCGCTTTGGGCATCACTGACTCGCCTGCATGGGTTTAATCGCATCCACATTAATTCATCTTGATTCAGGATCAGGTTCCCCCCCCCATAGTCAGGACTTTTCACACACATTCATAGAACAAGGGAAATAACCCATCTTATAGCAAACAAGGTCAATCATTACATCATAGCTAGGCACAAAGAAAACACAAGATCAAAACACAGAATAGCTCCAGGAACTGGGCATGCATCTATGCCTCCCATTCTTAAGTACTCTCCTCAAGGCCACCATGACTTCACAACACACTAACCAAGGGAATGGTCCATCCAAGAAGCATCTTATCCTTATGATCCTAGATTCTCATAATTCGCTCCACGAATGTCACTTCATCCTCGATATCCAACTCTCCCCAGTTGAGGATGTGGGATTTATTGTATAAATACAGATGGAGATGAGATACATGGAAGACATTTTGGATCCTCTCTAGTGGAGGTGGTAACACCATCTAATATTCCAACTCGTACAAACACCTCGAAGGGTCCGATGAACCTGGGAGAAAGCTTACTCCTCTTTCAAAACCTCTACCACCCACGTCGAGGGGAAACCTTCAATAACACATGATCTCCAACCTCGAACTCCAAGGGTCTCATCCTATGATCAACATATGACTTCTGCTATACATGAGCCTCCATCATCCATTCAGGCACAAGTTGAACCTTCTCCACCATGCTTTACACCACCTCTAGGCCAAGAACACCGACCTCCCCAAACTCTATCTAGCACATGGGTGAACGACACGGTCTCCCATACAAGGCTTCGAATAGTGTCATGCTAATGGTAGATTGATATCTATTTTTGGAAGAAAACTCTACCAGAGGTAGGTGTCATACCCACGATCCCCCTGAAGTCTAGAACACATTATCACAGCATAACCTCTAACGTTTGGATGGTCCTCTCTATCTGCCCATCCGTCTAAGGGTGGAAATCACTGGTAAGGCATAGCTATGTTCCAAAAGCATGATGTAATCCCTTCCAGACTCGTGAAGTTAAGTGTGTATCCTGATCTGAAACAATGGTTCTCAGAACTCCGTGTAGCTACAAAACATCACCCACATACTTCTATGCTAAGGTATCCACTGCGCTCGACTCCTTAACCGCTAAGAAGTCATCTGATTTCGTCAATCGTTCCACCACTACCTAGATGGTATCACACCCTCCCTCATCCCGGGGTAGTCTTGTGAAAAAATCCATCGAGACATCATATCACTTAGACTTGGGAACATCTAAGGGATGCAACAGACCATCAGGAACATGGTGTTCAGCCTTCACCTGCTGACACACGAGGCACTTTGCCACAAACTCTTCCACTTCCCACTTCACTTCGGGCCACCAAAACTAAACTCTCAAGCCACGGTACATCTTAGAGACTCATGGATGTATCGCCATGGGTGAGTTATAGAACTCACTGAGAACTCCCTCACACATTTCCATCGAGACAAATAGCTTCCCACATAATAGTATCAGATTCCGACTATCCACCGACCATCCTTCCAGAGCATCACCCTAGTCAATGCGATCACGCATCACTTCAACCTCTTACTCTCCCCACTGAGACTCCTCCACTTGTCGCACCAAGGAAGATTACACTGTCATCTGAAACAGACAGCCTCTACCATCCACCACTCTCATGCCTAAATGTAAAGTAGCCAACTCCTCAATTTCTTTCTAAGCATTTTCTGACTCCTGAACCACATCCTTCTGTGACATCCTTCCCAAGGCATCAGTCACCATGTTCCCTTTTCCTGAGGTGTATAAGATCTCAAAGTCGTAGTCCTCGAGGAACTCCATCCACCTCCACTGTTACAAATTTAGGTCTCGCTGGGAGAAGATATACCTCAAGCTTTTGTGATCCAGGAAGACCATGAAGCATTCCCTAATGAGGTAATGCCCACTACAAGAAAACAGTGTTTTAGTGGCGGTTTTTTTGCGGCGGTTTTAAAAAGTGACGCTAGATTCATTTTTTTAAATATCTTCTAAAAAAATCAATTTTTTTAATGGTGTATATTTGAAAACTGCCGAAAAATTTAAGAAATAAGTTTTTAGAAAATTTAATAAAATTATTTTTTTTATTTTTTTTTTATTTTTTTATTTTTTTATTTTTTTATTTTTTTATTTTTTTTATTTTGTTTACTATTTAAAATCAAATATAGTTTATTATTGATAATTTTATATATTTATAATGTTTCAGTTAAATATTATTTATAATTATTAGTTAATAATATTTTTAAACTGAAAACAAATCTTCAATAAGTAGAAGAACACACTTCGACATCAAATAACCATAACTTCTGATCTAAGCGTCCATTTCAACTCCACAACCCGTCAAATCAAAGTTTATCAAATCAGAAAAAACCAAGTGAGATTTAAATCATGTGATAATCAAAGGAAAAAATATATTCAAAATTCAAAAGTCAAAAATCAAACTCAAACTTCAAAAGGTCATAACTTTTAATCTAGGTGTCTTTTTGGGCTCTACCGTATATCAAATCAAAGTCTATAATGAGGTCTACACCGCTTAGGTCTGGTACCAATTGTTTGAGTATTTCACCCCTTTTTATTCTGCTAGAAAGGCCCCAAAGACCTCTGAAACAGAGGTTTTATTTACAGACACCGATTTCTTTAAATTCAAACAGTTATAACTTTCGATCGAGGTGTCTGTTTGGCCTGTACCACATATCATATCGAATCTCATTTCACGATCTTTGATTTGATTGGATGTGGCACTAAAAAAGGAGTCTCAGGTCACATTTTATAGTCATTTCAATGTTTTTAGGGTTTTTAGAGATTCTTAACATTTTATGATTTATTTAATTATTTAATAATTTATTATTTATTTGTTTATTTATTTATTTAATATTAATTTATTTATTAATTAATTAATAATTTATTATTTATTATTTATTTATATATTATTTATTATTATTATTTATTTATTATTTATTTAATATTTATTATTTATTTATTTATTATTTAGTTATTATGTACACATTAATTATTAATTTATTTTTAATTTATTAGTTAATTATTTATTTATTATTTATTATTAGTTTATTATTCATTATTTATTTATTTATTATTCATTTGTTTGTTTTTTTGTTTGTTATTTGTTATTTATTAATTAATTAACTATTATTTAGTAATTATAAATTATTAATCATTAATTATTAGTTATTATTAATTATTTATTATTTATTATTTATTTTTCTATTTATTTATTTATTATTCATTATTTATTCTTTATTATTTATTCTTTATTCTTTATTCTTTATTCTTTATTATTTATTATTTATTATTTATTATTTTATTTTTAATTTACTAAATATTAATTTATTATTAGTTTATTATTCATTTATAATTTATTTATTTATTATTTATTTATTGATTATTTATTAATAATTTATTAATTAAATATTAATTAATAATTAATTATTTGTGAAATATTAAATATTGAATATTGCATATTAAATATTAAAATTTAAATATTAATTATTAATTATTAATTATTAATTTTATAATTATTAATTATTATTTATTATTTATTATTAATTATTAATTATTAATTCATTGTTTATTTATTTATTTATTTGTCTATTTATTTATTTATTTATTTATTTATTTATTCTTTATTCTTTATTCTTTATTATTTATTATTTATTCTTTATTATTTATTCTTTATTATTTATTATTTATTATTAAATATTTATTATTTTTTTAATTTACTAAATATTAATTTATTATTAGTTTATTGTTCATTTATTATTTATCTATTTATTTATTCAATATTAATTAATTATTAATTATTTTTTAATAATTTATTAAATTTTATAAATTTTTAAATATTAAATATTAATTCTTAATTCTTAATTCTTAATGATCAATTATTAATTATTAGTTATTATTAATTATTCACTATTCACTATTCATTATTCATTATTTATTATTTACTTTTTATTTTTTATTTTTTATTTTTTATTTTTTATTTTTTATTGTTTATTATTTATTATTTATTATTTATTATTTATTTTTTATTATTTATTATTTATTATTTATCTATTATTTATTAATTTATTATTTATTTGTTATTTATTTATCATATATTAAATTATTTTTTAATTAATTTATTATTTATACATTTCTTATATATTATATATTAAATATTATCTATTATCTATTATATATTATCTATTATCTATTATCTATTATATATTATGTATATTATCTATTATCTATTATATATTATGTATATTATCTATTATATATTATATAATATATAATATATATTATATTATGTATTAGATATTATGTATTATCTATTATGTCTTAAATATTATATGTTATATATCATATGTTATATATTATATGTTATATATTTTTAATTTTTAATTATTGATTAATCGTTATTAATTACAAATTATTGATTAATAATTATTTAGTGTGTATCTGTTTGTTATGTATTACTTGTTTTTTAAATTAATATATATATGTATAAGTATATTAAATTTGATTTATTGACCACGTGAAGAGCGTGCTGGAGTGGTAAAGTCTTTGGAGAATAAGCAAGAGATAAGTGGTTCAAATCTCACCCAACGCAGAATTTCTATATATGGAATGGGCTTGTGCATGGACATCGACTTGTACATGGACATGAACTTATGCATAGAGATGGGCATGTGCGTGGTAATAATAAATAAATAAATTATGAAAATAAAGTAAATAAATAAATTATGAAAAAAATAAACTACTAATATAAAAAAAAAATATATATATATATATATATATATATATATTAAAAACGGTTTAGCGATGGTTTAAACCACCGCTAAATCGTTCTACAACGGTTTTAAAAAACTACCGCTAATTATTTCCCAACACACGATTTAGCAGCGGTTTTCCAAAACCACCGCAGAATTATTTAGCGGTGGTTTAAACCGCCGCTAAATACAAAATTTGGGGTAGTGGTCGCCACAGTTTTAGCATGAACACAACCGCTGCAAGTTCCAAATCATGGGTGGAATAGTTACGTTTTTGAGGACGTAACTTCCTAGACCCATAAGAGATCACTCCTCGCTACTACATCAGCACACATCCCAAGCCTAGACCATAAACATCACAGAACACTTCAAACGTTACCCCTTCCTATAGAAACCTCAGCACTGGGGAACTGACCATATTTCCTTTGAGATAACTGAAATCTGTTTGGCCCTGATCACCCCACATGAAAGCTTGGTCCTTTCTAGTCAAGGCTGTCAAAGGTTATGCAACTCGAGAGAAGTCGGATACAAACCTCCGGTAGTAACCTGCCAGTCCTAGGAAACTACGAATCTCAGCCACATTATTTGGTGATAAACTAAGAAACGACTACTTTGACCTTCAACGGGTCCATCGCTATTCCCAACTGAGACACCACGTGTCCAAGGAAGTGCACCAATCATGTCCAAAACTTTCACTTGGTAACTTTTTATAGATCTGGTTGTGTCAGAGGACCTCCAAAAATGTCCTTAGATGCTTGGTATGATCCTCTTATGATATTGAGTAGATCAGTATGTCATCGATGAACATGACTACGAACTGGTCCAAATACTCACTGAAAACAGATTTCATTATCCCCATGAACACAGCCGGTGTGTTCGTAATGCTGAATGGAATGATCACAAGCTCAAAGTTACCATATCTGCATCGTAAAGTAGTCTTATGGATGTCACTCTCTTTCACCCTCAACTTGTGATATCGAGACTGCAGGTCGATCTTAAAGAACCAAAATTCTCCCTTCAATTGGTTGAAAAGTTTGTCAATCCTCATAAGGGGGTAACAGTTCTTGAACGTCACCTGATTTAGTATTCATTAGTCTATGCATAGCTTAATACCAGCATCTGCCTTCTTTGTGAACAATACTGGAGCACCCCATGGCGACACATTTGGTCAGATAAAACCCTTCTTCAATAGGTCATCAACCTAAATCCGCAACTCTCGCAACATAGAAGGCGTCATCTGATAGAGAGCCATCGAAATCGGATGGGCACTGGGTTGTAAGTCTATCTCGAACTCAACATCACATTGAGAAGGTAGATTCACAACCTCCTTGGGGAAGACATCTAGAAACTCACTGACAATCCCTAGAACTTATGTTATCTCTGAGTCTACCAATTCCAATGACAACTCGAATAACAAGGAAAGAAGCGACTCCACATGTTGGCTGCCCTCATGGCAACCCCACTCGCCAATGAAATCTACACGATGACCACCCATTTTTTATAACAAGACCCTTCTTCAGAAGTATTCAATAACAGCATGAATAGAAAACAGCCAGTCTATTCCAAGGATGACATCGTACAGTTGGATTTGCAGCAAAAATAGATCCCCATTGGACTGATGTGGCCCCAACATCATTATGAATCCTCGACAAACATCAAATAGGCTAGTATGACCTCCAACTAGCATAATCAACAACAGAGAAATAGGAATTGTCTATACATCTAGACCCAATTCATAGTCTACACTGGGTGAAACAAAGGAGTACAAAGCACCAGAATCAAACAAGGAATAGGCAAGAGTACTAAACAGACTAATCATACCTCGAATGACCTCTGGCCCTGTTTGAACTGCTGCCTCTGTGGAATGTAACTACACATTCTCAGCTCCTCTTCCCCTTGGTTTTCATCCACCTCCACAACCATGCCCTAGTCGAGGTCCCTGATGAGCTCCCTGAGGTCAACCTCCTCTAGAATTTTCCGCCCTTAGGGGAGCGGGAGCTTGTTGTCCCTATTGCTGCTACAGAAAAGATATGGCTAGTAACTGGTGATGCTAAGGTGGGTACTGAACCTGCCCACCCCTACTGTACTGCACTCAGTCTGGACACTGATTCTGAAGGTTCCCATGGCTTCCATAGTTAAATAACCTCAGTCCTAGGACCGTGGAGAAAGGTAGAGGACTCAAAGATTGAAACTGGAACTACTGAGGCCTATTCCCCATCGACCGAAACTTGAAAGGCCCCAATGCTGGAGGTCTACTGCTGATGGCCTTACCCTTTGATGAGCTCAACTGGTTCCCCTCTCGCAGCACACCTCCCAATGTGTGCATCCTCTCTACTACCTCATCCTTCTTCAGAACCTCCAAGTACGTAGGCAGAATGAAGGGAGTAACAACATACTAGAGAGAAGGTTGAACTGCCTCCTCTAAGTATCTTTCTCACAACTCCTCATCCAATAAGAGGTTTTCAGTGAAATGAAGGAGATACTTGAACTTGATCCCTAACTTCCTTACCAACATACTTTCTTATTGAAGGTAGAGCAGCTCTTGCCTCTTTTCGGACTTCATCATTGAATAAAAGGGATTCCACCTGGAAATCCTTCTCGAAGTCATCCCACATAACCTGAGCTTCCTTATTCTACCTGAGATAAAGCATCCACCACTGATGCACTATTCCCCACATATAGCCCATAGCCATAGAAACCCAGTACTCTATCGGAGCCCAGATCAAGCTGAAAGATATCACCAGCTCCTCAAGCCAGCTCTCTGTCTCCATGTCTGAGATACTGCTCTTGTACTTCCCGGGAGTCTACTACTGAAAGGCACGAAGCGTATTCTACCACTGGTCATCCTCCTCCTCTGGATAAGCCCTCTGTTGATCAACCAAATCATCATGTTGGGACTTAACTTCTCGCACTACTAGTGGTCATTGTTCGGGTTCCATAGCTGAAAGATAAACAAAGACTTGATAAGCCCGAGAAGTGTAGAATATTCTTTTTAAATTTTGTTTAAACTTTTTCATTTATTTTAAATTCCCAAAAACACCCAATAAATTCAAGAACACAAGTAATTATGATGGACGTACCTTTCCTAGGTTCTCTATCCTGAAATCATTGTAGCCTCAATTGGTCATTTGGTAAGTCCAGATTCCTTGCATCAGATCATGGGGGCCCTAAAATCCCGTGTCCTAGCCAGTCTTCCCTAGCCTATTTCATGCACCAATATTTACAAACACTGTTTCCCTACCATCCCATGCAATCATCATTGTTCCTAACCCTAGAATTCATCCTGTATCTCAACCATCACCTCTGATACCATTCTGTCATGACCCGCCTTCACCAGGATGAGGGAAGGGAAAACAAACCACTAGACCCTTCCTTCTTCAAGTTGAAGGAGAGATAATAACCCCCGAGTCCCACATTCAATAATCCCCAAAGTGGCTACTAGAACCAAGGGTATAAAATCATATGTAATATGGAAGTCATTACCCTTTTTATAGAACAAGATCATGAGATAAGATGCTAAATCCCAAACAACTCCAAAGACTGAAGTAAAAGTAAATCCAAAAATACATTCCCATATGCATGTTCAAAATAAACCGATACAAAGTACAAGAAAAACTCTGATGAAAAGTACCAAAAGAAAATAAAAATAGCATTGAAAACTCCTGATGCCCGAGCTAGTAAGTTCTGGCACAGTCCTCAAAGTCCTCTTGGAAAATTGAAAGTAGTTTTATATACGTAGGGTGAGTAAATAGGTATACTCAGTAGTTAAAACCAAAATCTCTCATTCACAAGTGGGTAGACATTTTAATTCCCTATGAGAAAAAGAGATAACCAAAACACCTAGCAAGGAAACTATTCACCCAGCCTCACCAAGGAACACTCCCCAAATAACAAAAGTCAGGTAAAGTAATAGTAATAGCACATCAATATTTTGGTACCCTACACCGCATTCCCACTGGTTATTTAGGACATCCTATGCATCAAACCTCCCCCACAGGTTCCACTATAGTCCCAATGATGCCCCAACAACACCTTATGGGTCATCCCAACTGTATTTCTATCCCTCCCACAAACACCTGGGCCACCACAACCACACACACCATGCCCACAGACACCTGGGCCACAACAACCATTGTCATTCCTACAAACACATGGGCCAGAACAACCACTTCCATGCCCAAAGACACATGGGCCTCATCCCGAAGGCACATGGGAAACAAACCTGCCCACACACACCTGGTCCAAACATCACAACACACCCATCACAAAGAGTCTTGGTCTATAATGAACCTTAGGTCATCACAACCTGCCTGAAGAGTCTTGAGATTCCTAGGAGAGGGAGCAAAAAATGAGCTAATAACCATCCACTCATAGGAATGTTGGGAAAAACACTATCCCCCATAAAATGGGGGTGTTCGGCACAAAGTTCTCAACATGGTTGGGGTATGTATAAGAAACACAAGAACTAAATTGTATACATATAGGTAAAAAATCACTCATCCCGTCCTAAGGGTTCTGAAATAGATAACCATCCCATACACAACCACTCTTGTTGTTATCCCTACATGCATAAATATACAACATCCATAACCAGAGGACAACCCATTTCTAGAAAACAATTCCCCCATTATACCTATTCTCATTATCATTTTGAAGTTATTCCATTTAAAACATTCCTCCCCTACTGGGAAACTAACATGCATAACCACAATCCAAAACAACAACTTAAGGAAAAATGTCCAAGCAAGATTTTAAGCATTCACACCCAGTTCTCTTGTAAAGTAACAACATCAAAATGGATCTGTGAGATCCCTCAAAGTACTGGAAACAAACCAAGACCCAATATACTGACTCCACATGGCCTCAGATTCACAAACCAACAACCCCTCAACTAGAGGTTCCATCCCCCTCTATGTCACCACACAAGGCATCAAATAGAGAAACCATAGATATCACCAAAACGGAGCAGAGAAGTTTCCAGATTTATCCAACACCATTAATTGAGTTCTTTCTTTCAGTTTGGTTAAATAGGGTGATCACACAGGGGTTCTTATTCATTAGGAATCCATTTAATAAACCAAGTTTACATGATTAACTAGTTTCCATGTTACATCCATCCAATCACTCGATTATCTAGAAAAAAAGAGCTTCATTAGTGCATAATAAAGTACCACCAATGGCCACGATTTTCAGTGGACATAATCCCATACAATTCACAATGTAAAAACAAAGGTATAACACAAAAAGATCATAAACTTTACCACACCTTCATTATTTAAAATTCCATTTATTATCTTCATTAAAGTTGGTTTCATCTACGTCCTAAGGGAAAATCATCGCAACCACCCTACATGATGCACAGTAAAGAGAGATGAAGTAAAAAAAACCCTTCTTGGATGATCAAATATCGAATTTTTCTCCTTGGGCCAAGAACTGGGGTCGTGTGACAGGAACTCCAAGAAGAACTGGATAGGAGATCTCTCATGTAGGCACGACTCATCTATGTATGGGGGACTCCAAGTTCACCAATAGGAAATAAAGAGAGACTGAGGAAGAAGATCTAATCATGATAAAAAGGCCTAATACTAGAGTTATGGGATGTGAAATATTGAAGTGCTTAAAGAGAATATCATGGTTTGACCACATGGTTTTGCAGTTTCAAACGTTGTAATTATTTACGTTCTAATAATTCCATCTGAGGCGGTTGAGGTGGACCATCGCACGACCATGAGTTGATAAATCAATTTTAAATGAAGAAAATACATAACAAGGAAAAACACAGGATATTTGGAAAATGCGGCAAAAGGGTGTAAAACTGATTAAAAATATACATGTTTTGGTTCTTCAATGGTTTCCCCACTCTTAGGGGATTTAAAAAATCATTTATGGGATTAAAAATGGCCTTAAACCACTTTAAAAGTGTAAGAATACATAAAAGAGGTGTTATGGGAAAACTAGGGAAAGAACCCCTACACCCCACAGTGGCACCGTTTGGGTGCGACACCAATCAGTGACACCCTGCCACCGACGCCGACACCCTCCTAACTCACTGATGGTGTCCAAGACACTCCAAACACTAGAATTTGGAAAAGTAATGGACCATGAGGGTCCGATCCATTACAAATACATCCAAGTAATCTGAGTATAAATGATCCAAGGGGTACAAATGTTCAAGCTATCCAAACAATCCATGAAACCAGGATCCAAGGAGTAGAAATGTCCAAGGCATCGTAAAAAGCTATCAAATCAAAAGAGTAGATATGTTAAAGACATCCTAGCATACCAAGTAAATCAAGTAATCGGATCCAAGGATTGTAAATGTACATGAAATCCTAACCAATTCAGTCACCATTTCATAAAACCATTTGCAAAAAAATATAAGATAAGATAATAAAAAATTTATAACTTTTATATGAAAATTAAATGGTTCTACAAGGTTATTAAAAACTTTAACAATTCACCTTAATACCCCATTCAATTATCAATTATTTGGGTCAAGCTCATCACACGCCAATGTTGTTATAATCGTGATAAAAAAGGTAGAACCCACCCCATGGGTAGTTCAGGTTGTGGTCAAAAACTTCCAATATTGAAAAAATGTGTCATGTAATGTCTCAAACATGTTTTTATAAATTAACCCTAGGTTCAATTAAGTTAGGAAGCATCACCAAGAAATTAAAATATAAAAAAAATGGAAACAAGCTATAAACAACTAGAATTTTATGGAAAAGGTATAGACCACCTACCTTAAGTTTATGGAGGAGTAATCATCCAATATTAGCCTCTAATTTGTTCTAGATCGGAATAAAATGTAATAATGGATGAACGCCTTGAAAATAGAGCATAAGATATTACACTAAAATAGTGTCACTAATAGTAAGGAAAACAAAGAAAGGTGAAAGAGTAATATTGAACTCATCAACATCTATCCAACAAGATGAACGATTATCAAATCAAATGTTAGATAGAGTAATTGGATCAAATCCTAGTAGGATCCCATGGGTTAGATCCAACAAGCTAAGGAATGGGTGGCCATGTCTGAATAAAAATAATCAGTATGACTTTTTAACATTTAAAACAATTATTGGGAAAATTGTAATTTCTCCTTTAAAAAATAGGTCGCACAAATTGGCCGCATGGTTGGCCAAATCATGAAAAAACTGTCTTCCCACCTCCAACTCTTAACCTCCCTCGCATGGTCATGGTACATAGTTATACAAACTGAGTGTTGATTGTGTGTTTCTTCTTTTTTAAAAACTCTACATTACTTTCATGGGTGTGCAACCTAGGTTACAAGGTTAGGGAAAACGGTGAGCCCACTGTGATGCACTAAAATTCCATGTACGGTTTACTCTAACTATATAGACTGGGCTGCATGATTTCTTCTAACTGTGTGGTTGATCTTTTTTCTTCAAAAAGTGGGGCTTTGAGCTCCAAACAATCCCTAGATTCCATCCTTTATTTTATATCCTTTCTGGGCATTCACATTAAATTTGTGGAAAAGTATACCAACATAACTATACCAATGGTTTTTGAAAACTATTGGTATGGGTCAATCTAAACCAACGGTTTGTGATAACCATTGGTATATGGTCATTTTCTAAAGGATGTACTAATGGTTTTATAAAACTATTAGTACTGCTTATGGATATAACAATGGTTATTCATAACTTTTGGCATAGGGTACATGGGAAGAAATTATAATGATGGTTTTTTTAAACCATTGGTATAAATTCTCTATATCAATGGTTTTAAAAAACCGTTGGCATAGAGTTACCAAAATACCATCATAAATTATCCCTCCTCATTTACTAGTTCAATCTAGATTCTTCCCTAAGTGATGTTCTTTCTAGTCATAGCGATCAATATTCTCTAGGCATGGTGATCCATCCTTGGTATCTCTTTTCATTTGGTTTTTCACTAAAATAAAATTGGTTAGTTTCCTATCAAGAATAATTTTCTAAGGTATCCAATTTTCTTCCCCATCCAAAGAAATCTCTTATCCCCCAATATTTTCATTCTATTCTTCTTGAATGTCAAGTTGGTAAGTTCCAAATACTTCATCTCTTCTGTCAACCATCATTTGTATTTATTTTATAGTTATGAAAGAATAACCAGGATTTTTTTATCATATTACATATTCATTGAATGAATGTTAGTTTTAATTATATTTGTTATTGAATTTCACAATAAATCTGATTATGTGTGATGAATTTTTTTTTAATTCAGATACTCTCAACTTATATATATATCTAACATGACCCGACTTTTTTGATATGTTTGAATATACTTGTGGGTATTGAAACAATGGTTGTCCAAACTTATATTGAAGGATAATTTGTTATTTTTTTTATTTTTCATTCTTTATTTTTCTTTTTTTTCTACATGGTAAGATGGTTGTTCAATAAATATTTTATTTTTTAAAAAAAATTAATTGCATGGATCATTTTTAATGAAAATATTTTTTTATCAACTTGATTTATCTTTGATGATGATATTAATGAAGGTAACATAAAAATACATCCATCGTGGGGGAAATGTGGTTTTCTTTATGAGTTGGCACTACACTAAACATAAAGGAATGCTTTTCATCACCCTTACCTGAGACTCTAGCTACTTGAAAGCATGGTAAACATTATAATGGTGATTCCAGTACATGTTGAAGATCGATATGGGAAAACCTTCAATTTTTTCACTTTAGCACAAAGTGTTAGAGAAAATAACAACTTATAATAATACATTATGTCCTAGGGTTGATC
Organism: Viscum album; assembly: GCA_963277665.1. Lineage (NCBI taxonomy): Eukaryota > Viridiplantae > Streptophyta > Magnoliopsida > Santalales > Viscaceae > Viscum > Viscum album. The sequence goes on along the minus strand of OY728152.1, from coordinate 1,521,953,147 downwards.
TCAAAATTATGCCACTAATAAATGTTGAGTTTTTATTATCACTGTTATTTATTTATATAAAATAATGTTGAGTGCATGGAAGCAGTGAGGGATGAAATTGAAAACATATGATATATTTATTAATATGGATAAATAAAAATTGAAATGGAATATAAAGAATAATAATGACAAATATAATTTTGTTAATGAAGAAACTAATACTTGTATGTGATTCTAGTGATATTAATCATTGTTTTGAAAATTATAATCAATCACATTATATGTAATCACTATAATATTAAATTAAAATATAAAAAACATATCTGATCAAACAAAAATTAACTAACATTCAAGGCTAAAATATAAATTAGGACTTGGTAAGGGGTTATAATCTACAACTCTCTACTTTCTAAAAGAGGGAAAATGTGGTCGATCAGAACCAAAGAAAACTGAATTTTAAAAAAACTGACCTCACTAGGATTGAAAATAAATGAACTGAACCAATCAACCCATTACACACTAAAACCTAACTAAACTCACATATTCTATATATATCATAACCAAATCGACTCAACCAAACCAACTGAATTGAATTAAAATGACTTTATCTAACCTAAGTATACTTTAATAGACCTGAGCTACACTAAAATGCTTCAAACTGAACTGAAATAAAAAGAACTGAACTAAATTGAACCTAACTAAAAGAAAGTATATAGTAATGATAAAAAATAAAATTAATTGAACAATATTACCTAAAACACTAATATACATGCACAAACCCAAACCAGATAAAGAAACAAACCCAACCAAACTAAATCGACCAGAACTAAACAAATCATAAATAAACAAAACTGACCAAAACTGATCTAGATTAAATAGAAAATACAGAACCAAATAGAATAAATGTAATGAATTATCCTGGACCAACCCAAAAAACCAAACAAATAGAATTGATTTGAACTAAAGTAATTAGAACATATTTGAACCAAACTAACCCACTTTTAATCAAACTATCCCAAATTAAAACTAATGAAATTAAACCAAACCATATGCACTTGAACTAAAGATACAAAACCCCAAACGAATCAAAATAGACCAAATAAATAAAAACTAACCTAACCTAACCTAACTAAAACTAAATTTAAATAAAACTAATTAAATTGAATTAACCAAAACAAAACAAAACTGAATCAAATTAACCTAAATGGGACCAAATTGAAGGGGAGAGACACTAAGGAACCTATCTAAATATTTTTTATGCCTCATCAATTTATTCACTCAATTATATCTCATTTAAATAGCACCACTAGGTATTTATATTCCATAAGACACATTATCATAATGAAATCCTTGACCCTCAATGGATTTGGTACATTATTACTCATTGATATAATTTAATTCAATATCATGGTTTTATATTTATAGTATTTTGTTATATATATAGTATTTTGTTTTATTTTATATTATGACTCTAATGTATACTAGTGTCTTGGTTATAGTTTCATATAAAGTGAATAATTCTCATTTCTTTAAATATTTTTTTTATTAAACTTCAATATTATTTAATTGATTTTACAACATGACATGTAACAGTTTTTTATAGAATGGATAGAAGTTGGAGGTATGAAAATGATCGAATCTCAAGTGATTTTCAAAATAACTTGGACATATTTTTATATTTTTAATTCAAAAATGCTTCATATGGCAGTCACATACATTTCCCATGTTATAATTGTGTTGGAAGACCTTTCTTGAGTCATGAATAATTTAGCTACCATATAACTTAATATGGTTTTCAAACAAACTACTATGTGTGGTAACATAATGGGGAGAAAATGAATTTTCAAAATTTTCATAATCCAAATGGGTGGAATGGATTGAAGAATTTATTAGATGTAAAGTTTCCATTTATTCATTGTCATGAGAAGGAAAGGATGTCGACCCGATAATACTTCAATACAAACACACATGATGAATGTAATGAAAATGATTATATTGATATAGTGAAAACCATGTATGGGATTTCTAATACTGCTATCGATTATATTCTTACTTCTTTGAAGGAGTTACTTTATGATTATGTAGATAATCCCTCAAACCATTATATGTCATGAAAGTTAGTTGAGGAACTTGGATTTTTTTTAAAAAATTGATTCTTTCCCAAAAGATTGCAGCTTACTCTAGGAGGAAACTACTGAATAAAAATATTGTATAAAATGTGAAACATCCTGATGGAAGGAAAAATATTATGGAACATCATCCTGTGTTCTACAGAAAGTAATTTTTCTCTTTTCATTGATCCGTAGACTCCAAAATCTTTTCACATTTGATGAAATATCAATAAAAATGTAAAGGAATGAAATTAGGAAAAAAAGAATAAGGATGAGTTGGTTCACCATACAAATGGATTTTCATGGAAGACATTTGATGCCTTATATCTTGATTTCGTAGCCGACATTCATAAATTGAGGTTTTGTTTGTCATGTGGTGGTTTTAATCTATTTGATCATATGCTTAATTCGCACAAAACATGGCCAATTTTTATACACATATATAACTTTCCTCCATGAATGTGTATGAAAAAACATTTCACTTTCATGAGTATACTCATATGTGGAACTTATAATCCTCTAAATTATATATATGTATACATGAAACCTTTAATAATTGATTTGAAACATCTTTAGAATGTGTTTGTGTGTACATATATTGCATGTTCGAAATATATATTTCATATGCGTGATTCCCTTATATGGATGATCAATGATTTTACAATTTATGCAATGATGTATGGATGTAGCATGAAGGTGAAACTATCATGTACTATTTTTATGAAGAATAAATGATCCATAATACCTAAAAATCTATGTAGTTTAAATTTTATTGGACATCAACAATTCTTTCAAACAGACAATTCATATAGGAATAATCATCTAATATTTGGAAATACCATGGAGATCAAAAATCCACCTTAATGTATTTCTATAACTTATGTGCTTAATAAATGGAAATATTTCAGTTTTTCATTCGGTAATGGTCATATGAAATCTAAAAAGAGGGAGAATGTTTCCACTGAAACCAATTACAATTGGAAGAAGAGAAGTATCTTATTTGAGCTACCATATTGGTTAACCAATTTGTTACACTATTTCTTAGATGTAATTCATATTGAAAATAATATATGTGAATTTTTTCTTTCAATTCTTCTATATGTCAAGGGAAAGAAAAAATATGATTTATGATCTCATCCTGACTTGGTGGATTGGGGAGTAGGACTAGAATTGTATCTTGTGTGTATCAATGAAAATAAATGGAAAGTTCCATGTTCTTCTTATGTGATGAAACCTGCAAAAAAATATAAAATTACTAGAGACTATTAAATTTCTTGATGGTTATTCAAGAAACATATCAAAATGGTTCAATATAAGATATTTGAAGATTAAATCTTTTAAGACTCGTGTTTATCACATCCTTCTACAAGAGTTGATACCAATAGAAATCTTTCATTTTCTGACCAATAATGTAAGGTTGTCAGTTATTTGATTATTCCATTTTTTAGAGATATGTGTGCTAAGAAGTTGTCCAAGTATTTCTTAAAAAAATGTTATCAGAGGCACCATTAATTTTGTGTGAGTTATAGAAAATATTTCTTCCATAATTTTTCACATTCATGATGCATCTAATTGTCCATCTTCCAACTAAAATACTTCTTAGAGGACCTATTTATTTTCATTGTATGTATCCAATGGAAATAAATATGTATGCATTGAATTCGTATATCTATAATAGGAATCATCCTGAAGGTTCTATCGTGAAAGGTTACCTGGCTCAAGAATATACAGATTCTTGTTCAATGTATTTGTATGATCTGACTATGAGATAGAATATACCAATGAGAAATAAAGAAAAATAGTTTGAATAAATTAAACCCATTTTTTTCATCACTTACCCAAATATGGGCAATTCTCTAATCATATACATTGAACCCATTAAGCCTTGAAGAGCGGGAGATGGCACATCACACAGTTTTTTTTAAGTGTGATTTTTTCAATGAATACATCAAGTAAGTAAATTGAAAATGTATATCTTATATAATATCATGTAATTTTACATAGATGTTAAACTATTTATATTTTTTCTATATGTAACATAAAAATTGATAAATAGAAAGCATTTTTCTTTATCTTTGAGAAACAGAGAGACTTTTCATAGAAAATATTTTTCTTCTTAGTTGAAATTGAAGGTAGAAATATTATTGTAATAAATTAATAAAATCAATATTTAATTAATTTTAATATTTATTTATATTTCAGGTATTGATTTTTTCTGCTGAATTTTTCTCTAAGAAAATATGATCTTTGGATTTTGGTCCTAATTTTTTGGTTTGTGAATGCAAATCAATTATGATGAATGGGTACAGATTTATTATCACTAAATGAGTAATGGACATGAGAACATTACATGATGGTGTTATGGTAACTGCAACAACATACTATTATTCCAGTACATCAGATAATATACCTTGATTTGAAAATGTATCTTATTATGGAGTTGTTGAGAAAATATTAATATTGGATTATTACTCTCAAAGTCGAGTCGCTATGATGAAATGAAAGTGTTTGATTTTATGAAGAGGTGAGGCATATTTATTGATGATTATAGACTTAAATTTATTGACACGACTCACACTCTTGCTACCGATGAACCATATGTATTGGCATCAACGGAAAAAACAAGTTTTTTATGTCAAAGATCATCTTACACATGAATTTGGTGTCATTATTGAAGTAATCCCAAGAAATATTTTTTATGATGGTGATCATGGAATTGACACTATCCCTGCTCCCATTGGCACGATCCATTTATTACTTATGACGACTTCAATTGTTTAATTTTAAAAGTTCATTGTGAACCTAAAGTTGTGGTGCTAAATATATATAGTCATCCATCTATGTTCTCAGTTATTTTCATTTATCTTGACTTGGGTTGTTAAGGTTGGTACTATTCAAATTGATTTACTATTTATTATAAATATTTTTTATCCAAATTAACCTTCATGTTCATTTTCAATATTTATTGGTTGAAGTTTTCTTTGAGTTGCATTTTCTAATATTGAATTAAACTGATACGAACCTACCAAACCAAAAAAACTAAAACAGTTAAATTGGATAAAAAATAAGATGAATTTAATTGAATATATTAAACTAATTAATATGAAAATCAAAAACTAATGAAAATAATTACCTAACAAAAAAATGGAAGAATGGACTAACCTAAAATATGAACTAAATGAACTAAGACAAACAAAAAAAGGAAAAATGAACTAATCAATTGAAAAAAAATGAACCAAATGACATAATATAAATAAAATTAGAAAAATGACCTAATTAATTTATCGGAATAAACCAAGTACCTAACCAAAATTGATATGGATCAAATTGAAGATAGAAGAAAATGATATCATACCCATGTTAAGTATGATAATTTAAATGTATTTATTTTTCTATGACGTGTCTTATGTTTTTATATTCTTCCCACTAAATATCAAATGTGTTGTACCTCTCGTACCCCTCGTGGTTTAATTTTCATGATCACAATCACTTTCCTTTTTATCTAATCTTGTTTTCAAGTGTTTTTGTTAATAGGCATGATTTCAGGAGCAAGAAGTGGCAAAGGAGGAAAAGTGGACTGTTTTCATGTCCACCGGCCAACCGGTGGCTTCACCACCGGCCAGCCGATGGAACCCAGACAGAAGGCTGAGCCACTGCCTCAGCACCGGCCAACCGGTGGCCTCAGCACCGGCCAGCCGGTGGTGCCTGGGCAGAAGGGACAGCTACTGCCTCCTCACCGGCCAACCGGTGGCCTCAGCACCGGCCAGCTGGTGGAGCCTGGACAGAAGGATCTTCCCTCTATCAAGGCACCGGCCAACCGGTGGCTCTGTACCGGTCAGCCGGTGAGCCCAGTCAAACTAGTCGTTGGGCCTTTGACCAGGCTTGTCCACTTGACTCCCAACGGCTCCGAAGGCCTCTCCAACGGCTCCGAAGACCCCCAAAGTCCATTTGAGGGTTCCCCCTCTATAAATAAAGGACTAGGAAGCCCCTGAACACTAGCGAATCATACGGAAGCCCACGGACACATTTTTGATCATTTGGCGAACCTCCGGCGCATTCCCTCAAGGAACCCTCACTTGCTCCAACTCACTTCCACATCCAAGGAGCACCATCAAAGAAGCTTGGGAGCGCTCTTCATCAACTTCATCAATCCTTTGGCGCCCAAGGCTTCCCCCATTACGGTTTTTCTTGTTTTATTTATTTTGAGCGTCAATTTGGGTTTGTGCCTACAAACCCCTCTTTCTCTCATCTCCCTTTCATTTGGGTTCTCACACCACCTTCAAGGTGTGAAGAGGTTAGTCAAGCCTTCCCTTTAAAAGGCTTGAGTCATAGGTGATCTAGCCTTCACCTGTAAGAAGGCTAGTGGGTTCTTGCTCAACCATTAAAAGCAAGCTGTAATAGGTTCTAGACTAACATTAAAGTCTAGTGGGTTTCTTGCTAAAACCATTAAAAAGCAAGCGGTAATAAATCTCTCAACGGTTGAGTTGGGAGCGGAGACGTAGGCTTGGGTTTAAGCCGAACTCCGTTATCAAGTTGCGTGTCTTGCCTCTTTTATTCCCGCTGCACTTTTAACTTTGATTTTAAATTGTTAATTATTTTTTAAAAGGCAATTCACCCCCCCCCCCTCTTGCCATCACTTCTCCGCCTAACAATTGGTATCAGAGGCAAAATTTGAGTAATACCCTAACCGATTTCAAATTCAAGATCCTTTTTTGATGGCTTCAACTTCTTTCACCCCCGAAGGATATTCTTTGGGTCGTGCTCCATTTTTTGATGGAACCGACTATAACTATTGGAAAACCCACATGACCACTTTTCTTAGAAGCATAGGTTATCCTATTTATAAAATTTTCATGCATGGTTACACTCTCTCTTCTCCCGATGAATCCAAATGGACCCAAGCCGATATTAAAAATTTCGAGCTTGATGGCAAAGCCATGAACGCTCTACATTGCGGCCTTGATCGTAATGAATTCAATCGAGTTTCTACATGCACCTCATCACATGAAATATGGAAACTTTTGGAGGTTACCCATGAGGGGACCAACAAAGTCAAGGATACTCGATTGGATATGTTCCGTCAAGATTTTGAGTCTTTTACCATGAATCCATCCGAATCAATTTCTGAAATGTTTACTCGTTTTACTGACGTTTGCAATGGTAGAAAATCTCTTGGAGATAATATTTCTACAGAAACGATGGTCAAGAAGATCCTTTGGATCTTACCAAGCACATGGGCACCGAAAGTCACGGGAATTCAAGAAGCAAAAGACATCAAGAACATGCCGGTTGAAGAGCTCATCGGATCCCTCATGACCTACGAGATCACCATGAGGAGGCAAGCTGAAAAGGAAGGAAAACCGATCAAAGTTCCAAAGAACATCGCCTTCAAAGTTCAACAAGAAGAAAGCTCCTCCTCCTCATCGTCTTCCTCTTCAAGCGGCGATTCCGAAATGGAGAATCTTTCCCGCAAGATGCACAAATTCATGAAGAAGCACAAAAAGAAGAAATCCCGCAAGGCTCGAAAGGAAAAACACAACGAAAAATCCGAGCCCGAGGTAACATGCTATGGGTGTGGCAAGAAAGGCCATTACAAGCCCGATTGTCCACTCAACAAGAAAAAGGCGAAGCAAAAGGAAAAGAAGAAGGCTTTCAAGGCCACATGGAGTGATAGCTCCACATCCTCCTCCTCCTCCTCCTCAAGTGACAACGGTAAAAAATGCCTAATGCCATTTCATGAGGTAACATCTTCCGACTCCTCATCCTCTAGTTCTTCAAATTCTTTCAATAATTTATCTTATGAGGATCTCCAACATGCTAGAGATCAATTGGAGGAAGGTTTTCACGAACTTTCTTCCAAATTTGTTGCTTTAAAAAAGAATTTCAAAAAACTTTCTTCCGAAAAGGAACAACTTCTCAAAGAAAAGGAAGAGTTGTCCCTCAAAGTCCAAAACCTTCCCGATGTTGATTCTATGGAATCAACAATCAAAGATTTATGGGAATCTCTCGCCAAGTTCACCCAAGGTGAACAAAATTTGACCAAACTCCTTGGTTACCAACACATATCTAGAACCACCGAAGGGCTTGGCTATTCCAAGCAAGCTTCCTCTTCCCATGCTCTAACTATTTTTGTAAGGGGGAGCTCCCAATTTAAATTTTGTAATTATTGAAAAAATCCCGGGCACTTAATTTATGAGTGCGATTGCAAAAATTCCCGGTATGGAAGTCCCAAAACTATTTTCTTTAATGATGAATTTCAAAGGGGAAGACCCGCCACTAGACAAGTGTGGATTGAAAAATCCCTTTTAGCGAGTCTCACCGGACCAAAATTTGTCTCGGTTTCAAAATCCTCTCTCCGGTGATTTGTTGTTTTTATTTAGGGGGAGTTAGGATTGTTTAAGCCTTTTTGATTTCAATTTCAAAATTTTCATTTCAAAATTTTCGATTCAAAATTTTCAATTCAAAATTTTCATTCAAAATTCTCAATTCAAAATTTTCGATTCAAAACTTTCAATTCAAAATTCTCAATTCAAAATTTTCGATTCAAAACTTTCAATTCAAAAACTCTCAATTCAAAATTTTCGATTCAAAACTTTCAATTCAAATTTCAAAAATTTCAATTGGTTTAAAATCTCTATCTTGTTTTTCAACTCATTCCCTCAATCAAGTTTTATGCCCCATGCTATTTTGATAATCACAAAGGGGGAGAAATTCTTGGTTGATTGGGGGAGAAATCTTTCTCTCATGCTTTACTTTACTTTGCTTTATCCTTTAAATCATACCTCTAATTTCAGTCTTTTACATTGCTTGTTTTGGTGATTGTGATCATCAAAATAGGGGGAGATTGTTGTACCTCTCGTACCCCTCGTGGTTTAATTTTCATGATCACAATCACTTTCATTTTTATATAATCTTGTTTTCAAGTGTTTTTGTTAATAGGCATGATTTCAGGAGCAAGAAGTGGAAAAGGAGGAAAAGTGGACTGTTTTCATGTCCACCGGCCAACCAGTGGCTTCACCACCGGCCAGCCGATGGAACCCAGACAGAAGGCTGAGCCACTGCCTCAGCACCGGCCAACCGGTGGCCTCAGCACCGGCCAGCCGGTGGTGCCTGGGCAGAAGGGACAGCTACTGCCTCCTCACCGGCCAACCGGTGGCCTCAGCACCGGCCAGCCGGTGGAGCCTGGACAGAAGGATCTTCCCTCTGTCAAGGCACCGGCCAACCGGTGGCTCTGTACCGGTCAGCCGGTGAGCCCAGTCAAACTAGCCGTTGGGCCTTTGACCAGGCTTGTCCACTTGACTCCCAACGGCTCCGAAGGCCTCTCCAACGGCTCCGAAGACCCCCAAAGGCCATTTTAGGGTTCCCCCTCTATAAATAAAGGACTAGGAAGCCCCGGAACACTAGAGAATCATACGGAAGCCCACAGACACATTTTTGATCATTTGGCGAACCTTCGGCGCATTCCCTCAAGGAACCCTCACTTGCTCCAACTCACTTCCACATCCAAGGAGCACCATCAAAGAAGCTTGGGAGCGCTCTTCATCAACTTCATCAATACTTTGGCGCCCAAGGCTTCCCCCATTACGGTTTTTCTTGTTTTATTTATTTTGAGTGTCAATTTGGGTTTGTGCCTACAAACCCCTCTTTCTCTCATCTCCCTTTCATTTGGGTTCTCACACCACCTTCAAGGTGTGAAGAGGTTAGTCAAGCCTTCCCTTTAAAAGGCTTGAGTCATAGGTGAGCTAGCCTTCACCTGTAAGAAGTCTAGTGGGTTCTTGCTCAACCATTAAAAGCAAGCTGTAATAGGTTCTAGACTAACCTTAAAGTCTAGTGGGTTTCTTGCTAAAACCATTAAAAAGCAAGCGGTAGTAAATCTCTCAACGGTTGAGTTGGGAGCGGAGACGTAGGCTTGGGTTTAAGCCGAACTCCGTTATCAAGTTGCGTGTCTTGCCTCTTTTATTTCCGCTGCACTTTTAACTTTGATTTTAAATTGTAAATTATTTTTTAAAAGGCAATTCACCCCCCCTCTTTCCATCACTTCTCCGCCTAACAAAATGTTTTTATTATATCACTATGTATCCTATATATTTTTTTGATAGTTGGTATTACTTAATTAAGCCATTCCTCATATTCTTTCTTATTTGGATTACACACTAATTATGGAATTATAATTAATTTAATATTTGTTTTTAAATGTAGGAAATGAAAATAATTGAGGATATATGATTAATAGGGATGATAGATAATAATTTCTAAATCAGATAGATGGACATCCCTCATTTAGGGCCTGTTTTGAGTATTTGATTTCAAATTTATATATCAATAACAAATAATGTCATGTGATTAATTTTTCTAAATTTTAATTAGGATACACCACCTAGGATATGGTTATTCTTTGACCATCATAGTGGTTCCATTTCTCAAGATGATGATACAATGGTAGTGGTTCCATTGCTCAAGATGATGATACAAGGGGGTACTAGAGCTACAAGATCCACTCGACATACTCAGACATAATTTTTCCCTCTCCCTGACATACTATCTACCACACCTTCTAATCCCATAGTATCATTAGAGATGCCTCAAATATATATTTCACACATGTTTTCATCACCATTTTCATTTGAGCCTCCTCGCCTATCTTTCCCTAATCCAATTATGGTTCCTACTCATCCATATTATGCATTTCCATAGACATTTATGCCATCTTATTTTCCTTATACTTCCTTCTCCTTGAGATTATACATTCCTGCTTCTGCGACTTCTGCTCTGACACATTTCGAGCCTTTAGAGCATACATTGGGACCCACTCCATCTATACAAGTTGATGTTCCTTCATAGGCTGGAGATCAAGTGGCACCAATTGATCAGACTTCCCTAGGTATATTTATAGAGCCCCATTAATTATTTTAACCATAATTTATTTTCAATATAATATATATTGATATAACATTTTTTTACAGCTGGATCTTCTGATAGGTTGTGTGGGAAAACAAGCATGCATTCGGTGTGGAATCGCTGCACATAACTGATGGTGGAGTACAATGAGTACAACTAAATGATTGGAAAAATAGGGCAACAATGTAGGAGTTTTATAGTGACGCTTTCCAAATACTCTGACATTATTCCCATCAAGACACTCTCCTCGAGACACATACCAAATAAAGTAAAGGATAATTCTTGGGCACAAATTTGGGTAAAAGAAATTCAATTTATTTAATATTATATTGTTATTGTATTTAAATGAATTAATGTTTTGGTTCCATCTTCGTTCTAATTTTCCCGATGGTGAGGTTGTGAGGGAAGCATGCTCATGGAATTAGGAGAGATATGGAGATATTATAAGCATGATTTGTGTAACGGCTAATGTTCTAGAGTTGGTATGGATTTAGAGGCCACACCCATCATGAATGACTTTCCATTAGAATGTTATCGATAAATTACTTCTCATTGGATGAGTATAGATTTCAAGATATTAATAAAATTTGAGGTTTTTGAATGAAAAATATCATGATTTTCATTAATACTTTGTTTCTTATTATTGAAAATTCTTTTTTACGAAGCATTGGGAATAAATAAAAGAAGGATACTAAGAAATACCTGCACACTTTGGGGTGGACTACGATGTCGGAACATGATAGGAAGTAGGTATGAAACTCATTTAATATTATAAGAGAATTTTATTTATAAACAATGTTAATTATTTACAAATGAGATGATGATTTTGTTACACATGGTTAAAAATTTGATCCATTATATCACATATCCAAAAAATAAAGGGTAAATGGACTATTATCTAAGAGAAAAGTGTTTTATAAATTTTATATATTAAAATGTGATGGAAGGATTTCTAAACAAACACTAGTGGTATATCTCAATAAATATAGATTACCTTCTAAAGGATATCACTCTAAATATATAAATTTCTATATGATATACTACTATAAATTATTTATTTTTTGAGTGTTGTTAATAAATAAAATAAGTATTATTTTAGATAAAAAATGTTTCATGCATATTTATATTATATTTTTGGGAAATGTACTTTTTATAAGGTTTGTGGAAGTATATTTGAACTTACAAATGATTAAAATGTGACAAATAAAGGACCATTATCATTTAATTAAATGTAAAACCTACTTTTTATTCTATTATAAAATATAATTGTTGATATTTTTTGAATAATAGATTAATATTAATCATAAATTATATAAATTAGTTCAATAAATCCAATTTTTTTATATAAATTAGGAAATTATTTTCACCGACAATTCAATAAAAATTTGTTTATTGATTAATGAAGGTTGAATCAGTACATAAGATTTAATATATAAATCTAAAATCAAATAATAAATTGTAAAATACAATGTACATAGTTTTATAAGATCGAATACATGATGGATTATGATTGAATTTGTGGTGGAAAAGATTTACTAAATAGTGAATAGTGAATTATCTTATGGTAGATAAAATACACTACATAGTGGACCATATCACTTTCAGTTCTCTAATATATCATTATATTTCTCATGTCATAACTCTCGAGAGTTAAACCTATTCAAATTAAATTATTTTTTTATTCATAAAACCATTTTATCCATCCATGTTATACCAACTTCACATACATGATATTTTCACTTGAAGGAGGTGTAACATAAAGCAATTAAATGTGATATTTTGTCACTATAATTCATCTACCATATGTTTTTATTTTTATCTTCATTTATAATTAATATACATTTGATTTTAGTTATGAAATTAATTATTAATAACCTATTTTCAATTATGGTATTCTAAATTCATTCCATTATAGGGGAGATTTTGAGTATTTAAGGATTTATGCCCCAAGAAAAATTATTTTTCTTGAGAAAAAAGAAAAAATATGGAAGTTCGGTAAACGAACTAACACAACCAAAAATTGTAAGTTCTACTTTATTGATTTAAAATTTTAATATCTATTTTGTAACTTAATAGACTAGTTATATTTGTAATATTTTTATTTGGAGGCCCTTGATGGAAAAGAAGCCGACAAATCTAGGCCAAATGATCACTTACATCAGGTTTTGGGAGATGAGTGTCATGGAAGAGTACATTGTCATCTAGGGAAGAGTATTGTCCTGATGAGGTATTTACCCACTTTAGGTGATAGTTCTGGTATTACTAATTTGGAAAAATATAATCCAAGGGCATCAAAGGCCCAGTACAAGGTAGAAAATGCCAAAAAAATGGTCATACAAGAGCGTGAATTGAATCAATGGGTGAATGCTGATATTATGAAATTTATAGATGTTTTATGTATATCACTTCCACCAGATACCACTGTGGCTTGTGATGTATTTATTTCAATGATGTGTACATGATATATTGCACTAGAAAGTAGTCCTAGTTGTGGTCAGGATGATGACATTCATGGTGATGGTAATGGTGAGGATGATGGTGAAGAAGAGTGTAGGATGATATAAAGGATGAGGGGGAGGATGAGGATGAAAATGAGGTTGAGGATGAGGTTGAGGATGCTGTCGAGGATGAGGGAAAGGATGATGATGAATATAGTGATGGTGATGATGGAATGATTGATCCTTTAAAATTTTTGACTGATATTTATGATATTTAATGTTTTATGATTTTTTTTGAATGAATATATGTGATGTTTTGTATGTGTGTTATCACTGGTTGAATGTTTTAATTGGTTACTTGTGTTTTCATTATTTGAATTTTGGATGGTGATGTCTGTTTGTAGTTAATTGACTAAGGTGGGGTGATGGTGTGTCTCCTCATGGATATTTGAGTAGGTTTTGTTTGTTTTTTGTATGTTATATTGTTTGTTTATAGGTTCTACAAGTTTTGTTTGTTTGTTATAGGTTTTGTTTCATTTTTTTCATGTTCTGTGGGCAAGGTGGGGGTGTTGTGGGCCAAGTAATTAGGGGGTGGTTTATACCAATGGTTAAAAAACTATTGGTATATCCTTAAACCAAAAGTTTATAGGGAACCATTAGAATATACCTATACCAATAGTTTTGAACCATTGGGATAGGACTATACCAATGTTTTGAACCATTGGTATAGGTCTATACTGATTGTTTTGAACCATTGGGATATATCTATACCAATAGTTCTCTATGAACCGTTGGTTAAACCAAAATTATTATGAACCTATGCCAACAGTTTAATAAAAACCATTGGTATAGTCCTTTACCAATAGTAATATAACCAACGTTTTGGAGAACCATTGGTATAGGATATGCCAATGGTTCTCCAGCTTATACAAATAGTTTTGAACCATTTATATAGCCTAAAATTCTATAAATGTAAGTCAAAACTAAGTAATTGTATGAGAAATAAAAATATTTCATACCTCAAATAAAAAAATGGTTTTTACAATATTCCCCACTTAAAGCAATTCATCCCCAAATTTCCCATCCAAGGGTGGTCAAGCATCATCTGAGAATAAATCTGGCCACTGGTCACATACATCGGCCTCCCACTCCCTAGTCTTGTCATGTACATGAACTTGCTTCCATAACACCCATACTAGAGGAACTGATCAGCCTCAGATAACCTTCATACCTCGATCAACCACATGGATGGGATACTACTCAAAGGACGCATCTACCTCTAACTCAACCTCATCAGGCTAAAAAATATGTGATGGATCATAAAAATATCATCAAATCTGAGGTAACTGCAACTAATAATCTACTATAAAGACTCTCTCTAGAATCTGAAAGGGTGAAACATAATGAGGTGATATATTATCTTGTTTTTTAATTCATCTATGTGTATGTCTACGTGAAACACACCAGAATTCTAACTCCCCACATAGAACTCTAGTGGTTGACGGTGATAATCGACATATGAATTCTGTCTAGATTAAGCTATATACATCCACTTCATAATACATTTAACCTTCTCTAAAGTCTCCTAAATGAGATGAGGACACAATATCACTACCTCCTTTACCTCTAACCAGCACAGGGGTGAATAGAATATCTAACCATATATTGCCTCATAAGGATCCATCTGTATGGTCACTTGGAATCTATTATTATAAGAGAAATTTGAGAAAGGTAAGTGTTTCTCTTAATAACCTCAGAAATCCTAGATGAATTCTCAGAGCATGTCCTCCAAAATATGTATTGTATACTCAAAAAGACCATTGGTCTATGGGTGATAGGCTTTACTCTACAATACCAATGAACTCAGTGCCTTCTACAACCCCTAAAAAAATCATGACATGAAATGAGTGTCTCTGTCTGATACAATAGAACATGGAACCCAATGGAGGCATATGAAATCACAAATGTAGAGCCTCTCTAGCTCATCCATTGAAATATTCTCTCAGATAGGAAATAAATGTGTGACCTTTTTCAACCTTTCTATGATCACCGATATGGATTCACTACCACAAGGTGATTTAGGAAATCTCTTCATGAAATACATAGTTATTTCATCACATTTCCACTTAAGAATAGGAAATGGTTATAAAATATATGATGGTTACTGGTGAACTATCTTCCCCTAGTGATATATTGAACACCGATTAATAGCCCAACTATCTCCCACTTCATCCCCTACCACTGGTATTAACGGTGTAATTCACAATACATCTTCACAAGAATGGGATGCACAACCCATTTTGAGGAATGGTACTCTAGAATCAAATCCTCCTAGATTTTGGTAGGAACCTAGACACGTATTTGGATGTACAAGATCTCATCCTCATCAATGATCCAACCAGAAGGTGGGTCATCACCTGTAATGCTCTTTTTTAGGACCAAGACCTCAGAATTTGATAGTTGTAAAATATTCAATCTCTCTAGAAGTGAATAGGTCACTGATTAAGATGAAATTAGAGACTGAACATGATGGTCTTGAACCTCAATATGCATCTTATAAAATAGGACCATAAGCTTCCACTCATTACTAGTCTCCTGAAATGTCTGTGTTTGATTCCTCATGATCAGAGCATCAACAATTGCATTTCCCTTTACAGACATATAGGAAATATTGAAGTCTAAATAATGAATGTATTTAACCAACCTTCATTGACTAAGATTCAAGTCACACTATGTGAATATTTAATTGATGATTTTTTGGTCTGTATACACTAAAAAACACTCACCTAGTAAGTGATGCCTCTAATAGCACAATGCATGAACAAAAGTTGCGAACTTGAGATCGTGTTTCAGGTAGTTCCTCTCATGTGGCCTCAAATGATGAGACTTGTATGCCACAACTCGCCCCTCCGATATCATAACTACTCCTATAATAACAAAAAATTCATCACAATGGAACATATAGCTTCTTCCTTAGATCCTCATGTGTTCCAGCCTCCCACACTGATGATAGAGAACAGAACTACCAACACCCATTCTTTGACTGGTATTCCTCTCACAAGAAGTCTCAAAACATCTCTTCCATTCACCTGAAACCATACCACGGGTTTGAGAAGCTTAATTTCCATGTTCTATGCCCCCATCTTCTATTATGTTATGCGCGGAAATTATACACTGATTTTTTATTTCATATGTGGTGGAAATCCATAATACATTGACCTATGATCGGATGTCACGCCTAAGACCATCCCCGAATAGCCTATATTTCAATAACTCATCACCAAAAAGATTAGGTGTGAAACACTAAAGCTCTATAAAATGACCAGAATAGTCCATGACCAATAAAGTACCATTCTCTAGATTCATTGTAAGAACCCAAATCTTCATTTCAGATATGGATCTTTATTTCAGGTTGTTTTTTAGGAAAACATAAGAAATAGAAATTTTCTAAGTACACACTGTGTACTCTTGAGTACACGTCGTGTATCCGGTTTCCATGGGTATCCATGTGACGGTTGAGTACATGGTCGTGTGAGGTGACATGGATGACCGCCTAAAGTGGAGCTGGTTGAGGCTAGTACACATCATGTACATTAAATGAACATGTTGTGTACTTTTTTTTATTTGATTAATTAGACCGGGGTCGCGTCTAATATCCATAAGAATCTTCTTCTTCCCTTGTCTTGTACAAGAGCGACGAATGGCCAAAAATCTTCGAGATCCTCTCATTCCTCCATATGATATCTGATTTAGACATCTCTAGGTGCGTTGGTTTCCCACTAGTGAGTTCTCTCTTTACGTAGAGACTTTCTTCCTAATTTATTCTCTCTCATAAGTTATTCAAGGTTGAATGATTTTGACAGTTTTGTAGATCTATGAAGTTATAGGCCGATTCAAGGGATGACTTTCAAGAGTGTTCAGCATACAACATCAAGGTAGGTGTTTTGTGCATTTCTTCGCTAGTATTTGGAATATATATGGTTAAATTGCCGAATACCCTTGTTTGGGGTATTGTGTATTTTGGATTTTTAACCCGTTTAATACCTTCTATAGTTTGGTTGTTTGATTAAGGGTTGTTTTCTATTCATAAGTTTGTTTACCCTTGTTTATGGGAAACCCCATGGGTGTGTACCCTTATTTGACTGTTATTGTCCATTTGGACTTGGTTTCCTATGAGTCATACCATGTTTCCATGCCATGAGTTATTTAGGATGGAGTTGATTGGTTATACGTGATTTCTGTTTTTTTCTTTGATTAAATTTGATCCATGTAATAGTTTGAATTACATGTAGAGCCTTTAATTAATGATGTATGCACGTTGATCTTCCTTGGACCGTGAGATCCTTGGACCAGGAAAATTGTGGGGGTTTCTATGTTTATTTACACAGGACCGTGAGATCCTTGGTGTAGATTTTGACCTAGGGAGTATTGACTGTGAGAGCTACCTGAAGTTTATTTATGATTATTTACACTACATTGACCCAGGGGATATTGACCATGAGAGCTACCCAGAGGTCATGTTTAATTTTTTTTAATACTATGTGGACCCAGGGGTATCGACTATGAGAGCTTCCCAGGTGGTCATTTGTATTTGATTAATGATATGTTAAACCAAAGTGCTTAGACTATGTGAGATTTCCCAGAGGGTTGTTATGAATGTTTTATTGAATGATAGTAATGAGTTTTCCAAGCCAAAGCACAAGATTGGACTCAGTTTTACTTGTTTGTTGAAACTGTCTTCTGAGACATCTATTTGATACTATTACACGGAGGGATATAGAGCTTAGTCTAGATCCCATGATTCATTATTCAATGGTTTGGATAATTAATAATGTAAATGAATGTAATTAAAAATTGTAGGTTTGTTTACTTTTGGGTACTTCCTAGTATATTACTTCATTACTGCATATTTCCTGGTATATATATTCACTGACTGTTAGGCATAGATCTTTTGGTGGATTCCTACTAGGATTAGTCTCACATCCTATTTTTCTCATGATTTTCAACCCAAATAGATTATATGGTTGCAGGTATAGAAAAGGGAAATCTCCCTTCTACATCAGGTACTTGATTGCTGATGGAGCGGGAGAATAAGGGACCTAGCTGAGGCTTGCGATGCTACTGTAATTTACTTGTTTTATTTTTTATTTTGGTCTAGTAATATATTTCTAGCTTTGTGACTTTTTTGGGTTCTTTCCTAGACATATGTGACATGCATAAATTATATATGTGCTCCAGTTGTTTACTTACTATCAGTCTTTTGTTGTTTACTTTGTTGTATGGTATTACTCCTTCTGTTACTGTTTACTATTTATTTACACAGTGTTACTCTAAAAATGGGGGTATAGTTTCCCCACTATCACACCCAAGTTCCTCGCTGCTAGTTGGAAGCCTATTTTATTCATGGAAATGTTCTTGAGGTCATGTGATCAACCTGGTACGGGGCACCTCTGGGCAACACCTGGATCCGGGATATTACAAAGTCATATTAGAGTGAAATAGGTTCTTTTTAGATTTTTCTTACTATTTGGAGCCTATAGACAGGGATAGTAAGGAATAGATAGTTGGTAATAATTTTTTCCTGAGAGTAGCTAACCCTTGTATAGGTAAAAGCCAAGTTACCTTGAATATTGCAATTTTTCTAGTTTTGCAATTTTTACAGTTGATTTGATTTCACTATTGGGTGATTTACTTGTATTGTACTATTATCATTTATATTATTGAGGTTCTATTTCTGTATAAACCTGAGGATATTAGGGTAGTCCATCTCATGCATCATATATTCACTTGATAGAGATCAAATGTCATGCATTCTTTTCATGCCATTTAGGGTTCATTACTGATTACATGTTATTGTGATAGATATTGTGCTAGATATTCATGTTGTTGTGATAGATTTTGTGATATAATACCTTCTATTTTGATAGGGTATTTCTGATTATAAAGTTTCATCTAGATGGATGCCAAGCTTTGGTCCATGAGGTGTTATGGTCCCACTTGGATCGGAATTTGGTTGATCATATTGAACTTTAATTGAATTTTTTAAAATTTTAATGTGAATAAGGATTGTAATATTTGATTCGTGGCATTATGGGCCCTCACGAGTCTGAATTTAATATGCCTTGGACAAAATTCTAAGTTTTTAAGGGTTCTAGAGAAGTTTTAAAGGCCTATTGTCCAGAAACCCATAAAACATGGTGTGTGATGTTATGAACACACGCCATGTGTTCTTATGTTCTGGAAGAAGCATCTTTTCTTAAGTAAACGTCATGTAATGGGAGTACACGCCATGTAGTACTTCACCATGTGACTGACTGGGTGAGTAGAGACATGGGGTTGAGAAGCCCCTGGTAGAATATGTTGTGTCTAGATTGTATATATCATGTGTAGAGAACTATGTATTCGGTGGTGTGACCAATGAAACGGGTGGATGAAACAAAGGTTTTACACATCATGTCTCATTTTTTCACGTCGTGTATTTATCAACCGTGTACCCAACCATGTGACTAAAGACACAGGTGGTTATAAATTAAGTAGTACACACTGTGTCTAGCATGAAAACGTTGTGTAGTGTTACCCAGGAGAGAATCGTGTGGTTTGAGCTATGTAGAGGAACTTGGGTAGGAGGGAGAATTCAAGTACATGTCATGTCATAGGAGGAACACGCCATGTGTATGTGTGTTACACGATAAGGTTTGGAAGAGTTACACACCATGTTAAAATATTAAGGGAACACACTGTATAGAGGCTATACACTCTGTGTAACCCTTTTTTTAAAACTTGAATGTTTCTTCTCCTGTTACTTTCTTGCACTTATAAGTTTCAGTCCTTGATAATCTTAAACTAAGGTGTGTGCATGATCTTAAAGAGTCATTCCACCAATATGTCCTCTGGTTGTGCACAAAGTGCAGGGCGATGACCAGACACTAGAAAGGATAGATCAGGGATTACCAGCAGATCCTCCTATCGTACCCATCTTGGCACCAGCTGTTATACCGGACAGAGGTACATATGCATAGTTCTGTGAAGGATTTATGGGGATGATGCAGACTTTCCAGCATTCACCACATCCTACCCTGACCATGGCAGAGTTGACGAGGGTGTTACAGAAGAATAATCCTCCCACTTTTTCTGGGGATGGAGGACCTCAGGCTGCAGAGTCATGGTTGGAGGTCACACTTTCTATCTTTGATCATCTAGAGATGACTCCAGAGAGGAGGGTAAAGCTTGCGAATTACATGTTGTGTGATTCCACCAAGAGATTGTGGGATGTTATCACACAGTCAGGACGTCATTAGGATATGGTTTGGGAAGAGTTTCATAGGATCTTCTATGATTACTTCTACCCCGAGATGTTAAGGCCCGATCGAGTCTGAGAGTTCATGAATTTGGAGTAGGGAACTCTTTTAGTAATGGAGTACTTTTCTCTTTTCATAGGGCTTCAGCGCTTCTCACCTACTTTGGGAGGTGATGAGTTATCACTTTCTAGGCAGTTTTAGGATGGTCTCAGTTATGAAATCTGATCATGGTTAATATTCAGGATGACTTCGGTGATGGATATAGTGAATTAGGCGCTAATTACCAAGCATAATATGAGAGAGTTGGGAGCTATGAGCCAGGGTGATTTAGCATCCAGGGCTGGTACTCCTTCATTTGATTTCAGGAAGCTCCGCAAGGAGCCTTCACATGGTGATTCCAGTAGCAGGGATGTATCTGCAAGTATCCAGGTGAGGTACTATCAATGTGGAAAGACTGGGCACATGAGACCTCAATGCCTGATAGACCCAGTTGAGTGTCGAGCTTGTGGAAAGATGGGTCATCTTCAGCATTTTTGTCGGTTCTTCTCACCAGCAGCTATTGAAAGGAGATCATTTATGACTCCACGTTCAGGAGCAGGACCACCATTTCTCCTTAGTCAAGAACTATAGTTTTTCAAGCCATTCAGGTTGAGGAGGTGGTCATTTCCATGGTATTCAAGTTACAGGTTTTTAGCGACAGTAGGGTGGATCATCTCAAGTTAGTCAGGAAGGGTCGTAGGGCCACAGTATATCTCATACTTTTTCAGTAGAGATGACCCAGCATATGTAGGATCCTAGACCCTCTACGGTTAGAGTTAAGATTCTAGTTTCCTTGGTTTTAGCTTATTCTCTTTTGATACAAGGGATTCCCATAGTTTCATATCTTTTGTTGTGTTAAAGATCCTTGGGCTATGTATCTTTACTTTTGGGGATGTTGTGAGGCTAGACACTTTGTTGGGGATTAGGATGGCTAGTGTACGTTAGTTCAAGGAGTTCCCTCTTAAAGTTGGTGGGTGTCAATTATTATGGGACCACTATGTCTTAGAGATGACAGGCTTCGATGTCATTCTCATAATGGATTTGTTGGTCTCTTTCCAAGACTTTGTTGACTACTATTGCCACAGGGTGAGTTTCACATCACTAGAGGGTGGGTCTTTTCTACACAAGGGTGAATGGGATGTTCAGGTGAGAAGAGATGGACCTGAGAATCATGGGTTGGGAGGAGTTATTATCCAAATTTCTAGTTTATATCTAGATGACTAGGGGACTTCACATATGAACTTTCCTCTATGGTTGGATTGTTTCAGGTATTTATTTCCAGATGACTTTTCAGGTTTACCTCTAGATCAAGAGGTATATTTCTCTATTGATCTTGTGATAGGAGTGTCACTAGTGTCAATTACTCCTTATAAGATGGCTACACTAGAGTTACAGGAGCTCAAGAAGCATTTATAGGAGTTAAAGGCAAAGAGTTTCATCCAAACCAGTACTTCTCCAAGGGGTTGGCCTATCCTTTTTACGAAGAAGGTGGATGTCACCCACAAACTTTGTGTGGATTATCGGAAGATGAACTAATTGATGGTCAAATACCGATATCCCTTGTTGAGGATTTATGATCTCTTTTATTATCTTTAAGGATCCCGAGTGTTCTCAATGATTTATTTGAGATCTCTTTATCATTAGTTTCACATTATACCATAAGATATACCTCTTATAGCCTTTCAAAGTAGGTATGGTCTATATGAGTATGTAATTATGTGGTTTGGTCTCATGAAGGCACTGGTAGTTTTCATGGAACTAATGAACTAAGTGTTCCATCCTTACCTGGATTATTCTGTGGTAGTCTTCATGGATGATATCTTAGTGTACTCTCACACTCTACATGAACATGCCACCCATCTTGAAATCATTTTGAGTAAAATGAGAGAGAATTAGTTATATGATAAGATCTCAAAATGACACTTTTTTATGGACCAGATTCACTTCTTGGGTCATGTTAACTCAGAGAAAGGTGTATCAGTAGACCCAAAGAAAGTGAAAGTAGTAGTTTATTAGGAGCAGTCGAAGAACTTATTTGAGGTACAGAGATTTTTGGGGTCAGCTAGTTACTACAAGCACTTTATACATAACTCTTTATGCTTAGAATCACCACTGAAGATCCTGACTAAGAAGGGTGAAAAGTACTTATGGACAGATTCTTATGATTCATCTTTTTAGGAGCTGATAGGGAGATTCACTTCAGCATCGATACTGATTTTTCCAGAGCCGGTTAGAATTTACATCATTTACTACGATGCATCAGGTATCATGCTGGGAGAAGTGATTATGCAGGGGGAGGGATTCATTGTGTACGGGTCTTGACAGTTGAGGCCATGTGAGAGTAATTACCTAACACACTATCTCGAGTTAGCAACAGTTGTGAATGCTTTTCATTGTTGGAGACATAATATTTTGGGAGAGAATTTGGTGGTGTTCAATGACCACAAAAGTCTCAAGTATATCTATACTCAGTGAGATATGAATTTGAGATAGTGAAGGTGGTTTGAGTACCTTCAGTCCTTTGACTTTGAGCTAGCCTACACGCCTGGGAAAGACAATGTAGTGGATGATGCATTGATCAGGAGGACTCAGATACAGGCAGTTTAGAAGGCCAGCAATGAGTGGAAGCTTATGTATGTGTTCTCTAAGATGAATTTGGAGGTTCACAATAGACAGGGACATAAAGTTATTTCTTCTATATTTGTTACCTCTACTCTACTGGATCGAGTGCGAATGAGGCAGCTATCAGATTTCGAAGGCCTTGTCCAACGGGTGAGTGTGTCAGGAGAGGACCCTACTCTTGGGTGGACTATAGACAATGATGAGATCTTGTGTTTTCATGGGTGCATATTGGTGTCAAAAGACATACGTGAGGATCTGTTGTGGGATTTTCATTCCTTAGTTTGGGCAGTTCATCCTAGTGTCACCAAGATGTATGGAGATCTACATCATCAGTATTGGTGTCCAGGTATGAAGAAGGATGTAGCTAGTTTTGTTATGAGATGTTCCACCTATATGCAAGTGAAGGCAGAGCATCAGTGACTAGAAGGGCTTTTACAGTAGTTACCTATTCCCGATTGGAAGTGGAATGATATTTAAATGGATTTCATGATGGGTTTACCGAGGTCTCCTCGAGGGAATGATGTAGTTTGGGTCATTGTTGACCGACTCACGAAGGTTTCACATTTCTTTCCAATCAAGGAGACCTTCAATGTTTATGATCTTAGAAGGTTGTACATCCTAGAGATTATACATTTACATGGGTTTCTACTCTCTATAGTTTCATATAGGGATGCCCATTTTACTCCTCGTGTCTGGAAGGGACTATAGAGGGCTTTGGGTATACAGGTACTTCTGAGTATAGGTTACCATCCCCAGACAGATGGCCAATATGAGCACATGATTCAGGTTTTGGAGGATATACTTAGAGCATGCGTCCTAGATTTTAGGTGTTCTTGGGAGATACACATACCCCTAGTGTATTTTTCCTACAATAACAGTTTTTATGTGGCGATTCAGATGGCACGTTATGAGGCTTTGTATGTTAGGTCATGCTGATCACCCCTATGTTGGTTGGAGTTTGGAGAGGTAGCTATGTTGGGACCTTGTCTTGTCCAGGAGACCACTAGGAAGGTGGAGTTGATTCAAAAGAGGATGGATATATCATAGTCTCTCTAGAAATATTATGCCAATCGATGGATACGACCTCTGGTGTTCGAGGTCGGAGATCGGGTTTTATTACGTGTCACACCGAGGTTGTGGTGCAGTAGAATTAGGAGTTAGGGAAATCTTTCATCGAGATACATTGGACCATTTGATATTTTAGAGAGAGTCGGACCAGTTTTCTATTATTTGTAGTTACCTCAGAGGTATTGGTCTATGCACGACATATTTCATGTTTCTCAAATACGACGTTGCTTTTCAGATCCATCTCACAGTTTTTAGCCTGACGATGTTGAGTTGGAGGTGGATTCATTATTTAAGGAGCACCCTATTAATATTTTGTATCACAGCATGAAGGTACTTCGTGGCCAGTTTTTTCCTCTAGTATGGGTGATATGGCAACACCGGTGAGTACAAGATGAGACTTGGGAGAGGGAGGCTAACGTATGATAACAGTGGCTAGAGTTGTTTGATGTTTCTTCTTAACCACCCTTGGAAGGGAAATTAAGGGATGAATTTCTTTAAGGGGGGAAGTTTGTAAGAAACCAACTCTTTATTTTAGGTATGTATCTTTTTTTCGAGTTATTTTTTAGGAAAAAGGAAGAAATGGAAATTTTTTAAGTACACATTGTGTACTCTTTAGTACACATTGTGTAATCTTGAGTACACATCGTGTATCCAATTTTTGTGGGTAGTCGTGTATTGGTCGTGTAATAGTTGAGTACATGGCCATGTGAGGTGACCTGGATGACCGCCTAAAGTAGGGCCGGTTGAGGCTAGTACACGGCGTGTACATTAAATTAACATGTCGTATATTTTTCTTTTTATTTGATTAATCATACTAGGGTTGCATTTAATCTCCAGAAGCATCTTCTTCTTCTCATGTCCCATACAGGAGAGTGACGAATGGCTGAAAATCTTCGAGCTCCTCTCGTTCCTTTGTCCGACCTCCGATTGAGACGCTGCCAGGTGCGTTGGGTTTCCATTAGTGATTTCTCTCTTTCCATAGATCCTCTCTTCCTGATTTTGACTCTCTAGTAAGTTATTCAAGGTTGAACTATTTTGACCTTTTTTGTAGATCTACGATGTTCTAGGCCAATTCAAGGCTGATGTTCGATATTTCTCATCGTACAACATCAAGGTAGGAGGTTTGTGACTTCCTTCGATAGTCTTTGGATTGTATATGGTTAAACTGTGGAATAACCATGTTTGGGGTATTGTATATTTTGGATTTTGACCCTGTCTAATACCTACTATGGTTTGGTTATTTGATTAAGGGTTGTTTACTATTCATAAGTTTGTATACCCTTGTTTATGGGACACCCCATGGGTGTGTACCCTTGTTTGATTGTTATTGGTCATTTGGACTTGGTTAACTATGAGGCATACCATGTTTCCATGCCTTGAGTTGTTTAGGATGGAGTTGATTAGTTATATGTGATGCATGTTTTTATGATTTGATTAAAGTTGAGCCATGTAATAGTTTTAATAGCATGTACAGCCTTTAATGAATGATGTATGCATATTGATCTTTCTTGGACTGTGAGATCCTTCGACCGGGAAAACTATGGGGGTTTCCATGTTTATTTACACAGGACCATGAGATCATTGTTGTAGATTTTGACCTAGGGGGTATTCACCATGAGAGCTACCCAGAGGTTGTGTGTAATTTTTTTAATACTATACGGACCCAGGGGTATCAACCATGAGAGATTCCTAGGTGTTCGATTGTATTTGATTAATGTAATGTTAATACAAAGGGGTTAGACCGTGAGGGATTTCCCATAGGTTTGTTAGGAATGTTTGATTGAATGATGGTGATGAGTCAACCAAGCCAAAGCACAATCTTAGACTCGATTTTACTTGTTTATTGAAGCGGTCTTCTGATACATCTTTTGATACTATTACATGGAGGGATACATAGCATAGGCTAGATCTCAGGATTCATTATTAAAAGGTTTGAATAATTAATAATTTAAATGAATGTAATTAAAAATTGTAGGTTTGTTTACTTTTGGGTACTTCCTATTTTATTACTTCATTTACGCGTATTTCCTACTATATATATTCACTGACTATTAGGAAAAGATCTTATGGTGGTTGCCTACTGGGATTATTCTCACACCCTATTTGGGTCATGATTTTCAACCCAAATAGATTATATAGTTGGAGGTATAGATAATGGAAAGTGCTCTTCTGCATCAGGAACTTGATTGCTAATGGAGCTGGAGAGCATGGGACCAAGCTGAGGATTGGGATGCTGCTGAAGTTTAATTTTTTTCTTTTATATTTTGGTTTAGTACTGTTTTTCAAGAATTTTGACTTTTTTGGCTGTTTTCTTAGATATATGTGACATGAATCAATTATATATGTGCTCCAGTTGTTTACCTACTATCATTATTCCATTGTTTACTTTGTTGTATGATATTACCACTTCTGTTATTATTTACTATTTATTTCTGTTGTGTTACTCTGCCAATGAGGGTATAGTTTACCCACTATCACACCCAAGGCCCTCGCTACTAGTCGGAAGCCTCTGGATTTTGGGGAAATGTGCTTGAGGCCATGTGACAAACCGGGTACAGGGAACCTTTGGGCGGCTCTTGGATCTAGGTCGTTACATTCATAAACTCTCTATCTCTATTGTACCACAATGTATCGGGATAAAAAAAAATCATAAAAGGCTATCTGCAAATCCCTCCAAGTCATATCCCAATGGAGATCTGTCTGAGTAATCATGTCTCACCATCTCTTGGAGTAATCCTAAAGCAAATACATATAAATCTTTCCTCTCCTATTTGTAGGTTCCTTGAGATGCTTGAAAATAAGAATCATGGCCTCCATCCATGACTTTTCACCTAATAGTCTACCATCCCCTAAAAATATGGGTGAATGTTTCTACTAAAACTCATGCGTCAATTCTGCCATAGTTAGGGAAGGTTATAGAGTTCCTATAACTATCTTTATAAAGTGTATAAATCCCTCTCATAAGTGGGAATCATCACCCATATCCAACATAATAGGAGGTGTCACAGGTGGCACTACTATAGCATCTACTAGTGTCCTAAGTCCCACCACCTATGGAGCATGGTCTTCTCCACCCTTTTGTCACACAACTGGATTTTGTTGTGATATAATGTCTCTAAAAATTCCAATAAAAGCCTCAAAAAATATTTGGTACAAATAGGATCGCAAATATATAAGTTGTGTAGGCACAATCCTTCCTAAACAAGAATCACACTCCCCTGCCTACTCTTAAATCCAATTCTGGGTGACATGAAGATCATAATATAAGAAAGAGACATTGTCTACTACCCACTATTAAGGTAGGTTCGGGGTCAATTTCTTTTCTATAAATTCCAATGTCTCGGTATACAGAGTGTCAATTATAATTTATATAGAAAAACAACCTTTAAATTTCAATTATAATCCCTATTTAATAGTGACCATTTCATTTTATAATTCAAATTATTTTAAATTAATTATCATTTATATAAAATTATCTTAAAAAGGTTGAATTATATGGATCACCACATCCAATTTATAAATTCCCATACATCTTATAAATTTAAGTGTGGAATCCATTTAATTCAGACCATTGATTTATCAAGTCCCTAATGAAATGTCAGCACAATTCTCTAGACATAACAATAAAGGAAACAAAACATGTTGCAAGTAATTCACGTAGTAAGTAAATGTGGAAAGGAATAATTCATGACATATAAATAAAAAAGTGACTATAATGACGCCTGATGAAATATTTCCTTTTCATACAAGTACATGCGTAAAAATCCATAATCATAAGAACATAAAACATCAATTGCATCACCCAATGGTGAAATCAAGGAAATTATAATAAGAAAAATCCAGAACAACATGTACCATCGAAGGAAATTTGGATTTTTCTTGTATGTGATTTAGATACTCCTAGTCATATGCTCATAACCAAATCCACACACATTCCTAATCTCTTGTCTAATATTCCCAAACAATGAGACAAAAGAAAAGAAACCAGCCTCTAATACCACTTTGTGACATCCCAGACATGATTTACTCAATAGTAACTGAACTCGATTGGCCACATGGACATAAGAACACCTCTTCATATGAAATAGGTTTTCAACTAGTAGTGAGGATCCATGTTGGAATAGTGGGAGACTATACCCTCATGATTAGAGTGTAGCACATTATCATAATCATAAAAAAATAGTGGAAGCATATGTAATAACTAAACAGCTAAAGAGTGAACATCCATCATATAAATAACCAAGTAATCTCATATAGCAGTGTCATATACAAATGATGATCATGGAACACTATACAAAACATAGTTAAAATAAGGAAATAGAAATATGTTATAATACATGTATCGAAGTACAAAAATACTAAAAAGGAACTTTCCTTGGATAGCATAATGATCCAAATCTTGGTCTTGTGCTCCCTACCTCATATGAAACAATCAATAAAGCATAAGCAAGTGGTATTTTCCATTATACCTACATGTATCCAGGAATTATATCTGGGTACCCAATGGTGGCCTGAACAGGGTGTGATATAACACTCAGTTGGCCACCACCAACAGTCTGTAAAGCATAAGTGATATAGTCTAGTCTATCAAGCCTCATTGTGATCAAGAAACAAAATTATAAGGGTTATTTGTAAAGCATAGAAAGGATCAATAACAATGGCCTATGTCATGTAATAATGTATCAGTCCTACAAGGGCTAGGGTCCAAGAATTAGAAATGTGCAAGGCAACTGAGTAAGCTAGGTAAATCAAGTAAACAAGATCCAAGGAGTAGAAATGTCCAAGTCATCCTAATGGGTTATATCCAAGGAGTAGAAATGAATAAGGCATCCAAGTAAGATCATTAAATAGGATCCAAGGAGTATAAATTTACAAGGAACCCTGTCATGTTGAAAAAAACTAGTTAAATTATATCCTTACAATAAAAATTTCCAAGGCATCCAAGAAAGTCATATCCTTGGAGTATAAATATCCAATTCATCCAAGTAATCCGAGTAGATAGGTTCCAAGTATTATAAATTTCTAAGGCATCCAAACAATCCATGTAACTAGGATCCAAGGAGTAGAAATTTCCAAATCATCATGTTGGTCGGAGTGGATACTCAAGAGGGGGGTGAATTGAATTCCAATTAAAATTTCTGTTAAAACTTTTAGGATTAAAATCCCCCAAATAAAAACAACCCAGTTAATTAAGGAAGTAGAGATATAAGTGAGTTATTGTTCAACAGGTTTCTCAAAGGTTGATTAATCCTTAGTTAAATCAGTATGAGTACTAATTCGACTTTTGAAACAAGTTTACTAAAAGAATCACATATACACACTAACCAAAACTAACTATCAGAATGAATGTAAAAACAGATTTCTGTCTTTGAAAATATAAGCAGTGAATAAATGTAAAACAGAGTAATTGAAAGTTTGAACACAACAATTTAAACAAGAGGTTTAGTCTTAAGCCAAGACCTAATCCTCTCCACTTGGTGATCACCTGCCACCAAGAAGTTATATTTAAATAATGATACATAACCTGTATCAGGCTTTACAAAGTTTTCAAACTGTCCAAGTTTGGAAACCTCTACCATAGTTATGCATGGGAAAACAGCAGGAACAGGGTGTCTTTTTCTTGACATATCACAATCCGAATCATCACAATCCATCCAAAGTACCAAGTATCCAGGGTCTTCTGACCATTCTTTAATGTCATGCAGAACAGATACAGAACCAAAATTCTCCCCCTCACTTGGATCTCTCTCCTGAGTATTCTCCTCTACTGGTTCTGCTTCAGGTAATTCCACAACCTCCTCTTCAACTCTAGCAGATTCAATCTCTGTCTGCTCTGTTGGTTCACCAGTGGGGTGTGTCATAGCCTCCACTGAGTCATCAATGACCTCTATTTCAATGGAAGTAGATTCCACTCCTGCTTCTTGATCAGACATTGTCTTGTCTGTATTATCTATCAGAGGGCTCAAAATAAGATCCTCTTCTTCATTGTCCTCATCATTAGCTTCAGCAACAGCAGCCTCCTTTGTTTCATCCTTATCACTAGCCTCATCCTCTTCAGAGGTCTCTTTGAAAATATTCGGAGATACTTATTCTTCTTCACTGGTCTCAGTATCACTATCTCTTAGAACAGTCTCTCTTCTTGGCAGTTCTTTTGGAGGGCTAGGTGCTCCAAAAGTTACTGTCCTGACAGAATTTTCAGGTAAATCAGGATCACTCCCATCATCAATGGGTTTTTTCTCTCTTTCAGGTTCCACAACTCCTTCATCTTCCTCTTCATCATCTGAATAAGCTGGTTCTGTCTCATCAGGATTCAGGCATGGATCTCTCTTGTCTTTTGGCCTAGATGGGTGAGTGGTCGGGTTAAACTTTTCATACACCTTTCCTTCATCATTCACCCATACCTTTTTCCAGGGATTCCAGCTAATTTTCATGAATTTTCAAATAACCTTGGACATAAAAACATTGTTCTTAGCCACTATAATTTCTTCTTTATTTCCATCCACACCCTTTACCTTCAGCATTACTGAAATTAGCTTGGCATGGAATAGGGCATTGGACTTAGAGATTGTCTTAGTCATATCCTCCAATTGTGCCATCAATAACCTACATAGGTTGATATTTTCCCCATGATTCAGCAAGTACATCAGGAATATGTCCTGATACTTCAACACTGCAAAATCCCCTCTCCTGGGACTAATCACATGCTGAATGAATTTAAAAATAGCTTATCTTCTCCATTCATCTCAACTGCAATAATCTTCCTTGATTTTTCATTTCCTATCATCTCTTCCAGAGATTTTTCATACTCAAAAATTTCACTGTCTGGAGGAGCCACTCTAGAATAGTAATCATAAACTCCTTCATGAGGAACTCTTAAACAAGCATATCACTCAGCAGATGAAAAACTAACTTCATATCCATTGACTCTAGATTCCAGACTATGTACATCATCTTCCTCTTCGAACTTTAGGTATTCCTAGAATTCCTTCACAAGCTTCGGGTAGTACGTCCTATTATTGTTGGAAAAACATTCGGTCCATCCTTGGGATTCTAGTGCTTCCATCACTAATGACTTTCTCGACAGCATCCATTCTTCACTCAGCTCCTTCTCAGCAAAGATTTCTCTCTTGGTCAGATGCGGGATGACAGGTCCCGTCGGGGTACTACTGGTGCCACTGGATTCGGCTCGAGTCCTCTTTGGCCTTGGCGCATCTTCATTGACAATCAGGGGTTGCTTGGTTCTAGCCATGGAGATTGAAAGGGGTTAGAGAGTTCAAACAGAGAGTTAGGGTTTACGGATTTCGAGAGTTAAGGTTCAAGATTGAGAAAGAAGGTGGATTGAGATATGTTCATAGCCTTTAGTTTTATCATTTAGGGATTAAAACAAAATAAAATAGAAATAATAAATAGGAATAAAAATGGTTCGGATTCTCGTATAAAATAAATTGTAAAAATAAAATAGCGAGGTATCCAATAGTGAGGTTCTTAATAGTGATGTACACTAGTGAGGTCCAACGGTGAGGTGTATTAGTGAGTTCCAACTGTGAGGTGTATCAGTGAGGTCCAACGGTGAGGTGTATCAGTGAGGTCCAACGGTGAGGTGTATTAGTGAGGTCCAATGGTGAGGTGTCCTATACTGAAATTAATCATACTTTACTCATGTTTGATGTAATTTAACCTCTCAGAATTCAAAGCCTTTGTGAATATATCAGCAAATTGATGTTCAGTACCAATGAATTCAAGAGTGATATCACCCTTTTGATAGTGATCCCTCAAAAAGTCATGTCTCGCATCAATATGCTTTGTCCTTTCATGAGATACCGGATTTTTGGAAATGTTAATAGCACTTTTATTGTCACACTTTATAGAGACATGTTTGAATTGATATTCATAGTCTAGAAAAGTGTGTTTCATCCACATAATTTGAGCACAACAACTACCAGCAGCTATGTATTCAGCTTCGGTAGTGGATAATGCAACAGAATTATGTTTCTTACTACACCATGATACTAGTGACTTGCCTAAAATGTGACATTCCCCAGAGGTGCATTTTCTATCTAACTTGCAACCAGCAAAATTAGCATCAGAATAACTCATCAAATTAAGTAATTT
The DNA here is from genome assembly GCA_963277665.1 of Viscum album. Taxonomy (NCBI): domain Eukaryota; kingdom Viridiplantae; phylum Streptophyta; class Magnoliopsida; order Santalales; family Viscaceae; genus Viscum; species Viscum album. The sequence goes on along the minus strand of OY728152.1, from coordinate 1,521,920,582 downwards.
TCCTTTTGGATAAAATAGTCCTAAGTTGGGAGTATATTTGAGATATTTAAAAATCCTTTTTACAGCAGTTAAATGAGACTCTTTTGGATTGGATTAAAAGAGAGCACACATGTATACATTAAACATAATTTTAGTTCTTCTAGCTATAAGATAGAGTAGACTCCCTATCATACCTTTGTAGTTGGTTTGACCCACTGGTTCTCCAGCCTCATCAGCATCCAACTTACAAGTGGTACTCATAGGTGTGTCACTACCTTTAATACCATCCAAATTAAAATGTTTTAAAAGATCCTTAATATATTTACTTTGATTAAAAACAATTCCATTTTTATTTTGAAAGATCTTAAATCCAAGGAAAAATTTGAGTTCCCCCATTAAACTCATTTCAAACTCATTTTGCATCATTTTTGAAAAATCAACCCATAAAGAATTTTTAGAAGATCCAAAAATAATATCATCCACATAAATTTGTACTATCAAAACATCTTTGGAAATCCTTTTGATAAAAAGAGTAGGATCAGCTATCCCTTTTTGTAAAACCTTTTGAAATAAGAAAAGAGTTGAGCCTTTCATACCATGCTCTTGGAGTTTTTTTTAAACCATATAAAGCTTTAGAAAGTTTAAAAACATGATTTGAAATATGGGGATTTTTAAAACCAGGGGGTTGTTCAAAAAACACATCCTCAACTATATACCCATTTAAAAAAGCACTTTTAACATCCATTTGATAAAGTTTGAAATTAAGATGAGCTACATAAGCAAGTAGTATCCTAATGGATTCTAGTCTAGATACAGGTGCAAAGGTCTCCTCATAGTCTATCCCTTCCTCTTGACTATATCCTTGTGCAACTAACCTAGCCTTATTTCTCACAATATTTCCAGACTCATCAACTTTGTTCCTAAACACCCATTTAGTGCCTATTGTCAAAGTTTCCTTAGGTCTTTCCACTAATTCCCCGACTTTGTTTCTTTCGAACTGATTTAATTCTTCTTTCATATCCATTACCCAAAATTCATCATTTATAGCATCATTAATATTCTTGGGTTCAAGCTGTGAAAGAAAATATTGATGTTCAACCTAGTTTATTAGAGAAGCTCTTGTTTGTGTTCCTCTATTTAAATCACCTACAACAGCATCCAAAGGATGATTCTTAAGAGTCATAATACCTCTAGGAAGGGTTGAACTAGATTCTTCATTGTTCTCTGTTGGTTTAGAATCAGCAGGTGCATATTCTAGAAAAAAATTTGAACTGGACACTTTCACAGGGGATTCACTATTGAGGTCCAGAATTGAAAAATCTTCCTCAAGGTGTTCAAGAGAGGTTTTAGGCTCATGTGGATCAGTCTCATCGAATTTGACATGAACTGATTCTTCCACACATTTGGTTTTCTTATTAAACACTCTATAGGCTTTACTTGAGATAGAATAACCCAGGAAAATTCCTTCATCGCTTTTGGGAGAAAATTTGTCAAGATTATCCTTAGTATTAAGAATAAAGGCTTTGCAACCAAAAACTCTAAAGTAATTAACCTTAGGCTTTATATTGTTCCAAATATCATAAGGGGTTTTGTTTAGAACAAGTATAATTAAAACTCTATTGATGATATAACAGGTTGTATTTATAGCATTATCCCAAAAATAAACAGGTAATTCATACTCATTAAGCATAGTTCTAGAAATTTCTTGAAGGGTACTATTTCTTCTTTCTACTACACCATTTTGTTGAGGTGTCCTAGGAGCAGAAAAGTTGTGACTATAGCCATTATGTGAGTAGTAGGATTCAAACTCATGATTTTCAAACTCATGGCCATGATCACTTCTCAGGGTCTTAATTCTAAGTCCACTAAGATTTTCTACAGACTTGGAATATTTGATAAAATAGGAACAAGCTTCACTTTTGTGAGCTAGAAAGTATACCTGAGTATACCTAAAAAATTCATCTATAAGAACATAAACATAGTGCTTCCCATTTAAACTTGAAACTCTCCATGGTCCAAAAAAATCCATGTGAACCAACTCAAGTGGTTGAGAAGTTTAAACTTCTATCTTTGGTTTGAAAGAAACTTTGTGTTGTTTTCCCTTTTGATAGGGATTACACAATTTGTCAAGTGGGAATTATAATTTAGGTAAGTCTCTAACTAAACTTTTCTTAGATATCATCCTAAGTGAGTGCACATTGCAGTGTCCTAACCTTCTGTGGAACAACCAAGACTCTTTATGAAAAGAATTTAAGAAGGAAACATTTTGTTTGGATAAGGAATTTAGATCAACAGCATATACATTCTCATTTCTACAGGCAGTGAAAACTAAATCATTGTTTGAATTAAAAACATGGAATGCATCATTTTCAAATTTAATATTAAATCCATCGTCACATAATTGAGATATGCTAAGTAAATTGTACTTTAATCTATCAACAAAAAGAACTTTAGAAATTAATATTGTATCAGGGTTACCAATCTGGCCTAAGCTGACGATTTTTCCTTTTTCATTGTCACCAAAGGTGGCATTCCCACCATAAACTTTAATTAGACTCTTGAAGCATGAATATTCTCCTATCATATGTCTTGAACATCCACTGTCCAAGTACCATCAGGTCTTACAGGAACTCTTTAAACAACTTCCCTGCAAAACAGATTAAACATGGGATAATTTTGGTACCTAGATCTTCTTGGGTCCAGAGAGGTTAGCAAGTAAAAATTTGGGAACCCATATTTGCTTTATAGGTTGTCTAAAATCAAAAAACACATTTTGAGACATAAATACTTTGTTAGGTCCTTTAGAAAATTGTTTCTCAAAAGATGTTCCAGAACTAGAACTAGTAGCGAACTATCCAGTTCTTGGAACAAATTTGGTTTTGCTAATTTGTCTCTGTCCAGGATGATATCCTAGACCAGTTGTATACTTTGTAGTAATATGTTTTCATAGAAAACGTTTCAAGGTATCCCTACCAGCAGTGAACTTCTCAATATCATTTCTTAATTGTTCATTAGACAATTTTAACTCTGTATTTTCCTTTAAAAGTTTAGAAAATTTTTCTTTTTCTATATCCATATTTGACTTGTAATTTTCATTTAAAGCATGCTTTCTTTTTAATGACTTATACCTGTCCTTGAGTTCATTAAAAGTATCCTCAATCATTTAGAAATATTAAAATAATTCTTATTTAGTCATATCTTCATCATCATGAGAGTCACTTTCATTCCCAAAATAATAAGTATTATGCATAGGGGAATTAGTTGTTACCTCATATGTCTCTGTCATAAATCATAGATTGGCTTGTTTGTTTTGTTCTAAGTCTGAAGCATCAGATCCACTCGAACTATCTTCTGAAGCACTCCAAGTTTCTTTTATAGCCTTTTTATACTTATTTTCCTTGTAGTCATATTTATTCTTGAACTTTAATTTCGGGAAGTCTGCTTTAATGTGACCTTTTATTTTGCATTCATAGCAGACAACTTCATCACTCTTATCAGACTTTTTCCATTCCTTCTTCCAATTACCTGTATTGTCATACTTTCCTTTATAATTTGATTTTATGAAGAATTTATTATTCCTATATAACTTATTAAATCTCTTGGATATTTGAGCCATCTCATCATCACTGTTAGAATCTGAACTTTCATTTGTTGAGCTTTCAGTAGGTATGTGTACTTTCTCCTTATCCTTGATCTTTGAATCAGATGTTTTGAAAGCTACTGACTTATTCCTTGGTTCATCATCTTCTTTCTTGTTTACCTTTATTTATTATTCATACATCATAAGCCTACCAATTAATTACTTAATAGGTAAAGCACCAATATCACAGGATTCTCTAATTTAAACTGAAGTGCCTCTCCATTTTTCTGGAAGACATCTTAATATTCTCATGATCTGTTCTTTTGTAGGAACATCTTTTCCAAGTGAGCTCATAGTGTTGAAAATTTCATTTAACCTGAGATACATGTTAGAAATGGGTTCTTTAGGCTTCATTTTAAAATTATTATACTTAATAGTATAGGTATTCAATCTCATTTCCTTAACATTGGTTGTTCCCTCATGGAAAATAGCCAAAGTGTCCCAGATTTCATAAGTAGTTTTACAAGAAGATATGTGATTAAACTCTTCATACCCTAAAGCATATTATAGGGAATTAATTTATTTACAGTTATTGTTGTAGGTAGTTTTAGTAGGTTCATCCCAATAATTTATTTCAATTTTTGGAATCTTATATTGATTTTCTCTAGCAGTACAGATATCAAATCTCATACTCTCTAAATGAATTTTCATTTTAAGCTTCCATTGAGCATAATTTGTACCATTAAAGAACGGTGGTCTGTTAGTAGCAGCACCCTCAACTTGGTTATCCATATAAAACTAAAAGATTAAAGAACTGAAAATTTAGATATAACAAAAATTTTGAGATCTTTAAGATACAACTAAAATCACAGTTGAAATGAAATTTAAAATCTTGAAAAACTGATTTGATGGTATAAATAAAGAAACCCTTTGATACCAAATGTTGTTTAGAGTGGATACTCAAGAGGGGGGTGAATTGAGTTCTAATTAAAATTTCTGTTAAAACTTTTAGGATTAAAATCCCCCAAATAAAAATAGCCCAGTTAATTAAGGTAGTAGATATATAAGTGACTTATTATTCAGCAGGTTTCTAAAAGGTTGATTAATCCTCAGTTGAATCAGTATGAGTACTAATTTGACTTTTGAAACAAGTTTACTAAAAGAATCACATATACACACTAACCAAAACTAACTATCAGAGTGAATGTAAAAATAGATTTCTGTCTTTGAAAATATAAGCAGCGAATAAATGTAAAATAGAGTAATCAAAAGTTTGAACACAACAATTTAAACAAGAGGTTTAGTCTTAATCCAAGACATAATCCTCTACACTTTGTGATCACCTGCCACTAAGTAGTAATATTTAAATAATGATACACAGCCTGTATCGGGCTTTACAACTATTTTCAAACTGCTTAGGTTTGGCAACCTCTACCACAGTTATACGTGGGAAAATAAACTATCAATCCACACTAGGATTCTTCCACAGTTATACGTGGGAAACAAATGTAAAGAGAGTTTGGTATGGGGATTTTCAGTATCCCTCAGTTCAAGCACAAGATTCATTGTGTGTATGACATACACACTGCTCACAAATGTAAAATACTTAAACATAGTAGAGCTAAAGATATTAGGAAGAAGTTTATAATGCTCTATGTGTTAGAAAATCATCTCTGGACTCCTTGAAATGAAGGAAACGAAGTTTTGGTCCTTCTCTGCAAGTTGCCTCTAAAACAGAGTGTCACAACTTCCAAGTTCTGACTTCCAGATGTAGAGATGATCATCTTCTTGGGTCATAAGCTCTTTGTAGCACACTACCACGGCTTTTCAAAATGTTCTTTCAACAGATCTTTGTGAACCTCAAGATATTCAAAATGAGTGCTTGAGTGCTCTTCTTCTTTCTTCGTATTTCAGGTTCTATATGTTTCTCACTTATGTGTGTATATTCAATATATTCAATATATTGATGTCTGCCTCTACTCATATATATATACACTTTTCCTTCTCAGCTTTTTCTCATTTGGTTCAGCAGGGGCCAACAAGAGAAATGATTCAACCACGTGCGGTCTTCCTCGTACCTTGTACTATCTCCTGATATGCCTAAAAATATCATTAAATAATGTCAGGTGCATTAAATTGTCCAGACATGACCGTTATGATAGTATTAAGAAAATTGGTAAACAAAAGAATAGGTTATCATTAGAGTGGTAGCAGATGCATATCACACGGTAGACTTTAACACTAGGCTCTTCAGCTGTGGACTTTATCGGTAGGATCATAGTAGACCTTTAACAGTAGGATTAATTCAGTAAGCTTGATCAGTGGTAGACTTCAATCAGTGAACTTCTAACGGTAGTTATGTAACATCAGACTATTTCAACAGTGACCTTTCCAGTGGTAGACTGTCTTAACAGTTGACTTCATCAACGGTGGAGTTTGTATATCTGCATACTTCTTCTAAAAGTAGACTTGAACAACAGTGGACTACATCGATAGTAGGAGGTGTCTCATGGTAGCCTTCTACTAACAGTAGACATGTCCAATGGTAGACATGAACTGTGAAGTTCTTAACAGAATACTTGATAAAGATTCTGACAGTGGACTTCTAACAGAAGCTTTGTCACAACAGTGATTGTACCAGTAGCTTATAATAGTGACAGTAGATCTTCAATGGTGACCTTTTAGCAACAGTGACCCAGAGTGACAGTGAGCTATAATGGTGACCTTTAACAGAAGGCTATTACCAGTAGCCTTTACCAGCGAACTTGTACTTAGAGAAATGTAAACTGTAAGCTGATGCAACAAAGTCATGAGACTAAAAGTATAAATTGTTCAGAATAAATAATATAAATACAGATTAAAAAGTATTATAAAATGAATTAATATATTATGATCAGTATTTAAACATGATTTGGGATTATCAAAATAGGTGATTCCAACACATCCTAATAGTCCATCAGATCTAAGGAGTATAAATGTCCAAGGCATCCTAAAATATAGGGTATATCAAGTAATAGAATCAAAGGAGTGGAAATTTCCATGGAATCCTAACCAATTTAGTCACCATTTCATAAATCCCTTCGCAATAAAATACATTCCAAGGGATTAAACAATTTATACCTTTAATATAAAAATTATAAGGGTCTACATGGTTCCTAAAACCTTTAACAATTCACTATAATATCCCATTCAATTATCAATTATTCAAGGTGATCTTATCACACCCTGAGGGTGGTATAATCACAATAAAAAGGTATAACCCACCCCATGGGAAGTTTAGATTGAGGTAGAAAACCTCTAACCTTGACGAAAGGTGGCATGGCATGTCTCAAACATGTTTTTTATCAATTAACTCTAGGTTCAATTAATTTATAAAGCATCACCTAGAAATTATAGCATACAGAAGAATGACAATAAGATATAAATGACTATACTTTTAATGAAAATATATAGACCACCTACCTTAAGCTTGTAGAGGATTACTCATCCAATCTCAGCCTATCATTTGGTCCAGATCAGAAGAATATGGAAGAATGGAAAAACACCCTAAAAATAGAGCATAATATCTTGTACCACAATAGCATCACTAATAGTATGGAAAACAAGGAAAGGTTTAATAGGAACATATAATTCATTGGTGGCTATCCAATGAGATGAACGGCTCTCGAATTAGATGTTGGATGGAGAAACTAGATCAAATCCTAGGAGGATTCCATGAGTGAGCTCCAATGACAGAAGGAAGGGGTTTCTATGGATAGAGAAAAAGATAAGGGAGAAGGGTTTAACATTTAAAAAAATTAGTGTAAAATGTAAATTTATCCTTTAAAACTATTTCACATGGTTTGTCTGAATGATTGGCCAAACCTTGAACCAACCAAGAACTCACCGCTGCCTTAAGACCTCCCACACACAGTTATGGTGCACGGTTAGAAAAACCATGCACCAACCATGCATTTATCCTTTGTTAAAAACTTTGAAGAACTTTCATGGTCATGTGTCCTGGGTTTCACCATTAGGGAAAACCATGAACCCTCTTCTATTCTTTGAAATTCCCTGCATAGTTTACTTTAACCGTGTATACTGGGTGACATGGTTTCTACTAACCATGTAGCTCAGATTCCTTCTCCAAAAAGTGGGGCTCCAAGATCTGAACAAGCCCTGAACCCCATTTCTTTCTTCATATACTTACTAGGCATTCATATTGGGTCAAAACTAAGAAATTAAACCATAAATAAAATTGTTTTATACCTCATAGAAAAATTGGGTCCTTACACACCCTTAGAGAGATCATGAATCATGGGTGAACAACTTTTTACTAATTAATTTAAACTTAAATTCATCCATCATTTAAGTGTATCAAGCCTCTGAAATCAATTGTTATTTATAAATCTTGAGGAAATAAACCTCACTACTTTTCCCTTATTATATATAGATGATATAAATTAAATAGTTCATGGGAATTTTTATAAGGTTTCACCTCAATGTGATGTCACTCCTTGTTGTGTCGACTTCCGTTGAGTCACATATTTTTTCACTAATAATTTATTTAACAATTAAAAGTTTTATGGAAAGTTAATATATTTAACCCACATTGTTCACTATATTACACAAGTAGAGGATATTTATACTATATCCCAAAATTGAGTTATCTCTCAAAAATATCCTATTATCTCCCAATAGGTGTCTGTCGTTGTTTATACTGGAACCACCAGTCTATAAGGATTCTCCTAGGACTTCCTCATGGATGGAACTTCGATTACCTTATATATTCTTCTAAAATTTTCATGCACATAGGCCCTATCCTCTTTTATTAAAAATGATTTTTTAGAGCTCTCAATGCCTTGAACATCAACGTCCTAAAAATACAATAGTCGTTTCTTGATGTTGGTCTGGATTTCCTTCTTCTGGTATTCTAGATCTAGAGAACTCACTTAGTAATTTAGAACTTCATGTTATGTTCTTCTCAAAAATTTACCCTTTTGATAATCTGATAGATTTTATTGGTTGGATGCTTCCACACTTTTATAATCACCATCAATCTCTTATCATCCTCAATGGTAACTCAATTGATGTTCCCCCTTTATATATCCAATATTTCTTCTATGAACATGAGGAATGTGTAGGATTATAATTGAAATTACCAATGTCGAAACTATTTAATTGACCACCTTTATATCTTTTGAAGATATCAAGATTTTACTTTTTTAGAGACCTGGTAATAATTATTTTCAAAAAAAATCAACTCGTCCAAATATATTTTCTTGAATCAAGAAATTCCCTTGAATATCACACTTTGAAAATCTATCTCAGTATCATCAAAATGTTTGATTTTAGATCAATGTAAATTCCTTAAGTAAACTTTTAGAAAATATAATTATACAAAAGTCAATCAGATCCTTCCAATTCTAACTTTTCCTCAAATCAATCTAAAATCTCCCAGACAATGAAATTCTATCAAAGTCACTTGGTTCATTCCCATTCTACCACTTCTAAAAGTCAGTATTCTATAGAATTTAGTAATTCAACCATTCTACATATTAATTCATGTTCTTTTGGTGGTCTCCATCTGATTATCCTCCATTTATTTTTGAGTTGTCTTGTAACTTCTTCTTCTGATCAACTCAACTTTAGCTTCCAACTTCTAATGTTTTGAACTTATTCTTATCTAGAATTAACTTATCTTCTAATCATCATATCTTCTAATCATCTGAAAATCTGGCATAATATTATTTAAGATTTCATACATCTGGGATTCCTTATCTCTTTAATTTAAATCATTCACTTCTAATTTAATTACCTCTCATACTTTATATTTACATCAACTGAAGTTTATCAATATAACCAAACTATCTTAATTTCCAATGATTTTACCATCACTCATATTTTCCCTTTAGAATCATATAAATTAGTTATTTTGTAATCTTTAGTGGTTTAGGTTTCTCATCATTTCCTTATAGATACATTAAACTTTATGCTACATCAAAAATAGTGATTATCTCATAAAACTCACTTCAAACACTCCTTCCAAAATATCCTTTTGGACTTTCAAACACATTAGTTATTTGGTTTTCTCAACACACTCTATAGAACATTCTTCCAGATATCTTTCAATATATTATGTTCAATGCATATTATGGTGATGTTTCACTTCATTCCTTGTCTATATTTATGGAATAAAATCTCTTTATATTCCTCGGAAATGAATCATAGGGGATTTATTGACTCTTTAATTTGATTCATCCTTCTAATCATCAAGGTATCTTCACTTATTACATTATGATTTTTTTACCTTCAGGATTGATTTATTTAGTAGATATTCTTCTGGAATATACTTTTGATTCTTCATTAGGTTCCTTAATCTCCTCATCTTCTGGAAATTACTTCTTCAACACCAAATGTTTTAGATAGTGTTTCTTCATCCTTCAGTTCTACTCATGAATATACTAAAGACTGGTTCTATAATTTTCTAATATAAATGGTTGTTTCTGGATATAAAATTTTTCATGTATTTATCTTTCATCCATCAACATTATTAATTCCACTCATCTTCATTACTTTCTATAATATTCCAAAAGTATATCTTGTATCTACAGTTTTATTTCTTCTATTTTTTCCTCCTTGAAAAACAAGGTTTTTAGTGGACTTCTTCTAGAATATCCATAGGAACCTTTTCCTTCAACTTACTCATTGACTTTGACATAAACTATTGAAAATAAATATAGTATATCATTATCATCATTTAATGGAAAATTCAATCTCTCATTTTAAATTTATTATCAACACCCATTCAAAATACTAAATTCAATGATATTTCTCCCTCTAATTGGAAATAAATTCAAATCATATTTTATATCCTTCTTCAAAGAACATTAAGTGTGGGAACTTATTCATTTTTGATCTTCAATAATTATCTTTCATTTAATAAAATTTAAAACTTTAACTTCTTGATAGAATTATAATATCATTATTTTTAAATAAATAAACCCTAAATCAACTACCTCTAAGTCTACGTGATCCATTATTCATGTAAAAAACAAGTGTGGTTAACCCAAACATTAAATTTGTCCATAAAAATACCAAGTGACTACAACTCTTATAAAATTTTATTTTAGGATTAAGTTCATTATATTTTCATTCAAATTAATTTCCTATATCCATCTCATCAAACAGACCAAAAACATTTAATCATAAAAAGTAGTTTTCTCACCATTTTCAAGGTACCTCTTAATTTTTTATCAACAAATCAATTTTCCCCCTTTGTCCTTAAACATTGATTTTAAAATGAAACTGGGTTAGTATGGTCATAGATCTCAAGGATTAAAACATCTTAAATTCTATAAATTTTCAATATCCAATGCTTAATATTTATAATCTAGAGCTTGTGCATCCTGGTATATCAATTTTCAATCCGTTGGACTTTTTAGAATATGGTGTTGGAACACCTTGGTTTTCTATAATATGACTTTTTAATTAAACTTATAAGGATTTCAAAATAACCATTTTGATCTTCATTTCAGGGAACCCCTTGAATTATATAACCTTCAATTCCCTTTTTAATTAAAAACATTTGGATCAATCGGGAATAATATGGATCTTTTTTATCTTAAATTAGATAAATAGGTATGAGAAAGTTTTCTTAACTTGGGTACTCTCTTTATTCCATCTACTTTTTCTTTATGTTCTCACCCTTATTTTTCCAAGTACTAATCTTTATAGGCTATATATATTTCTTTACATTTATTTCATTCTTTAATTTTTGTTGAGAATTATTTTTAACTTCATATAGAAAGGAGTATAAATTATTCTTTTCTTTGGTTTCCATTTTTCTTACTTCCTCCTACTATTTTGGTTATACAATCACACAATCCTTTAGAATATGTTCTTTTTTATTTTTCTTCTAATAATTTTCTTTCACATCAACCTTTGTATCTTCTAAATCTTTTCTCCTTTTATTTACCAACTTATTCTATCTAGGTAAACATGTCATGAAATTTTTAGGAGTGTGTGTAGCTAACTTACACCTTTCACATTGCTTCTTATCTTCTAGTAAGTTACACTTCAGAGGTAAGTTTCAGCAAACTTCATTTTCTTCATTGGATATGTATTCTTCCATTCCAATCTGCTTGTGTCTCTCTATGATTTATTCTATTTGTTTCTTAATCTTACTTCCATTATCTGAGACATTCATGGAAATTTTACAACTATCCATGAAGTGGAATTTTCTTCCATAGGATTTGCATCTTTTATTATGCATGACAACTTCCAAAAAATTATTCTTGGGTGAAACCTTCCTTATATCTTATGATTGTTTGTAACTCAAGGTATACTAATAGTCTATATTTATTTCATTATATTTCATATTTTGTGTCCAACTACCATTATTATTAGTTAATTTATTCTTGGAAGAATTAAATTAGAAATCTTCATCATCGTGACAACTTTTGCAACATGAAAAAAAATAAAGATATTCAAATCTTTTGGATTTCAGTAGATTTTTCTTTTTATGTGAGGGTTAGGTAAACTTAGATGAGTTTCCCTTAAGTTACATTTTCACCCCCATTAATGTTGGTTTCATTTTTTCCATGCTATGGAATATTATTCCAACATTCTATGGGAATGTTTTTTAACTTTCCATAAGACTAATAGTATCCAATAATCCCTTGATTGTTCTATTGTATTGAATTTTGGTTAATGGTGTCTTTTTACAAAACGTTTTCTTGTTAGATATTTGATTTTTTTTTCTTCTAAACATATTTATGGGAACTCCTTTGTTTTTATTTTCTTACATCCACCATTATAGAAGACATGGGTTTCTCACTTTTCTTCACCCATATTTTTTTGAAACTATAACATTCACTTTTCAAATTATGGAAATTAGTGCATAATGATTCATCAGAATGTGGGATTAAATTTTTATTCAACTTATTATAAGATATAACTTCTAATTATATCATATACCTCCTTTTTTGGATTAATTATTTACAAAATTAAGGATTTATTTTGTAATTTATGTAGTGAATATTTTCTCAACTTCCTATAAAGATTCAAATTGAGTATCTTCTCTGTTTCTCAATCTCACTACCTCTATGAGGAACTTTAAATTTAAATTGTTCTTATAAGTTTCAAGACACCAAAATTTATCTTCAATATCAAATTTTAAATTTTTTATATTTTCTTCATGAAAATTACTCACCTCTCTCACAAAAATATAAAGTTCCTTTACTTGATTTTCCTTGATCTTCAGTTTATTATTCTTAACATCAATTATTTATTAGTGATTATTTTTAAGTACATGGATTTTTTATTTAAAAACTTCCTTTGTAACCACATTCTCAAAAAAACTCTTTTGAAATTCTTCTTCTACAAGGTTAAACTTTTCTTAAGAATGTAATACCATTTCTTACTTTCCAACATTAAGTTTGGTAATATTTTTACACCCTCAATATTTATTTCCCAATACAATATATATCTCATAAATTTTTTGATTCCAACTATGACTTTTCTTACTATAATCCATTTATAAATGAAAGTATATATGTGATAACATCAATAGGAACAATTCTCATATAGTCTTTGATTTTTGAGTGAAAATATTCAACAAAATAAATAGACTCATACTCCCCACAACCAGAGAAACCTTCTTCTAGAGGGTAAATTTTATTGAATTTAAATGAATTCTTACCACTCACTTTAACTTTCCCTAGTGGTGGATCCTTATTCTTTTTAATTTTAGAAGATAGCTTCACTATTTCTGAACCACTTTCTTATTTTTATTTTTCAATGTTTTGGATAAAGGCTCCATGTTACTTCCACCAGGAATATATTCAGTTTTCTTCAACTTGGGACTATATTCTAGTAGAGGCATCTCTATATATTCAGTAAATATATAGTTGTTATAATACAATTAAATACAATTGGTTAAATACATGTAGATTTAAATAGAGTTAAAAATTCTTGGATACCAATTTATATTCATAGGGGATCGTGTAGTCACCCTGATAGGGAAGGTGAATCAGGGGTGGATAAATTTTTACCGATCGAGTTTTACTTAATTTCTTCCTTCCTTTAAGTTGATTTGACTTCATTTATCGATTAATATGTATGGATATTTGTAAATTCACCCTCACCTATTTAACCTTATATTATATAGATAATATAAATTAAATATCATATAGTGATGTTTAAAAGGTTTAGAATCAATGTGAGAACCTACTCCTTGTTGTGTTGAATCCCGTCTGGTCACAGATTTTTCCACTATTAATCATTTCAAAAATTATAAGTGGTGTTGTAAATTAATATCCTTAACCCAAATGCTTCACTGTATTAAAAAAGTAAATGATATTTATACTATATCTCATGGTTGATCAATTTCCAAAAAAACTCATATCTCTTGATAGTTATGTGGTGTTGGTTATACTGGAATGACTATTCTTCAAGGATTCTCCCCAGTCTTCCTCAAGGATGGAACTTTTACATACTTGTATCATATTATATATTTTCATTCACACAATACCTATCCTAATTCCAATATAATGATATTTTGTATCTCTAAATGCCTTAAAATTTAATGTCTAGAACTTCCAAAAGTTAGTTCTTGGTGTTGGTATGGATTTCCTCATTCCAGTATTCTGGATCTAAAGAAATCACTTATAAATTCATAACTTCATGTTTTATTCTTATCAAACATTTATATTTCTTATATTCTAATAGATATGATTTGGAATCTACTTCCTTTATTTTATAATCAGTATCTCTCCCTTCTCATCCTCTCTAGTAACTTAATTGACATTCCCCCTTTTTAGAGCCATGATTCATCTGATAGATATGGGTAATGCATGGAACTATTTTTAAAATTCCCACTATATAAACTCTTGAATTGACCATATTTATATATTTTGAAGATATTATAATTTTACTTCATCATATATCCTTCAAAACTTAGTATCAAAAATCTTCATCTCATACATAGATATTGGCATGAATCATGAAATTCCCTTCTATAAATATTAAACATTGAACATCCAGATCAGAATCATTAGAATGTTTGACTTTAAAATAATATAATGTTCCTATGGTATCTTATGGAAAATGAAATTTTATAGAATTAAATTAGTTCCTTATAATTCTTCCATTACCTCAACTCAATTTGTAATTTTTTGAAGAATGAAATTCCATAGAATTCACTTGGTTCCTTCTAGTTATACCTCTGCTTTAACTCAATTAGTTGTAGTCTTTATTACTTCAAACATTATCCAACTCAATCCATGTGATTATAGGGGTTTCCATACCATGTACCCTAATTTAGTTCAAACTTGGTTTTTATATTCTTCTTATGATCAAATCAACTTTAGCTTCCAACTTCTGATGTTCTAATCTTCTAATTATATGGAATTAACTCTCATATTTTTATTATTATATTTTAATCGTATTATCCTCCAGTATAAGATACTTTATTCTTTCTTACACCTGGTCTTACTTAGCACTTTACTTTAGAGCAGTCCCCCATACTTTCATTACCTCTAATGTTTCATATTTAAATCAATTAAAGTTTAGTAACATAATTTAATGTCTTTACTTTAGGTTCATTGAACTTCAGTCCACTTAGATTGAGTCTCCAACATCATCCAACTTAGTTGTTATGAAACCTTTAATGGGTCAGGTTTCTCATCATTTCATTATGAATAATTTCAACTTTATGTTATATCAACTATAACGATTATCTCATAAAACTACTTTCTGGATCTCCTTTCAAAATATCCTTCTAGGATTATGAATAATTCAGTAGTTAAGGTTTCTCAGCATATTCTATAGAAAATTATTTCAAAGTTATCTCATCATATTTGTTTCAATTCATCTTTTGATAGTGATTCACTTTATTCATTTTGTATATTTATATAAAAAATCTCTTTACATCCCTTGGTAATGAATAATATATACTTTATTAATTCTTTAGTGTGGTTTTTCCTTTTAATCATCTTATCTTCTTCACTGGTTATCTTTCGATGGTTTTAAAATTTAGATTACTTTCTTTAGAAAATACTCTTCTGAAATATCCTTCTGAATCTCCATTATGGTCTTCAATCACCCCATATGCTGGAACTTACTTCTTCATCTCTAAATGTTGTTGACAGTTTTTATATATCCTTAAATACTACTTATGAATACACTAAAAATGGTTCTACAATCATCTAATGTAAATGGATACTTATGGATATAAACATTCCCATGTATTTCTCTATCATCCATCAATAGAACTAACTCTACTAATCTTCATTACATTCAATCATATTCTGTAAGTAGATCATGTATCTATAGTGTTTCTTATTTCATTAGTTCCTCCTTCTGGTACAAGTACTTCCAGTGTACTTCTTTTGTAACATCCACAGGAACATTTTTCCTTCAAAAAACTCATTAAATTTACCAAAAACTATTGAAAAAAATACAATATATCACTATTATCATATGATGGTAACTTTAAAATAGATATTACACAACCAAACTAAGGGAAAATACCAAGCCTTAGACTCAACTATAGTTATAGTCCCACATCACACCTAACTTTGACTGAAAAATCCTAGGAAGGTAGACTTCATATAAGTACAAAAAAATAAATATTCAACATCATAATCACTTTAATTTATTAATTATAAATTAATTATTCATTAATTATTACAAATTCTGGTTTAATCAATTCATTTCATTATAAGAAAACATGCTTTGTAATTCACAATGAAATTTATAAATCTACACCCCATGCTCTCGAAGCATTCCGTCTGACCATCCCATGGTTTCCATTATCAAAATCACTAACATCAACACCCATATTATGTGTTCATTTATAATTCCTTTATCATTCCATAATCTGGGTATTATAGGTCCCAACCTGAAATACCACAAGAAAAGATACACTCGAGGTGTATAAGACTACTACAAAAGGAAACTGGAAATCACAACAAACAACCATATGGAAAAACAACATTCAAAATAAAGCATCAAGTAATATGGTAAATCCCAGCTCTCAACCCAAACCAATCAATCATTTTATAACCCAATACATCAATCTAAACAATAGAAAATCCCCATTATCAACTGATTCCACTAATTATCATAAATTTTTCTCCAAATAAACCAACCATATAAGGTTCATATCATATCATAGAAAAGGATTTACTATCCAATAGAATGAAAATAAAAAAACAAAATTTATTTTCATTCTACAAATTCATGGGGCAAACCAAGTCAATAACACTTAAGAATATAAGCCTATACAAACAAGGATAGGCTCACATAACTCTAAACATTTATCTCCAATAATAAACCATTTCATTACCATATTGAATTAACTGATTCACTATGCATATATTTTAGCAATAATAAATCTATAATCAATAGTTAAAAATATCTAATAATCAATAATAAACATGTTTCAAGCAATAATTTCATATTCAAATGGGTTCAGGGAAGAATAGTAATTAAATTCACATTCTGCTTTCATTATTCACCTCATATTTATCGTCTTTATATTGTTTACCAATTTTAATCATATCAAACATACTAAAAATAATCATAGAAATATATTTTAAAATATATATAAAATATCAAGTGGAATCATAAATAAATCATCACCACATGTGATCAAAACATCACATTAGATTCATTCTTAATTATGGTTATTATCTTTTTTTAGGTCAATTATAACACTACACAAATAAATTAAATCATTATAATCCCAAACTTGTAGAAAAAATAAGGATAAGTCATGAATACCGTGTCTTAATTCAAATATTTAAGGAGATCACCATTCATGAATGAAATAATTAAGGAACCAATCACCACCCAACTCAAATCAAACCATACTAGAACCTGAATATAGAAAACTAAAATTAGGTCATGCTTAAAACTCAATCAAACACTAGATAAACCACACACATAAACCTAAAAAAAGAAATAGGACATGGAAGATTAGGATAATGGTATAATAGAGTACCTTTAATTAAGAGAGTTTGAACATGATGAACCAAGAGGTTTAAAACCTTAAGAAAAATGGTTGGAGAAAATAAATCGGTATGGGGGTTACCTAGGGTTTTAATAGAGAGAATAAAAATCAAACTAAGAAAGGCCATACCCTCTATATATATAGGAATCATGAATGTCCTCCACCATGGTGTGGTGACCTTCACTATATCCTTGGTTTCTATGATCAAAGTGAGATCTATTTTTTCAATTTTTAAACCTTTAATCCTTTCATGCCTTCAAAACTTAATTAACTCTTCTTAGTCTATCATCATTCCATACACCACAGTATGGAAGAAGGCATTTTAGACACCTAAGAAACCACCACAGCTTAAGGTTATAGATGTAGTGGAAGTACCTATTGGTACATATCCAACTTGGATTTATTAGGTTTCAAAAACTTATCCACAATGTACAAATTGATATACATCATAACAAATGAATTAAATATGATGAAGATCAATAAATAACACTTGGAAAAAGATATATGATCTTTTCCATATTAAATGTATAATTAATTTATATATTCATTAAGAATTACCTTGTCTTATAATTATTTTTTCATTGATGATGAGGTTGAACACTCTAAAATTTTCATCTTTTCATTGTAGGATCCAAGGATATAATCCCTCTAATGGTAATCAACACATTATCTAAAACCTCAAAACATCATAATAGAATAATTGGGTGCTAAAATGGTAGATCATAATCGATTACAACATTCATCATTGATCGCAATAATAATCTCTTCATGGAAGAAGGATTATTTATGTTCTATCAAAGCCTTGAGAGGAAGGAGGAGGATCAGTTCTCTTGTTCTTGAGTTAATTCATTGGAGATTTGTCTCTTAGGGTTTGAGAGAATTATCCCTTATGTTTTTTATGCATAATTAATTTCTAGCCCTGGAAAGTGATATAACAGAGTGTTTATAAAGATTGTTTAGTGTTTGTAAGTAAACATAAGGCATTATCCAATCCCTTATTCCTTATAAAACCTCATGTATAATAATAATATAAATATTATTATTATTTACTTGAAATTTGAAACACCAGTGGATAAATAAATATAATTTTTTAAATTAATTAATTAATATTTATTTAAATTATATTTAATTTATCATTTCCAACTGGACCACCAAACTCAGTCCAACTAACCTTCTTGATATTTACCAAACATTGATTTATGAATATTTATTTAATAAATAAATATTTCTATATTATTCAACGATAAATAAATAGATATTTCGGACCCTGAGTCTCTCCCGCTTGAGAGTTTCCCTACTAGGGTTTTCCTAGGTTTTTTAGTCTTCTTGTCCGTTCGGTCCACGGCGGTAGCTCCTCCCCCTTGGTGCCCCCGCTCCAGTTCTACGGGTCGCCGATCCTGCTTCATAGCCAGAGTTTGCAGCTCGTTTCTTCCCCCTTTTTTCCTGTGCCGCTTCACAAACCATCTGCGGTGAAGAAGTTGTGCTCCTCTTTTCCCCGTGATTCCCAGCCTGCTCGATTTCGCCTTCTGGCGCAGCTCATTACATTTACGGGCTCCTGCATTTCTCCCCGTCACCACCATCCTTCGATGGTGCCTGATCTGTGACAGGAAGGGCGGATCCAGTTCACAGAATTTTCAAGCTTCACCATCATTCTGCGCCGAGAGTTCTTGTCTGGATACCTTTTCTTGTTTCTGAGGAACTCTTAACCCTAATCGGTTTTTCCTCTTGCTTTTGACCTGAGCGTTCTTTGTCTTGAGTCTTGCACCTGTGTTCAATCTTTTCCTCATCATTTTTCCTTTCGTCTCTGCTTCGCTAAGATCGGCGTTGGATTGGGTACGGGTTTCTGGTGCCACGCTTGTGCGAAATCCTGCTTCTCTTTGGATCGCGTAGAGGCGGATTCACGAAACACCTGCAACGAAGGTCTGAGACGTTGGGGGTTCGTGCAGGGATTGGTTCGCAAAGTTGGGGGTTTGCGCAGTGATTGGTTCGCGAAGAACCTGCCGTGAAGGGTTGAGGCGCTGAGTGTTCATGAAGTCTCTGTTTCTGGATGTGAGATCGCGAAGAGGTTGATTCGCGATACCCCTTATCGCGAAGGTCTGAGGACCTAAGAGCTCATGTTGTGATTGATCTGCGAAGCTCCTTCCACGGAGGTCTGAGGCGGTGTTTGATCACGAAGGACTGAGACTTTGTGACGTCGTGAAGTGGCCACTATGAATGTTTTCCATTGGTGGGTTCCACCGGGTTGAATGTTCGCGAAGTGGCCGCTGCGAAGCTCCCGTGCAGGGGTTTGATCCGTGAGGATGTGGTAAAATGGCAGTGTCCTATGGGTGGTTTTCAAAATTCCGGTGTGGTGTGGTTTGATTCACGAACACCTTTCGCGAAGGTTTTGTCTTTTGAGTGGCCGCGAAGGGGTCGTCGGCCGCGAAGGGATTCCTGGTCCTGAGACTTCTTTTGGTGGATTGTGTTTTCCACTGTTTGGTCTTGCTCTTTTGATGCAGATCGTGGCCGAAATGCTCGGAGAATGGTGTAAAGTAATTTGAGCTCATGGAAGATCTTGGAACAAAGGTGACTCATTCGGTTTGGGTTGCGATTCTCGCAAAGGGAGCTCGTGAGATTCCACCGTGAAGATTGTTCTATTTTGTGGTGTACTGGTGCGGTAAGGGGTTGAGGAGCCCTATCCGCGGAGCCTCTTCTTCGCCAAGGACTTGTCCGCGCTGCCCCTTTGTGAAACGAGGCCGCGGAGTGGGGTGTCGCGCCCAGTTTTTTGGGGTAGCAAACATCCGCGTGCTGACCCAAGATGGGCGGATATCCGGGCCAATCCGGATCTCTTTTTTATCCCATGCACACTGAATAATGGAGGCGGATATTGTGAACCTTTGGAAGAGGATATCCCTGACGGATAAAGAGAAAGCGACAATCGAGGCTCGGAGAAATGAAGATACACTATTAGAAAAACGCATGTCACTGATGTTGGTTGAAAAGTTTGCGGAAAATATTTCAGTCAACCAAGGGACACTTAAAAACACTCTACAGAACCTTTGCAAACTAGAAGCGAGTGTGGCCATTCATGAAGCGGGGAACAATCACATTGTCTTCGAGTTCTTCAACAAAATAGATAGAGATAAAATTATTAGCGGCAGACCGTGGTCCTTTGATAATTAACTCCTCCTCATGGAAGAATTCAGAGGGGGAGCTGACATCCAGAACATCAAACTAAATCAATCCCCTTTCTGGATACGTATTAAAGGAATTCCCCTTCACGCAAGAATAGAACGTGTTATGAGAGAAATTGGGGATAGCATTGGCCAATTCATGGAATGGGACTGCTCGGACCCTATCCAATGGGGACCCGAGGTTCGGATTAGAGCCGGAATTGAAGTGTTGGAGCCGCTGATGAGGGGCATGGTTTTGAAAATCGATGACGCAGACAACTAGATCTCATTCGAATTCGAGAAACTCCCAATTTTATGCTTCTTCTGCGGACGTCTCGGCCATGTGGAACGAGCGTGTGGAACGAGCCAGGGGAGGGAGAAGGTAATATCATTCTCCATTATGGACCATGGATCTGGGGCAAAATGACCAGATATTCCTTCATTCATGAGGCAGAAAAACAAAAGGATCGTGAACGTCTCAAGGTGGCCCACACAAGTCAGGCAGGAACCGAACAGGGAACAATCATTAGGCTTGGACCGCCATAGTTCCCTAAAGAGAGCTCAACCAATCAGAGGACTAACAGCATGTATACACCCCCCCTGAAAGACACAACCTCAACACTTATTGAGTCGGGGAACATACCAAAAGTTCCTGCATAAAAAAGCACGAGGTCAATGCAGATGCAAGCTGAACCACCAGATCCCGAACCTGACCCAGAAATGAACATGGCTGACATCCTAACACAGGATAAAGATGGAAAGTCTGGAACTTCACCACCAGTCCCAATCACCCGTCGAACCTGGAAAAGGGTGAAATGTGAAGTAATTGCTAGTAAAATGGGGGACCCTAAACCTGGGGATCGGAAAAGACAAATTGAAACATGCTAGTCAATGGGGAACTCCCCAAAGAAAGGAAAAACGACGGGTGGAATAACAGGTGCCAAGAACTCAAAGGCGGAGGCGGGTGAGACCCATCCCCACCTAGATCAATGATTGTCCTATGCTGGAACTTTCGTGGGCTTGGCAACCCACGAACGGTTTGCATGCTTCAGCTCAATTGCGCCCAAAGTCATCCCGATATGGTTTTCCTGTCCGAAACCATTTTGGAAAACAAGGACACGACTAACATTGCTCAGAAATGCGGATTCCAAGGCTGTCTCCCAATCTCCAGACAAGGCCACTCTGGGGGACTCTGTCTCCTATGGAAGGATCAACTCAACGTCAGGATCTTGTTTTTCTCCTCGCACCACGTGGCTGCAACTATTTAGGCGGACCACACCCCGCCATAGACCTTTGTGGGATTCTATGGCTGGTCGGCCCATAATGAAAAGGTGAAATCTTGGGATCTCCTCTAAAAACTCAGTCAAGAGCTTCCAAGCCCTATTCTATTCGGTGGAGACTTCAATGAGATTATGTTCCATAAGGAAAAAAGAGGCAGAAATGTCTGACACACTGCATCGATGGAAAATTTCAAGGATGCGGTCACTAGGGCAGACCTGGTCGATTTGGGATACACAGGTAATCCCTTAACATGGTTCCGAGGTAATACGAATGACACACACATCGCTGAGCGACTTGACAGATTTCTAGGATCAACAGATTGGATAAATATCTTCAGCATGTTCCACATCGGCCACATGACGCTCAATTGTTCAGACCACTACCCAATTTTTATTGACTGTATTCAAGGTGAACGTATCAAACAACCTTGTAGACCCTTCAGATTTGAAATCTTCTGGTTAAAGGACTGGGAATGCGAAGATGTTGTAAGATCAAGCTGGAATATCACTCACAAAGATATTGGCCTCAATCTCCAAAAGGTCGCATCTGATATGAGTTCTTGGAGTAATAAGAAATTTCTTCACCCTGAGAGGCACTATGCTTCCCTCGAAAAGAAACTTCACAACCTACCCAAGAAACCCCCATCCAGATGCACTCTTGACATGATTGGAGCCACTCAAAGAGAGTTGGACGCGATCCTGCGCGTGAAGGAAAGCTTCTGGGCTATGCGGGCGCGGGATACCCACATCTCAGAAGGGGATGCCAATACCCGGTATTTTCACCAGAAAGCATCCGCTAGACGCTGGAAAAATGTTATCAGCTGCATCTCACAATCAAATGGAAGCAAAGTCTTTGATGCTAAGGGAATTCACGAAGCTTTGACATGTTACTTCCGGAACCTCTTCAATTCATAAACTCCTTTCATTTTGGCTAAAGTGGAAGAATGTATCCGACCAGTGATCACCGAGTAGATCAATCGGTGGCTTTCCAAAGATGTGTCGGATGAATATATACACCTGGATCTGAAACAGATCCACCCCACTAAGGCCCCGGGACCGGATGGGTTCCACGCCCTGTTCTTTAAGCAATACTGGCACATCATCGGTCCCAAAATATGAAAAATGATATGGAATATCTGGGCCGGGAAAACAAGTATTTCCACCATCATCGAAACTGTCCTCATCCTTATTCCAAAAATTAAGAAGCCCCAGACGGCCCCTGACTTTAGGCCTATCAGCCTATGCAATGCCACGTACAAGATCTTCTCTAAGATCCTGGTAAATCGACTGTGACCGTGGTTGCATGATATTATCTCGGAAAACCAGAGTGCCTTCGTGGAAAAGAGGCTGATAGCTGATAACGCAATTTTGGCCCACGAAGTGTTTCACTCTATGAAAACACAATCCAATGCAAAAAGAGGAACCATGTCCTGGAAACTGGATATGACCAAGGCATACGATAAAGTGGAATGGAACTTCCTCAAAACTGTGATGCTGAAAATGGGTTTCTACACTAAGTGGACAGATATGATCATGCAATGCATCTCGACCGTCTCCTTCAGAATCAGGGTCAATGGGGAGCTCACTCGAGGATTTGTACCATCCCGCAGCCTGCGTCAGGGAGATATCCTCTCCCCTTTTCTCTTCATCTTGGTGGCTGATGTCTTCTCCAACCTTTTATCCAGAACTGTATCCGCTAAAACTATTCATGGGGAAAAGGTCTGTCACGTAAGTCCAGCATTGTTGCACCTCTTTTTCACCGACGACTGCCTCCTCTTCTCCAGAGCAACTATTAATGAATGTCAGGTGATCAGTCATGCGATCCATCAGTACGAGATGGCGTCTGGACAGTCAATTAATCACGGAAAATCAGAAATCTCCTTTAGTACAGGGGTGACTTACCCCAAGAGAGATGAACTCTACGCAGCAGTTGGCATACATATGGTTGAAAAACACCAAAAGTATCTCGGGCTACCCATAGAAATTTTCTGGTCCAAAAAAGAAATTTTCGCATCTCTTGTGGACAGGATTGAAAAGAAAATTCAAGGCTGGACCCCAAAGATAATCTCAAAATCATGCAAAGAGACCCTCATTAAAGCAGTCATCCAATCTATCCCAAGCTATTTTATGTCCCGGTTTAAGCTCCCGGTAGCCATCGTCAACCAGATCCATACACGCACTGCCAACTTCTGGTGGGGGAAAATGATGGAAGAAATAGACCCCACTGGATGGCCTGGGAGAAACTTTGCATCCCCAAGATTTAGGGAGGGATGGGATTCCGGAATCTTATTCTCTTTAACGACGCACTGTTGGCCAAGTAAGGATGGTGCCTTATTAACCATCCATCATCCCTCTTTGCGCGGGTTTTACGAGCTAAGTACTTTCCCCACACGGACTTCCAGGTTTCCTCGCTTGGCCCACATCCTAGCTTCCTTTGGAGAAGCATTTGGGGGGCCCGAAAGCTATTGGAAAAAGGACTAGGATGGAGGATTGGGGATGGATCATCTGTCAACATATGGTATGACCCATGGCTGATTGATATGGATGGTATGCGGGCTACATCCCACGCACAACCAGGCTTTGAAGACGCCACTGTCAGAAGCCTCCTTTCCGACCAAGGAACGAGGTGGTGTTTGGATAAGATTTTGGAATGGTTTAACGAAAGAGACCAAAGAATTATCCTAAGAACCCCCTGGGTCCCTGACGCAGGCCTTGACCATCTCTTCTGGTGCAATGACATATCGGCCGAATACACGATGAGATCCGGATACAAGCTTGCTCTTGGAAACCACCCAACCGACCGGAACGAGGGACCATGGAAATCGCTTTGGAAGCTCAACATCCCCCAAAAAATACGACACTTTTGGTGGAAGGTCTGCACGGTCACCCTCCCAACAATGATCCTACTTGCATACCGACATATGTCCAATGCCGCTTACTGCCCGTTTTTCCCGAACATCCCAGAGACCCCCTTGCATTCCATCATTCACTGCCCAAAAGCTAAGGAAATATGGAATAAGTGGGGCCCAACCCCAGATGCATCGCTGGATACGGCTTCTGACCTCCCCGCTCTCCTGGTGCGATGGTGCTCCTCTCTCTCAATGGCTAAGGCAGGGTCATTCTGCACCCTGGCCTGAATCATCTGGGTATGGCATAACGATGTTGTCTTCCACCACAGGCATAAACCTCCTAAATTCTGGATTGAATGGGCCACCTCAGGGATCGAGGGATGGAATCACCACAATGGACAACAAAGGCCTGATGCTCCCCCCTCCTGTCCCCCTCAGTGGAACCCCCCAATGGAAGGTGTTCTTAAGATCAACGTGGATGCGTCTCTCACAAAGGATGGACTTGTCTCCCTCGGTCTCCTGGCCCGAAATCATCTGGTTCAAATCATCGCAGCAAAGTATGAGTCACATCAGGCCTTTTGGGAACCTTCTGTTTCAGAGGCTAATGCCATCCTAGCAGCTTTGATGTTGGCTTTGGAATGTGGGTGGGTTGATATTTGCATTGAATCTGACTGCCTCACCGTGATCCATGCCATTAACCAAAACAACGGCAGACTCCAGTCATTTGGACTCATTATCAGGAGAATTTTCTCGCTCTTCCAATGATTTTCATTCTGCACCTTCTCCTTTACCAAAAGAGAAGGCAACAATGCGGCCCACCAGTTGGCAACATCAGGCCCCTTCGAGGCCAACCATCTCTGGATGGACAATTTTCCTTCGTGGATTTGCATTTGTACGTCTGCGGATATTCGTCATTAATGATATCGGTTTATCTCAAAAAAAATAGATAGTCTATTCACTAAAATAGAAAATAAATATTTACTAAATATTCATGTAACTAAATATTTATTACCATATGAATAAACTAAAATAAATATTAGATATTCAAAGAATATTTATTTAATATTCAACTCACTTATTGTTCTCTCAAATAACCGGTGACTAAATATTTGAGATCAACCAAACACGAACAATCATTAAACCATTTATGTTCATAATATTTATCCAATATGTTAAATTCATATATAACATAACTAAGGTGTTGGATATACCTAGTTTGTGGCCCTCTAGGCCCCTTTCTTAGTGTTATCAGTAAGCACTGACTAAAGTCTGGGGTTAGTGTCAAAAAATATGCCAAGATACCCATAGAGAAATAAGTTAATGTAAAAAAGACATATAAACTTATATGAATTCTCATTGTGAAATGTAATCCATTTTTCTTTATATCTATAATCAATAAGGTTTCATGTTGGTGTCATCAACCTCTATGCTCGATGCCTCTTTCTTTGATTTTTTGAAACTGAACATCTTTGACAAAACACTATGGCCATGGACTTAATTAAGAAATTTCATTTCTATAAAAGGGCCTAAGATATCAACTTACATTAAATAATATAAGTTAAAATTCTTTCTTTCATTGTTCATTAATGAAATATTACTTATGACATTCCTAAAGTATTATACCTCACTATGAGAATATGTCTTCATGGTTTTCATCGATACATCAAAGTACGTGACTCGTAATATGCATTAACAATACTCTTAAAGACTAAGGATTATTAAAAATATATGTAGATAGTAATATCTAATGACACATATAAATATTGATATCCTACAAGAAGATCATGTTCTCATAATCTACTCCTCTAAAGATACTAATGGTGTTCACCAAGAGAAAGAATCTCAAATTCCTATGAGTTTCCACCCATAATAGACTATATCATTTTAATCCTATAAAATGATATCATATAGATATTGAACATAAATTTGAGAATATTATCAAGGAACATATAGGTTAATATCATAGTAATTAACTGTTATAACCTTTTAGTGTAATAATTACTCCAATGAAATTATCACATATATTTCACACAGGATAATGATAATCATGTGATAATTAATTAATTAATATACAATTATATGAATATTCTGATAATATAATGTTTAAAGTGTTTGGTTCTAGGTAACTTACTCTAATAGAATCCCCCTTACACTATAGATAACTATTAACACTCTACTAGTTATCCTCACATAATAAACATGCTTCTCCTGAGATATGGTTATATCTATTGAGCCTGCCATTCAACATGTGGTTATTTTTCTTAGTGTGAACTCATTACTCTGATAAAATTCCTCAACATAAAATATCACCAAGTATATGTACTATGTAATCCCTAATATCTTATATAATACCATATTTTAAAGTTCTTCATGATATGAATGAATTTTACTATCTTGGTGCAACTTCCAAAATCGAGAACAAAAGATTTCTAAAACTTATTTCTTATGACTTATTAGAAAAAAAAATAGGCTTGGTAAAATGTAGATACGACACCTGATGGATATAATAGGATTTACCCTTGCGAAATAATTTATCCTTACTATGATTACAGATCAAACTGATCTTAAAGAAGACTTGGTTTATATCCTTTGAAAACTAGTATTCTTATTTCTCCAATTACCAGGAACTCATATTATTTTTCTTCCTCGAGTACTATTAGATAACAATTGATATCATCTAATTAAGTTCTCATTGATTCATTTGAAATTTTCAATATATACTTTATATATAATAAAGACCAAACATGTGTACATATCATGTAATTTAAGAAATATTTCCAAAGTACTCTTAGGCATATATAGTCTATACATCACAAGAAAACAATGTGTCCCTGAAATAATTATGATTTATTTTTCCATCTTTTATATTTAAATACCATTTCAACTATGTGATATGACTTGTATTAAGTAACCCCTTGATCTATAATAGTAGATCTTGTTTCCTAAAACATGGGTTTCTACTTAATTCATCTTTTGGTAAATTATTTAGTTTTATATAACAATAAGAAAAATCACTTTTTTATATATCATTAAACATGTCTATCTATAAAAATTATAGTTCTACCACTAACCACTTATAGACACTTGGAAACATTCCATTTCAAATGAATGTGCTATGATCATTAAACTTGTTTTAACCTATAGATGGATATTTGGAACCTGTATTCTATATTAGAATTATTTGATGTTGCATACCTTTCTCGTCATGTCATATAGACATGCTTTATAAAGCTGCCTTTAGGGTAGGTGTACTTGACATCGGATTCCTAATATAATGATTATAGAAGTTATGAAAAGTATTATTTGAATGGATTTAATCATAATGGTTTGGAACAACTAGTCGAGCCTTATTGGTATCTTGATTTTACCATCCATGAGTAGCTTTTGTTGAATACCCACCAATGGATTTACATCAACCACCAAAAACACAAAATGAATTTTGGTATATGAAAACCATATTAGAATTCATAATAACTTTCCAATAATAGTTGGTTACAATTTATTACTCTCTATATGATTTATTATTCTTATCACCCATCCTGGAGAATAAAAAAACTGGAACTATGGTTTTTAAATTTCCTATGTAGTATGTGTCTCTAGAATTATTACTCCCACTAACACTTATGGAGTATAATTTTATTATACCAACTTGTTCATATTAATCCAAGATTTAATCAAGGCCATGATTTCTCCCATTATCTATAAAGAGATATGTTACCCTCATATAAATACAGTTGGTATGATTAATAGATTTCCTATATTGGGTTGTTAATATCCTTAGTAGTTATAGGATAATTAAATAAGATGAACCTTGTGTTTTATAGTTTGCATTGGAAGATTTCACTATATTTACAAATGGAACCTTTTCATATCATAACTTATATGATGTTCATTATTTAATTTATTTGGCCTATGGTTAGTCATTACACTTCTATTTATAATAAATATCTGGAAAGGAATCATGAAATGTTGTAATACCTATATAAGTATCCTCATCATTATTACCTTATACCTAATATATGAATAAGTCTTATGAGTTTAGAAAGACCCTCACTCTATATTAAAATTATTGATGAATAATTGTTAAGATGTACTCTAACATACCAACTCAAAGGATCCAACACAATTTACCAAGTGCATTCATTACTTTTATTTACCATTTCTATAATTTATTAAAGAAATTTAATTAAAAGGATATGAATTTACCTCTAGATTCACATTAGAACAGTTCACACTTATGTAGCAGAACTAACTTTTAAATCTTTGTGGTGTACCTTTATATTTAAAGGTTTATTTTTATAAAACTCAATAAGTAAATATTTTGAAAATACCTAAAGTATCTTTATCTATAAGGAGACTAAATACTCTCTTGGGTGTATATTTAACAAAATCCTTTGATTTTACTTGATAAATAATTATATTTCCACAACTGGGTATGAGTCTTATATTTATTTTCATCGTTTATTATTGATGAAGGATGTTTATGATTCTTGTTTTATTAAAAAATTTAAGTGTAGTGTACTATAACAACATTAATTTAAAAAGTAATATTGTTTCATTGTTTCTAACATAACAATGGTATAAATGTATAGGTAACACTTAATACAAAAAATATTTCAAGTATAATCTATCCAATGGGAAATTTAAATTTAAGTATTTATTACCATTAATATATTAATCACCCTTTCTTAGCAATTGGACGAAAAAACACCATACTTATGAAGTCATGTATTTATCACTATTGGAAGAAACCACCCTTTATCAAACACTATGAGAACTCTTCTTGGTTCTTATAATGTTTCTTTCTTGAATTTATTATTTAAATAAGAGATAGTATTCAAGACCCAAAAAGTAAACTAGAAACATTACAATCAATGATGAATATATTTGATGTATATGGAACTACTCATGTCTTTTTCAATTAATTATAATTCTATCTTAAATTACCCTTTTATCCACATAAGAAGTAAATAACCTCTTATTTTCTACTCTACCTATAAATATTTTATATCTTTGAAATATTTCATAAAGGTACCATTTTATATAAAATAGTTATGGGATTCTCAACATTTCCTTTCATATTTTTCACTATAAGGGTTGTGGAACAGAGTTCCTCGCAATTCTTATTTACCTAGTGAATCACATATAAAATATTATGAGTATTATATCCATACTATTAATATCATATTTCTATATGAATATGAATTAACTATAAGAAAATTATGATAGTATAATATTAATGAATAATTTTTTATCTATATGGAAGCTCAAACATCTCTAACTGATCAATATAATTCAGTATATTGAAGACAAGATCAATAACTATATGGACATTTATAGTTTATACTAGTATAGTGTAGTGGAAATATCATTTATCTAAATCCTATATTTATCCTTATTAAGAGATAGGATGTAGCACCCCGTCCAGAATCACTGGGTCCAAGCCAAAGTGTCACATGTTCTCATATGTGCCTCCTCATATACAAGAGGCAATCGACTAGCAGTGAGGGTCTAAAGGTTTCGTGGGGAGACTATACCCTCGATGATCATATCCATATGATAGAATATATCAATATATACATAGGTCAACTAAAAATTACAGTAGAAGATAACATAAACAAGATGTTATAATAGATTTCATGTCAAGTCATACAATGATAACCAAACAGGTCCCCAATGTGGTGGGTCAACAAGTATAAATAGTAAAACTAGAAATAAATAAATGAAAGATGTTGTGGAATCCATATAGGATATTTCCTAATACTACATTCACCTCCTAATTCCATGCTCTTTAGAAACTTGTAATTGGTCCATTTCCCTTCTCTGCGTCCCTAATCAAGAAGTTTGTATATGCACCGAGATTCACATTTTAGCTATGAATATAACCTAGTAAGACGCCACCAATGTGTCCTTAACACAATTTCACATATTTATAGAGGTGTATGTTTTTATGTAAATTTAACTGCACATATAAGAATATAAACAATTATGTAATGATCACTCATGCGCCAACAAAGTTGCACAAACCTCGGTCGTAACTACTTTGGCGCTATGCTAGAAGAATGTAATAAGTAGTTCCTGCATGAGTTAGATAATTCTATGTAAATTTTTTTCATATTTAATGGAAATTCACACCCATTACTCATGTTTTCCTACTATCCTCTCACGTTACACACACTTGTAATGCCTGAATCAACGAAAATCTACACATACATATGGATGTTCTCCATCGTTACATCACCCTAGTATATGGACCCTCTTCTAATGGAATATGGAATTTTCCCCTGTGATCTAATCACATGTTAAACTATGGTGTTATCCATCATGAATCTGAAGTCACAATAAATGATTCATTTCATCCAAGATCCCCCTCTAAGGGGGTAGCTAAGTCCTTCAGGGACACATTTCAAACTAATCACTACAACATAGGTTCCAATGGCTATATAAAAATCCAAATGTAAGTGTTTGGACCAAGTTGGATGGAGAAGGAAGTTTGAAGAGTTTTATTTTGCATATTGTTGTCTTTTGTTGTCAAAAAGGTTAAATCAAGTCACTTTGTAAATGCCTTGGGAAATTAGACGATGCTTTGCTGGTCTGTATTTCAAAAATATCATAAGTTGTTTGGAGAACTTGTGATGAAAGATTTATGAAGTAAAGGGGGATAAAAGATGTTTTCAATCATCATGATTGGTTTTTCAGAAGCAAGTGTCTATAGTGGCACAAGTTTCCAATGTTTACCAGATTTTTGGGGTCAAAAATTTGGAGTTGGGCTAGCATTTCGAAAATTGGATTTCATTGAAGATCTCATAAAAATATAGAAAAGGAATAAGTTTCAAGAAAATAGGCTTCATAAAGAGTGTTTCTCATAGGAACAAAGAATGTTGATGGTGATCACTATGACTACAACGACCTTCATAAATGGCATAGATGAAGAGATTTTCAAGCAAGCATTGCGACAGTGAAGAGAATTGTGAGTGGAGAATTGTGACCGTATAAAGGTTTTGATGGAATTATTCATGATTACGAAGATATTTTCAATATGGGAAAATTCCATAGGAGCTTCATGAAAAAGATATAATTTTTGTAGAAGTTTTGGAGCTCTATGAAATGGGCTGACATGGTGCTGACATAGTGCATAAGGTTCTAGAGTTAGTGAGAAACATCTATAAATTGACCTAAACCCCCTTGAGAAGAGTAGAGAGACTCAAAAAAAATCCTAGAACTCTCAAATCACAAATAAGGTTCACAAAGGTAGTGATCTCAACAAAGGCAGTAAGCTCTGTGAAATGAAGGAGCTTTATGGTGAGCTGTTGTGCTTTGTGAAAGAAGTGTACTTCGCAAAGGTCAACTTGAACTCTGTGAAATATTGATCTCTGTGAAACAGTGAGCTCTAAAAAATAGTGATCTCTATGAACTAGTTGTCTCTACGAACTAGTGAGATCTGTGAACTAGTGTGTTTTACGACGGTTTTGAACTTCGCAAATGAGCTTTGTGAAGGAGATCTACAAGTTGTAGAATTGTGTACTCAAAGTTAAGTGGGAAATGCTTTCTAAGTGAATCAAGGTTAGAATAGGTTATCAGAATAAGTCCCATTACGAAGTCTAGGAAGTTCATATTAGCTTTTGGGTAGGAAAGAGAAGAACAGTTTTGAGAGATCAGATTTTTGAAAGTTTATTAAGAAGCACAGAAACTTTATACTTCCCTTTTTGTGCTAAGAGGGTGAAAACACACTTGAATATTGTTTTCCAAGTTCTATAATAGTGTAAGGGTATATCCTACTAATTTTATTTCACTTCAAAGGATTGTTTTCTAGTGGATTGTTTGGTACTGGATTGTTTGCATACAATACCAAGGAAGTAGCTACTCTTTTTGAGTAGTGAACCTTGTAAATCAGGTTTTCCTATGGATGTTTGTTTTGATTTTGTTCAGCAGGGAAATAACTATTTAATAGGAGGAAAATTTTGTTTCGAAAATAAGGAAACATAAAAGAAAAATATATCACTAATTAACCCCCTCCCCCTCTTAGTGATACTTGGATCCTCGCTGGGAAACTTCAGTAAGGCATAACATAGTAAGGATAAATATACCACAATAATCCTTCCATATAAAATGAAATAGTACACAAGTAAGGAATAATATATCAAAGAAAAATAATAGCAATTCAAATATACCAATGGCTATGAAACAACCACATATATAGTGCAACATAGCAAGGAACACACATGATTTACCAATAAAAGATCTCACAGGCTACCCAAACATTCCAAATTATAAATTATCGTGAAAATGTATCTACACTAGGAACAAACACATAATCAAATCATGATGAAAAATCTATTAAATGTCCCAATACAGTAAGGACTTCCTAAGTTCAGCACGTTGATTCCAAAATCCAAGATCCATCGAGGAATGATACCCGGATCACACCTACGCACCAACGTTCACTAGAACAAGACATAATACATCATAATTGAGTCTCTATAATGGTTATTAAAGGAAGATATGATGATAAGGGATGAATTTCACATGAAATTAATAAAAAAGTCCCATTATAAAAAGAATATCTAGGATAGATCAGGTAGAGGTCACCAATTTTCATAATCCAACATCGATCTATCAATCAAACATGAATCCTCCATTTGATCTGAGGGGAGATTTATAAATATATCCAACATGACTTAGATCTATGATCAATTCCAGATAAATAAGGATAATTAGTCTTATAATGGATAGATCTTTCCTCGATAGATTCCAACAGACCGATTTATACTTCAAGAACCCAAGAGGAGAGGGAGATGGAGCCTAGAACCCCATGGGAGATATCTTTAAGAGATTATAGTTTAAATGGGGTCAAATTATAGTGAGATTTAAGATAATAATCATTTTAGTTAAAAATGGCCAAAATTCTATTAATTTTTTCACATGGATGCCATTGATGGTCGGTGGCCCTCACTGTAATGTCCCGTGTTTTTGGACCATTGAAATTTTCATAGTAATTTGAAATTTTTGTTTGGTGTGTGGTCTTAAAATCAATATTTTGAATGTAAATATGAGCGTTATAACACATAAAAGTGTTATTTTTGGATTTGGTTTTGGTACAAATATGTTTCTTCATAATTTGGAAGAGTTTTGGGGAAATCGGGCACTAAAAAATCAGTTTCAGGAGAATCATACATGGGTGCATGGTTGGCACATGGTTAGGGATAACCATGCAGCAAAACCATGAAGCCTATTTTTTATAGGGATATAGTTTGTTTAAACCATGAATACCTCCAAGATAAACCATGTATCCTAGTCTAGGGTAGATGGGGTGTCTCACAGTTTGGTCTAACCATGCGAGAGGAGGTTCATGACTGTGTGGGGGCATCTGTAAAAAAAATTTAGGTGATCTGGATGGGTTATGCATGGTTTGAAAAACCATGTGCCTAGCCCACACACTTAGTTATACTAAGAAAATGGAATCACATGGTTGTTTCATGTTTATCAAAACTGCGTGACTCATTAATGAGATGGAAATTATGGTTTTCCCCCCTCCAACCAATTTATTTCCTTCTACCCCCTTTCTCCCCCCATCTGTACACATCATCCCCTCTTGTGGGTTCCTTATTCCTCTACTATAACCATAGAGATATCTTCTTTAGGTGTCTGAATCGAACATAATTAGGTGTTTTGGAAGTTTATCAGTTATTATTCGACTCCTCCATCCTCTTTTCTTTGTTTACCTTTCCATCTTCAGCACCATCTTCATGCAAGCTAATTCACCCTATTTTCAGGAAGTTTTTTCATTTCTTCGATTTCTCTCAAAATGGATTGAATCAAAGATTTTTTTTGGGTGATTTAATAATAATTGGTATAAGTTAGGTGGTCTCATTATTTTTCCCTTAAATTATATCATGTTATAAATTATGTTATTGTGTCATGTGCTGGATTCTCCATGTGTTTCCTTTAAAATGTAAAATTGGTATGTACAACCTAATGCCTTAAATTGAATAGCCTTTTCACATATAATTGAACCATTAGAGGTTTTTCTTCTCCACTTGAACCACCCCATTGGGGTGTTTCACTTTTATGTTGTGACCCTTAATATTTAGATTTTAAATTTAAATCACCCTTTTAGCATGTTATCTTTCTTTCCTTCAATAGAAGTGGCTAAAAATAATTAAATGAGTTATGAATGGTGAGGATGGATCACTTAACTTAAAATATTATTTATAATATGCTAGAGTCAAACTTTATAAAATAAATGGATAATTATAATTGAGTGGGATGCTTAAGGCAAGGATTTACCCTTGGATTTGACTAAATTATTAAATAGAGTTCTTGACTCCCTCACTTGTATGTGAGGTGATAGATAAAATTAATTGAATTTTTCTTGGTTGGGTAAAATTGATGAATGCAATGAAATTTAAATGTACTACTTAATTATTTACAAGTGGAATAGCCTAAAATATATACTTGAGTTGTGATACATCATTCTTAATAACATGTCCTTCTTTATGACTTAAATTTAAATGGTGATATGGATTGAATTACACCTTGAGCGATACTCAGTATCCTTATTACGTAACACCTGGGATGGGATCATAAAATGTTAGATATTATTGGTACCATGATAAATATCAGTTTTCTCATTATGGAATACCATGGATGGGATTATAGGTTACTTGAATTTTATTGTGTCTCAAGTGATACTTGGGTTTCCTTTTTACATAATTCTTTGAATAGGATCATAAGAAATATGATTTTCCTCACACACTATGAAAAACTTGGGTTTCCTCTTTAAGAAACACCTTGGGCGGGCTCATGGTGAAATTAGAAATTTTGAGTTATACTTGGGTTCCCAATTTATAGAAAATCAAGGAAAGTATCATGGAATAAATGGAATTACATTACTCCTTGAGTGATACCTGGGTTCCTCATTATGGAATTACTTAGATGGGATCATAGGATGAATGAATTATATCATGATTTTTCATTATAATATATGACTAGTGGTATCTTCTTATAGTGATTATTATAATAGGACACCTTGAATTTTACTTTAGGTTATCAACTAGCAAATGGTCTTATGTTCAAAAATAAGTGATTACCTAGAATTTATCCATGGTTTAAGGGAAACTTATGCAAGGACTCTTGAGTTGTGCCTCAGGTCCTATATAGTATCCCATATATGTGTGTGTGTGTGTGTGTGTGTGTCTATATATGTTATCACATATATAGTAAATCTATATATGTTTATACATATATTTTTATATATTTATATACTTACGAATATTGGTGTGTATATATATATGGTGACATGGGTTCAGAGGTATTCTGTCTTAGGCCAAAATAGGCATGGTCAGACAAGTTTCCTTGAGGAACTCAAGCTAACTTATTTACATTTATTCATTTACTACTTTATTAATCATACCTATACAAAATTTTAATTGATATTTACAAATTGGATAGAATTAAACACAATTGGTGGTGTCCTACTGAGTATATCTCACACACTATTTGGGACACCATTGCACTAGGGTGCCCAAACAGACCTCATGGCTATAGGTTTAGGTTCTTGGATTATGCTTGTGATATTTTATTTGTACATGGGAGCTTAGAAGCACGGGACTTATCTGGAGATTAGGACTCTCATGGAGATAACCTTTGAATCTTCTGTCTTTCCTTATGTATAATTTATTTATTATCTATTTTATATCTTCTATATGTATATTGTAGCATCACATGGACATGCATGATTTTATAATTGATGTTACCCAGTTTATTCATTACCTTATTTTATCAATTATTATTGTATTTCACTACTTATCATTTGTACTAATTATGTTGTTGATTTGTTTATTATCTCTTATAATACTCTGATCATGAGAGTATAGTCTCCCCAACGTACCACCATTAGACCCTCACTACTAAAAGGTAGCCTTTTGTGTATGGGGAGGTGCACTTGAGGCCATGTAACTGACTGAACCGGGATACCATTTTAGTGGATCCTAGTTTGGGATGTTAAAAGTGGTATCACAGGGGTATTTTTTGTCTTAATATTTTGGGATGGTAGAATGGATACTAGGATATTACACACATCCAATATCAGTTTCTATTTTATCCTGAATCAAGAGAAATCAAAGAAGAAAAAAAATCCATGAAAATAGGGTTTATTATACATTAATGGAAAGGGGATTATTAATATAGAAAAATGTGAAGAAGAGACGAAGGAAGAGATGTATCCTTACCACTATATTTATAACATCATAGACAGAAGTGAAATCAAATGTCAGATAATGGAGATCTACCATAGTGGTTGGAGAAGGAGAAACCCCTTTTGGGTTTCTTCTACTGGATGATCAGGTGGAGGGGAAACCCAAGTGAGGTATAAGGCAGTGTCCTTGGTGAAATGATTATGCCTCCCTCCATTTAAAATTATGTCTGGGGGGACTATCTATCCACTATCCCCTCACTAGCTAGTCAGTGTGTCCAGTAGCCCTCACTAGGATATTAGACCTTCTGTTAGCTTTCCAGTGGATCTATACCAACCATCCAGTGGAACTCCAACACCTTTCTATAGGCCTCAAATCTTCTTGATCCCTCCAAAAACCTTTGTGGGAACCCCAAACCCACATTACATATCTAAACACATCCATTTAATTTTTTCAAATCCTTTAAATTGAATTTGAACCTTTGGTTCAAAAACTAACCCATCCACTAAACCAAATATTCAAAGTCCTTTGGAAACTTTTTGACTCATTTTGGAACTATATGGGCACTAGGAATTACAAAATCACCTCCATAACTCTTATAATACCTAAGAATTACTGGTGGTGATCCAATTGAAATTTTTGACCAATTTTGGTTACCAATTATACTCAGTGTTCATGTTCTAATATCAAATGCTAAAAAGTACTATAGAAATTTTAAAACTGAAACACTGAGATGACACTTGAATTCTAAGTGCTTAAACCACTGAACATAATCCACTACATGAATTTAAAACTGAAGCACTGAGATGGAACTCACTGGATCCAATATACTTCAAGACACTCACACTACAAAAAAATTCTGTCAGCATTGGGTTTTTTTATAGACTAGCGGCGGTTTAAACCACCACCTAATAGTATTGAGGTGGTTATTAAAACCAATATGTGTTGTACGGTCACTAGTATTTTAGCGGCAGTTTTTTTAATTTTGTGGAGGTTTTGTTATGTGTTGTTTTTAGAGAATTTATCATCAGTTTCAGGTTTCTTTAGCAAGGGTTCTTTTATTTTAAAAAATATCTAGGGTAAATAAAATGAAATTTGATTAACCATCATTGAACATATGAGCGGCGTTTTGTTTTAACGACAGTTAATTATAACCATTGCAAAACATATTTTATTTAATTTATTTAGTGGAAGTTACAAAAAACCACCCATAAATCAGATTTTCTTTTAAAAAATATTTAATAAAAAATTGAAAATATAAAAAAACTGACATGTAATAAACTAAAACATGAATATATGATAAACCCATCATATATATGTCGTACATTCATAGTCATATATACAAACATCCACAATCATCATAACCTCAGTCTCAGTTAACCCATACATCTATCAACCAATACCTAGTTCATCAATATATACATATAAAATATGTCTAACAACAACTCATGCACAATATACATCCACATCACAACCTCCACTGCATCTTTCTACCTCCACATCATCTCATCAACTGAAACTAACCACTTCATCACATCAACTATAACAAATAAGAAAAAATTTAAAACTAAACATAATAAATCAGAATTACAATAGAAAACTAGAAGAATATCCTGGATTGGAATGTTCAACCTCCAGTTTACTTTTGGATTTTTCCACCTACAATGAAAATTATAACATTTAAGAAGAGAAATGAAAAAGAAACAAGACACATAATATATTCAGAATGTTTCACATAAAATTTGTTATTTTATTAATAAAAAAGAATACATTTTAACATAAAACAAATAATATATAATTCAAAACACTTAGAAAAAATAAACTTACCTATTTAAGATAAGATTTAGCACTTGAAACTGAAAAGGGATTAGTAAATATTATAATTTATTTTTAAATCAATGTGCGGTGCTATTGAACTTTACTTAATAAAAAATATAAAAAAAATTGATATCAAATCATGTCCTATATTCCAGAAACAAATCATAATTCGTTTTATAATGATTTCACACCAATCTCGGGTTGTTTTCTATGGTTTTGACCATTCCACTCACGTTTTAGTGTTTTAAAATGCTAAGAATGAATTTACAGCCATCACGGGAAAATTGTAATTCAAAATTTTGTTTCATAAGTTCCTGTATTTAAAAATTCAATCTATGTTCATTATCCCATGATTTAAGGTCAATCCAATGTTTTTTTCTAATTTTGACCCCCTGACACTTGTTTGTAAAGGATTTTGTAACTTTATGAAGTGTTTACTGAGTAATTTCAACCACACTTCATGTCAGATTGATGTATTATCTACATTTACATTTCAAAAAAAAATTAGCGGTGGTTGTCCCATGATTTCACATTAATCTAATGTCTCTTTCTGTGGTTTTGACCATTCCAAACGTGTTTTAGTGTTTTAAAACACTAAAAATGTGTTTACAACCATCCTAGAAAAACTTTAATTTTTAATGATGTTTTGTCAGTTCCTACATTTCACAATTTAATCTATAGTTGATGTCCCCGGATTTTAGGGAAATCTGACATCGTTTTATTGGTTTTAACCCCTCGGCACTTGTTTTTAAAGGATTTTGTACCTTTAAGAAGTGTTTACCAAGTAATTCAGACCACACTGCATGTCGTATTGATGTGTTGTCTACGCATACACATCAAAAACAATTCAATGGTAGTTTTACCATTATTTCACATCAATATGAGGTTTTTTTCTATGGTTTTGACCATTTCACACATGTTTTAGTGTTTTAAAACACTAAAAACATGTTTACAACAATCCAGGGAAAAATATTTTGGAATGATGTGTAGTTGATTCCAACACATAATAAATGACTATTGGGTCATTTTCCTAAAGTATCAAAAACAATATGAATGTTTTTTCTTGGTTTTGAGTAGGTCAGTTGTCCTTTTTACTAAAATTGATGTCAATTTTAAATAAAAATACACACTTAGAGTCATACCGGTCACACCGTACATTAGATTGAGTTTTGTATGATTCTTACACATCTCAAATGACTTATGGATTGTTTTCATAAAATATCAAAACAATAAAAATGTGTTTACTTAGTTTTGAGTATATCACTTTTCTTTTTTACTAAAATTTCATTTTAAACTGAAAACATGCACTTTGACTCATACCGATCACATCGTGCATTGTTTTGATGTGAGATTAATTACTAAATGTCAAAAATGAATTGTGAATAGATTTCCTAAATTAAAAAAAAAATCGATCATGTTGTCTCATCTTTTAGTGAGTGGTACTTTTTGAACTAAAATATCGATTTTAAATTGATAGTGGATACATTGAGCCATACTAGGAACATCGTGTATCAGATTGAGATTTGGTTGATTCCTACACATCAAAAATGACTTATGTATTGTTTTCCTAAAGTATCAAAACAATATGAATGCATTTTCCTGGTTTTGAGTAGGTCATTTGTTCTTTTTACTAAAATTGATGTCAATTTTAAATAAAAAGAAGCACTTGGAGTCATACCGGTCACACCATGCGTCATATTGAGGTTTGGATGATTCCAACATGTCTCAAATGAATTATGAATCATTTTACTAAAATATAAAAATAATAGGAATGTGTTTCCTTGGTTTTGATTATGTCACTTGCCTTTTTTACTAATGTCATTTTAAACTGGAAACACACACTTTGATTCATACCGATCACATCATGTATTAGTTTGATGTAGGGATGATTCCGACATTTCAAAAATGAATTATGAATAAATTTACTAAATTATAATTAAAATTTGAGTTTGTTCTCTTATTTTTCAGTGAGTGACACTTTTTGAACTAAAATATTGATTTTAAACTAATAATGAATGCTTTGAGTCATGATGGGCACATCTTGTATCACATTGAGGTATGGTTGATTCCTACATGTAAAAAATGAGTTATGTATTGTTTTACCAAATTATCAAAACAATCCAAATTATTTTTCTCATTTTGAGTAGGTCAGTTGTCCTTTTTACTAAAATAGATGCCAATTTTAAATAAAATGACGCACTTAGAGTCATATGAAGAACACCGTGTCTCAAATTGAGGTGTGGTTGATTCCTACACTTTAAAAATTGTTTATGGATCATTTCACTAAATTATCAAAACAATATTAATTCTTTTTCTTAGTTTTGAGTAGGTCACTTATTCTTTTTATGAAAATTGATGTCAATTTTAAATAAAAATGCACTTGGAGTCATACTGGTCACACCATACATCGGATTGAGATCGAGATTATTTATACAAACCTCAAATGAATTATGGATCATTTTAGTAAAGTATCAAAACAATCTGAATGTGTTTCCTTAGTTTTGAGTATGCCATTTATCTTTTTTACTAAAATTTCATTTTAAACTGGAAACATTCACTTTGATTCATTCTGATCACATTGTGTATAGGTTTGATGTGAAAATAATTCCTACATGTCAAAAATAACTTATGAATCTATTTTGTAAATTATCAATAAAATCCAACAAATTTTCCTTGGTTTTCAGTGAGTGACACTTTTTTAACTAGAATATCGAATTTAAACTCATAATGAACACTTTGAGTCATACCTGGCACATTTTTTTCTGGTTGAGGTGTGTTTGATTCATACATGTCAAAATTAACTTATGAAACATTTTACTAAATTATAAAAACAATATGAATGTGTTTTATTGGTCTTGAGTAGGTCAGTTTTCCTTTTACTAAAATGGATGTCAATTTTAAATAAAAAGACACACTTGGAGTCATACCGGGCACATCGTGCATCAGATTGAGGTTCAGTTAATTTATAAACATTAAAAATGACTTAGGATCTTTTTTCTAAAGTATAAAAAATAATATTAATGTGTTTTATCAATTTTTAGTAGGTCATTTTTTTTACTATAATTAATGTCAATTTTAAATAAAAGGATGCACTTGGAGTCATACAGGTCACACTGTGCATTGGATTTAGGTTAGGTAGATTACTACATGTATCAAATGACTTATGGGTAGTTTTCCTTAAGTATCCAAACAATCCAAATGTGTTTCCTAAGTTTTGAGTATGTCACTTGTCTTTTTTATTAAAATATCATTTTAAACTGGAAACACACACTTTGACTCATATCGATCACATCATGTATTGATTTAACATGATACTGACTCCTACATATCAAAAATGATTTATGAACCGATTTACTAAATTATCATGAAAATATGAATAGGTTTTCTTAGTTTTCAATGAGTGACACTTTTTGAACTAAAATTTCAATTTTAAACGGGTAACGGTCACTTTGAGGCATACCGGGAACATCATGTATCAAATTGAGGTGTGGATGATTCCTACAAATCAAAAATGACTTATGGATCATTCTCATAAGGTATAAAAACAATCAGAATATGTTTTCCTGGTTTTTTATGTAAGTTTTCTTTTTTACTAAAATTAATGTCAATTTTAAATAAAAATAAGCACTTAGAGTCATAGTGTTCACATTGTGTGTTGGATTGAGGTGTGGATGATTCCTGCATGTCCCAAAGTCTCAAAAAAAAATATAAATGATAATGTTAATATGATTGCAATTGCATTTATTTTTGAAACTACCAGTATTGGATATTGACTTAATGTTCTTAGCTAAAAACCATTCTGTGTTGTTGAAAGTCAGAAGAGTAGAGGAAACTCATGTGCCTATTATATCACGAGAAGTCACTATAATGGGAACACGAGCTTCCTCTACTCTTCTGGATTTTGACAACAATAAATGTTTTTCAGCTAAGAACATTAACTCAATATGTATTATTGGTGGTTCTATAAATAAAGGCAATAGAAATAGAAATTGTGGTAACATTGGCATAAGAAACATTTTATCTCTTTTGTGGCTTGTTGCAGATAATTGAAAGAAAAATATGAATTCTCAAAAGATCTATGAAAAATACTAAATAAGTATTAAATAA
Organism: Viscum album; assembly: GCA_963277665.1. Taxonomy (NCBI): domain Eukaryota; kingdom Viridiplantae; phylum Streptophyta; class Magnoliopsida; order Santalales; family Viscaceae; genus Viscum; species Viscum album. The sequence continues at coordinate 1,521,877,627 of OY728152.1, read as the reverse complement.
AAATGATAAGAAAATTAACTTACAAATAGTAGATAAAATGATGGAAAATTAATTAAATAAGTAGTAACAATTCATCTTTTTGTGATGGCTGTATAATTTCTTGACAAATTTTCTTATTCTCGTTATCTTAGTTGTAGGCTCAAAGTCCAATATCTCACAATCATGAGCATCTTTAAACAAACCACCCCAAATCAAACAAAATAATCCACCTTTATAAGAAAATAATAATTATATGAGTAATAATAAAAAAATTAAACATAAATATGAAACAATAAATTTTAGCAAAAAGGAAACTCATGAACATTCTAAAAGATATCAAATATGTATTCAAAAATTGAGAGTTAGAATATTAGTTATCTTTCTCAATAAAGATAAAATTTCAGTTTTTATATATTTACTTTTTACTTTTTTTATTTTCACTATGGTAGCATGTTCTTACCTATATAAATTATGTTTTACTAAACATATAAAATAACCCCTCTAACTAAATTTTTGTGCGCTCATCCTTCATTTTTATGAATTTAATGTATTGAAATACATAATCATTATAAAACAGAAATTTAAAATAAAAAATTTACTTATTGGAAAACTATTTTCTGTAGAAAAATGATATTTTTAATATTATTTTTTCTTATTATTATAATGCATTAATTACCAATAAAAATTTTGTTAATATAATCATATATATTTTTAAACATCATTATAGTGTAATTATTTTAAATAGATTGATCTAATTTATGAATTAAATGTTACAAAACATTAATAAAACAATTTTTCAAAAATAAAATTTTTATCATTATCATGGTCATCAACATTAGTCATATTAACTATACATTTATTCCCAAAAAACACTAGAATTATTACATAATATGATAATATAGGTCTAAAATAAAATGTACATTTTATGGATATAATTTCAATAGGTGAATAAAAATAATTTTTTAATTTAATCGACTAAATCAATATTTTGATTAAAATATTACATATTTTTTAAAAATTATATACCAGTGTTTTATAAATATAATAAAGTATATTTTTTGATTTATTATATATATTTTTTTATAATATAAAATGGCTTCAAAAAAATTTAATCCATTTTTCAATTATAGTAATGAAATAAAAGTAAATGTTTTAAAAAATTGGTATTTTCACTATTTAGCTATAAGAAAATTATTTATGAAAATTATGAAAAATTATTCATAAGATAATATTTACATGTTAGAATAAAAAATGATATTTATTTAATAAAATTAAAATTAATAATATTTCTAATAAAAAATTATATACATAATGAAATGTGTTTTCGTTGGAAAATTACAGTTACAAAAATATTCAACTCTATATGATCCCACAATATGTCCTATATAACCAAAATATTTAACTCTATATGTCTACCATGGATGTAAAAGATAACACATCCCCTTCTACCACTATAAAGGATGCACCCAAGAGAACAATTATGGAATAATGATGAAATAATGATGAGTTATAATTAATGAGGAAGAGGTAAATTATATTGGCCCTTAAATATTCCCAATTTATTAATAATTTAGTTTTATAATAAAAATTTTTCTCTATTATATGGAATCATATATCAAATGATATCTATGCAATTAATCTAGGGAATGAATATCTTATAAGTGTGATAACCAAGGTCATACCCATAACACCTTTAATCCACATACCCTATTCTGTATATAAATAAACTCCCTATGAGGGAGTTTTCTAGGATAAACTACAAAAGGAAACAACTACAATTACTTATTCACTAACCAATAAAGTGTAATCTAATGCCATATATACATAAAATCAGAACTGTAGAGAGAAATTACAAGAAAATAACCCCTTTAGGAATAATATATTTAGGGTGATTATGGGTAGGATGATGCAACCTTTAAGAGGGGTATGCATTATCGTTGAGGAGGGGATATGATCTAAGGAGTGGGAGGTTGGAGGGGGGTACGTGTCACCGCTAAGGAGTGGAACCGAGACGGGGAGAGGGAGATCAGAGGGGGGGTCTATGTCACCTCCATGGAGGGGAACTGAGAGGGGGGGTCATGGGGTCTAAGTCATTACCAATGATGGACGTAGGTCAGAGGGGTGGGGGAATGGGGGTTGCTGACAAGGTGGTGGGTTCGATGTCATTGTCGGGGAGGGGAGATAAAGAGGTCGGGGGAGGGGTAGGGGAGGTATCAGGGTCACACAGAGGGAGGGGGAGGAATTGTGTTTTTTTATAACATTTAGTGGTGGTTTCAATTTAACCACTGCTAATTATTAAAATAAAAAAATATACAGTGGTGGTTTGATTAAAACACCTCTATATTTTTTTAACCGGATTTATTTCGCAGTGTTTACTAAAACCATTACTAATAAACCACTACTAAGAAGTTTTTTTTTGTAGTGTGTATGTGTCTTCCACCATCCAAACAATAGGCCTATGTTTCTCCCCACTATAATACATAACAATAAGAGGCCAATTCTGAGCCACCACACCATGTACTATTATAAATGCCTATTGGGACATGATCTTGATGTTCTAATGATATCAATTGATGTGGTTTCCAAACCGCCACACCCAACCACTCATGAAAACACTTGTCAAATGTTGGTTCCCCTCAACATTCTCAAATTCCAAGATAATTGAACAATCCTCCATTATCCAAAAATGGTCCAAGAAGCTGTACATTTCCTCGAAAGGCCCTAGTCAACACCCAAAAAGTACCAACCTTACTCACAATTATGAATCCATAGTGGAATCTGGACCACCGCATCCAACTACATGTGAGTACACAAGTCAAAACTTCCATGGTTGACTCTTCCTAAAATCACTCCATCTCTACCACTAATTGGTTATTAACCCACCTGATCAAGATCTTATAAACCCCAAGGAATCCTATGATCATTTGAACATGCTCACCAAAGTTTGTACCTAACTTCCAGTGACATTCTAAGGTTTTACCATCAACTGTCCATTTCTATCATCATGATACACTACAAACACTAACACACCACTGACCCAATCATGTTTGAATCACCACAAACCATACTAATCACATATCTAACACTTGGAACCCATCCAAAACCATGATTTATTATATACCCATCATCCATCTAGAAATCCATATGTATTCGGTTTCACTTATTTTTCAGCATTATAATTCCATAAAGATCATACATCAATCAAATCCATGAATCTATGATCCCTCTCACATGAGTTATGCATCACCAAGACCAACATACCACTCCCTTCCATAGGAGTATCCATATCATCGCATTGTTGAATAACTTTCTTTCCTTAATGGAAAATGATTTGTTCATCACTAAAAATGATGGATATAAGTTCCAAGAACACTCTCCCCCAAGTGTTATTTTGAAAGGTAAACCAGCACCCACTCCCAGATCACAAGGATGCCACACACAATACCCAATGAATGGATCTTTCAAAATGAGGGTTACACCGTAAAATGGACAATGGTGTATCACACTCCACATGGTTTATCCATTACCACTCCTAGATCATAGACCTAAATTGGTCTCATTGAAACCACATGTGTGTCACTCCTCTAGGTACATTCTCTCACATCATCCATTCCAACCCCAGTCACCCTTATTAAGGTTCAACTCAGATCAGTCATGTTATCGCACCTGATCTGTTCAAAATACTATTCTCACTATTATAACGTCTCAGTTTTTAATCGAAGGCCCTAGTATTCCATTCCTATAAGATTATCAAAGAAACCTCCTTGGTCATTGTCCTCTATACACGAATACTTATCATTTAATCACCATAGGTGTATGCTTCTATGCCACACAAACTACAATCCAAATAGAACATTGCACCTCCCATGGGATATTTCCTCTAGGATTCAATACAATCTAAAAAATTTTACACTCTAATATAGCTCAAACATAGGTACCATACTCAACTCTAGCGAGTCGTGTCTCTACAAAACTCAGCTCACACATATAATCCACTAACTATGCCTATCTTTCATGTTAGTCTCACAAAGTGAAGAGAAACCCTGGTGCTTATTGAAACCTAAGGAATCCCATTATGATGAATCATTTATATAACGACTTATAACTTGAGTATCATTCTGGAATTCCACTAGGATTAATTTACACTCTCACTATGTTATTGAAGGTGAATCCTTATTCAACAGGGCTAGGTACTTAATTAGTCATACCCTTGAAAACAAAAAGCACTATTGAAGCACAAACTCTCAAGGTTCTTTATATCTAAAGAGAACCAATAATTTCCATATAGGTTAAAAAAGAACCTACCAAAGGTCATTTCATTAATAGAGAACCTCTCTCAAATAATTTCTCAAACACCAGGACTATATTTCCTACACTATCATTATATGGGGCAAGCATTTGAGAGATCATTCCCCTCCTAGAACTAACCTTCAAAATGGAAATACCCATACACAAATTATTATCCCAAAAATTTATAAATCATATAATTCACCAACACCACATAATGGTATCACCCTCTGTGCACTGGCTTCATAAGATAAAAAATATGCCTTTTCCTCACACACCTAAGGGAACTCGTATAATTTACTAACCCCTCTCATGGTTCATCCTCCCAAACCTAGAGTCGCACCAAAGAAATTCACTAGGCTTTTCCACCTAGCCCACATGTCAACCCTCTCACATGTCATAACTCTAGGTGGAACTCACCCCATCTTAAGGTCACATGGAACCTAACTTAGAAAACACCCACTAAAAAGTCTCAAATACAAGTTTAAACCTTACCCACTCACTCTTGAGTGAGGAATAAACTACTAGGGTTACAAATAGTCACAACCATCAACTCATCATAACCTAAGAATCCATAGCTCAAGGAAATCACATAACTCAGGAACTCTCATGCCCCCAACTAACCATGAATAGGGTCAACATAAATTACCCATTAGGTCTAACTCATATACCCATAGGGTTCACAATTTTACTCTTTTCCATTTTACATTATCCCATACATCCAGAACAAGTCTTGGATAAATGAAATGTAAAGTACAAGTTAAAGAGGAAAATGCTTTATAATTTGTACTTGGAATTTTATTTAGTTGACATCTTGTAAAACCCAAAACAAGTCATTATAAGATTTACCTTTAACCATTTAATTTAACCAAACTTTTTACTAAATATCAATTAAAATTTATAGAGGAAGATTCACTTTAAGTTTTAATTGGAATTTTATTTAGCTGATGCCTTATAATAATCAAGATATAAAATAACATAACATATCTTTTATCCTCTTAGATTGATCAGTTAAGTAAGATTCCACCATACACGTATACATGAAATGTTGTATAAATGGATAAAAACACTTTAAATAACCAACTCATGTCATAGTCTAGTTAATCAGATAATAAATCACAGACAATCATGAAAATGACATGTGATTTCTATGTGTCTGATATGATTCATGAACACAAAATATCTTTCCATATCAGACCAAGAGAAAATATCCCATAAATCAGTAACCTCATAATCAAGTGTAGCACTCTAGGTGAAATCAGGTCAATTGTAAAATAAAATAGTATAAACAGTAATCACATCCCTATCAACATGGACTTCCCTCATATATTGGGTGGAAAATCCCAGGTACAAGCTTTATAAAATTTTCCAACACATTCATATTCCCCAATATACCTTCCCCAAATTAAAATACAAAATAAAAGGCTATGATATTATTTTTTAACACCCCAACCCAAGATCCACTAAATCGATACTCCAAGATGGTATGCCACATGCCCTCAAGTTCATCTCCATGTATGCTAGATGCTACTGATTAATAGAATGGGTATGAGGTGGTATGGTGGGGAGACTATACTTCCATATCAGATTAAAGTAATAGTAGATAATAATACCAATCAAATAAAACATCTAGTAAAGTATCAATAAATAAAGGATAACCATGAAATAGTAAATTAGTTTTAACCAAATAGAAGTAGGGAAAGAAATACATCAATAAACCATATACAATATCACATGGACCAACAAGTAAAGACTGGACAGGACACCAAAACAAACCCAAGTCCAAACCCAATCCAATTCCCATGCTCTATCCTAGAAACTAATAAATCAATAAATATTTTGAACTTTCTCAAACTTTTACTTGAAATGTAATAATAATAGTTTCTTGGTTGCCCATGTTCCATGGTGTCTTGAGCAGGGTGTGATTATAACTCAGTAGGCCACCACCAATGATGACCCTAAATTAACCAATCAATAATAAAGTGTAATTAGTAGTGAAATAAATAAAAAAAAACTTATGTTTATCATATTAGTATTTAATAGTTTAACAATTTAAGTAAAAGGAAGTAAAATAACCATTTATGTCTGGGCTCTATAGTGACACCCAAAAAAAATTGTACCTACTTCATCCATCATCATCAAGTCTCTCATCATGATATACATCATAGATAAATTGGTTCTAAGGTATGAAATCAAGGAAACCATGGTCCCAATAATATGAGAGGACCCACATGGCTCAAATAAGAATTATATCTCTATAAAACCCATACGGAATATAAGGGGTGGCCCTTGGAATTTCACTAAATTCAATCTAACAATTTAAACACAGGGAACCATCTTTGAAATTTATAAGCACAGATTGATTGGAATCCATGGCTTACACCTAATGCATTCCACCCAAATAGATCAAGTTGAATCTAGGGATCTCATCCCATGGTATTTGATGAGGGTACCATATAATAATCTATTGAATTCAAAAATTAAGATGTTACCTAAATCCCAAGGGTATTCACTCTAAGGAATTTACAATAAAAAATCTAAGTGTAATCCAATGGTCTTCTCAAGGAATTCCATAACATCATCCCTCAATAAATCAAAGGGTTTCATCACACCTTGGCATTCATTTGGGTTCCCTATTGGAATCAAGGGCACACTAATAGCATTCCGCACCAAAAAAGTCCATAAAAAATATTTGGAATCTATCTAAGGAATTAATAATACATTATCCACAAACCAAATAATTCATGTCACTCAAACAAACAATTCATTCATTACATTTCTATGTTCACATTTAACCTTTACAAATTTTATTAGGATTTCCATTATTCCTAGTGTAATATCCTTGACTCTAGTATCCCATATTCAGTGGTTAATTTATTACATTATAACTATATACAAGTGATCCTGTCAAAAAGGACCAAATAGTTTAATGGTCTTAGTAAACTAGATACATACTTGAATCTCACATAATTTTCAAAAAAAAATACAAAAAAAGTATTTTCTTTAAGAAAATAATTATTCTATCTAGCATATCCTTACATATCAATCATAGTGCACTTCTTAGCATCCTAGGGAAAGTAAACAAAATAAGGGTGATCTCAAATGCTCAGTAAGGGTTACATACAGTGGAAACAATCGTGAGTAAATAAGTCATAATCAATATGTAAAGGTAAATAACTGAAAACACATTCTATTTAATCAATAAAGTGAGCATGAATAATAATATGGAAAGAATAAATGATGAACAAATAATGTCATATGAATAATCGCATGAGATTGAAACTTATACATGGATATCATAACTATTCAAATAATCACATAGATATCAATAACCGATTTCATAATGATAGAATGCATAATTAAAGACATCTGAAACTTACTATCTATGACTTGTTCTGAGACATTATAAACATACCATCAAGGCATCGTTCCAAGACATCATAAATAAATGGGTAATGTGTATACCAAATACCCAAATTAGTTTTTCTCATGATACCCACTAATGCATTGAGGGGATACAATGGGACCTGGCCATAACTTACTAATTCCAATACATTCATCATATGAAATGGGTGAATAATAATTCAATATATCATCAATATGAACATTTATTTCAAAAAACTAGCATGTGAAATTTTAATATTTTTCCAAATCAATAAATATAATAGCATGGTCATAATACATCCTGAGAAATAATATGGATGGTAACATAAGATTATATCCCTAGTAAAAAATAATATTCATCAAAGGATGTTGATGTAGATGAAAATACATTTAAAAAAATCGCTAGAACATTTCTTGAGTAAAATTCCCTTTTCATTTTAAAATCGGTTATTTAAAATCTAAAAATTTCCAAAATATTAATAAATATATTTTCCTTAGAAAGAACCATTAAAACCTATAAAGGAATCTATAAATAAAATAGTAGTCATTATGGTGGGAAAATTATTTTGTGCAGTGTACATTAAAACAAATATTATGTTATCACCTTTTGTAAAAAGTACCTTGTTTGGAAAATGAAAAGAAGATTCCTTTTTAAAAAATTGTAAAAATTAAAAAATGGGTAAAATTTTATTTAATAAATAATTATAGTATTAAATGAATTTTTTAAAACATTTAAAAAATATATAGAAATGGAAGTAAAAGATTCCTATCCAAATTGAAAAACAAAGTCAATTTTCCTTTAAAACATTATTTTTATCTTTTTGAGTGACAAAGAAGGAAAAAATATAACTAATACTTGAAAAACTCAAAAATTAGTATATTATAATAAAATGTTTGAATTTTAAGATATAAATATCGTATAGTTCCTCTAATGTAAACATAACATAAACAATCCCAAATAAGGATGAGATTGTGAAATAAAGTCTTACCACTTTGGTAAGTTTTAGATCAAAACCCCTTAGATGAAATAATTTGAATTAAAAAATTAAATATAATGAATTAATAAGGATAAATGATATAATATTTAAAATGTAAAGTATATTCACCTCATAAACATAAATAGGTATAGAAAATCAAACATGTCTCAATGAAACAATATTGAGATGAAGAACCCTTACAAAGATCGTATCATTTGAGTGAGAATTTAATCAATGAAGTGATTGTGTGTAAAAAATGTAAATAAAAAAATTGGAAGTAAAATATAATAAAATTAGAGGTAAATACACACATAATCATTCCATAACATAGTTAATGAATTAAAATTATAACCTAATGAATGGAAATTAAATTAAGAAACTCCTTACCACATTGTAACTTTCAAGTAAAATATAATTGGATGAAACAATTTGAATTGTAGGTTAAAATAATTGAGTTTGAATTATATATGATATAACTAATAAAATGATAAGTATATAAACCATATAAAATAAATTAGGTGCATAACATTCAAATGTTCCTCAATACAGTGAAATTGAGATGAAATCTCTTACCTCAAATCTGACTTACTTTGTAAGTGATTTTATCCTCCTGTATAATAAATTTAAATTTATTATAATTATATACTAGAATAATATGCATAGTTATAATATCATATATTATCCAACTATTGTTGGAACCAAGGATGTTCCTTGCTGAAAAATGATCATGGTTTGTGTTTGTTGTCAATCCTCTCATGAATAATAAGGGAGATTGTAAAAACATAGATCATATAGTTCAAGCCGTAAGTAGTTTTGAAGGTGACGTTGTTTCCTAGTGTTTGTTATATTTTTGGGGTATAAAATTTGGGGAATAAAAAGAATTTCAAAAATTGGTTTTTCTTGAATGTCTCTAGAAAATATGGAAAATGAATGAGTTTTGTAGATATGGGCTTCATGAAGTGTGTTTTGCGAAGAAATGAAATATTGTGATGGTATGCTCTGCGATTACGAGACTTACATTGTGAATGGTCCTTTTCGGTGGTGCTTTGTAGTGGTGCGAAGGGTTTTGATGGAGATCATGGTGGTTACGAAGAGCATTGCAAAGAGAGAGATGTGTTGTGAAGACATTTTTTGCCGATTTGGATTTCACGCCTGAAGAAGCGGAGCTCCACATTCGATTGTGCCTATAAATAAGAGGCCACCCTTCATCATTCCGAATGATTCAAAGAGAGAAAATTTGGGATCGCTTTGACTTCATGAAGAAATGGGTGCTCCATGAAGTAGATTGTTCTATGTGAGTTTGAGCTTTGTGAAAAGACTTTTAAAGTCTTGAATGATGCCAATGCTTCTAATTCATGAGATATTCGCGAAGATGGGGTGTTTTGGGTTGGCTCAGAGAGCTTCACGAAGTAGGTTTCTCTATGAGGCAGTGAGCTCCCTGAAGGGTTGTGCTCTGTGAGGAAGATATCTCTGCAAAGTGTTGAGCTTCACGAAGTGGTGTGCTCTGCGAAGGGTTGAGATTTGAAAAGGGGCTTTGTGAAGGGTTGTTTTGAGTATCAGTGTTAAGTGGTCAGGTATTTCAGTTAGCATCTACTTAGGTATTTGATGCAAGTAGTGTATCGTGCTAGATAGAGACAAAGACTTCAATTCCAATCTATTGAACCAACCTTCAAGTCGATAAACTAAGTTAGACTTCTCTCATAGTAATGAACTAGGGGGAGCTTACAAAAGTGTTCCAAGGGAAGCAGTGATCCATCCCTGAACTTTTGTAAGGGAAGTGTTCCTAGAATATAGTGCTTGTGAACAAACTCTTGTACTCCATAAATAGTAAAGATTAGTGAATTTAGGTGAAACCAACACACTATCAGTATATGTTCCTTATACATAACCCTTTGTATAAGGCCCCATCCTTAAACCTTACTTAATCTTGAGTTATTACAAGATTACACTTTGAGGATCTTTTCAGGTTTAGAGTTTTAGAGAATTAGATCTTGAAACTTGCATTACATTCCACCTTTAAACAAAGTGGTTACATAAAAGACAGGATTCATTCTTCCCAACAACGGAAACATATTTAAAATAAAACTTGGATTCTTTCTTGACACATCCTTGACTCTATCATCTTATCATGTACCTTTCCCGTGACCTGTGAAAAACATTTCAAAAACTTGGGATGAGCATAAAAAGCTCAGTAAGGGTTATAAAAATATGGAAAGGAAACATGAGTTCATATATACATAAGAATGAAATCACACTTTACCCATAAAACAAAGGCACTTTCATACCTCATCAAACCATGAATAAATCATAGAAATCATAAGACAAAAATGTAACTGGAGGCATTCATAACATTATTACGTAGGGAGTAACCCTCTTGGTTACGTTTGGAATACCCATCACAGTATATTCCCTAAATCTCTTTGGAGAAACCTTAACGTTTCACTCCTTCGCGTTACCCAATGCATTGGAGAGCTATATCGGGCTCACCCGCCCTTAGTTTATCACGGAACCACCCGTCCTCATAACAATTCCCAATAACCATAACATAAATGTATCACATAAAACATGCATAAAGGAAACATAACATTTCCACATTTCAATCACAATATAACATTTTAGTATATTGAAATAATGAATCCATTCAAAAAGAAACCATTTCCAAAACCATTTAAAACATTTGATAAAGAGATTTTTGAATCAAAGTGTCCCATACCACCTTGAAGCTTAAAATTATAAACCATTAATATCCATATAAATAAATCCTTAAAACTATTTTGAAAACATGGATATTAATAAGAACAAATAATTAAAACATTTAAAACAATATTTTGGTTAAAGGGGGTTTACCAAAATTAGAGACACTTGAATACAATAATTGAGGAATAAAATTTAGTCAGAACTTTATAATATCATGAGAATAAATGGATTCATGATATAATACTCCAAAGGATAGTACATACACCATATAAGAGTGAATTGGTGCATAAAAACAATGAACCCTCAATAGAAATGTCAAATGTGATGAAATCCCTTATAAAGAAGGTATCCTTAAATTAAGGACAAATAAATCTCAAAAATATGCGTGAAAAATATAAATACACCAAATATAAGTGGATATTAAGTTTAAAACAATAAAAGGTCATTCACACATATTCAATGGATGACATATTCAATGACTACATGTTGAACCCAAAGAAATCAAAATTGGGTTAAAAAGTTCCCTTGACAGCCTAACGGCATCACATCAAAATGAGTTGATGAGAGATAAAAAGTGTATCTCATTACTTGGACATAAAATTTACATCAATAAGGATATATGAGAACATATCCCAACATAACAATATGTAAATTAAAAGACCCAACAAAATAAGTCTTTTAAAAAAGAGGAGGGTGAAAGGTTCCCTTACCGACTTGGGTATCTTTCAAAACATACACCCCATGAAAGAAGGACAATAGATCATTGATGTAAATACTCATAAACTAAAGTATATTACACAAAGAGTAGAATAATGGGCAGTACATACACCACTCAATGGAATTTGTGGCAAATGTAGCATAAATCTCACGGGAATAAAAGTGAGATGAAAAATCCCTTACGAAAACTCGGCAGCCTAACTGCGCCACATAAAACTTCCGAATATGGATTGATGAGATCAAATAGGGTATCTCATCACATTACAATAAAATGTACAGCAAGAGGAATATAAAATAACATCCCCCAACATTACAAAGAGGAGCTTAAAAGAAGTGACATAAAGGAGAGTACTTAAAAAGAAATAGAGAGGTTAGATCTCTTACGAAAGTTCGGCAGCCTAACGACGCCACTCAAAACTTTCAAAATGGATTGATGAGAGAGAATAGGGTCTCTCATCACATGAACATAAAAATTACAGTAAGTTTAATATAAAAGTTTGGCACGCGCGTCGCAACGCGTGCAAATTTGCAATATTTATTTACCTACTAACTACTGTAGAAGTGGCGAGCAGGGTCGAACCACAGAGAGAATGTGAGTAGACACTAGAAATGTCCTTTTGGAGGAATGTTCAGGCGGATGGGCTTTAATTGTGTGATTAACAACTAAGTTCTAAAAACTAAATGACTATTTTAAAAATGACTAATTAAATTAACTAAAACTATCTAAGTGAACTTAGCTATGAAAGAAACTGGCAGAGATGGAAGTGTCAGAGTCGTGATGTCAGTTCAAGTGCATGCAATGTCAATTATTTAGTCCCCACATTTGAATATTTATTTATTCAATTATCACCGATTCCAAATTTAATCAAAATACTATCTGGTCTCGTTCTATGATGTTAGACAATATTTTAATGTTTACACAAATTATCCGTCATTTCATTCTCTGTCCTGACGAATAATTTGTGCATCATTAAAGCACTGAATCACTTGGTGAAATACAACGACCCGTTTCTCACAAAGTCGAAGTATCTACCTGCGTTGGGTTCGCTCACATGAGATTACTTATTAGGTATCACTCATGCAAGTTTGAAGGAGAGCGCACACAAAATATTAATTTTTCAATTAATATATTTATTTATTCAAAATTCGATCGCGCGCTTGATCGAATTCCAGATAAATAAATTCTCTGATGAACTCCCATTCGTGATTACTTATTAGGTATCACACGAACGAGCACCAAAGCACGTGTGCAGAGCCCAAATGACAATTAGTTTAAACGCAGATATAATTAATTAAATAAACAACCAATTAAAATTAATTTAAAAGGCAATCAAACGTAGAAATAAATTAAAGACATGCATTCACCATCACTTTCGTCACAACTCCGACACAAATGAATTAGTCTTCCATCACGACGACACAACAGCACATAAAATAATAAACAGAAATCACCGTGCTCATGTCGTCGTAATTGTCACCGCAGGACGCCGTCAACGATCGCAAAATAATAATCATCGCTCCGCTCTGTGCAGTCACTGACGCCGCACCCGAATCAAACCACCGCGTCGCTGAAAAATATGTTTTGATCTGCGCTCGCTCTCGCCGTGCGACGTGAATCTTCGGAGGCCAAGAAAATCGCTGCGCACTTCGATGAGAGATCCCGGCTTCTTGGTGTACCTGTTGCACCCTCAAGTGGCCGAGAAGGGAAGGGGGTGCGGGTTAGTCGGGGTTGCGGCTGAGAGGAGGTGGCCGGCTGGGCTGTGCGGCAGGAGGCGGCTACCTGCGAGGAGGGCTGCAGGCGCTGGGTAGTGGAGGAGAGGCCGGGGCTGGGCAAGGGGCGCCGGGTGGAGAAGGGTCCAGCGGGTAAAGGATAGTGGGGTTGAGGCCGTGGGTGAGTGGAGAGCGGCAGGGGCGGCTGGGCAAGGGGCGCACGACCAGGAGATAGGGGAGGCGGGATGGGGATGGGAGAAGGGAGAGGCGGCGAGGTGGAGGGGAGTGAAGATGAGGGGGCGCAGGGGATGCGGGAGAGAAAGGGAGTTGGGGCCGTGGGAGCGGGGGCCAGCGGGATGGGGAGTGGGATTAGGGGGCTGGGCGCTGGGAATGGAAGGGGAGGCCGGTAGCAGAAGATGAGGGTGCTCGAAAAAAAAATGGAGCGGCCGAGGGGTTAGAATAGGTTTATGTGGGATTGGAGAGAGGGATGGAAAGATTGGAGAGAGGGTTCAAAAATTGGGGTGGCGTGGATGAGTGGAGCGGGTCAAGGGGAGGGGGTTGGCATGGGTAGTTAGGGGGATAAAAAAATAAAACAAAAGAAAAATGTTAATTTCGAATTAAAAAAAAACTAATTAAATATAATATTACTATTAAATATAATAATAAACTAATAACAAATACTATTTTATTAATGCAATAAAATAATGAAATAAAATACAAATTAAGATATACATACTAATAAAAATTAATAAAATAAACTAAACTAAAATTAGTGAAACTAATAATAATAATATAGTGTTAAATATAATATATAAAATTAATATAACTAATAGAAATACTAAATTACTAATATTAGTATATAAATTAACTAAAAATTATCAAAATATCTAAATTACTACAAAACTACAAAAATAAACTAAAAATATAAAAATTGGTTAAACTAATTAATTAAAACTAAGTTAGAAAGTTATAAAAATACATGTAAAAATCCATGTACATCAAATCCCCCACACTTAAACTTTTGCACTCCTGGGCAAAACAATCAGAAATAGAACACAAGTGGCCGCAGACAAATCAAAACATCCAAGTTACATGTTCAAAATTTTCCAATATCTTTCCTCATAATATATCATGCTTAATTTAAAACTTTAGTTTCAAAAACAATTTTTCTTTCACTTTCATTTTTTCAAAACAAGTATGTGCACTCATCAATCATGTGACCTACCTTGCCATTACACTCATCGCTCGAAAAGATTTGATCAAAGTTTTTCTCAGTTCTCATGCACATGCATGCTTACCATAGGCTTTCCATGAATTTCACATCTCCACTAGTGGAAATCAAAAGAATGTACCAATCTCAAGGACTTTACATGAGGTTCAAATGTTTCTGAAGCTGTGGGACGGTGGGTAAAAAAAAATTGACATATTTTTGGTAAAAAGGAGGGTTGAATCTTGAAATAAATGCATGATAAGTCAATCTAAATGTCTCCCTCAAACTCTCGCTCCCCCACACTTAAAACACTGCTTGTCCCCAAGCATATGATAAGCCAATGTTTCGCTTTTTTTTCACTTTTTTTTTAAAGACACAACTCACTCAAATAAGATGGGTAGGAAAAACAAGTGAGTATCAGTTCCAAAACCCCATGAAATAAATGTCAGACAATAATCCCAAAGAAAGGTACACAAGTAGCGTATACGATGTAACATCTCAATGAAGGTAGGTCATATAGAAAACTTTCTAGTTCCTGGAGTAATGGATCATCACTTTAATAGGTATCCCCAAAGTCGAGGGTTACCGCGTAATGACCACCAATGTACTCATTGTTGGAACTGAAAAGGATTCTATATTCCTATATCAAAATAATATGAAATGAATGTGGCTACTGTGAAAAAGAATTCATATGATCAGGATGGGATAATGTCAATCCATGTACATCAAATGACTCACTGCCCCTCGAAGAACCCTCTCCATGAGTAAGTCTCTCTCCCCCACACTTAGATTGTAATCATCATGAAAAAATCCAAGAAATTGGTAGGGAAGGGTATCGGCTTGGGCTCATCCTAAAAGGCTCCTGCATGGCTTCTAAGGGCTATACGAAGGAGAAAATGTTTGGGTGGCTCAGTGGGTCAACGAGGATAAAATATCAAACAGATGCCTCGATCATTTTAGTACAACTTTCAAAAATTCCTATCGCTTTGATGGAAAAACATGGCAAGTTCTAGAAGACAAAACATGGTTGAGATTCCCTCAAGAGATAAGAGAAATAATAGATGATTGTAAAATGGCTCAGAGTCCTCACGAGTATGGAAATATAATGCTGGACAGCACAGGTGAGCATGAGTGCAAATAAGTGTCTCAAACAAAATACAAGTTTTTGAAAAACATTTTTGAAGCATGAAATAATATCAGCAATCATCTAAGTCATGAGAGAAAGGATCAGATAATTCCAAAACAAGAATCAGGTGCTCAAACTGCCTAGGGACATAGGTGTTATGTTCCCAACTATGTTGCGACAAGAATACAATAGCTTTTATGTGGGTTCATTAATGACAGGAATGTTAGTTTTTTTTTTAAATTTTTTTTTTTTTGTTTTTTTTTTTTTACATGGTGTTTTTGGAAGCATAAAATATGGAAAAAAAAGAACACTTCCCTGTGTAAGTGCAGATTGATGCGGAGAGGTTGTTTGTATCCGATGAAGCTCCAGAAATGGTATACCTGTAAAACCTACACATTGACAACACGTACTCACATCATATCAAAGAAGTCACACCATAATCAAAATCATGTGGATGATAAAAATATTTATGATGAATTTAAATCCACTGCAGTTTCAGGAGAAAAGAGATTGCGGTAAATGCATGCCTTTTTATTTTAAAATAAAACTAAATGAAATGAAATTAAATGCAGTGAAAAGAAAACAACAAATGATGGGTTGCCTCCCATTGAGCGCTAAGTTTACTTCGTCTTCAGCCAGACGTTATTGAAACTCCACCAGGATCGAATGGAAATGTAAACCATGCATCTGCTTCTTTTTTAGTAGGAGCGCGGAATCCATTCATTGAAGATGAGTTTATCCTACAAGCTGCACAAAATCTCAACGGAATCTTGTTAGAATAGTGGATGTGTGGAATGAAATGAAAATATGCCAACTCACAAGGGAATGAGTATACCTCACCTGAAGAAAGACTCATCGAATTGTTGAATTTTGGGAAATGGCTGTCAATGGAAAGATCAAGAAGATTACCTCCTTGAACATACACAAGTGAAAAAGTGCCATTACTAGACTCCTTCAGCGGTCGGCTTATATCCATCATATCCTTGAATGTAGTATCTGGGTTGATGATGTATCCCAATTCATTTTCACACCCAACCACTAGCACAGGGAAATCTATTGGTTTCCAACTCAATTCATGCTTGATGGTTTCATTGATTGTGCCAAGGTCAAAAATATTGTTAGAATATGTGGGTATTTCAAGTGAAGTGTTTTTAACCTCGACGCATGGAGCAAGTGGCGCAGGATCAATTGGAGCAGATGACTCCATTGTGTCAAGAATGACATCTTTTTCAAAATTTTCTTCTATACCACCCTCATCATATTTCTCCATTGGAACATGTTTCACCACAAACTCAGGATCCTCCAAGCAATCCCATTCTTCCATTGTTTCTAGAAAATTATGAGTGTTCTCTTCCACCAATGCTGATTGATTCTTCGACTCCAGAAATGTTTCAGATGTCTCCATTTTAGAAAAAGTTTCAGACTCACATGGATTTTCAGAAAGAGGTGATTCGATGTCATTTGAAGTGATGTCCTCTTGAGTGTGGCAATCCACTGTCTCTTGGTTCAATTCTGAATCTATCATGGTAAAGAATGATCCTAGTTCAATGTCCTCTTCATCCTCAAAAGGTTCAGTTTGATATACATTGAATGTGTCCTTTTTCACTTTGGGATGACTAGGTTGTGAATTCACAGAAGGACATGAAATCACATTTTCTGAGGGACCATTATGTTCAACAGGGCGGAAGACCAAGCTCTCATATTCTTGAAATGTGATTAGATTGGAAGAATTATTTTGTGATGGAGGGGAGTCATCAATTGTATGATAAGAAGGCAGATCAATCCCATTATCAGACTCGGGAGATAGATGTTGTTCAAATGGAACCTCTATTGCACTCTCCTCAAAAGAATTGTTTTGAATTAGATCATCAAGGGGTAATGAAGCAGGTAGGTCGGAAATATGATTCATTTGATTTACTAAATTATTCAATTGATTTTCTAGATCTTTTGTTGAGGAAAGAAACTTTGCATTGCATTCATCTTGAAGTTCAAACCTCCGATTGGTCTCAGTGATAGCACAATGCAACATGTGTTCAATTATTGAATCATTTGTTTGACATGAATTGTCAAGTTCTAAATTTTCAGGAATGCATTGACTTTGAAAATGATTAATAGATTTATAAGGACTTGTTTCATAGCATGATGAAATGTTCTCATATGGATCATAGCATGGACTTGAATAAAGATCATTGAAATAAACGGGATTACCTGGATAGATCATGGGCGGTGAATCGTTATATGTCATACCTTGAGTCGGGGCTGCATAGGGCGGGTACTGGTTGTAATTGTGTGGTGCGGCCCACGTCATTCCGAGCTTCTGGGTGTCTTGAAAATTCCTGCAATGAAAAATTCCCAGAGTAGTAAACTTTTTTTTTTTTTTTGGTTTTTTTTTTTAATTTTTTTTTTAATTTTTGACCTAAATTACTCTTTTAAAGGAACTCCTAATGCTACTATTCTCCCCGGCAATGGTGCCAGAAATTTGGCACGCGCGTCGAAACGCGTGCAAATTTGCAATATTTATTTACCTACTAACTACTGTAGAAGTGGCGAGCAGGGTCGAACCACAGAGAGAATGTGAGTAGACACTAGAAATGTCCTTTTGGAGGAATATTCAGGCGGATGGGATTTAATTGTGTGATTAACAACTAAGTTCTAAAAACTAAATGACTATTTTAAAAATGACTAATTAAATTAACTAAAACTATCTAAGTGAACTTAGCTATGAAAGAAACTGGCAGAGATGGAAGTGTCAGAGTCGTGATGTCCGTTCAAGTACATGCAATGTCAATTATTTAGTCCCCACATTTGAATAATTATTTATTCAATTATCACCGATTCCAAATTTAATCAAAATACTATCTGGTCTCGTTCTATGATGTTAGACAATATTTTAATGTTTACACAAATTATCCGTCATTTCGTTCTCTGTCCTGACGAATAATTTGTGCATCATTAAAGCACTGAATCACTTGGTGAAATACAACGACCCGTTTCTCACAAAGTCGAAGTATCTACCTGCGTTGGGTTCGCTCACATGAGATTACTTATTAGGTATCACTCATGCAAGTTTCAAGGAGAGCGCACACAAAATATTAATTTTTCAATTAATATATTTATTTATTCAAAATTCGATCGCGCGCTTGATCGAATTCCAGATAAATAAATTCTCTGATGAACTCCCGTTCGTGATTACTTATTAGGTATCACACGAACGAGCACCAAAGCACGTGTGCAGAGCCCAAATGACAATTAGTTTAAACGCAGATATAATTAATTAAATAAACAACCAATTAAAATTAATTTAAAAGGCAATCAAACGTAGAAATAAATTAAAGACATGCATTCACCATCACTTTCGTCACAACTCCGACACAAATGAATTAGTCTGCCATCGCGACGACACAACAGCACATAAAATAATAAACAGAAATCACCGTGCTCATGTCGTCGTAATTGTCACCACAGGATGCCGTCAACGATCGCAAAATAATAATCATCGCTCCGCTCTGTGCAGTCGCTGACGCCGCACCCGAATCAAACCACCACGTCGCTGAAAAATATGTTTTGATCTGCGCTCGCTCTCGCCGTGCGACGTGAATCTTCGGAGGCCAAGAAAATCGCTGCGCACTTCGATGAGAGCTCCTGGCTTCTTGGTGTACCTGTTGCACCCTCAAGTGGCCGAGAAGGGAAGGGGGTGCGGGTTAGTCGGGGTTGCGGCTGAGAGGAGGTGGCCGGCTGGGCTGTGCGGCAGGAGGCGGCTGCCTGCGAGGAGGGCTGCAGGCGCTGGGTAGTGGAGGAGAGGCCGGGGCTGGGCAAGGGGCGCCGGGTGGAGAAGGGTCCAGCGGGTAAAGGATAGTGGGGTTGAGGCCGTGGGTGAGTGGAGAGCGGCAGGGGCGGCTGGGCAAGGGGCGCACGGCCAGGAGATAGGGGAGGCGGGATGGGGATGGGAGAAGGGAGAGGCGGCGAGGTGGAGGGGAGTGAAGATGAGGGGGCACAGGGGATGCGGGAGAGAAAGGGAGTTGGGGCCGTGGGAGCGGGGGCCAGCGGGATGGGGAGTGGGATTAGGGGGCTGGGCGCTGGGAATGGAAGGGGAGGCCGGTAGCAGAAGATGAGGGTGCTCGAAAAAAAAAATGGAGCGGCCGAGGGGTTAGAATAGGTTTATGTGGGATTGGAGAGAGGGATGGAAAGATTGGAGAGAGGGTTCAAAAATTGGGGTGGCGTGGATGAGTGGAGCGGGTCAAGGGGAGGGGGTTGGCATGGGTAGTTAGGGGGATAAAAAAATAAAACAAAAGAAAAATGTTAATTTCGAATTAAAAAAAACTAATTAAATATAATATTACTATTAAATATAATAATAAACTAATAACAAATACTATTTTATTAATGCAATAAAATAATGAAATAAAATACAAATTAAGATATACATACTAATAAAAATTAATAAAATAAACTAAACTAAAATTAGTGAAACTAATAATAATAATATAGTGTTAAATATAATATATAAAATTAATATAACTAATAGAAATACTAAATTACTAATATTAGTATATAAATTAACTAAAAATTATCAAAATATCTAAATTACTACAAAACTACAAAAATAAACTAAAAATATAAAAATTGGTTAAACTAATTAATTAAAACTAAGTTAGAAAGTTATAAAAATACATGTAAAAATCCATGTACATCAAAGATCATCCCAATAACAAGAAAGATGAGCTTTAAAATGAATGACATAAAAGTGTGTACTTAAAAAGAAAGAGAGGAGTAGGATCCCTTACCTCGGGTCCGAATTGACTCGATCGTTCTTTAATCTCCTGAATAATAAACTTGATTTAATTTCTACTTCCTTAAGAACCTTTTTCAAGTTCATTATTACTTTTATATCACTTATTACCATGTCATAAACATTATGTAATCATTTAAGTTAATAATATTTGTTTTGCCGATATTTGGTTCTTAAGTCGAAAGTGGACTTCTTACAATTACATGTTGTTCGTGTTGCCAAATGTTTATTATATCCAGAATTGTATTCATGATGTAGATATCATATATGTCATATATATCCAGTACATTCATGCATTTATAACATTACATAATCATTTAGAGGTAAGAAATGAAATGCACCGTTCATGGAGACGGTAAGCCGTACGTACACATGAACGCTACTTTCATTTCTATTTCGTATTTTATAGAATAGAATAATAATTATATAAAGGTATATTATAATTCCAGTATAATATCATATATAATATCATAGTTCCATACTTTATATGTCCCACATATGGTATTTAACGAATCAAATCACTTTGAGGGGGCGGTAGTCCGCACTCCCTTAAATGAAGATATCGCGTATACCCATAATGGAAGCCATAAAGGTAAGACACAAATGAAATATACAGAAGAATAAGTAAAATATAAACATATTATATATCATATATAAAAATAGTGACATCATAATGGCCACCTTTGAAGGTGTTAAATGAGTATTGAACAATCATCATTTCGGGAGGCAGAATTTCGCCATCCACGGAAACCGTATGTTCTTTAACCATTTGATGTAGTTGTGTGAGAGTGTAGCTCGAATAAATATTATAACAACATCCTAGTATATTGAAGATACTGTTTTTGTTACAAAAGAAGTAAATAAAAAGAGTTTATGGGTTTGTAGAAGCAAAATAAAACAAATGAACATGAGAGAAAGAATTACCTTTAAAAGTGTAACTCCTTTTGATTTGAGCCTAAAGGCTTCCTTTGAAAGGATTCTGCCCAAAGGGAATCCTCTAGGATGAGGAGAGGGATGTGGAGAGAGTAAATGGGAAGGGTTTGGCCAAGCCAAAGGCTTGAGGAGTGTGTTAAATGAGGTAGAGGTGGGGGCCTTTTATAAGAGGAGAGGAGGGGCACTTTTGGAAAGTAAAGAAATATTACTTTATTTGAAAATGTGTTTCGGTTTTAAAAGTTCCAACATTGATATAATTCGTGTATAAGGTGTTGAGGGTTCGAAATACACCTATCCAATAAGTTTTGGACATGTGTAGTTCATATATTTTACATTATCTTTCCATTTTATTTTAATCGTTAAATAATGATGTCATCGCTGCATCATTATGATGTCATAAATAGTTTAATTTATTTAATGTATAAAAATTATAAAAAAAATACTATGATGTATGAAATCTTTTTATATTTCCGATGACTATTTATAATCAAAAATCGGATCTTTATAACCCCATGTAAAAATTGTTTTCATAAAAGATATGATGTTTGTGTCATTTTTACTTTTATATTAAATAAAAAGTTATTTATGTCATTTCCCAACAAAAGTGGCTCCATGGGGTCCCCAAGTTGACCCATGGCTTGTCTTGGTCGGCCATTACACATCCAATGAGGTTAGGACATGTTTCAAGTTCATTTCATATTATTAAAACATTATTTTTACCTTAAACTACATTAATTACCTCTAATCGCGATTAAAAACTTAATAAGTTACTATTCACCAAAAAAATTATTTTTATCCCATTGAACCACATTTTACTTCTTAATGACAACCATGTATGTCGGATTTTCGAAATTCAAAACACAAAGATGGCAAAATTTCATTTAAATGGAAAAATCAGTTTTTATAAGTATCACTTAGTGGTTTCACTATTCATCAAAAATTGAAGTTTTTCAGAAAATTACCAAAAATTCACCCTAAGATATATTTGATATTAATAATTCAAAAATGAAGTCTATTTTAAAAAATTCAAAATATATAAGTCACATTAATTAATTTAATAATTAATTCTCGCTGTCAGAGCAAATAGCGTGTTTTTATGAAACAATAAGTATCAAAAGATTGACACTGGTTTAAGTCTGATTTCAAAGTGAAATTAATTCCAACGACCACTATTGGATTTAATGGTAAAAATATATTCTAATTTCACTTTAAAACCAATTCAAAAGATAATCTAATCATATAAATAAATTATATTAAAAAGAGGTTTTGAATTAAAATACAACATTTTACACTATTCATTAAAAAAATGATCTTTATCGGAAAGATACCAAAAATTTACACAAAGTAAATTTTGATTTCCCGATTCTTAATAAGAGTTTTATTTGGTCCAAAAGAATGTTTAAGAGTGAAAAAAACTATATTTTATGACGGTTCGCCATCAAAAGGCGATAAGTGAACCTTTAGTGAAAACTAGGGCATATATGCCTAAAATTGAATTCTTTCCGTATTTTAAGCCTCTATCCTTTATTGGATAAATGTAAAAACATTTAAAAACATATATAATCATATTTTAGTTATTTCTATCCATTCCCTCCATTACAACGGCTACATGTTAACTACCATTTAAAATAATATTATTTTATTATTAGAGTGCAACGTAAGATTCCCAAGAAACTCGTTGTTGCGTGTTGGGTATGCCATCGAGCATAGAAACCCTTTAAAGTAATATTAATACTTTATTCACAAATATGGATAAATATGAAAATGTCATATTCTTTATTTACCTGGGGTGTTACATCCTTCCCCCCTTTTGGGAATTGCGTCCTCGCAATTTTTAAAATTGTGCTTGGAAACATCCTTGAAAGTCCCACATCGGAACAAGAGTCGGTAAAACAATCACTTTAAAAATAAAGAAAGATAAGTACAAAGGTCACCCGAGTTAACCCATACTATGATTCCAAGTATGAAAATATGGACATGGAGGAAAAAACAAAGGGTCATGTTCTGATGGAGAGTGATAGAAAACATGTTTAGGAGAAAGTTAACCATGAGAAAATCACAAACTTGTGATGGGTTAAACGGTATTCGATTCCCCAGTAGGAAAAGTTAATAGACAACGTTTTTGTTTTAAGCTACTTTTTATTGAGAAATTTATTCATAAGGAAACATAATCACTTATCATGTTGACTTTCAAATTTTACTAGATTCCTTAATCAAACTCATATTTTTTTCCAAAAGACGAGTATTTAGGGAGACTTGTTCGCATTAAGAGTACTATAATAAACTTCTAGAGAATCACCTAATCCACAAAAGAGAACTATACAATTCCCATGTCTTCAAACCTTAACCAAAACTAAAACCAAAAATGTTACTATAAGATCAGATAATCCAG
This sequence comes from Viscum album, assembly GCA_963277665.1. Taxonomy (NCBI): domain Eukaryota; kingdom Viridiplantae; phylum Streptophyta; class Magnoliopsida; order Santalales; family Viscaceae; genus Viscum; species Viscum album. The sequence goes on along the minus strand of OY728152.1, from coordinate 1,521,853,426 downwards.
AAAAGGATAACCCTTTAAAAATAAAATCTATGCTTAATCTCCAAAATTTGTCCAACAAAACCCAATGTTCAACTAAGACCATTAGATAAACAATTTTTCCATAAAATCCTTCATAGTAAAACAAACTAAGATTGAAACCCAAATATTTGAAGGATTTAGTCACATAGTCTTCCAAGTTAAATCGTAACATTTATCTCCAAACAACATCAGTCACTCCTAAAGCCTCACATTGAAAAGTAATTATCCTAATCACATATCCTCCATGATAGGTTAATCATTTTCATAAATAACCCAAAATAAACTTACTCTTAATTCATAAAATCATATAACTAAAAATAATCAGTCAAACTAACCAGGGACTTCATGTAGTCCAGTGGTAGGTGATAAATACCAGTCGCACATTGGTTGTGGGTTCGATTCCCGCAGCTTTGTCCGACGCGACGGGTTGTCACACGGTCTACGTGTTGTCCTTTTTCCAAAACTATATAATTCTTAAAACATTCCCCAAAATGAGATAAAATCTTCAAAAATAATCATAACATATTTTATCCTCAAGTTTATCTCATTCCTTTCATTTTCCATCATATCATAGAGTAACCCATAATTACCTAAAAAGTAAGGATCATATAAACCCTAATGGTTACCTTTTTAATTATTACCTGAACTTACACATCGATTGGTCATCTCGTACATGATGCATTATAGAACATACCAAGGTTCAAGTGGTTGATCATGAATCCTTGATAGTTGGTTTAGAACAACCACGAGTTTCCTCATTGAATCCCCCATTTTATCTAGTATCTTAATCATAGAACCACCACAGTTTCCTTCAAACCTGTTGTCTCTTTGGTGCCTACTAGATCCATCCATTCACTAAAAACAGAAATGTCAGTGTGAGTATATCAACAAAACCATCATGTACTAATGAGGAAGGTAAACACTAAGATACACTTACTCATTTACTTTATCTAAAACTAGGACTCTTTCTGAAATCCTAACCATTATGGTAGTGTCACTTATGCTTAAAGAATACCCTAACCTCTAAAGTTATCTAAACCGACCTTTGATACCAATTATAAGGCCCCAGCCTTAAACCTTACTTAATCTTGAGTTATTACAAGATTACACTTTGAGGATCTTTTCAGGTTTAGAGTTTTAGAGAATTAGATCTTGAAACTTGCATTACATTCCACCTTTAAACAAAGTGGTTACATAAAAGACAGGATTCATTCTTCCCAACAACGGAAACATATTTAAAATAAAACTTGGATTCTTTCTTGACACATCCTTGACTCTATCATCTTATCATGTACCTTTCCCGTGACCTGTGAAAAACATTTCAAAAACTTGGGATGAGCATAAAAAGATCAGTAAGGGTTATAAAAATATGGAAAGTAAACATGAGTTCATATATACATAAGAATGAAATCATACTTTACCCATAAAACAAAGGCACTTTCATACCTCATCAAACCATGAATAAATCATAGAAATCATAAGACAAAAAGGTAACTTGAGGCATTCATAACATTCTTACGTAGGGAGTAACCCTCTTGGTTACGTTTGGAATACCCATCACAGTATATTCCCTAAATCTCTTCGGATAAACCTTAACGTTTCACTCCTTCGCGTTACCCAATGCATTGGAGAGCTATATCGGGCTCACCCGCCCTTAGTTTATCACGGAACCACCCGTCTTCATAACAATGCCCAAGAACCATAACATAAATGTATCACATAAAACATGCATAAAGGAAACATAACATTTCCACATTTCAATCACAATATAACATTTTAGTATATTGAAATAATGAATCCATTCAAAAAGAAACCATTTCCAAAACCATTTAAAACATTTGATAAAGAGATTTTTGAATCAAAGTGTCCCATACCACCTTGAAGCTTAAAATTTTAAACCATTAATATCCATATAAATAAATCCTTAAAACTATTTTGAAAACATGGATATTAATAAGAACAAATAATTAAAATATTTAAAACAATATTTGGGTTAAAGGGGTTTTACCAAAATTAGAGACACTTGAATACAATAATTGAGGAATAACATTTAGTCAGAACTTTATAATATCATGAGAATAAATGGATTCATGATATAATACTCCAAAGGATAGTACATACACCATATAAGAGTGAATTGGTGCATAACAACAATGAACCCTCAATAGAAATGTCAAATGTGATGAAATCCCTTATAAAGAAGGTATCCTTAAATTAAGGACAAATCAATATCAAAAATATGTGTGACAAATATAAATACACCCAATATAAGTGGATATTAAGTGTAAAACAATAAAAGGTCATTCACACATATTAAATGGATGACATATTCAATGACTACATGTTGAACCCAAAGAAATCAAAATTGGGTTAAAAAGTTCCCTTGACAGCCTAACGGCATCACATCAAAATGAGTTGATGAGAGATAAAAAGTGTATCTCATCACTTGGACATAAAATTTACATAAATAAGGATATATTAGAACATATCCCAACATAACAATATGTAAATTAAAATACCCAACAAAATAAGTCTTTTAAAAAAGAGGAGGGTGAAAGGTTCCCTTACCGACTTGGGTATCTTTCAAAACATACACCCCATGAAAGAAGGACAATAGATCATTGATGTAAATACTCATAAACTAAAGTATATTACACAAAGAGTAGAATAATGGGCATTACATACACCACTCAATGGAATTTGTGGCAAATGTAGCATAAATTTCACGGGAATAAAAGTGAGATGAAAAATCCCTTACGAAAACTCGGCAGCCTAACGGCGCCACATAAAACTTCTGAATATGGATTGATGAGATCAAATAGGGTATCTCATCACATTACAATAAAATTTACGTCAAGAGGAATATAAAATAACATCCCCCAACATTACAAAGAGGAGCTTAAAAGAAGTGACATAAAGGAGAGTACTTAAAAAGAAAGAGAGAGGTTAGATCTCTTACGAAAGTTCGGCATCCTAACGGCGCCACTCAAAACTTTCAAAATGGATTCATGAGAGAGAATAGGGTCTCTCATCACATGAACATAAAAATTACAGTAAGTGTAATATAAAAGATCATCCCAATAACAAGAAAGATGATCTTTAAAAGGAATGACATAAAAGTGTGTACTTAAAAAGAAAGAGAGGAGTAGGATCCCTTACCTCGGGTCCGACTTGACTCGATCGTTCTTTAATATCCTGAATAATAAACTTGATTTAATTTCTAATTCCTTAAGAACCTTTTTCAAGTTCATTATTCCTTTTATATCACTTATTACCATGTCATAAACATTATTTAATCATTTAAGTTAATAATATTTGTTTTGCCGATATTTGGTTCTTAAGTCGAAAGTGGACTTCTTACAATTACATGTTGTTCGTGTGGCCAAATGTTTATTATATCCAGAATTGTATTCATGATGTAGATATCATATATGTCATATATATCCAGTACATTCATGAATTTATAACATTACATAATCATTTAGAGGTAAGAAATGAAATGCACCGTTCATGGAGACGGTAAGCCGTACGTACGCATGAACGCTACTTTCATTTCTATTTCGTATTTTATAGAATGGAACAATAATTATATAAAGGTATATTATAATTCCAGTATAATATCATATATAATATCATATTTCCATCCTTTATACATCCCACATATGGTATTTAACGAATCAAATCACTTTGAGGGGGCGGTAGTCCGCACTCCCTTAAATGAAGATATCGCGTATACCCATAATGGAAGCCATAAAGGTAAGACACAAATGAAATATACAGAAGAATAAGTAAAACATAAACATATTATATATCATATATAAAAATAGTGACATCATAATGGCCACCTTTGAAGGTGTTAAATGAGTATTGAACAATCATCGTTTCGGGAGGCAGAATTTCGCCATCCACGGAAACCGTATGTTCTTTAACCATTTGATGTAGTTGTGTGAGAGTGTAGCTTGAATAAATCTTATAACAACATACTAGTATATTGAAGATACTGGTTTTTTTTACAAAAGAAGTAAATAAAAATATTTTATGGGGTTGGAGAAGAAAAATAAAACAAATGAACATGAGGGAAAGAATTACCTTTAAAAGTGTAACTCCTTTTGATTTGAGCCTAAAGGCTTCCTTTGAAAGGATTCTGCCCAAAGGGAATCCTATAGGATGATGAGAGGGATGTGGAGAGATTAAATGGGTAGGGTTTGGCCGAGCCAAAGGCTTGAGGAGTGTGTGAAATGAGGTAGAGGTGGGGGCCTTTTATAAGAGGAGAGGAGGGGCACTTTTGGAAAGTAAAGAAATATTACTTTATTTGAAAATGTGTTTCGGTTTTAAAAGGTCCCACATTGATATAATTCTTGGATAAGGTGTTGAGGGTTCGAAATCCACCTATCCAATAAGTTTTGGACATGTGTAGTTCATAGATTTTACATTATCTTTCCATTTTATTTTAATCGTTAAATAATGATGTCATCGCTGCATCATTATGATGTCATAAATAGTTTAATTTATTTAATGTCTAACAATTATAAAAAAAATACTATGATGTAGGAAATCTTTTTATATTTCCAATGACTATTTATAATCAAAAATCGGATCTTTATAACCCCATGTAAAAATTGTTTTCGTAAAACATATGATGTTTGTGTCGTTTTTACTTTTATATTAAATAAAAAGTTATTTATGTCATTTCCCAACCAAAGTGGCTCCATGGGGTCACCAAGTTGACCCATGGATTGTCTTGGTCGGCCATTAAAAATCCAATGAGGTTAGGACATGTGTCAAGTTCATTTCATATTATTAAAACATTATTTTTACCTTAAACTACACTAATTACCTCTAATCGCGATTAAAAACTTAATAAGTTACTATTCACCAAAAAAATTATTTTTATCCCATTGAACCACATTTTACTTCTTAATGACAACCATGTATGTCGGATTTTCGAAATTAAAAACACAAAGATGGCAAAATTTCATTTAAATGGAAAAATCAGTTTTTATAAGTACCACTTAGTGGTTTCACTATTCATCAAAAATTGAAGTTTTTCAGAAAATTACCAAAAATTCACCCTAAGCTATATTTGATATTACGAATTCAAAAATGAAGTCTATTTTACAAAATTCAAAATATATAAGTCACATTAATTAATTTAATAATTAATTCCTGCTGTCAGAGCAAATAGCGTGTTTTTATGAAATAATAAGTATCAAAAGATTGACACTGGTTTAAGTCTGATTTCAAAGTGAAATTAATTCCAACGACCACTATTAGATTTAATGGTAAAAATATATTCTAATTTCAATTTAAAACCATTTCAAAAGATAATCTAATCATATAAATAAATTAGATTAAAAAGAGGTTTTGAATTAAAATACAACATTTTACACTATTCATTAAAAAAATGATCTTTATCGGAAAGATACCAAAAATTTACACAAAGTAAATTTTGATGTCCCAATTCTTAATAAGAGTTTTATTTGGTCCAAAATAATGTTTAAGAGTTAAAAAACTATATTTTATGACGGTTCGCCATCAAAAGGAGATAAGTGAACCTTTAGTGAAAACTAGGGCATATATGCCTAAAATTGAATTCTTTCCGTATTTTAAGCCTCTATCCTTTATTGGATAAATGTAAAAACATTTAAAAACATATATAATCATATTTTAGTTATTTCTATCCATTCCCGCCATTACAACGGCTACATGTTAACTACCATTTAAAATAATATTATTTTATTATTAGAGTGCAATGTAAGATTCCCAAGAAACTCATTGTTGCGTGTTGGGTACGCCATCGAGCATAGAAACCCTTTAAAGTAATATTAATAATTTATTCAAAAATATGGATAAATATGAAAATGTCATATTCTTTATTTACCTGGGGTGTTACACTTTGTGGTGAACCAAGTAAAATTGTTGTGTCATATCCTTACTTTCTTTTGACTGAAAGATTTTACAAGTTCCTACCAAAGTGGTAATAGGATCCAAAACTTTAAAAAGAAAAAGTTGGCACCCTGATTCACCCCTCCCCTCTCAGGGTGTTTTGGGTTCCTTCAAGTGGTATCAGAGGGAGGTTGCTAGTATTTGATCTGTCTTAAACCATTATGTAGAATTCATCCAATGTCAGGGGAGTCCCCCTCTTTTATGGAATTAATTTCCAGATTTGGAAGAATATAATGAGATCTCATCTAAGATCTCTTGGAATGGAAGTCCTATTTCCTACTGTGCAAGGAATACAAGTTACCAATCCAATAGGGCTGGCTATGACTGATGCAAATAGGAAAATTCTTGATGCAGATGCTAAAGCGCAGAATGTTCTCACCGTATCCCTTTCTGATCAGATCTATCTAAAGGTGATAAGTTTCACCTCAAAAAATTCCATGTGGGATAAAATTGAAAACATTTATGAAGGATATAGCAAAGTGAAGGAGGTGAAACTACAAGTCCTGCACAATATTTTTGATGATATGAAGATGCATCCTTATGAGAATGCAGACTCCTTCTTCAATCGAATTACTAAAGTGGTTGGAGCAATTTGAGGTCCAGGCGAAGAAATCAAAGACATTGATATTGTAAATAAAATATTGAGAAGTCTTCCTCCCCTATACAATGAAAAGGTGTCAGACCTTGAGGAAATAGATCTTTCTGAACTTTCTCTAGATGATCTACTAAGCAGCCTGGTGGAATATGAAATGAGAGTCAAGCCAGAAGTTGCTACGATTCAAGTGATAAATGAAATGGCATTCAAAGCCATAGACAAACAGAAAATTTAAAAAGATAGTAGTGGTGAAGACAATTAGTAAAAATAAATTCTTTCTTTCATTTCCAAGAGGTTCCATAAGTGAAAAGGGAAATAAAAAAGGAAGTTACCTCTGGCTTTCTTTTATTGTGGAAAAGTTGGTCACATTGCCTCTCAGTGCTCAAGAAAGTTTGAAGATGAAGAAAGTGAAGATGAACACATTGAGAAGCCTCGGAAAAGGTTTTTGAAAAAGGGAGACTTCAAATCTAGAAATAAATTACATAATAAGAGTTTTGTCTATGAAGAGGAAGATGATGATAATGAATTTTGTGAAGAATAAGAAACAGAATTTAAAAATAGAAACCATGCTTACATGATGTCTACCATTGAAAAGTTAGAACCATCAATAGATAAAGCTAAAGATAACTAGTATAAAACTAATGCTAATACCAAGTTACAACTTAAGGAATCTTTTGGTAAGCTTGATATTAAGTTTAAGAGATGCCATAAGTGGAAATAAATGGTGGAAGAATCATCAGAATATATTGATCATCTTGAAGCTAAAATTGAACGACTAGAATAACTTGTGAAATTACAGTCATCAATCCTTGAAAGGGCTGATTATGTAGTGTAACTAAAGATTAGAATCAAATTATAGGAAAAGTTCATCAATGACCTTACCTATATACTGGAGGAGAAATCCAAAACTGTTGGGGGGATCGAAGAAGAAGTTGTTAACCTTAAGAGTGTTCTCAAAAGTGAATCAAGTTCAAAAGAATCAAATAAGAAAATACAATTTGGAAGGTTCTCAGATGCTAAGATGATGGAGAGAGAAAAATGAGGGTCTGATGGAGTTGAAAAGATTTTGAGTGATCAAAGACCTACACACATGGGAAATAGTTGAATCGGTTGTGATGCTGAAACAAAAAATGTTGCAAATAAAGTGGACCAAAATAAAGGCAAGCTGAAAGTTGATCAAGTAAAAAAATCATGAGAAGTGATGAAAAAGAGACACTTAAATAAAACTGAAAGGAGAACAGAAGACAATCATCAAGCTTCCAAGAATTACAGGCAGTCAAACATTTTTTCCAAGGAAGAAGGAATGAGGAAAAATATAAGTGAGAAGATATTTCCTCTCATGAAGTGTCAGTTCTGTTGATATCTAGGTCATACTATATCGTATTGTGAAGAGTTAAGGATATATATGAATAGGGGAAAGCTAGGAGTTCAATGTAGGAGAACAAAATCATACCCTACTACTTACAGAAGAAACGATTTATATGGATATTTTTTTCGTTATTCTAACTTTGTCCATAATGCCATTTATTGTAGGCAGAAGAGTGGCATGGACACCTCATACCGAAGTTTGAGACAAGTCAAAGCTCATCAAGAATATAGTGTTTCTCTTTAAAATAGGTTTTCTCTTCTAGGATAAGATTTTGACTATGAAGAACCCATGTACAAAGAAGAGAGAATTGAAATTCCATCAATTTCCTACACTCAATCGAATGTATCATAGAAAGAAAAGTAGAAAATTGAGAGATCCAACCTTGGAGAGGTATCCCTCAAAGCTATAAAAAGCAAAAACACCTGGATTCTTGATAGCGGTTGTTTATCTCATATGAAAGATAATACAAACTTGTTAATGAATGTCAAGAAGAGGGTTGATGGAACAGTACCGTTTGGTAATGATGGAGCTCTAAAAATCAAAGGTAGTAGAAGTACTGAACTAGCTAATAGAGAGATAAAGAAAACTAAAGTCCTTTATGTGGATGGACTATATCATAATCTCCTCAGCATGTGTCAACTCTATGACTTAGTACTTATAGTTACTTTTAATTATAAAGGCTATACTATCAAGGGAAAGATATGAAATTCACTTATGAAAGGATGCAGAACAGAAGGCAACCTGTATCAGGTTAATAGTAAAGAAAATATTTGATACATGACTGTTGAAGAAGAAAATAACCTATGGAATTGGAGATTGGAGCACATCAATCAACAAGACATGGAGAAGATATCAAAACTAAATATTGTCCTAGATATTCCCACCCTGAAGCATGAATGTAAAAATTCTTGTGATGCTTGCATTCGGGGGAAGTTGGTCTGCAGTTCATATCGTCCAAAGAAGAAAAGAGAATCTCATCTTCTTGATCTCATTCATACTGACGTGTGTGGCCAGATAAATTTTTTTGGAACTCATGGAGAAATGTACTTCGTCCTTTTCATATATGATTAAAATATAATGGAATGTGTATTGGTTATACATAGGAAACGAAAAGTGCTTGACTGTATAAAAATATATCATCGAATCACCGAGAATGATACTAGATGAACAATCAAAGTGATGAGATCTGATAATTGAGGGGAATATATGTCCATTGAATTTGAAAATTACCTAGGGAATCATGTTATACAACATGAGGTAGCTACTGTGATAACTCCACAGAAAAATGGATTTATTGAGCGTAGGAATCGATAGGTGAACAACATGTCAATAACTATGTTGATTGAGATTCGTATTCCTCAACATTACTAGAAAGAGGACATTCAAGATGCAGTGTATGTTTAAAATCGAACATGGATTTATATGGGTGATATGAAGACACCATATGAATTGTGGCATGGAAGGAAGCCCTACTTGAAATAATTTCATGTTTTTTGGAAGTAAATGATTCATCAAAAACAAATAAGGAAATCAAGGGAAGTATGGTGACAATGCAGAAGAATGAATTTTCCTTGGATATTCAATGAAAAAAAAATCTTATAAGTGTTTAAACAAGCACTTGGGAAGGATTTTGGAAATCAGTGATGTTAAGATCATTGAAGATAAAACTACAAATGGTTCGAGGAATTCATATGTTGATGTGATAGAAGGTGAGGAATAAATTGAAAATGGAGAAAATGAAAATACAAAAATAGAGGAAGGTGTAAAAAATTATCAGGAGCCACATCATTATATTGACTCAGAAGAAGAATCTGAAGAGAAAATCATTGCTGGAGAGAATCTGGTTTAATATCAAAGGAGGAATCGAAGAGCATAAATTGATCAATCCAACATTATTGGGGATTAGACTACACCCACACAGATGAGGAGAATGATGAATAATACACAATATTCATTTATATCAGTTGTGGAACCATCCTCATTTGAAGAATATTCAAAGGAAGAATCATGGGTGAAATCCATGAATGAAGAGTTAGATCAGATTAACAAGAATCAAACATGGGACCTAGTCAAGAGGCCTGAGGGTCACAATGTGATTGGTATTAAGTGGATCTTCAAGAGAAATTTTGACGTGAATGGAAATGTGGTAAGAAACAAGTCGTGCTTGGTTTGTAAAGGATTCTCACAAATTGAAGGCATTGATGTTGAAGAGACATTTTCTTTAGTAGAAAGACCGGAGTCAATCAGGTTATTTATTTCCATGTAAATCCATATAGGTTATAAAGTTTATCAAATGGATGTCAAGAAAACATTCTTAAATGGAGTTTTGGAATAATAAGACTACATTGAACAACCGATGGGGTTCTTTATTAGCAATGATGAACTGAAGGTTTGCAAATTAAATAAATCTCTCTATGGCCTAAAACAGGCACCACAGGCGTGTTACTCTCGGTTGGACTCTTATCTAAGAAATATTGAGTTTAAAAGAGGATTGAATCACAATATCTATGTGAATAATTATCAAAATGATTCATTCATGGTATTGTTATAAGTGAATAATATTATTTTTGGTGTAAGTAGGCAGGGATCAGTGGATGAATTTTCTAATCACATGAAATCATAATTTTAAATGTCTATGATTGGTGAACTCACATAATTTTTATGGTTGTAGGTGATTCAAATGAATGATTACACTTTCATTTCTCAAGAAAAGTATTCAATAGATCTATCGAAGATATTCAATATGCATGATTCCAACCCAATTTCAACTCCGATTGCAGTTGGAACAAATCTCGAGAAGCATGAGGAAGGGAATTCTGTGGATCCCACCATGTACAGAAGAATTATTGGAAGCCTCGTGTACCTGATGGTGACACGACCATATATTGTCTTTGCAACATGCCTTGCGGCCCGCTTTTAGACTAATTTGAAGGAAGAACATATGGTGGAATGAAAAGAATCATGAGGTACATTCAAGATACTCATAATTATGTATTATACTTTTTTGTAGGAAGAGAGAGTGAACTATCATCATTTTATGATGTTGAATGGACTGGAGATGTTGTGGAAATAAAGTCTACTAGTGGTGGAGTATTATATATTGTGAAGAAATGTGTGGGCTGGTTAAGAAAGAAATAGGAAAATAGTTCTCTTAGTACTACTGAAGATGAATATATATCTGCTACCAAGAAGTGCACTCAGTTACTTTGGATGAAGCAGAAACTGACTAACATAGGTGATGAGGTGAAACAACCAATGGTGATTTACTGTGATAACAAGAGAACAATTGATATTATGAAGAATATTTTTCATCATTCTCATACGAAACATATTAATATAACCTATCACTTCATCAAGGAAAAATTTTAACAAGGTGTGATCAAAATGGACCATGTAGGAATTGATGAGAAAGTGGCTGACATTATGACCAAGCCACTATCAGCGGCTGTGTTTGAGAAACATCGGTTGAACCTAGGTGTTCATCCACCTCCCAGTGCATAAGGAGTTACAATATTCCCCTCTCCCCATTTGTTTTAACTATTTTTAATCTGTTTGTGGAAATAATGCAGGTTTATGGGGGAGATACGATCCAGGGGGAGAATGTTTTTTTACTCTACAATTCAAGATTTAGTTCCTTGGCTTTATTGAAAATGGAAGATAATGGATAAATTCAATGGAGAGTGTTCTGTTTATTTATGATACAAGAAATATGGAGAATATAAAAGGTTATAAATTCAACGACAGGGGAAAAAAGAAAAGAATGAGAACTCAATTCATGTCCTCTCTCTTGTTTTCTAAACCGAGCACTTCTCACATAGACTTAGATTGGTGGCTGAGTTGTTTCATGAAGGTTTAGGTTTTGATCATAGTTGGTGCATTAGTGAATTTATCTGAAGATTTACAACAAACCCGAAGGGGGAGATTGTTGGAAACAATGATATTCCTTACTTAAAAAGGATCATTGTTATTGTTTTTTTTTTCAATCCTCTCATGGATTATAAAGGAGATTTCAAGGAAAGGAATCATAAATTTCAAGTCTTAAGCATTTTTGAAGGTGATTTCATTTCCTATTGTTTTCCATATTTTTGGGGTCCAAAATTTGGGGAATGGAAAGCGTTGCAAAAAGTGGTTTTTCTTGAAGGTCTCAATAAAATATGGTAAAGGCATGAGTTTCCCATACATGGGCTTCATGAAGTGTGTTTTGTGAAGAAATGAAAGATTATGATGGTGTGCTCTATGATTATGAGACTTGCTTTGCGAATCGTTCTTTGTGGTGGTGCTTTGCAGTGGTGTGAAGGGTTTTGATGGAGAGATATGTGGTTACGATGAGCATTTCCAAGAGAGAGATACATCGTGAAGATGTTTTTGGCTAATCTAGATTTCGTGCCTGAAGAAGTGGAGCTCTGCGTTTGATCGTTCCTATAAATAAGAGGCCACCCCTCTTCATTTCAAATGATTTGAAGAGAGAAAATTAGGGATTTCTTTGACTTCGTGAAGTAAGGGGCGCTCCACGAAGCAGATTGTTCTGTGTGAGTTTGAGATTTTCAAATATACTTTTAAAGTCTTTAATGATGCCAATACTTCTAAGTCATGATAGATTTGTGAAGATGGGGTGTTCCGCGTTGGATCGGTGAACTTCACGAAGTAGGTTTCACTATGAGGCAGAGAGCTCTATGAAGGGTTGTGCTCTGCAAGGCAGAGAGCTCTGAGAAGGGTTGATCTTTGTGAAGTGATGTGCTCTGCGAAGGGTTGAGATTTTTAAAGGGGCTTTGTGAAGGGTTGTTTTGAGTAACATTGTTGAGTGTTTATGGATTTCAGTGAGAATCTACTCAGGTATTTGATGCAAGTAGTGTATCGTGCTAGACAGAGACAAATACTTCAATGCCAATATATTGAAGTAGCCTTCAAGTTGATAAAATGATTTAGACTTCTCTCATATTATTGAGATAGGAATATTTTATGGAAGTTTTCCAAGGGAATCGGTGATCCATCCCTGAACTTTTGTAACGACAGTGTGTCTGGAACAGAGTGACTGTGACCAAACTCTTGTACTCCAAAACTAGTGAAGATTAGTGGATTTAGGTACGATCGAAACACTATCAGTATATGCTCATTGGACTTAGCCCTTTGTGGTGAACCAAGTAAAAGTTTTTTGCCATCTCCTTGGTTTATTTTGACTGATATATTTAACAATTTTCTACAAACATGGGAACAAGATCCACAACTTTAAAAAGAAAAGGTTGACACCCTGATTCACCCCTCCCCTCTCAAGGTGTTATGGGGTCCTTCAATTATCACATTTTAATACCCATTAAATGATAATTTTTTATTAAAATCATAATTTTTTAGTGTTAACTATTTCATTTTTCATGTATGTTTCGGTTCAGTGGTTTCGGTCCTTGCATATTTATCATGGTTAAATCATATATATAATGTTAGTAATGATATAAATATCATGATTATTAATTATAAACATATTTAGAATCATCCTTTAAATTTGTACAAAAAAAATAATCACATCACTTCGTGGAGGTGGTAGTCTACACATACGCATGAGCAACGTTGTCATTTTTTAACGAGTGAAAGAGTATGAAGGTAAATGATATATTATATTTACATAATAATAATTATGTCATAAAAATAATATATATTTATTAATTCAACATGTATAACCATCCAAGTAAAGTGGTGATGAAAAACAAATTACACCGCTATGTGGAGATGGTAAGTCATATGTATGAACGAGCGATGATTTCACTGTTCACAGGATGGGAAAGAGATGAAAAATGGTTGTATCATAATCATAATAACATATAATTATATTTCTTATTTTTTATTTATTGTTTTTTATGGGTATAATATATTTATAGGAAGTGTAAGAAGAAGAAAATTTGGAAGAGTCGGTAAAGACAGTTGCCTCTTCTTTGGTAGACTTCCTTTATATCCCTTGTTGATGGCCCTTGGAATGGTCTTTTAAGAAGACCAGAACCTATAATTCATTGATATTTAATTTTAGAATATAATTTTGTAGGGTTTTTTTGATCTAGGTTTCTCAATGTGGTATAAATAAGAGAGGGGAGGGTGTTCTTTTATAAGTGAGAGGAGGGGCACTCTTGGAATAACATTAAGTATTAAATTAATATAAATTAATTTTCATGGAAAATTGATTATGAATTGATACATCTATAATATAGGATGAGTATGAGTATACATCATCTCATACAATAATATTTAGAAAATTTTATGTAATGTTTTAACCCTTATCTTAAAGTTTTATCCCCCCCATTAACCCTTTTGACAATTACTGCATAATCAATGTTTATTACTATTAAAGGGACTAGAATGTTATCATAAAAGGAAAAATAACCCATAAATGGACCATGTTTGATATTTTAAACCATATAACATTCACTTGTATGAGGATGGTATTTTTATGGATTTGGAATCATTTAATAAAATATTTTTTATTATAAAATATCATTAATATCTTTTTTGGAACTATTCATTTACTTTGACTTTAAAGTCATCAATATAGTTATAGATTTAAAATATAAACCTTTAAAACAACCCAAATATGTTATAAATATATAAAAAATCGTTTCACATAAAAATTAAAATAAATTTATTACTTTTAATATTTTAAAAATCACTTATTTTATATTTCTATAAATTGAATAAATATTGTGATGGCATTGTGCAAGAATTTAAGGTAATTATATCATCCCTAAAAATTATAAATAAATTACCATAATTAAAATAATTTTATTACTATAAAAATAACCTCTATTATTCATTTATAACTTATTTTTATCCATGTTTTGACATATAAAGTAAATTTAAAAACAAGAGAGTGACCTTTTATATTTTTCTTTACTTAAAATATTATATAGGTCATTTTCATGGAAAAGTGTCTCATAAATAATTAAATATAGAGAATAAGTTTATAAGGGTATAAATACCTTAATAAAATAATAATTAAGATGAAAAATGTTGTCCTTGTCACTTGGTTTTAACCTAGGTTATCCCGATTTACCCTTTTACCATAGTGATAAATTTGTACTGTTTTTGTTATTCATTATGGCCAAAAAAATAAAATGACCTTATTAAATAATATTAATTGTGATAATTAAAAATATGGAATAAATTTTAAAAAATTAAAAATCTATAATTGGTAGAAAATCATTTTATAATAATCTCGCAAAGCATGAAGAAAAATGGTTTTTTGAAAAAAAAAATATCTTTTAAGTTTAAAAGTATTTTTATACCAATATCAAGTATAATATTATTTCCTATGTAATTAATTATATTATTTATATCTAAATGGGTTTTATATTAATTTAGTACCAATTTCAAAACATTATGGTGCTTTTTCAATTAAAATAAATGATAGTTTTACAAAAATCGGTTTTTTTACTATTCACTGAAAAATTAATCTTTTTAGAAAAAAACCCAAAATTTCACCATAAGATAAATTTTATATTATAATTTAAAAAATAATTTTATCTTTATAAAATAAAATTTCTAAAATTTCCATAAATTAATTATAATATTCTCTCACAAAAAATAATAAAAATCATTTTTGAAGAAAACATATTTTTTGAAGAATAAATTGGCTTTACTAAAAATTGAGTGCTTATTTCTTGAGCATTAATAAATGATTTTTTATTGATTAGGAAATTTATATGTATTTTATAATTTTATTAATATAATTCATACCCTCCAATTCAATGTCTAGGTTATAATTGTAACATTTAAATAATAATATTTTATTTTTCGTTTAGACTTAATGTTGTGTGTTGTATACACTATCAAACATAGTATTCGTTTAAAATATCGAGGTGTTACATTCTCTCCAATTTAAAAAATTGTGTCCACATAATTTGAACTTGATCTCAGTAATCAAGTGTTTTACATTTGAAAATAACTATTTTGAAAACCCACATCATAAAAATGTTTAATAAAACTTCCTCATGAAAAGAGGGAAATGGAAATATTAAGGTCGTTTAGAATAACACATAATGAAGTTTCCAAATATAATAACATTAGTGTGAAGTGAAAATATGTACATGGAGGAAAAAATTAATGTCTAAATAATTATGGGGAGTGAAAGAAAACATTGATCATAATAAATTTAATAACCACAAAACCATAAATTGAAGAGGGGTGAAAACCATCAATTCATTGGAAATGATGGTAAAATTATAACATTTTTATTTCAAGATATTTTCCATAAATTTGAGGGATTAATTTACTATCAATATATAGATCACAATAAAATGTGCTTACTTAATTTATTTTTATTTCATAATCACAATTCCATCTATTGGTTATGATTTGATTAATTTCCACCTCATCTCTTATTCCAAGAAATGAATATTCAAGATAAATTTTTCATGCTTTAAGAACTAAAATCAGCTTTTAATAGATCATAATATCTATAATTCATTCCTTCTATCTCTAAATATTTACCAAAACTAAAATATTTATCACATGTTATTCAGTATAATACCTTAATATATAATCCCTCAATAATAACACCCAAAGTTCAAATTAATCCATTCTATAAATAGTTAACTTTAATAATCCTCTAAAAATATGTATAACCAAATTAAAAACCCAAAAATATGAAATATTTGATCACATATTTTTTTATGATCAATCTAACTATTATCTCTAAATAAATCAATAACTCATAAGTTCATTTACTAAAATTGCATATACCCTAAACATATACTCCCCAAAATATGATAATAATTTACACAAATGTCCCAAATCACAATAAATCCACAATAAAATCATATAGGCTTCCATAAAGTAACTCAATACGCATTCCTAAAATTATATTTACTTTAATCATATAATATTCCCAATATAGTGCACTTCTTTAAAAATAACAATAATCACTTAGCCACTATATCACTTTTCAATCTCATGGTTATCTATATGATAAAAATATATTCCCAAAATATACTAACATTTTTATCTCAATAAACCATAATTACCTCAACATCATTGATCATATTAACCCTAAAGGTTATCAATAACTTTAAACTTATGTCTATAAAATATAAAATCACTATTCCTCAAATAACATTTTCACTAAAACATACACTAAACCAAAGGGTTGAATTCCCATAAATGTCTCCAAAAATAACCTTAATAATATTAAACATTAATCACATGAAACCTCAAAAGGGGTATCTATGACTTCAAACTTATAATCAACCTTAAAATTATGAACCTGTGACACTTTAGGTCTATCCTATATTATTATGGAATATCATAGGTTTCTATAGGTATTACTCCCTCATTCATCATAATAGTTCATAAAGAAAATATGATTTAACCCAAGCATATCCCACAGGAGTGTCAAACTAGATGCACAGTAAGGTCACACTCACCATACACCAGAATGATGGTTGAGATATATTCGAAAAACTCTTTTCATGGTTATTACCCCTAGATCCATTTATTCCAAAACCACACTCACATCTAGTATCTAAATAAGGATGTATTGCTAGAAAAATCACATAATATCTTCCTTACCAAAACTTTTAAGATATTTTCCTATAATTACACATATCATCAAAGTATTTCATAGGGTTATGTTCCCTAATCTATGTTTTACTAAATCTAGTTCTCAAGGTTTATACTAAACTTCCTATAATACCAACTGTAACATCCCTATTTATAGTAGATGAGATTCTTTGGTTACTTTATTACATTGGCATTAGATACAATTGATCTCATGCCAAAGGGATAAATAGTTTAGTGGTATTGGTAAACTAGATACATACATGAATCTCACATAGATTTGAAATCATAAAATACAATAAAGTATTTTCTTTAAGAATATCATTATTCTCTCTATCATTTCCTTGCATAACAATCATAGTACACTTCCTGGAATCCTGGGGAAAGGAAACAAAATAATGGTGATCACAAATGGTTAATAAGTGTTGTGTACAATGTAATATATCATGAATAAACAAGGAATAATAAATATATAAAGATAAATAACTGAAAACACATGTCATTTAATGAATAACTTGATCAAAAATAATAATATTGTATAAATAATTGATGATCAAATAATTTCATATAAATAATCACATGGTCTTGAAACTTATCCAAATAATTATTATTATTATTCAAATGATCACATGGAAATCAATAACTAATTTACTAATGATGAAATTCATAATGTTTTACATCTTAAACTTACCATCATGGCCCTGTTCCAAGACATCATAAACATATTGTCAAGGCCTCATGCCAAGACATCATAAATAAATGGGTAAGGTGTATGCCAAATACCCAAAATATTTTATCTCATGGGACCCACTGATGCATCTAAGGGATATAACATGCCCCAACCTTTCATGGGAAAACCATCGGTCTTGTGTGGGTTTTATGGCAACATGGTTGGATTCGGGAGGAAATTTGGGAGCATAAAAAGGAAATGTTGGAGCAATGGCCTGAACTCTTCTAGGAAAAATATGGTTTTATAATTTCTAGAGATGTAAATACCAATGTTTGGAAGAATTTATCACCCATAATTTTAGGTAATTGACCCTTTATTTATGTATTTTAAGTGTATATAATGATTGGTTTAAGTTTCAGAAGGTTCTAAGGGGTTAAGTTCCAGGTACTTTTTGGAGGATTTTTTAGAGGTTCACGGTTTGAGAATAGTTAGTAGAAACCATGAAACACCTCTAGGAAACCATGAAAGGGAAAATAGAGGTCACTGGATAGGCACATAGTTGGTTCATGGTTTATCCAAATTGTGTGGATTCCTAGGACAAACTGTGCGATCCTACTATCATTTGGGATAGTGGATAATGCATGGATGGTGCACGGTTTATTTAATCCTGTGAGCCAAACATGCGGGGTTTTGGATTGATGTAGTAGCAACCACATAGTTGTCAAACAGTTATCCAAACTATGCGGTGTAAATACACAGTGTTAAGTAAACCCTTTTGAAATTTTTGGATATAATTCATTTTAATCCATGAAGCACTCATTTTCCCTTAATTCTCCTATAATATGAAGTCCTTTTTCTCCCAAGGTGTGAGAGGCATTTCCCTTTAGTCAGGGGGTAATTTTTAGGTGAAATTATTTGATTGAAATTATTTGGCATGATGTTGGAATAAATGGTTAGGCCTGAGTTGAATGGGATGGATAATGGTTGTGAAGTACCACCATCAATGGGATGGAGTATAGATGGGAAGTTCCACAATAAATGGTAATTCCAAGCTTGAGTTTTTGTGTGTGAATGTCTGTGTTTATTATGTGTGTAGACATGGAAAGAAATATGCCAATGGGTTAAGAAATTTTTAAATTCTTGTTTTATTTCCATCATTGTAAAAAATTATTTTTCTTGGAAAAACTATTTTGGATTTGATATAAACTATTTTAAATGGTTTCAAACTATTTTATATAAATATGATAACAAGTTTTTTCCTAGTGGCGTGAGTTGGAAAGTCATTGGGGAAATCCTACCGAGTTTAGACTCGCCCCATACTTGGGCACTGTTGTGTGTTTATAGATGTCATCTATTAAGACACAGGTAAAGGAAATGTATCCTAGTTCTTTAGTGATTCTTCTTGATACCATGGGAATGGATTATTGTGTTAGATCTTGGAGTAGGTTGGTAGTTATTGGTTTTATGTCTTTGGTGAATTTGGGTTTTTTGTCCTTGGTTTACCCTGTATGTTGCCTTTTGGTTTTCCGATTGTACTCTGATATGGATGTTTTTTAGTTTGTTTTAGTTTGGTTTTTTAAGTTTTACTATGTAAACATGCATCATTTAAAGTTTTAGTTGTTATGGTTATCTTTTTTTGGTTATTTTATCTTCAAATGGAAAATTATCTCCCAATTTTTTATTAATCCCTTGGAATTTATTTCCATCCTTTGGTGTCATTGGGATGTCACCTAAGTCCAATAACACCCACCACCTCTTCCCAAACCAATGGATGAGGGGTGATATGTTACAAATGGTATTGGTTTGTTTAATCCTTGAGTATCAATCTTGGTAAGTTCCTCTTTCCTTGGGATGGTAGAAAGGATTAGGATTGTTGAAACTTGAAGTTTAGAGCATAAAAAAGTAATAGTTATCCTATTTATTCTAAACTTAAAGTTACCAGATAGTTTGGGCTCATGAGTGTTTTTAGACACTTCTCGGTGAGTTTTCACCTGACTGAAAATTCATTTTTTGATTATTAAAAACACTTTTTGGTTAAGTGAGAACCGAGAAAATGAAACAAACTAAGGTCGTGCCCAAGGGAATCCACCATTGCAGACACTAGCCAAACCAACCCAATCAAACATGAATGAGACAACATGCCCAAGGGGATACACCGTTGCAAACACGATTCAGAGAAAACCCAAAACAAAAAAAAATCACCCCAACTACTCCACCTTCACATAATCCGCCAACACGATCCAAAGATTTGTGGGGTCCATCGCACCCAACCAATATGGGGTCATGCTCCAAGGAGCACAAAGAAATAGCATAGGAAACAATAAGAAAGAGGGCCATTAGGGCACAAGATAGACCAATAAAATTGATTTGGCAGGGAGAAGAGCACCACGGGCACCGAACGTTCCTGCGACGTCCATATGCGTCCACGTACAGGCTCAGGTTGTTGATGATGACCCTTCCACAATTCAATTCCCACAAAACCAAACCAGTTGCACCACAAAAAGTCCACAAAAAACACCACAAATAGGTGTGACACATCATCGGATATGGGACCAAGGGAGACCTTGAGCAGAAACCCCTGGATCTAATGTCGATCCATATCCAAACCAGTCTCCCCCATCTGTGGAATGTCGAGATAGCCAGGAGCCGCGGAAAGAGCATCAATGAGAATAGATCAAGGTGTGAAGACAAGAACGCATATGAAATGATTGGATCTGTGAAAGCTAAGTTCGACGGGGTGACACAGCGAACTCGGTGGGGGAGTCCAGTACACCATCCCCAGCTGGGGAAGGTCGTGTGGTCGCTTTTTCTAGGAATCGATTCCAATATCCTCACAAAAGTGGGATCCGGGAGGGAGGTTGGAGTCACGGGTCATCTGTGTCGCATGAGGGGAAAGCCAGATGAGGAGAGAAACTGAGGAGAGGCGGCACTAAGGTAGATACCCTAGGATGAATAGGAGAGACGTCAGCTGAACCTATGAACAGCGAGGCAGGGGATTGACTATGTCGCGCGAGGTGGTAGCCGGACAGAGGTGGGATGAGAGTCGGGGAGAGGGTAGCACCAGCGTTGGGGCGAGGGTGGATCGAACCCTAGATGAGCGGGAACTCCTAAGATTCTACATCCTAAGGGGAAAACCCAGTGAGTTGTAACCTCATTGTCATGGTTTTATCTCGTGAGAGTTTCATGACATGCATTGGTAGTATGACTTCTCGCTAGGACTTCATTGTTCATTATTGAGTTATTTTTTATTTAAATGGTAAGATGGTATGCTTTTTGAAAAATGTTTAATTTTTTTTCAAATGTGAGATTTTGAAAAGGCATGGAAGTAGTATTTCAAAAATGGATAAAATGGTTTATTGGGGATAAACAGGATTGTGGAACTTGTTGAAATGGTAATGAGAAATAGATAAGCCTTCAATTTCTTGAGAGTGGGACTAAATAGAGTTTTTTTTCTATAATTAATGGCACTGGGTAGGTTCCATAGGAACCAACAAGAAGAGGTTGTTGAGATTGGGATTTCACCTGAGCCATAGGTGAACTAATAGTTGGTCCAGAGTATTGTCCAAGATTTTCAATTTGTGTATAGAGGGAATAAAAAGGATGAACCAAGGAAAGTGGATCATTATATTCAGTTCTAGAAGTAGAAACTTCCCACCTTTCAGGGGGATTCTAAACTAGAAAAGTAGAAGTGTGGCTGAATAGAATGGATCTAATATTATATTTCCTTGGCACACCAATGGAGCTAAAAGTTAAGTTATCAATGTATATTCTAGAGGATCTTTCATTCCATTTGGGGGATTTATCAGTTTAGGAAAAATTAGAGAAAGAAATGGTATTGGAGGATTTTGAATAATTTTTCTAAAAAAAATCTATCCTCGTACATTTAGTATTTCTGGAACAATGGATTTATTTAGTTCCAAACATGTTAATCTCTTGATAATAGAGTATATGTAAAATTTTATGAATTTGGTCGTCTTTTCACTTGAATTTTCTGAAAGCGTGTCCTTGAAGGAATGAATTTTTGAGTCAGGGTTGAAACTAGATATTCTATCAAATATTTTTTTGCTTCGTATAACGGATCATACAAAGATGGTAAATAGAGAAACGATATCAAAAAGAGACATATCAGTAAATACGGTTATAGGAAGCATGTTTATTCTTATGGGAATAGTTGGTAACTACAATGATAGAAACAAGTGGAGGAGGGATACCTATTCTCAAGGGGTGTTATGTCTCAGAATCATACTATGGGATCATTCAACTTACCACCTTGGCCAAAGAGTAATCCTGGATGTTTTCAAGGTGGTTCACTGGATCACATCAAGTGATATTGTATATCACCACCTAGATCATGTCACAATTGCAACCAGATGGGAAATATTCAGCACTATTGTCATAGTTATCTAAGGTTAGGTCCTAGGGACACATATCATTCTTCTCAAGCATAATATGAATCAATGGGATGAGTGCATTATAATAGCTCTTGTCAGCATAACTGAGCAATCCATAGTGATTCTAGGAACACCATGACTCCTCAACCAGTATAATCTCAATATGGTAACAAAGTGAAAAGTGTATCAAGTAATCAATTTTATGAAGCTGATAAAGTGATCATGGATGATCAAGAATAACTTTGATAGTTATAGGTACAATTATTTTGAATTCTACCCTAATGTAAGCTTTATTTGATATGGGTGTGTCTCATTCGTTTATTGCTTCTCATGTTGTTGATTCAATAGGTTTGCATATTGATATTATGCATTCTATTTTGAAACTCCAAACACCTTTGGGACATTTAGAATTTAAAACCTTGAAATGTATAGTGTGTTTGATAATAATCAATGGGACTGAGTTGGTATGTGACTTCTCTGTGATAGAGATGGATGTCTCTGACTTGATTATAGGAATGGATTGGATGGAGATCTTTGAGGACCATATTGATTGGTATTCATTCCAGGTGAGTTTCAAATCTTATGATGGTGTTAAGAATATCTTTAAAGGATATTGGATAGTGGATGCAAGTATATAATGACATTTGGTTTTAATTTTTGCAACTATCTCTTACTAGTTTACAATAGTTTCTTTGTCATCGGTATATGACATTGGGAATAGTGATTTTCCAACCATAATGGGCCAGCTCATTAATGTTTTTCCTAAAAATTTATAAGGTTTTCCACCCAAAATAGAAGTGAAGTTTATGATTTATCTTCTATTAGGTACCAATCATATCTCACTTCCATATTATCAGATGTAACCAACCAAATTGAGGGAATTTAAGGATCATTTGGAAGAGTTGGAAAGTAAAGGGTTTATCTGAACAAGAACTCCTATATAGGAAGCATCAGTTCTTTTTGTAAAAAGGGTGGATGTAATTTTTAGGCACTATATAGATTATCATAAGATTAACAAAGTTACAAAAAAATAATTGTTACCCTATTCCACACATTGATGATTTTTTTAATCAATTAAGGGTAGCTCGATGGTTCTCTAAAATTGACTTATGTTTAGTATATCACCAATTACAAGTTTAAAAGGAGGGTATCCTGAAGATAGATTTTAGAAATAGATATGTACATAATTATTTTTTATGCCTTTTGTTCTTATGAATGCGCTATCCGTATTTATGTCATTTATGGACTGGATATTTCAAAGGTATCTGTATTTCTTTGTGGTGGTGTTTGTGGATGATATATTGGTGTATTCAAGGAAAAAGGAAGATCATGAGTAACACTTGGAAATGGTTTTGGGTATATTGTGGGAGCATCATTTTTATTCCAAGCTATCAAAGTTTAATTTCTAGATACATGAGGTATGTTTCCTTGTCTATGTCATTTCTAAAAAAGGTGTTTCTATAGACCTGAAAAAGATAGAAATTTGTATCTCTTGGAAACCACTAAAGAATGTATTTGATATACATAGTTTCCTTGGCTTGGTTGGATACTACATATGTTTTTTATGTGAATTTTCACATTGGGCATCACCGATGAAATATTTTAAGAAGAAAGATGTTCCTTTAATATTGAATAGGGAATGTCAAAAATCCTTTAAAGAACTTAAGGTTAGACTAATATCAATGCCTATCATTACATTTCTAGAGTCTGGATAGGGAAATGTAGTATATTGTGATGCATCGGGATCTAGGTTGGGATGTGTTCTCATGCATGGAGATCATGTTGTTTCTTATGGCTTATAGTATTTACAGTTACATGATAATAACTACCCAATAAATGATTTGGAATTAGATTTTTTAGCCTATGATATGAAGACTTGGTGTCATTATATTTTTTTGGTGAGAAATTCATAGTGTTTACAAACCATAATAGCTTGAAACACATTTTCTCAAAAATATATTTGAATCTAAGAAAAAAAATATAGATGGAATACCTTTACATTTTCGACTTCAACTTTATATATATAAATGAAATTCAGTGGTCGATGCATTAAGTAGGAAGTCATATAATCCATTGGATAAAGAATGTTTTGATCAATGATAGTTGATGTCGATCATATCATACATGAACCTAGTTTTTACCAACCACAGTGATGTTACAGTTTTCTTCCCGGTTGTGTTTCTTCCTGGTTTGGTTTAACATTTTAAAGAGGATTAAATATCTTATTATTAATGTGTTTCTATGAGGTCAAAACTCAATGGTGGGGAGACCGTTTAGGGATCATAGTTGGATCAGATTTTAGTTTTGTGGTTAAGATATCGGATCATGGTACCTTTGGTTTGTCATGAACAAATACTTAATGATTATCACCATTCGAAATGGGTTGTTCATACAAGTTTTCAAAATATTTATAGAGTGTTGAAAAGATAGTTTTGGTGGGTTGGCATGAATAGTAGAGTATGTTTCGAGATTCCCCGTATGTCAGTAGGTAAAGGTGGATCACCAATGACTAGTAGGCATGTTAAAGTCTTTACCAATCCCCATATGGAAGTGGGAGCAGATGGTTATGGATTTTGTGAAAATTTTACCAAGTATAGTTAGGAAACACTATTCTGTATGGGTAATTATGGATCATCTCATGAAGTTGGCTCATGTTATCCCTATTTCTGAACCCCATAGGATAGAGGGATTTCAAAAATTTATATCTAATAAGTTTTAAATAGTGATGGTGTTTTAGTCTTGATTTTATCGGATAGAGACCCCAAGTTTACATCACATTTTTGGAAATCCCTACAACAAGCCCTTGGAACTCGGTTGACTATGAGCACAGTGTATCATCCTCAAATGAATAGACAATCTGAGAGGATGATCCAAATATTGGAGGATATTCTTAGGTATTTTTTAATGAATTTTGGTGGCCCGTGTTAGGACCATTTATTGTTAGTGTAGTTCTCATAAAACAACATTTATCCGGAATTGATACATATAGATCCTTTTGAATCATTTTATGGGTGCCCTTGTTGTTCTATAATTTTTTTGGTGGAAACTACTGAGACATCACTAGTTAAACCAATCCTTGTATGAGAGACAATGGAGAATATTAAATTAATCAGGAAGAGGATGGAGATGGCTCAAAGTTGTAAGAAATCATATGAGGATCATTGTCAACGACCATTTTCATTTGAGGTGAGTGATCATGTGTTCTTGAGAATCTTTCCAAGGCTTGGGCATCATCTTTTTTGTAATAAGTTCAATTTATCTTTGATAGATAGCCCCTTTTTTGATACTTGAACGAGTTGGTGAGGTGGAATATCAGTTGTCTTTTCCACTACAATCCAGTTCAGTGCACAATGTGTTTCATGTATCTCATTTTAAGAAGTATCAACCTGATCTTTACCATGTGATTTTATGGGATCACATTAACCTAGATCCAGATGCTACATTGATTTATGTACTGGTATGAATTATGGATAGTCAAGAGAAATTCTTATGTGGGAAAAGCATCAGTCGTGTATGGGTTTTATGGAAACATGGTCAGATTCAAAAGGAAACATGGGAGCATGAAAAGGAAATGTTGGTGCAATGGCCTAAACTCTTATGAGACAACTCTAGTTTTTTAATTTTTAAGGATAGAAATACCAATAGTGGGGAGAATTTATAATCTTATGTTTTAGGTAATTGTCCATTTATTTATGTATTTTAATTATATATAGTTATTGGGTTAAGTTTCATGAGGTTACAAGGGTTTTTGACACTTGTTGGAGGATTTTTTAGAGGTGCACAGTTGGAGAACAGTTAGAAGAAACTGTGAAACACCTTCAAGAAACTATGTAAGGGAAAAAATAGGTCACTGGGTAGGCACATGGTTGGAACACAGTTTGTCCAAACCATGCGGATACCTAGGAGAAACCATGCAAGCCTACTATCATTTTGGACAGTGTTTAATTCACGGTTGTCACACGGTTTGTCTAACCGTGAAATCCAACCATGTGGTGTGTTGTCTTAAGGCAGTAGTAACCACATGTTTGGCGCATCTTTATCCAAACTATGTGACCTAACCATGAGACATAAAGTTATCCCTCAAAAATTTATTGATCTAATTCATTTTAATCCCTTAACCACTCTGTTTTCCCTAATTCTCCCATAATATGAATTTATTTTTCTCCCAAGGTGTGAGAGACATTTACCTTTGTTCTGGTAGTGATCTTTAGGTGAAGTAAAGGCTATTAGAGATCTAGATTCACTAGTAAGTCTCTATTATTGGTTCTTTCTTCATTGAAATATTCCCCGTATCTTTCTAGAAACCTTAGATCTAATCCATTGTGGATAGATCTATATTCCATGATGGGAATCTTGATATTTTGTGGTTGGATATAGATATTAAAGGGTGATTCATGATCGGATCTAGAGATTTGTTGTGTTGTTATTCGTTTTCACCAACGTTTGTGAGGTAGGTGGCTTCTCTCTTGATTCCACTTTTTTAGAACTTAAAGGCTTAGTTTTAATTAAATTATTTTCTTGAAATATTTAAGAAATTCTTGTGTGGCTCTTGATGGAAATATTGTTTAAGCATTGTCTTGGAAATTGTGGAAAGTTGATTGTCTTTTAGAAAACACCTTGTTTATAATTTCAAAATGGAATTTTAAAATTATGGTTTGGTTTGATCCATATAAAGTAATTTTTGAAATGCTTTAAATGAAGAAATGGTTTGATTGAAATGATTTGGATTGATGTTGGCATAAATGATTGGGTGTGAGTTTAATTTGATAGATAATGGTCCTGAAGTATCACTATCAATGGGATGAAGTATGGATGTGAAGTTCCACCATCAATGGTAATGACAAGATTGAGTGAGTGTGTGTGTGTGTGTTGTGTGTGGACATGGAAAGGAATATGACAATGGGTTTAGAAATTTTTAAATGCTTGTTTTATTGATTTACTTGGAAAAAATGTTTTGTCTTGGAAAAACGGTTTTTCCTTGGATATAAACTATTTTAAATTATTTTGAAATGTTTTATATAAATGTGCTAAAAAAATTTATCCTAGTGGGAAAAGTTGGGAAGGCATTGGGGAAATACTATTGATTTTAGGCTCACCCCCTTCTTGGGCGTTATTTTTCATTTTCATATGTCATCAATTAATATATAAGTAATGGAAAGGTATCCCAGTTCTTCAGTGGTTCTTCTTGATACTGTGGGAGTGTCTTGTTGTGTTGGATCATGTAGAAGGTTTGGATTTGTTTGTTTGATGTATTTGGTTTCTTTAGGTTTTATTGTCCTTGGTTTACCTTGGATGTTGTATTTTGGTTTTACTTTTGTACTCTGATATGGATGTTTGTTTGGTTTGGTTTGGTTCGGTTTTTCGAGTTGTACTTTGTACTCATGCATTATTTAGATGTTTGGTTTCTATGGTTATCTTGTTTTAGTTATTTTATCTTCAAAGTTAAAATTGTTCCCCAATTTTTTAGGAATCCATTGGCTTTTATTATCAGCCTTTTGTGTCTTGAGGATGTCACGTAATTCCAGTACCACTCACCACATCTTTCTAAGCCACTATGTGAGGAGTGGAATGTTATATGCAGTGTCCAATCACCAACTTTTAAAAACAACTTTCTTCAATAGGATTCTTAGTAAATTCTCAACAAAAAATTTATAAACTTCTAGAAATACATCTTTCACCTGATTTATAAAAACATTATTTTATAAAAAGTTAGTTATCAAAAAAACAAAATTTTGTTAAAAAAACATCACAAAGTATCTTCAATATCCCCCTTTAGATTTTTTGACAACTCTTGTTACTCTCATTAAAAACTTTTTTGACTCATTATTTTTCAACACTAGTATTTTTTCACAATTAATTTTTGACTTTTACCAATACATAGCCTTTCTCAAAAAAAAGAGTGTCCTAACACCACCCTACTAGATAAAGTAATGTTTTTGAATAAATTGCATCCCTTGGTGAAAATAAAATTTTCATCCATGTTAAGATTAACTCCCCCTAACTTTTATCTATTCCTCTCAATTTTCATTCTCTCCACCATTTTATGATAACCACATCTTCATATTCATTTAATAAAATTACTTATTTATACCTTGTAGGATATATTTTTACATATTCTCTACATTTTTCAACATAATCCAAATAATGGTGGGGGATTCCTTAAGATTTTTAGGAAGTCATTGGTGGAGGCGGAATATGAAGTTACGACCTCAATTCCACAAATATTTATTTAGGAATTGATTTTTTGAAGATATCATAAATTTGATATTTCATTGAAATATATTCCAACACAATATATCCACCACCAAATATATCTTTTATGAATTGAAACTTGATATCAATATGTTTTAATCTTGAATGTTGGATAGTATTTTTTAAACGATCAATTTCACTCTGATTATCACAAAGTATCTTCAATGGTTCAAAAACTTTAATTTTCAAATCTTCCAATCAAACTTTCATACACAAAATTTGAGTTCAGTCTTATATATTTTCTACATATTTTGATTTTTTTGTGCTAAAAGTTATTGAATAATATTTCTTAATATTCTAAATCACGTTACATTCTCCCAAAAAAATGTTCCTCTAGAAGTTTATTTTATGTCATTACAATCTCTAGCTCAATCAGCATCAGTAAAACCATGAAAGTTCATTTCACAATTTCTTTTACATAATATCCCATGGGAAGTTGTTCCTTTAAAATATCTCAAAATCCTCTTTTATTCCAAAATATGAGACTATTTCGGATTAATTTGATATCTATAACACAAATTCACCACAAAAAATATCAGGTCTTAAGGATGTGAGATAAAGAAAACTTCCCATATACTTCCGAAAATATTTCTAATTCTAAATTTTTCTGGATTCATCTTTAGTCAACTTTGTGTTCACTAAAATATGAGTTGAAACTTATTTAGATTCTTTCATACCAAAAATTTTCAATAATTATCTGGAATAATTTTCTTAAGATAGAAAATTTTAATTTTCCTTTTATTGAACTTGTAATCTAAGGAAAAAAGTAAGTTATACCAAAATTGAAATCTCAAAGTTCTTCTTCATTTCTTAAGAAAATTTTTTAAAAACATTTTATTCATCTCTAGAAAAAAAAATATCATCAACATAAACAATTAAAATCAGGTTGTTGGAGTTAAATTCTTTCAAAAACTAGTTGTTGTCAACCTTTCCTTTAGAAAAATTTAACTTTTTCAAACAACTATCAAGTTTGGAATACCAAGAACATGGGGATTTTTTCAACCCATACAAGGATTTATTAAATTTTAAAACCTTGATTCCATAATTATCAAGTAGAAACCCACAAGGTTTTTCAATGAAAACTTCTTCTACAATCTCACTATTTAGAAAATATGACTTTTCATCTATCTGGTAAACTCTATAATTTCAATGTGCATCCACTACTAGAAACATTCTAATAGTATCTAATCTTGAAACTGGGTCAAGTGTTTCTTTAAAATCCAATTTTTCCACTTGTGCATAGCCTTTGTAAACAAGTCTTTCTTTTTTCTTGAAACTTATCCATCTTTATTAAACTTGTTTCTGTACACCCATTTTGTTCCAATAACATTTTTATTTTCTAGTCATGGAACAAGTTCCCAAGTTTTTTTTCTCAATCTAAACCAACTCTTTATTAATTACATAAACTCATTATTTATGTTCAAATGTTTCTAAAATTGATTCTGGTTCAACTTGTGAAATGGGTGATGTATGATTTTCCAATCTCAATATTATTCTTGTCTGAACTAGATATTTCTAATTCCCAAGAATATTTTCAGTTTCAACATGTTTCTAAAAATTAAAAAAAAATCAATTTTTCTCTTCCTTCTTCACTTTCCTCTTCACACAATTCCTCTAAATCATGATATGTCTATTTTGGATCACTTTTACTTTGATTGGAAATCTTCAATTTACCTTCCTCATCATTCTCACAGAATCTTTTGTTAAGGAATTTTAATTTTTAATAACTTTCACATAAATCGAGTCCAATAACTTTTCTAAACATTTTTTCCAACATTTGTAACTTCTTACGTTGGGTGAATATCCCATGAAAATTAATTCTTCTACTTTATGATCAAATTTTCTAATATCTATATTTTTTATTTTTAGTAAACATGGAATTATAAAAACCTTAAATTTCTTCAATGAAGTTTTTTTTAAACTATATTTCATAAGAAGTCGTGTTAGATTTCAACCTCAACAAACATCTATTTTTCACATGTACAGTAGTACTAATAGATTCTCTCTAGAATAACTTTGATATTTTGTATTATGTTATCATGTTTCTTCTCATTTCCACCAAACTTCTATTCTTCCTTTCAACTACTCCATTTTTGTGGTGTGTATGGATAAATATACTGACATTTGATTCCATGATATCTCAGATAATATTCAAAATAATTTCATCTGAATTCTATTCCATTATTTGTTCTCATATTCTTTATATAAACCTTAATTTCCCTCTCAACACTTTTCTAAAGAATCCTAACATTTCAATATCCTCTAACTTGTAATTCATAAACATGATTTTGGTCATTTTAGTGAAATCATCAATGAAAGTGATAAAGTACAAATCTTTTTTTTGATGTCCTCATAATGGATAAGTTCAAGAGGTATACTAGATTTAATCTCAAATTTTTTATGAATTTTTTTAGTCATTTTCCCTTTCTGAAAAGTTACAAAAATATCTTCTTTTATTCCTTTCAATTCTAGAGAATTCCAAACAGCGTCAAATTTGGAAAGTTTTTTCATGATTTTCCTCCCAAAATTCCAAAGTATTCGGTTCCACAACTTGTTTTAATATTCATCACTCAAGTAACCGGAATTTTGAGGTTCTCCAATTTGAAAGAGATTTCTAATGGTTTTTTCTCCCTTGGTAACAAATTTTCCATCTTCTATACTTATGATGATATAAGAATATTTTCTAAAAATGAATTCATTTCCATCATCACAAAGTTGAATCACACTAAGTAAGTTATGTTTTATCCATTTAATAAATAGAACTTCCTTAGACTTTTATTTTTTGTGGTTCTATCTCATCAATCCCTATTCCTCTATTTTTCAAGGAACTATCATTTCCAAATGTAATTGATCCTCCATCATGATTTTCAACATCTCTTAATATTTTCAAATCACATGTTATGCGTGATGAAAAAACACGATCAAGTATCCATGGTTTTTTTTACTTTCTTTAAGTGTTGTCTCAATAAAAAAATCTCTTTCCTCAACTTTATTCTTTCTAGATTCCTTTTATTTTCGATTATAAGGAACTTTTCCTAGAAGAAGTTTCATATATGTTTCAAAAAAATATCGGTTGATCACTTATTCCACAAAATTTCTCCATATAATCAAACAAATTTCTTGTTGGAAAGTTTCTAACATCTTGAGATTTTACTTTTCTTTCTTCCTATGACTTAGAAAAGTTACTCATTCCATTTCCACCATTTCTTCTACTCTGTTTAAACCTATTTCCTACTAGAGACATACTATGCCAATAGTTGTAATCTTAGTTCCCATAAATTCCATAACACCAACAAAATCCATCAAATTTTGGACTTCTGTTGAAGTAAGATCTTTTATTGTAGAAACTTTTTTTGGTGGAGAACTTCTTTCTGCTCTAACATATTCTGGGCATGTGGAAACATTTTTTAGGAGTAATTTTAAACTTTTGTAGATATGATAGATTTTTAACATCCATTCTCAACTCAATATTTTCCAACACTTTTCTTCACACCTAAAATGTTAGAAAAAACAGATGATTTTTTTATTTTTTGGGGTGATAATTTCACCTAATTCTTAATTTGAGCATTCTCAAAAACATTAGAAGTATTAGTTTTTACTACCAAATATTTTTTGAAGTTTTCATTCAACTTTATTAAATTAATTTTAGACTCAATAAGTTTTTATTGAGACTTATTAACTTCATATTCCTTATCTTCCAACTTCTCACTAAGATCTTCAATCATCTTTCCCTATTTTGAAATTCTCAGTTTGTAACTTAAGATCTCTTGGATGTATTCTTATTCTTTCTTGAAAACATATTTTACACCTTCAACAATTTTTCCACTATATTTATTTTTTATTATGATTTACTTATTGAGAGTTAAATTTTTCTTAATACATGAAACAATTTATAATTTGAGATGATATTCTTTGTAAGATTCTTTACCTCCATCGTCTTCACTATCTGAGAAATATTTTATTTTCTCAAATTTTTCAATGAATTTTCTAAATTTTTTTGAACTTTCATCTTCTAAATAATTGTTTTCAGTTGAGTATGATTCATATTTCTTACTCAACATGCTTATTTTGTTTCTAGTAAACTTATTTTTATATTCTCTAGATGAATTTTCTTCTTTTAAAATTTTGTTCCACTTCTTACATTGAGGTTTATTGTCATAATTATCTCTATATTATCCAACTTTATTCTTAGGGAAATTCATAGTAAAATTTCTGATTACACTACACTGGAAACATTTGAGAGTAAGTTTACCTTCATACTTTCCTCTTCCTCTTAAATAAATCTTAGAGATAAGAGATGTTATTTTTTTCATTCAACCCATCATCCGCATTATATTTAGAATCACAAGGATTAACATCTTCAACATATTTAATTTTCATCTTTCTCATAGATTAAAAATCCATTTCATCTTTAATCTTATTTTTGAAAATTATAGATTTTCTCGTCTCATAATAAACAATAAATTTATGCATTTCATCAAGAGAGAAATCATATTTATCTTCTAAAAAATAAATTTTAGAATCAAACATGTCTCAAAAAATTCTCATGAGTTTCTTCATGATTTTAGAATCTTCCAAGACATCACTAAATCTATTGATGTTGCAAACAACTTCATTTACTATGGTTATGTACACATAAATAGGGTCTTAATATCACATTCTTATATCTTCAAACTTACAGAGACAGATTTATAGTTTTCCTTCCTTCACTTTAGTATTCACTTTAAAAATAATTTCGAGCTTGTCCCACATACTCTTTGATGTTTTGAGACCCATAACCTTTATATAAACATTTTCTAATTGAGTCATAAGAATAAAATTTCTAGATTTTCTATAAACCTAAATATTTCTCTTGTTAGAAAAATTCATAGGAGCATCTTTCTCAATGGGTGGAAACCCAATTATAGTAGAATCAATAAATTCCATGTCAAGATATAGTTTATATGGAATCATTATACTTTTTCATACATAATAATTTTTTTAATTGAAAGTGGTAATTTACCTATTTTTGATAGAATTAAGATTATCCATGATAAGTATTTAACAAGGTAACCTTCACTTTAATACCAATTAAAGTTCCAAAGGATCAAAGAATAGTAGAGAGGTGGGGGTTGAATTAGTTGTTACCTTATTATAAATTTGAACTTTAATAAATTTAACCCCCAAAACTTGTTAGAGTATTTTTCTTACCAAATTTTATAAAAATTCAAGTGCATTTAGAAATATAAAATTAAACAAGTCACACAAGATTTACATGGTTCGGCCTCAGTGTGAGAACCTACATCTTTTCCCTAGCCACTCCCGTGGGTCTATAGAAATTCACTATTATAAAGAAGTGAATACAACTTATGACAACTCCATTTAGAAACCTTCTATATCATGATAGGAATTATTATATTGAATCCCATCATCTTACAGTAATTTTCTTATAATAGCTTATTTAAATAGCTCCACCAAAGGTCTATCTGGAATCTCAGTCTAATCTACCTATGTCTGATTTGCCGGTGTACGATGGATTCAGTCCAATAGTCTCAGAATGATGGACCAATTCTCAATATATTAAATTCTAAACCTTTGTAATCATGATGTATAATAATTCTATGATTCCCAGACAAATTCTCAAAAACTAAGACCAGTACCCTCGGTTCAATTCTCTATGTTCGGTAGTTGGAACGTCACATGTCCAATCTTAATATTAGAATCCTCTATTCAGAAATTCTTATTCAACGTGAAACAACTTTAGTTTCCAAACTCACTTTTGACACCAATTATGAAGAGTATCAAATTTTTCACAGGTGAATAGTGTCAAGTACCATTGTACTTTTCACCTCTATTTATAGGTGGTCCATAAATAGTAAAGGCAGGAAACTGAAATGTTTTCCCACTCACCCAAATTCTAATTATCTAAATTTCACTCACATTTGAACTTCATATTTGATCACTTCAACCCTTCTTATCTCTTCTGGTGTCTTCTCAAAACTTATTGAATTATCCAGAACATCTTAACTCTCAACATTACTTAAATGAGAAATTTTAAAATTCTTTTTCCAAAAATTTATAATCTGGAACATCTCAGTCTAGAAATTTGTTCATCATTTTAATTATCTTAACCCAATTGAAATAAGTCACACCTTTAACTCTCGACACAATGAAACAAAACAAATTGAACTAATAAAGAAAAATATATGTGAAATATTACTTTGATTCTCCAAACCAATTGAAAAATATTTGACAACATCATTGAAACTTCTAAAGACTCCAAATAACTGAAATGTCTCTTAGGTAACATCTTCAACTTTTCTAACATATTCTTCATTTTGAGACTTTTCAATCTTCTAATTATTTATTCACAAGTCTTCAGAAACTCTCTTCATCTGATCAAATTTTGTCTAATAGAACTCTAAATCCAATTAATTATCAGTCCAAAAACTTATTTGATGGATTAGTTTCAACAAATAATTAGATGGATTTATGTCAGAAACTTGGATCAAAAATTATCTTTGTAATAACTCGATGACTACCCCAAGTCCGATCATAAAAATTCTAAATAAAACTCTAATTTTTCAAAAAAAATCTGCATCATATCAACTTCTATGGTTAAACAACTTCATGATTCTTCATATTTTTTATTAAAATCAAATATTATTTCCTCCTTCGTTATTTTTCATCAATTCAAATTTGATATCTTCAACTTATTCAAAATTATTTCAAATGTGAAGCACCGAAATATCTCAGAACTTAGAAACCATCCAGTTTGATTCATGTCTGCTCAAGTTTGTCTGGTTCCCTATATTCGATTAACCACATATAATCAACAAAATTTTATTTCTTCAAACTTTATAAAATTTAAACTTTCAGTATTCTGAAAAATTCTACATCTAATGTTGCTTGATATGATGATATGTGTCTGGAAAACCTATGACTAGATAACTATAACTTCTACCTTTCTTTAATATCTTATATCATGATATTTTTCATGATGTTGAGAAATTTAAATAATGGTAAAGAATCGTATAACTTATTTTTTAAAGTTATAAAACATCCCATAAACAAATTTCAACTCAAATTCTTTTCAAAAACTTCTGACTTTCAGTAAAAACTCACCCTGATGGACTGAGTCTGATGCAGCATCTGGTCACCAACTTTTTTAAAAAAAACTTTCTTCAATAATATTCTTAGTTACTTCTCAAAAAAAAATTTATAAACTTACAACAACATGTATTTCTCCTAATTTAAAAAAAAAACATTCTTTTACAAAAAATTAGTTTTCAACAAAAAAAATCTTTGTTAAAAATAAAAATATCATGAAATATTTTCAATATAGTTTATAAGGATCCCAATAGGGATGCCTATTGCTTTGTGATGACTTAACAGATCCCAAGAGGGATGAATCCACTTATATGTTGACCTCAAGGAACCCAAGTGGGATGATTATCATGTGTATTGACCTAGGAAACCCCGGTTCCCTGAGGTTGACTAGCCCTGATCTAGTGCATTATGGGTTTGGGTGGAGATGGTAACAGGTGTCACCTTAGAACCTATATTGAAAATGTGAGTATTATGGGATATGGTAGTAGTGATGGGTTTAGTCCTTTGATAAACCTCACTCTTGTATCCATGATTTGACTTAGTTACTGTTAATGCAGCTGTGATTATCATATGTGATTCCTAAAACTCAGCCTATGGGCCTGATGCGATGCGATGGTATGATGGGGATTCCTAGAGGTACTTCATAGGATTCATCTTATGATCCTTATTTTTTCAAATGATTCCATTACCATAAGTCCCATTTTTCACTGGGATTCCTCCCTACATAGGGATTACAGAGGAGGTCGTCGAGTTCATCTCAAAACCCCTCTTAGTTGGTTTTACCCAGTGAATGATTAACTCGCTAGGATCCAGGTGATTCCATAGGTTGTTGGGTGGGTGTATTTTCCATGAGCATGGGATGGTTATGTCATCCATGAGGATTGATGATGATATACTTGGTTTATTCCTAGGATACTCCTTAAGAATGGGTGGATGCACCATTACTGTATTTTCCATACTTGTCTGAGAATAGGTTTTTGAGATAGAAATTGAATGGATGATGAGTTATTATCTTAGATCCAAGGGACTATTCCATAAATATCATCTAAGGGTTATACCCCTTAGGTATTATAGAGTTCCAATGTTGTGATTGCCTATAGACCGAGACCTAGGACTCATACATCGGACTATATTTACGCACATCTTGAGTAGTATGACATCCATCTCTAATCCTTGTCTACAGGATATCCAATTGATACCTAGAATCCTTTATTATATAGTGGAGGAGAGTATGGGTGATACTAGATCGAGGGAACCTTCTCTTTGATACAAATTGTGTAATGACCTGGATTTTTCATGTAATTTTTTTTAAATTATATGGAATTATTACGAGTCTGTGAAAATTGATGGCACGTGATTCCGAGGCCTGGTGTGCCCAAAATAATTTTCTAAACTTTTTTTAAGGTACGTTCAGTAAACGCACGAGCGGAATTTTCTAACTTTTGAACCAGTGAATAGATTAAAAATCTGAGAGCACCATTGAATCCGCAACACTGGGATACTCTTAAGGAAGGCTTCACTTCGAATGCAGTAGGCCGGGAGAAAAAGATATATTTTGGGTATTTAAAAGAATAATAAAATAACAAAGTTATTTTATTTCTCTTTTTCTTTTCCTCCAATGGAAAAGCGGTGGTGGTGGGACCAACGACATGCCAAGCCATTAATTGGATTGACTCCTCAATCCTTGTAACATCACCGTTGGAATTTGGGAGGTTCATTCATTAAATGAACCCCATAAATTCCCAATGGCATTACCCACCCTTCCCATCCTCTACTTATATGGAGATCGGGGAGGAGTTTTGGCATGACTTCAGTGGGAAACAAAGCTATAGAAAATTACCACGACGCCAACCACTTGGAGGATGGAACCGGTTCCAGCAAGCGGTGACAAGCGCAACCGAATCACAAACTGATGAACACTGACTCCTCCTCAAGCGGGGACGTTCTTCAACGAATCTTGAGGTAGAGTTTATTTTTCATATCTAAATTCAAGATTTTTTGAATTAGTATACTACCCTCTTTCTATCAAGATAATGTGGAGGGTTCCGGTCAAATAAACAAGGCCCAGACCCTTCACTTTTTGTTGAAATTTGATGTGTTCTTCACAAGTGATTTATTCGGGTTGGACAGGACCCAGAATGATGGGTTTATCGACGAAGAGGGTGTCCCAGGGAGTTTGTTAGCACCTTCAGATGGAAAAACGGTCCACCAGATCTCACCCAATGACCCGCGGAAGAGCATCGTCAACCGACGCTGGCAGAAGAGGAGATGACAGCGTACCGTTGCGCGCCACCGGTGAAGAAGGCTGCGGCCATAGCCACGGTGGGGGAAAATGGTGGTCAGCTCTGGCCAGCCATGAATCAGGTGGCGGCGTGCCATCACGCACCGCTAGAGAAGGGGTCCATGACATATAGTCGAGGTGGACAGTGGTGGCCGACATCGGCCGGCCACAGACGGAGGCAAGCGGCACGCCGCTAAATATGGATGCAACTTGGAAGCTACGACGGAGGGTCGGGACCCACTCCCTGTGGGTCCCATAGGTGACCTAGCGGCACCCCATAGCGCCTCCACTCTGACTCCGAACGGGGAACCCCCCCCCCCCCCTCGTACCATCTAGGGTGGGCCCCACTTCAATGGGTCGTGCCCCCAATGGGCCGCACCACTCCGCGGGCCGCACCCCTCTGTGGGTCGGGCCGTGCCAGCCCATCAGACCACACTGACCAGGAAATTTGGGCCAATCTTTGGCCCAGCAGGCTGAGTCCAGGTTGGGTTGGGCCGGACTAGATTGGGGTGGGGCAGGTCAGATCGGACCCGGACCCTTACAGGCCCAGTTTCGCTAAAAGATCCCTAACTTGTGAACCGGGCGTCCATTTGACGAACCGTCTGCAGCACTGGGATACTTGGGGCGATATGTTCCTTTTTTTATACTTCACTTGATTTTTGGAGAAAGTTGGAGTATGGCTGGGTTGGATCGAACCTGAATCCAATCGGGCCCTCAGTACTAAAATGATTATAAGTCACAGACCGGGCGTCTGATTGACGCGCCGTCTGTCACGTTGGAACCCTTATGACGTGGCGGTCCTTTGGGATACTTCTTCATGGAAATTAATGGAGGTGGAGGTATGACCTATGTCTTGAGGAGCGGATCCTCCAGTAATTAAGGGTGCTTAGTGCGGGAATCTCATGGCTGGATATAACGTGAAGAAAGAGCACCAATCCTTTGTGGGTCAGCATCTATCAATCTTGTGTGGGTTAGCCCTTAGTAATCATATGTGGGTCAATATCTATCAATCTTGTGTGGGTCAGTGCCTAGGGATCTTGTATGGTTCAGCATCTATCGATCTTGTGTGGGTCAACAGCAGAACCTCTCGATAGAATAAGATGATCTAGATTTACGACTAATCATTGTAATTCTGTACTTGAGTTATATACCTGGTGTGAGATGAGTCTTTACCTTTGTGGTACTTTTACCTTTATAGTGTTACCTCTGTGGTGTTACCTTTGTGGTACTTTTACCTTCGTGGTGTTACCTTTGTGGTGTTACCTTTGTGGTATTCTTCCCTCGTGGATCAGTTGTGATAAATGCTTAAAAGTTGGAGCCTTATGTTTCCTCATGTATGAGATGAGTATATCTTGATAACTTATATATATGTATGGGCATATACCTAAGTAGAGTTGATGACTGCTTCGTTTTTTGTGTTTGAGGTCTTACTTTGTGGTTTATCCTTTGTGGAACTCCAGGAGACCTTTGGGGGTCTTGGGGTCCCTACTAAGTATTTTTATACTCACCCATTCATGGGCTATGCCCACACCTTGTTGTGTCTTGTGCAGATGATGAACAACGTTGATCGAGGCTGAGGGAGCCAGGACTGGACGGTGCTTAGAGGTGGACCATTTGATGTGAAGTGTTGCAGTGACTACTGGTCGTGAGTTGTACCTACCCTTCAGGTAGGATCCTTGGTGGATGATCCAAGAGCTATTTTCTCTTTTCAGTTGTACTTTTACTTTTCAGTTGGGCTTGTATTCTGACCCCTTTAATTTCAGTACACTTTTTACTAAAGTAGTTTACTTTGTGGTTGCTTCTTATTGTGTTCTTGGATTGTGTGTTTGTACAAGTTTAAAGGCAATTCCTTCCCATTATAGGGATACGCCTTTTCAGTGCTAGTCACCAGCCCTTAGCCTATGGAAGGTGGTCTTGGGGTAGTCACGGAATGGGCCCCGGGGCACGGTTCGTGACAATGTGGTATCATAGGAGTCAGTTCTACCGAAAAACTATGACTCTGATCTTTCCAATGGAGTAATAGTGTTAAGTGTTTTGAGTGTGGTTTTCAGTTTAGGAAGTCTAGTGTTAGTGTGGTGACCGACGTATCCATACACCAGGACCCTAAATTCTGATTTCTGACTCAGTGCATGAAATAAATGATCGCTTGTGTTTTGGAAGTGTTTTAATTTGTATTTTTTTGAGTCAGCTCACCAGGTATAACTCATTGACTATAGCACACCTGTTTTCTTTCAGGATGATGCCACATAGATAGCCATACAGGATTCCTAAGAGAGTACACGATGATGGCCCACCGAGCGATGAGGCCTTGGTGCAGGGCCCTCTTATGGTGTTAGCACCTTCGAGTGGTGCACCAGCAGCACCACTACCCATTGGGCAGCCATTTACACCAGTCCCACCAGTAGAGGGTGCACCCCAACTGAGCGTGTTGCATGAGTTTCAGTGATAGAGGCCTCCAAGGTTCTGAGACGAGATGGATCCATGGGTGTTTGAGGACTGGCTGGAGGCTGTGGCCAGAGTTTTTCGCTTAGTTGGGACACCAGCTGATCTGATGGTGATCATAGCTGCCAATCTCTTCCAGGGAAAAACTGGGAGATGGTGGAGTCTGACACTCTAGTTACACGAAGAGGAAACCCTCACCTAGGCGGACTTCATGGGCCTTTTCAGGGTAGAGTTTGTCCCAGAGACCCTACGCTCAGTGCGTATATAGGATCTACTACACTTACAGCAGGGCAGCATAACCGTGGCCCAGTACTCAGTAAGGTTCATTGATCTCTCCCTCTACTCCACTGACATGGTATGGGGACCTTTGTTTAGGGCCCAGACCTTTTATAAGGGTCTCTAACAGGATATTAGAGCATCGATGATATCGCTCAGCATTCTGATGTAGGCTAGGGTGCTAGAGCGGAAACTTTTGGTGGAGAGCTTCCTAGCTGGGCAGGCACCGACAACAAGAGCCACCATCAGACGTCGGGTAGTAGAGTCGTCCACAGTAGGTAGT
Organism: Viscum album; assembly: GCA_963277665.1. NCBI lineage: Eukaryota > Viridiplantae > Streptophyta > Magnoliopsida > Santalales > Viscaceae > Viscum > Viscum album. The sequence continues at coordinate 1,521,812,280 of OY728152.1, read as the reverse complement.
ATACGGATGATGCAGGGGCCCAAGTGGGTCAGACCTTCTGGTGGACGACCTCAGGATACAGGGTCAGTGGTGCGGGGCTCATAGGACATAGGAGGACAGATGAGGAGAAGGCAATGCTACTCATGCGGCGGGTAGGGTCACATGGCTCGTGACTGCCCGACCCACCGTACGAATGACCAGAAGACGGTCAAGGTACCACTAAGGCAGAGGTAGAGGTTAGAGCAAGGAGGTTCACAGGGCAGCGGACGTGGTAGAGGATTTGGTTGTGCAGTAGGCGGTGCGAAGCAATTTGAGGTTCTACCACCACCAACTCCAGGTGGTCCACCCCAACCATAGGGAGTGGGTGGAAAAGGACGAGCTCAGCTCCAGGAAACTAAGGTCTACGACCACGGCGGTCCAGAGATGATTTGAGGTATGATCTATGTCTACTCCACCTTAGCTGCAGTACTTATAGACACAGGTGCTAGTCACTCTTTCATTGCCACGACACTCATTCAGAGCTTGGATATTTCTATGGATCCATTGGATTGATCCTTAAATCTAGAGACTCCTGCGGTAGGGGATTTGACAATTACACATTGGTTCCAACAATGTGATCTTACTCTAGGAGGCGAGAGATTTGGGTGGGATCTTCTAGTATCAGCGTCGAGGTCTTACGACGTCATCTTGGGTATGGACTAGTTATCCACAATCCATGCTCAAATTGACTATTTTAGGTACAAAGTTTGGTGTGTCTGTGAGGATGGGATCTGGTTTTCCTTCACCGGTGAGAAGAGAACCTTTGCAACATAGGATGGACTTACCCAGAGGAGGGTGCAGCCGATCACACATCAGTTGGATAGCCTTACCCTCGGAGCAGTTGATGTTGAGATTCTAAGCTATCCTGTAGTGGTGGACCAGTATACTTATGTCTTCCCTAATGATGTTCTGGGACTACCTCATCATAGATAGGTGGACTTCTACATCGACTTGTACCCGGGGATGGCACCGATATCTACACCAGTATATCGGATGGATCCTGCAAAGCTTCGTGAGTTATGGGTACATCTGGAGGACTTGTAGAGGAAGGGGTTCATAAGGTCTAGTGTTTCTCCATGAGAAGCCCCGATTTTGTTCACCAATAAGGAAGATGAGAGTTTGAGACATTGTGTGGACTATCGGCACCTGAACTAGGTGACTGAGAAAAACAATTATCCACTTACAAGGATTGATGATCTCTTCGATCAGCTGAAGGGATATCGATGGTTTTCGAAGATAAACCTTAGATCATGCTATCATTAGCTCAGGTTGTGAGATGAGTATGTGAAAAATATGGCCTTAAGATGTTATTATGGCCACTATGAGTTCTTGGTTATGCCATTTGGTGTGACCAACGCCCTTGAAGTGTTCATGGGACTCATGAACAGGATCTTTTCGCCATACCTTGATCGCTTTGTGGTGGACTTCATCGACGACATCTTGGTGTACTCAGTGACGGAGGAGGAGCATGTCTATCATCTGCAGATAGTACTAGATACACTCCGAGAGCACCAGCTTTATAGTGAACTCTCAAAGTTCTAGTTCTGGATACGAGAGATCCACTTTCTGGGACATGTTATCTCAGAGGCTGGAGTTGCAATGGATCCGGAAAAGATATAGGTTTTGCTTGCTTGAGGATCCACCAAGAAGTGTGATCGAGGTGTAGAGTTTCTTGGGGTTGGCTGGGTACTACCGGAGATTCGTACCTGAATTTTCTAGGTGACACCCTTGTCAACATTAACGAAGAAGGTATAGCCCTTCGTGTGGATGGATAGATGTCAGTAGAGTTTTCAAGAGCTAAGGCAGAGACTGATGAGTACCCCCATCTTGAGGTAACTAGAATGGGGTGTTGGGTATATAGTCTACTACGACGCATCAGGGACCAGACTTGGATGTGTCCTGATACAGGAGCAAGCAGTGATCACTTATGGTTCACAACAGCTGAGACAAAATGAGCATAACTACGCTATACATGACCTGGAGTTAGCAGCAATGGTCTTTTCCTTGAAGATGTGGCAACACTACTTGATGGGTGAATGTTTTGTAGTCTACTCTGATCACAAGATTCTGAGGTATATCTTCTCACAAAAAGATCTGAACCTGAGATAGCAGTGATGTCTAGAGTTCCTTAAGTACTATGACTTTGAGATAGTTTATACTCCTTGGAAGGGGAATGTAGTAGCAGATACACTCAACAGGAGGTCTGGTCTATAGTTGTTGAGTGAGGTGATAGAGAAGCTAGTCGCGTTGCAGATATACTTTGTAGATAGATTTGGAGAATCTTACCTCCATTCTATAACTGTCACCCCCCCACTTCTTCAGCGAGTTCAGGAGGCACAGCTTGGGGACAATTACTACGACTCTAGACGTGCTTAGATATCCTTAGGACAGGCACCTGGTTAATTTTCTGAAGGTGGGGAGCATGTCATTCTCTTTAGAGGATGCACTATGGTACCAGTGGCGCTACGAGAGGAGTTGTTGAGGGAGTTCTATACATCCCCTCTAGTGGTGCATCCTGGTGTGGCAAAGATGTACCAGGACCTCTGGCCTCAACACTGGTGGCCATGGATAAAGAAAGCAGTGGCAGAATTTGTTTCATGATGTCTCACTTGTAAGCAAGTGAAGGCCAAGCATTAGGTTCCAGCAGGCTTAGCACAGCCACTAGAGGTGTCGGAGTTTAATTGGGATGGTATCTCTATGGACTTTGTAACATGGCTTCCACGTATGTCCAGGGGACATGATTCCATTTGGGTGATCATTGACCGACTCACCAAGTCGGCCCACTTTTTACCCATCTGAGAGCATGGATCAGTAAAGGGATTGGGATGCCTCTATATACATGTGATTGTATGACTTCATGAGGTTCCATAGAGAATCATCTCTGACTGTGATACATATTTTACAACCCGGTTTTGGAAGGGATTACAGGAGGTGTTCGAGACTCAGCTACGTTTAAGCACTGCCTTTCATCCTCAGACAGATGGTCAGACGGAGCGGACCATACAAACACTCGAGGACATGCTTCGTGCTTGCATCATATATTTTGGTCATATTTGAGAGGATCACTTGCCCTTGGTGGAGTTCACATACAACAACAACTATCACTCCACCATCGGTATGGCACTATTTGAGGCCTTGTACGATCGACCTTACAGGTCACCTCTATGCTGGACAGACCCAGGGGAGTCAGCACTTATGCGACCAGAGTTAGTACGGTCTACCACTGAGAAGGTGCAGATCATCTAGGAGTGGATGAAGACTACACAGAGTAGACAAAAGTCTTATCCTGACAGGAGACAGAGACCCTTGGAGTTCGAGGAGGGAGACCATGTCTTCCTACTAGTCTCACCTCGATGAGGTTTGCGGAGATTTGGATGGGGGGAAAGTTATCTCCAAAGTTCATCAGACCTTTTCAGTTTCTCAATAGAGTTGGAGAGGTGGCGTATCGCCTAGATCTTCCCCCACAGATGCACCGGGTGCATGATGTTTTCCATGTGTCACAGTTGAGGAGGTACGTGCATGATCCAACACATTTCATCGACTAGGGAGAGCTAGACATCGATGATGGGGCGACATTTACGGAGGTTCCAGTGGAGATTTAGGATCGACATGAGCAGGTCCTTTATGGACTATTGATCCCTCTGGTGTGCATTCACTAGCAACACGGTAAACTCCAGGAAATCACATGGGAGAAGGAGGCTTAGATTCATGCTCAATTTCCCCATTTGTTTCCTTAGTCTATGTTGTGGCTCTCATGGATGAAAAGACCAAAGGTGGGGAGAATGTAAAGACCTAGATTTTCCATGTAATTTTTTTTAAAATTATATAGAATTATTATGAGTATGTGAAAATTGACGGCACATGATTCTGAGGCCCGGTGTGCCCGAAATGATTTTCTGAACTTTCTTTTAAGGTACGTTCAGTAAATAGGCGAGCGGTAGTTTCTAAATTTTGAACCAGTGCTCAGATTAAAAATCTGAGAGCACCATGTAATCCTTATCATTGGGATTCTCTTAAGGAAGGATTCACTTCGACCTCAGTAGGTTTGAAGAAAAAGATAGATTTTGGACATTTAAAAGAATAATAAAATAACAAAGTTATTTTATTTCTCTTTTTCTTTTCCTCTAATGGAAAAGCGGTGGTGGAGGGACCATCGACATTTCAAGCCATTAATTGGACTGAATCCTCAAACCTTGTAACAACACTGTTGGAATTTGGGAGGTTCATTCATTAAATGAACCTCATAAATTCCCAATGGTGTTACTCAATCTTCCCCTCTTCTATTTATATAGAGATCGGGGAGGAGTGTTGGCACGGATTCACCAAGCGACGAAGCTCTGAAAAAGTACCGTGACACCAACCACTTGGAGGATGGAACTGGTTCTAGCAAGCGGTGACGAGCACCACCGAATCACGAACCGACGAACACCGACTCCTCCTCAAGTGCGGACGTTCTTCAATAAATCTTGAGGTAGGGTTTATTTTTCTTGTCTAAATTCAAAAGTTGTTGAATCAGTATACTACCCTCTTTCTATAAAGCTAACACGGAGGGCATGGTCCAAACAAACAAGGCCCGGACCCTCCACCTTTTGTTGAAATTTGGCGTGTTCTTCACGAGCGATTTATTCAGGTTGGACAAAACCTGGAATGGTGGGTTTAGAGACAAAGAGGGCATCTCGGGGAGTTATTTAGCACCTTCGGATGGAAAAACGGGCCACTGGAGATCACCTGGTGACCCACAGAAGACCGCTGGCAAACTGTGCCGATGGAAGAGGAGATGGTGGCATGCCGTCGTGCGTCGCTGGTGGAGAAGGCCGCAACCGTAGCTGTGGCGGGTGAAGAAGGCAGTCGGCTCCGGCCAGCTGTGAAGAAGGTGGCGGAACGCTGTCGGAGAAGGGGGTTGCGGCATATAGCCATGGCGGCCAACATTGGTCGGCCGCGGATGGAGGCGAGTGGTGCGTCGTCGCGCTCCGCTGAAGATGGCCACAGCTCGGAAGTCGCGGCAGAGGGCCGGTACCTGCTCCATGCGAGTCCCGCAGGTGACCTAGCAGTGCCCCGTGGCATCGCCACTCCAACTCTGAATAGAACCCCCCCCCCCCCCCCGCACACACACACACACCCCCATTCCAGCTCGGGCGGGGCCCGCTCCAGCGGGCCGCGCGAGCCCGATGGGCCGCGCCCCTCTGTGGGTCAGGCCGTGCTAGCCTAGTGGGCCACACCACCGTGGAAGGTCAAGATCACCGTGGCCCAACCCCATCGGGCTGGGTCAGACCCGGAACAGGTTGGGTTGGGTCGACCCGAACAGGATCGGGCCGGGTCAGACCGGACTCAGACCCTTCCAGGCCCAGTTTTGCTAAAAGAGTCGTAACTTGTGAACCGGGCGTCCATTTGAAAAACCGTATGTGGTGTTCGGATCTTGGGAGAGAGAAAATACTTTTGGTATACTCCACTTGAGTTTTGGAGAAAGTTGGAGTACATCCGGGTTGGATCGAACCCAAATCCAATCGGGCCCTCGGTGTTAAAATGCTTATAAGTCATAGACTGGGCGTCTGATTGACGCGTCGTCTGTCGTGTTGGAATCCTTATGACATGGCAGTCCTTTTGGATACTTCTTCATGGAAATTCGTGGAGGTTTAGGTACAAGTGATGGCTTAAGGAGAGGATCATCCATGAATCAAGCATTCTTAGTGCGAGAATCACGTGGTTGGCTATAACGTGAAGAAAGAACATTGATCCTATGTGGGTCAGCATCTATCGATCATGTGTGGGTCAACACTTAGTGATCCCATTTGGGTCAGTATCTATTGATCCTGTGTGGGTCAATGCCTAGCGATCCTATGTGGGTCAGCATATATCGATCCTGTATGGGTCATCAGTAGAGCCTCTCAACAGAATAAGATGATCTAGATTTATGACTAATCATATGTACTTATGTACTTGAGTTATATACCTGGTGTGAGTTGAGTCTTTAACTTTTTGGTACTTTTACCTTCATGGTGTTACCTTCTTAGTGTTACATTTTTGGTACTTTTACCGTCATGGTGTTACCTCTATGGTGTTACCTTTGTGGTAATTTTACCTTCATGGTGTTACCTTCATGGTGTTACCTTTGTGGTATTCTTCCCTCATGGATCATGAAGGTTTCGGGCGCAACAGAATCACATGGGTGGATGTGCCCACTTGGCTTTTTTTCATTATCAATGATCAATCTGGGATCAATACGACGATAAATGCCAGTCTCCATGGATTGATTCACAGAAATAGACAAAGCAGAAGAAAATTCCTGGAACCACAAAAGTGGATCGTCATAGGTTGATTATAATTAATTTAATTAATTGACAAGAATGACCTTTTGGGTGTTCTTTCTTCGTTGATATTCTTGATCATGTTCTGATTTGATTCGTCGTTGCATCGCAGAATCCAAGTGTACACTTCCTCTAGCGGTGATCCACATGTGCACCTCGTATCTCTGGACGTCACCAAAGGAGTCTATAGGTGATAGCGTGGAGAAACATTGTCTTGTGTTGTCCTCCTTAGATCATCTTGATCTGATGAAAGAGGATCTCTCTCGGTCTTGAGAGTGTTCTTGGAGGAAGAGGTTCTTTCGGCCTTGAAATAATTCTCCAGAATTGTTGTGCACAACAATTATCTTGTTCGGAAAAGAGTTGAGGTTGTGAAGATATTTGTAATCGGTCTTGAGGTTGTAGAGTTATGACAATAAATAAAGGCATTGCGGGTTTTATTTATTTCATTGAATCTTATTGAAAACCCCATGTCGAATAATTAATTCCTTGACATGCGCCCACGCTGATTATAATAAATATCATTTAATAAAACAATATTATATCCTCAAAATCCCAATTGGAAAACTAAACGGCGTGTAATCATTAATACACGGCGTGTACTTGTTTTCCATAAAACTACACGACGTGTAATCATTAATACATGGCGTGTACTTGTTTTTCATTTCCTTTCCAAAATGAAAACTACACGGCGTGTAATCATTAATACACGGCGTGTACTTGTTTTTCCAGGAAAAAATACACAGTGTGTATATCTTGTTTTTCATTTCCTTCTTCCTCCATCATTAAAACGATTTAGGCTTCCTTGAATAATTATTAAACCACGTACGGTAATAATCTTTATTCTACTTGAGAAACTTGGATACACTTAGTGTGTGACCCTCTAGGCCTCTTTCTCGTTGGCATTAGGCGGTCTTGCCTAAAGTCCAAGATTACTGTCTAGAAACGGGTCAAGGCACCCAAGAGAAAGAAGTTGACGTCGCATTGACATGTCACCTTATACGAATTCTTACTATGTAATTTAATCCCTTTGTATCAATATTTCATCAAGTAGGTTTCGTGGCCATGGAATTTGCTCGACAGTTCTATTTCAATCAAAGGGCCTGATATATCTACTTCCATAAATATGGAAGGAACAAATCCTTCCTCGACTTATCCATTAACAACATGTCATTCGTGACGCACCCAACGTACCTTACTTCCTGCCAACTGTCTTCGTAACGGTTTTCGTCAGCAAATCTAAGTGTGTGAGTCATGACATGACTTAATGATAATCTTCCAGTCTAAGGACGATTACACACACTCGCAGATAGCAATATTCGATGACACCAAAACATGAGAAATTACTACTGGCGGGTCTGTTCTCATAATCTTCCATCTTGAAGATTACCAAGTGCGAACTCCATGAGAGAGAGTCTCGTCTTCTTATGAGTACTCGCACATGATGGTCTGTATACTATGTGTCCTATCATAGTATGTCATCCAACTGTAAAACTTTATTTAAGAATATTTGTTATAGCATTTCAAGGTTGTCGTCATAGAGGGGATCTACCATGACCTTATTAATGCAACAAATATTCCAGGACATTATTATATTATAGTCATGTAGAACAATAAACAATATATAATAAGTGAACATTCATGTAATCAAATTACAAAATAGTTGGTTCTCAAGACACCAACCCTAACAAACTCCCACTTGTACAAGATCCAACTGCCTACGAATTTTAGTCTACTAAACCTCACGTGATGATCATGTTTCTGTTGAGTCAAGGCTTTAGTAAAGGGGTATACCACATTTTCTTCCATGGAAATATTGCTCCCGCAACTTCACCTCTCTAAGAAAAATCCCTCAAGAGATTATACTTCCTAAGTATGTGTTTTGTCCACTGATGTGACCTTGGCTCTTTTTCAAGTGCCACCACTGCAGTATTATCACAATAGAGTGTGATAAGATCTTTACTGCTAGGTACTACATCCAGCTCTTGGACGAAGTTTCACATCCATACTGCTTCTTTAGCTGCCTCAGAAACTACGATATACTCGAATTCTGCTGTAGAATCTGCCACCACACTTTTCTTTGAGATCTTCCAGCTCACTGCACCTCCATTAAAACTGAAGATGTAACCATTCTGTGACTTCATGTCATCTTGATCAGTCTGGAAACTGGTATCTACATGTCCTCTGATGACTAGTTCCTCATCTCCTCCATAAACCAAGAACATATCCTTAGTACGCCTTGGATACTTAAGGATAGTCTTTACTTCCATCCAATGGCGGTCTCATGGATTAGCTTGATATCTACCCACCGCGCTTAATGTGTAAGCAACATCTAGCCTTGTACATAGAATAACATACATGACTGACCCAATCGCGGATGCGTAAGGGATCCTTGCCATTTTCTTTCTTTCCTCATGTGTATGAGGACACATTTTCTTGGAAAGTTGAATGACATGTGACACTGGAAACAATACCCTCTTGGATTTTTCCATACTGAATCTATTCAGTATCTTGTCAATGTATGTACTTTGACTCAGGACCAACATTCTCTTGTATCTATCACAATGGATCTTGATCCCAAGAATATATGTTGCCTCACCCAAGTCTTTCATGGAGAAGCATTTATCTAACCATTCCTTAACTGACTGTAAGATAGGTACTTCATTTCCAATTAGTAATATGTCATCAACATATACTATTAGGAAAACGACTTCACTTCCATTAAACCTCTTGTAGACACAAGGCTCACATTCGTTCTTAACAAAGAAAAATTCGGTTACAGCTTCATCAAAATGAATGTTCCATGACCATGATGCTTGATTTAATACATAAATGTATTTATGCAACTTGCATACCTTGTTGGAATCCTTTGGAGTCACAAACCCTTTAGGTTGTGTCATGTAGACATCTTCCTGGAGGTTCCTGTTAAGGAATTCTGTTTTGACATCCATTTTCCAAATTTCATAGTTATGGTAAGTGGCAATGGCCAATAGGATTCTGATGGATTTCAGCATCACAACCGGTGAAAAGGTTTCATCATAGTCAATTCCTTGACGTTGTCTAAAACCTTTAGCAACCAGTCGTTCCTTATAGGTGCTGACGTGCCCCTCCATGTCCAGTTTCTTCTTGAATACCCATTTATTACCAATAGGCTTTACATCAACTGGAGGATCTACCAAAATCAAGACTTGGTTTTGGTACATGGAATCCATTTTAGAATTCATGGCTTCTTTCCACTTAGCAACGCCTGTGCCTTAAACTACTTCCTTGTAGGTAAGAGGATCATCATTGTAAACCAATAATGAGTCACCATCCTCAGTGACAAGAAAACCATATCGTTCTGGTTCTCTCACCTCTCTCGTGCTCCTACGCAGTTCTTGTGTCTCGGGAATAGATTGTTCTTCCACAGGGTTTTGTGGAATCTGTTCTTGTACCAACTCTTGTGTATCTTGAGCCTTGACTTCATCGAATTCTATCTCTCTCCCACTATCTCTTTTGGAGATGTTCTCCCTCTCATGGAATATGGCGTGTCTTGGCACTGTAACCTTTTTGTCTGAGGAGTTGTATAGGTAATATCCCCTTGTTTCCTTGGGATATCATATAATGATACACTTTGTGCCTAGGGGTTCAAGTTTGTTACCTGAAGAGGCCTTAACAAATGCTTCGCTACCCCACACATGTAAATTTGATAACATGGCTTTGCGTTCACTCCATAACTCGTATGGAATTCAATTTATCGATTTAGTTGGTACTTGGTTTAGTATGTGTGATGTTTTTTTTAATTCATATCCCCAAAAGGATAATGGAAGACTCGCATGACTCATCATTGATCTCACCATGTCCAACAAGGTGTGGTTCCTCCTTTCACTTACACCATTCCACTGAGGTGTGTAAGGAGGAGTGAGTTGAGATAGAATCCCAAACTCCCGTAAGAAATCAATGAAGTCCTGATTAAGATATTCTCCTACTCTGTCTGAGCAGAGTTTATTAATCTTCTTACCAAGCTACTTCTCAAATTCATTCTTGTATTCTTTGAACCGATAAAAAGAATCTGACTTATACCTCATTAAGTAAATATATCAATATCTACTAAAATCATCAGTAAAAGTTAGGAAGTATGATAACCAACCCCTTGCTTCAACTATAAATGGTCCACAAACATCTGTGTGAAATAATTCTAGAAGATCTTTATCCCTTTCACCTTTCCCACTAAATGGGGCTTTGGTCATTTTTCCTTGTAGACACGCATGACATACACAAAGTGGTTTTAGTTCGAAAGAATATAAATACCCATCTTGATGTAATTTTGTCAAACATTTCTCATTAACATGACCTAGCTGGTGATGAAAAAGTTGGGTGTGGTATGAGTCATGTGAATTAACTTTGTCATCGATTTCCATTACTTGATTTGTGTAGTCTAACACATAAAGGTCGTTATATAAATGTGCCCTACCAAAACAAATTCTATCTTTATAAAAGTAGCAACATCCACTTCCAATCTTGAAGATAAATCCATCAGTATCTAATATGGATACCAAAATAATGTTTTTGGTTCCAGATGGTACATAATAACATCCTTTTAAAACCAAGACCATCCCAGTAGGCAATGTGAGGTGGTAGTCCCGACAGCTACAGCAGCAAGTCTGGCTCTGTTGGCTGCTCATAGATCTACCTCCCCTCGATCAATCTTCTGGAATCTACTTGGTTCTTGTATTTGGATAAATATGTGAGAACCAAAAGCTGTATCTAATACCCAATTTGTAGAAATAGATAGATTGCATTTGATGAAAAACGCACCTAAAGCTTCCCCTTGCTTCCTTGGCTGGGTGCAGTTTTTCTTCCAGTGGCCCTTCTTGCCACATGCAAAACAAACAGCATCATGTTCTCTTGCCTCCCCTTTGATCTTCCTTTTATTGGAAGGCCTTGAAGAATTTTTGGAGTTAAATCTATTCACCTTCCCTTTCCTTTTATTTACCATAAGTACATAAGGTTTTTCATGCTTCATCTCATTGTCCACTTGGAGAATAAGGATAAGAAGATCTGATAGAGACTTCTCAATGTTGTTCATGTTGAAGTTCACAACAAAGTTTGAGAAGCTCTAGGGGAGTGATGCAAGAATGATATTGGTACCCAGTTCTTCCAGGAGTTTAAACCCTAGAACCTCCAAGCGCTCAATGTAGCCAATGAGCTTGACTACATGAGGCCCGACTGGGGCACCCTCTCCAAGCTTGCTCTGAAATAGAGCCTTGGAGATCTCAAACCTTTCCTGTCTTTCTCTCTCCTGGTATAGACCACGGAAGTGATCAATCATGCTATAGGAATCCATGTCCTCATGAGAATTCATGAGCTCACTTGACATTGATGATAACATCAAACATTAAACATCGAGTGCATCGCTCAAATTTTGATCATAGACCAAAAAATCTTCATCACTCACCCCTTGGGTAGGAGAATCATAAAGTGAGGACTCCAGCACATAATACTTTCGTTCATGGCATAGGATAACCCAAAGGTGCCTAACCATTCTTGAAAGTTACTTCTGGTGAGGATATTGTCTTTGTCCAGAATTGATTGTAGAGAAAAGGTGGTTGACAAGTTGGTCATATTGATTCTACAAATTAGAAGAGAAGATTTATAAGTACTTTCTTGATTGCATTTTATAAATGAATTTATTAATTCTCCCACTATTTTATCAAGTCCCAATGGCCCTCACCATTGAACCCAGAATGTCTAGTTGCTTTGACATTATAGTGGCAAGGATCCATATTCCCCTTCGCATAACCCCAACAAGGGTTGGTCAAGCTATTTGAAGGTATTTAGGTAGTCAGGTCTTTTCCAACTGTGAGCTTATAGTTCCTTGATCTGTTGGGTGGACTCCCCAATATTGAGATCCTGACTTGGATTTCCTCAACTCTTTCCTCCAATATTACATCAAGTCTAGCAAGGGATACTCCTCTTGATGTAATATGGTTAAGTCAATCTGAAACCTTTCATAAGGTCTTACTTTATAAAATTAATTGTCCCAACAAGGGTTGGTCAAACACATAGTTTTATTGAGTCTTGCCCTTAATCAGGTAACGGAAGGCTTGGTCTGACTTAATATGGTATTGAGGGATTTTAATCCTTTATGCATAGTTTCTCATTATCACATGCTTGTTAATATTAAGTGATGCTTTCTTAAGTGATTAACCATGTTCCGATAATGTTTATGCATAGTCCGTTTTTTATTTTTTTCCATCTTTTCATGCTTGTTCATTTTATTAACTATGTGATCGCAACAACACATACATAATAAATAAACCATAAAATCAGACATAAATAAAATAAGATGGCATGATCATTATATTTTATTGGTTAACTTATCTAGTGGTTTGATAAGCTAACCTTGACCTAGGTAAAAACACCTTGAACCGATGGTTTGCGTTTTGCAGATCCCACCTGTCCACCTTTGTATCTTCTTGGGTTGGTTTCGCCTCAACTTCGGGTTTCGAATCATCACCTCCGGCTTGGGAGATCCTCCATTACATGGGGTTTACATTAAAGAAACCACGGGCACACAGGCCCTACATTTTATTGGGAGAAGGATTGCAAGCCAACGAATTTAAATTAAACAAATTTAAATGAAACCAAACACACATACAAAAGGGTCTTTGGTCTAGCTCGTGATCATCCATAATATGAAACGACATTTACGCATATTTAGAATTCAAATTCTTTTAATCGTTCTATTATTTAAGATAATTCGCGATTGAAATTAATTAATTATGATCTTATAATTAATAAATTCTTTATCTTAAATCCCTTTATTAATTTCCTTGAGATTCTTCTCATCCATATTCCTTGTACAGGTATTTGTACTTTTGGAGGAAACCTGGTGAAATTCCGTTTCTGGAAAGTACACAGCTTGTAGTTTATATTTACATGACGTGTATTTCTTTTCACCCTTTATCCAAAGTACACATCGAGGATTTGGCGTGTTTTCTCTAATTTGTAAATTTTGGAGTACACGGTGTGTAGATTAATCTAACACGGCGTGTACTTGTTATGCGGTTACCGGCCTGGCAATCCCGTGTACGCGGAACACGGCTTCTCCTTGTACACGGTTTCACTTGGACCGGATCAGACTACACGGCGTGTTGATTCAACATACACGTCGTCTATTCCTATTCCCATGTTTCGTTCATTTCTGGTCAACATGGGGTAATAAATACTTAGATATAATCAATTCACACGGCGTGGTTTGGAGGACCAATATCGGTTCATTGAACCTAAGTACATGACGTATAGATTTCACTACACACCGTGTATTCTTGTGTTGTACGGACAGAAAGAGCGGCTCCTCTAGATGAGATCCTCATTTTTAATTTAATCAAAATTAAAATTAAAAGTTCATTTCTATGATGTGAATCGAGAAACGAAGGAGGAAGAACAGATCTCATTCATTCAATTTTATAGAACGATTTATCTTGAATTGAATCGAATATAAATGCGTAAATTATCAACAAAAATTAAATAATTATAATCAATGGTGTAACCTCCCTCTGGTACCAATTGAAGGTTTCGGGCGTAGTGGAATCGCATGGGTGGATGTTCCCACTTGGATTTTTTTCATTAGAAATGATCAATACGGGATCAATATGACGATAAACGCCAGTCTCCACAGATTGATTCACAGAAATAGACAAAGAAGAAGAAAAGTCTCGGAACCACAAAAGTGGAACGTCACAGGTTGATTATAATTAATTTAATTAATTGACAAGAAGTACCTTTTGGGTGTTCTTTCTTCGTTGATATTCTTGATCATGTTCCGATGTGATTCGTTATTGCATCACAGAATCCAAGTGTAGACTTCCTCTAGTGTCGATCTACATGTGTACCTCATATCTATAGACGTCACCAAAGGAGTCTTCGGTTGCTAGCGTGGAGAAACCTTTGCTTGCATTGTCCGCCTTAGATCATCTTGATCCGATGAAAGAGGATCTCTCTCGGTCTTGAGAGCGTTCTTGGAGGAAGAGGTTCTTTTGGCCTTGAAAGAATTCTCCAGAATTGTTGTGCACAATGATTCTCTTGTTCGGAAAAGAGTTGGGGTTGTGAGGATATTTATAATCGGGTTTGAGGTTGTAGAGTTATGATAATAAATAAATGCATTATACATTTTATTTATTTCATTGACTCTTATTAAAAACCCCATGTCGAATAATTAATTCCTTGACATGCGCCCACACTGATTATAATAAATATCATTTAATAAAACAATATTATATCCTCAAAATCCCGACTGTAAAACTACACGGCGTGTAATCATTAATACACGGCGTGTACTTGTTTTTCATTTCCTTTCCAAAATGAAAACTACATGGCGTGTAATCATTAATACACAGTGTGTACTTGTTTTTCCATAAAAAACTACACGGTGTGTATATCTTGTTTTTCATTTCCTTCTTCCTCCATCATTAAAACAATTTAGGCTTCCTTGAATAATTATTAAACCACGTACGGGAATAATCTTTATTCTACTTGGCATACTTGGATACATTTAGTGTGTGACCCTTTAGGCCTCTTTCTCGTTGGCATTAGGCGATCTTGCCTAAAGTCCAAGATTACTATCTAGAAATGGGTCAAGGCACCCAAGAGAAAGAATTTGACGCCGCATTGACATGGAACCTCATACGAACGCTTACTGTGTAATTTAATCCCTTTGTATCAATATCTCATCAAGAAGGTTTCATGGCAGTGTCATAAACCTATATGCTTGATCTGTCATTCTTTGACTTCCGGAAATAAACTCGTCGTGTCACCATGGTCATGAAATTTGTTCGACAGTTCTATTTCAATCAAAGGGCCTGATATATCTACTTCCATAAATATGAAAGGGAAAAATCCATCCTCGACTTATCCATTAACAAGATATCATTTGTGATGCACCCAACGTACCCTACTTCCCACCAACTGTCTTCGTGACGTTTTTCGTCATCCAATCTAAGTGTACGAGTCATGACATGACTTAATGATAATCTTCCAGTTTAAGGACCATTACACACGCTCACAGATAGCAATATCCGATGACACCAAAACATGCGGAATTACTACTGGTGGGTATGTTCACATAATCTCCCATCTTGGAGATTACCAAGTGCAAAATCCATGAGAGAGAGTCTTGTCTTCTTACGAGTACTCCCACATGACGGTCTGTATACTATGTGTCTTATCATAGTATTTCATCCAACCATAGAACTTTATTTAAGAATATTTGTTATATCATTTCAAGTTTCTCATCATAGCAGGGATCTTCTATGACCTTATTAATGCAACAAATATTCCAGGACATTATTATATTATATTCATGCAGAACAATGAACAATATATAATAAGTGAACATTCATGTAATCAAAGTAAAAAACAGTTGGTTCTCAAGACACCAACCCTAATAGATCAGTTGTACTAAATTCTTAAAAGTTGGAGCCTTATGTTTCCTCATGTATGATATGATTATATCTTGATAACTTAGGTATATGTATGGTCATATACCTAAGTAGAGTTGATGACTACTTTGTGTCTTGTGTTAGAGATCTTGATTTGTGGTTTATCCTTTGTGGAACTCTGGGAGACCTTCGGGGGTCTCGGGGTCCCTACTAAGTATTGTTATACTCACCCCTACACGGGTTACGCCTGCACCTTGTTGTTTCTTATGCAGACGAGGGATAGCGTTGATCGAGGCTAAGGGAGCCAGGACTAGACGGTGCTTAGAGGTGGACCATTTGATGTGACATTCTGCAGTGACTACTGATCATGAGTTGTACCTAACCTTCAGGTAGGATCCTCAGTGGACGATCTAGGAGTTGTTTTCTATTTTCAGTTGTACATGTACTTTTCAGTTGGGCTTGTATTCCAGCCCCTTTACTTTCAGTACACTTTTTACTATAGCATTTTACTTCATGGTTGCTTCTTATTGTGTTCTTAGATTGTGTGTTTTTATAGGTTTAAAGTCAATGCCTTCCCATTATATAGATACACCTTTTCAATGCTAGTCACCAACCCCTGGCCTATGGAAGGCGGTCTTGGGGTAGTCATGGCATGGGCCCCAGGGGACGGTTCATGACAAATTGAAGTTACAAATGATTAAATAACAGATAAGAGGGGGTGTGAATCCGTTGTTTCCTTTTTACAAATTTCAACTTTAGTAAATATACCCTTGAAACTTTTTAAAGTTGTTTTCTTAGCAACTTTTAGAAAAACTCAAGTGCATACAAAAATATAGAAGTAAACAAGGAACACACGATTAAAAAGGTTCATCCTCGATGTAAGAACCAACATTCATTCCATATCCACTCTCATGGGTCTATAGAAATTCACTATTATGAAGAAGTGAATAAAACTTGTGTGAAATACCATTATACACCTTATATCTCCTGATAGGAATGATTATACTAACTCTTGACAGTTTATAAGATTTTTATCACAATAATTTTAGCCATAAAAAATATGTAACTTGTTCAAACTGCTCCACCAAAGTCCTCTCTACAATCTCAGTCGGATCTTCCTCCATCCGATTTGTCAGTGTCTGGTGGATTTAGTATGATAATCTCAGTCTGATGGACCAATTCATAATTTGTTCAATTATAAACATTTCTGATCTGCGTGTATAAAAAATCTATGCTTCTCAAAAAACTTCTCAAAAACTGAGAGCAATACCCTCGGTCTGATTCTCTTTGTCTGGTAGTCCGAACATCACTCTGTCTGATCTTCATATCAGAATCCTTTGCTCGGAAATTATTCTTCAACATGAAACAACTTCAATTTCCAAAATCACTTATGAAAAAATTTCTATAGATTATCAAATTTTTTCATAGGTGAAAAGTGTCAAGTACCATTGTACTTTGCACCTCTATTTATAGGTGGTCTATAAATAGTAAAGGTGGGAAACTGAAATATTTTTCTCACTCACCCAAATTATAATTTTCTGAATTTCACTCACATTTGAACTTCATATTTAACCACTTTAAACCTTATCATCACTTTTGGTCTCTTATCTAAAGTTATTTAATTATCCAAAATATATCAATTCTCAACATTACTTGATTGATAACTTTTTAAATTCTCTATTTGGAAATTGATAATCTAGAACATCTCAGTTCAGGACTCTATTCATCATTCTTATTCTCTTGAACCAATTGAAATAACTCACATATTTAACTCTTGACTCATTGAAAAAAAACAACTCGAACTAATAAAGACAAATATATGTGAAATCTCACTTTTATTCTCCAAACCAACTGAAAAATGGTTGACAACATCATTGTAACTTCTAAAGACTTCAAATATCTGCAACATCTATCAGGTAACAACTTCAAATTTTCTAAAATTTTATTCATATAAAGACTCTGAACTCTTTTACTTATTTATTCATAAGTCTTGAGAAACTCTCTTCATCTGATCAAATTGTGTTTGGTGTAACTCTATATCCAATTACTTATCGGTTCCAAAAACTCATCTGATGGATCAGTGTCAACAAATCATCTAATGGATTGATGTTAACAACTTGGATAAAAACTTATCATTGTAAGAACTCAATAACTAACCCAAGTGTGATCATATCAATCCAATAGAAAACTCAAACTCTTTAAAAAAATATACATCCGATCAAATTTTGTGGTGAAACAACTTCATACTTCTTCATATTTTGTATTCAAAGAAAAAATAATCTCCTACTTTGTGATTTCTTAGTAATTCAAATATGATATCTTCAACTTCAAATTTATTTTACATGTGAAACACTGCAACAACTCAGAACTCAAAAAACGCAAAGCCAATTTGATTTATGACTGGTCAGGTGTATCTAGTGTCCTGTATCCAATTAACCACATCCAATCAACAACTCTGAATTTCTTTAAACTTCATAAAATTAAAACTTTCAGTCTTCTAAGAACTTCTGCGTCTGTTTCGACTTGATATGATGATTTTTGTATGGAAAACCTATAACTGGAGAACTGCAACTTCTACCTTTCTTCAACAGCTTATATCAAGAGATTTTTCATCATGTTGAGAACTTTAAAGAATAGAAAAGCATTGTCTAAATTATTTTTGGAAAGTTATACAAATTCCCATCAATAAATTTCAACCTAAATTCTTTTAAACAACTTCTAAATTTAAATAAAAACTCACTCTGATGGACTAATTCTGATGTAGCGTCTGATCGCCAACTTTGTAAAAAAAATATTCAATTGGATTATAATTAACTCTCAAAAAACAAGTTATAAACTTCCAGCAACACATATTTCACCTGATTTACAAAAACATTATTTTACAAAAATTTAGTTGTCAATTAAAAAACTTTTCTAAAAACAATATCACAAAATATCTTCAATATTGTTTATGAGGATCCCAAGAGTGATACCTATACCTTTTTCATGACTTAGTAGATCCCAAGAGGTATTCCTCCACTTATGTATTGGCCTCTAGAATCCCAAGTGGGATTCTTCTCATGTGTATTGACCTAGGGAACCCCATTGGGTTCCCTGGAGGTTCACTGACCTTGAGCTAGTGCATTATGGGCTTGGGTGGAGATGGTAGCAAGTGTAACCTTAGAAACCATACTGAAAATGTGATTTTGAGAGGTTGTGGCAGTAGTCACTACTAAAAAATTGGCCTTTAATAGTGTTGGCCATTATTAGTGCTAGAAAAAAGTGGTGATAAAGGTACCCTTTATTAATGCTAAAACAAGCATTGATAATGGGTACCTTTTATCAGCACTTTTTTCTAGCACTTATAAAAGACACCCTTTATCAGTGCATTTTTTAGCACTAATAAAAGGAAACTTTTATCAGTATATTTTTTTAGAACTGATAAAGGGTGTCCTTTATTAGTGCTTTATGTTTAGCGGTGATAAAGAAAACTCTTTATCAGTGCTTTATTTTTAGTGCTCATAAAGGAATCTTTTATCAATGCTTGTTTGGCGCTGATAAAAGTATGAATAAAATGAAACAATTAAATAAATATTGATAGAAATGAATAAATTGATTATACTATATATAAATTATAAATAGTATATATTAAATATATAGATATATGTAAAATAAAAATTAAACAAATAAAAATTTAAAATAATTAAATTGAGAAAAATATTAAACATTTTAGTAATTAAATAATTACTGATAATGTTAATAAATAGTATATATTAAATATATAGATATATGTGAATTTATATAAATATGATTTATATAATATAAAATATTATTTATGATTTACATTAAATAGTAATATATTTAGTGAAAAATGGTTTATAATTAAAAATTAATATGAAATAAAAATAATGACTGATTTCATCGAGTAATGGACATAATTGAATGTCGTTTTATTTTTCAATGGGGCTCAGGGGGGTTGAACTATTTTCATAGGCTCATGGGCATGTTTTTTTGGGGGTCTTTACACATCATTTTTCAGTTTGGTGGTGTTTCATGTGCCACTTGTAATATGTCACTCTGCACTTTTATTTTCTTTAATAATTTTTTTAAGAATGAGCACGCTTAGATCCTAAACCTTTATGGATATACGTAATTAATGCATTTTTATATATATATGCACACACAAAAATATTTTTTGGGGAATTTAATCAATTTATATTATTTATTTTATATATATTTATTTAATATTTTTTAATATTTTCAATATATATTCATCTTTATTTTAATATATATTCATTTTTTAATGATTAATATAAATCAAACTTATCCAAATTTTCAATATTGTACTCATTTTTAATTAATCAATTTGACACATTTTTAACATGTATGCACTTAAGATTAAATATTAATTAATAATGTTGAAAAAATATCTGTAAAAAAATATTTATAAATGTATATTTACTATTTTTAAATCATGTTTTATATTCAATCAAGTATTTATATTTTTAAAATATAATATAAAACAAGCACATGAGCCTCAACCCGGTTGGTGAGGACTCAATAGGTGTATCCAACAGACCCGAGATCAAATCTGGGTGGAGCTGTATTTCTGAGGGTACTGTAGAGGCATTGTAGCAGTACTGTAGCAGGTATTGTTCGGTACTGTAGCAGTATTATAGCAGGTGATGTAGCAAGCACTGTTCGGTACTGTAGCAGGTACTGTTCGGTACTGTAGCAGTTGGAACTATTCATCCATCTGGGCCTTTGGGCCACCGGTTTGGTCCTCGGGTCCTTCAAGGCTTTCGGGCCACCCAAGGCCTTCGGGCCAGTTGATTCTCAAGGCCTTCGAACCACCTTAAGGCCTTTGGGACACCCCAAGTCCTTCGGGCCACATGAAATAAAGATGTATCAGTCAGACTACATGGGACAGGGCTTCATAGGAGGATTCAGGGCATGCGCATTCACTGGAGTAGAGCTAACCGGAATTAGAAGAACGAGAGGGTATGGCTTTTCCATCGGTACCAGGCCTATGCAGCTTTGTATAGGACAGCTAGCCGACTATCCCTATGAAGGTGAAGTTCTTATATTATGACATATGCTGGGGAGGAGCAGTTCCAAGTTGTCTGTCTGGGTGATTCCTCTAAGACCTACGGGTCATGTAATTGTCTCTAATCCTTCGGGCCTTGTAAGGGTTCCACCTTACCCCTTGAAATGTGGATTATCAAAAAAAATGAAGGCCTTTGGGCCATTCCGACCAATATAAAACAATAACAAATTTTTGCTTGTTATTATTAAGTTGATTTAATTTTATCAAAATATATTTTTATATTTCAAATAAGAAAATTTATTATTTTATGCCTCTACAATAAATAAAATTTATTATCATTTGATTTTTATTATTGATAGTAAGTTTTAAATAATTCAAACTATCATGTCATGTGTGCAAAGTGAAAATAAAATCATGAATGTCATTTTTAATATAAGATATGGACATCATCTTAACTCGTGAAATAACAAGCATGCACTAGTTTTATTATTCATGTACATGTATGTGTTTTTAATGAATCATCCATTTATGCCATCATCTTATTATGCATGCACTAGTTTTATTATTCATATTGTTGTGAGGTATAATAGGCTTCCAATGCCTATATTCCATGGCATCTACCTCTTTTCAATCACTAACTTTTAAAACCTTCATCCATATAGTGGTCGGTATTGTCATTAGTTTGGAATATTCCATCGAAAATCACTTGGGAACCTCTTTTTCATATTTTTATTGAGAAATTAATTTTCTATGATTTCCTTGATTCGCCTGTAAACCAAGGAAAATGTTTCACCAATCATAAACATCTTGATATCATACCTCATATGATCCACACACAAAAATTTCATTGTTCTTTGTCCAATCCTCAAATATTATGTTTTCAACATATATGAGTACCCACATACTTTGATCGTTCTCCTTCTTTATGTAGAGGGTGTGATCAACTCTACCTCTCTAAAAACCAAGTTTTCTTAGGTATTGATCCAACCATAATTACAAAGTCCTCGGTGATTCCTTTATCTTATACAAATAATTCTTTAACTAGAAAACATTTCTCTCATTTTCATCCATAATAAACCCATAAGGTTTCTCAATGTATACTCCCCCCTTAATAATTCCACTGAGGAACATAGATTTGACATCCATTTGGAATAATTTTAACTACATTTACACTGAAATAGCCAAAAAAATCAAATAGTTTCCCATGTCACATTGTTCTTACTCAGGTCAAGCTCCTTGTGCATATATTTTATCCAATTATTATCCTTGTCACGACTCTTCAAATTATTTAGGCTCTACTTAGAAAAAAATGAGGTTTTTTATAAAGTCGTACTCCTTCGAGTTTTCACCAAAACTATCTGATCACTAATGACATTTTATTCATTGATTTTATCCTTACTTGTATTTATTTCATTTGATAATACCTCTTCATTTTCCTCACCATAAATGTCTTATTTTGAGTCTACCTCAGCCTCGTGTGCTCCCTCATATGCTACTCAATTCAACATTAATTTCCTCTGATGTTTCATTATTATTTTAATTATTAACAATATCCTTGTTATAATTAGTAAAAAATATCTATCAATTTTATCTTATCATCATAAAAACATATCAAACCACCATTTTTAAGTCATTATTTAATTGTCTCATTATATAATATGATCAATTTTTCACTACCACAAATCAATTTCCTCTTTCAACAATGTTTTCATAGTAAAATCATTATCCATAGAATTAATGTATTATTTCATTATTATGTTTAATTTATTTCTTTTTAGTATTACTCATATAATAATTTTTTTCTTGTACAAGTGGATTCTTTTGCTCGATTTGGGTTGGTTTGTTCGAAGATTCTCATGATCATGAGGGATTGGAATTTGAGCCTAAAACTGAGATAATGACAACAAGGAAATGCGGCAAGAATGCATAAAACCATTAGAAAAAGGTGAATTCCTACTACTTATTTAATTAATTTTTTCATCATTTTATCTACTATTTGTAAGTTAATTTACTTATCATTTTTATCTAATACTTATTTAGTTTTTTTCAGAGATCTTTTGGGAAGCCATATTTTGATTTCATCTATCTGCAACAAGCCACAAAAGATATAAAATGATTATTTCTACCAATGTTACCATGTTTTCCATTTTCATTATCGTTCTTTATCAAACTTCCAACACTGCATATTGATTCAATGTTATTAGCTAAAAAACCTTTCTTGTTATTGAAATCCAAAATATTAGAGGAATCCCATGTGCCCATTTTAGTGACTTCTTGTGATATAATGGGCACATGAGCTTCCTCTGCCCTTCTGACTTTCTAAAATGAGAGAGGTTCTTCAGCTAAGAACATCGATTCAATATTCAATGTTGTCAGTTCAACATAGAAAGATAATGGAAACGTGGTAACATTGGAATTTGGGATGTTTTTGAGACTTTGGGATGTGTAGGAATTAGACACACCTCAATCCAACACACGTGTGACTGGTATGACTCTAAGTGCTTCTTTTTATTTAAAATTGACATTAATTTTAGTAAAAAGAACAACTGACATACTCAAAACTGAGAAAACATATTCCGACCATTTTGATACTTTAGAGAAGTGATCCATAAGTCATTTCGGATGTTTAGGAATCAGTTTCATCTCAATTTGATGCATGGTGTGATCGTTATGACTCAATATTTCCGTTATTAGTTTAAAATCGACAATTTTGTTTGAAAAATACCACTCACTAAAAATAGAGAAAATGGGATTTTCTTGATAATTTGGTAAATTGATTCATAAGTAATTTTTGTCATGTAGGAATCATTATCACATCAAATCAATACATGATGTGATGTGATCTGTATGATTCAAAGTGCGTATTTCCAGTTTAAAATGATATTTTAGTAAAAAAAAGTGACATACTCAAAACCATGAAAACACATTAATGTTGTTTTTATAATTTATTAAAATGTTCTATAAGTCATTTGAGATATGTAGGAATCAGATGCACCTCAATCTGATGCATAATGTGACCGGTATGACTCAATGTGTCTGTTATCAGTTTAAAATCAACAGTTTAGTTCAAAAAATGCCACTCACTGAAAATAGAGAAAACGCACTCATATTTTCTTGATAATTTAGGACATAGATTCATAATTCTTTTTTGACATCTATAGATAGATCTCACATCAAATCAATACATGATGTGATCGGTATGAGTCAAAGAGTGTGTTTCCAAATTAAAATGACATTTTAGTAAAAAAAGTAACATACTCAAAACTGATAAAACACATTTAGATTGTTTTGATACTTTAGTAAAATGATTCATAAGTCATTTTAGGCATTTATGAATCATCCCCACCTCAATATGATGCATGGTGTGATCGGTGTGACTCCAAGTGTGTCTTTTTATTTAAAATTGACATAAATTTTTGTAAAAATAAAAACTGACCTACTCAGAACTAAGAAAACACATTCATATTGTTTTTATAATTTATTTAAATGATCAATAAGTCATTTTTTATGTATAGGAATCATCCTCACCTAAAACTGATACATGATGATCCCGATATGACTCAATGTGTCTGTTATCAGTTTAAAATTGACAGTTTAGTTCAAAAAATTTCGCTCATTGAAAACTGAGCAAATGCACTCATATTTTATTGATAATTTATTACATAGATTAATAATTAATTTTTTATGTGTAGGAATCAGTCTCATGTCAAAATGATACACGATGTGATCGGTATGATTCAAAGTGTGTGTTTCTAGTTTAAAATGACATTTTAGTAAAAAAAATACAAGGGATGTACTCAAAATAGAGAAAACACATTTGGATTATTTTTATACTTTATTAAAACGATCCATATTACATTTGGGAAATCTAGGAATTATCCTCACCTCAATACGATGCACGGTGTGATCGATATGCCTCCAAGTGTGTCTTTTTATTTAAAATTGACATCAATTTTAAAAAAGGACAAATGACCTACTCAAAACCGAGAAAAACATTCATATTATTTTTATACTTTATGAAAATGATTCTTAAGTCATTTGTGACATTTATTAATCATCCAAACCTCAATCTAATACATTATTTGTCTAGTATAACTCAATGTATCTGTTATCAGTTTAAAATTGACATTTTAGTTCAAAAAGTGTCACTCACTAAAAACCAAGAAAACACCCTCAGATTGTCTTTATAACTTAGGAAAAAGATTCATAAGTCATTTGTGACATGTATTAATTTTTATCACATTAACCCAACACATGATGTGATCGGTATGAGTCAAAGTGTGTGTTTCCATTTTAAAATGAAATTTTAGTAAAAAAGGAAAGTGACATTCTCAAAACTGAGAAAAAACATTCAGATTGTTTTGATACGTTAGAAAAATGATCTATAAGTCATTTTAGGCATGTAAGAATCATCCAAACCTCAATATGATTCATGGTGTGATCGTTATGATTCCAAGTGCATCTTTTCAATATATAACTATCATTTTCATTTAAAACGCGCATCACGTTGCCAAAAATCGAGCAAACGAGCCTAATTTTTTTTCTCATAATTATATATGATATTAATTAATTAATTTCCATATCATTTTTATCTTATAATTATTTAGTTAATTTTTAAATATATAATTCTTGAAGATGAATAAGAAATGGTGTGACGTGCAAGAATCAACCGTAACTCAATCTGATACACAGAGTTCCTTGTATGACTCAAAGTTTAGTTTAAAATTAACACTTTCTGTTAATTTATTTATTTATATTATTATTAACATAAAAAAATTATTATATAGGTTCTTTTTTTCTCGATCATGGGTTAGGATCAAAATACAAAGGAAAATTTCTATTTTTTAATATATGTAATAATTTGTACTTATGTAATTGTATAAACCAATGTTTGAAATTTCTATAATAGCATTTTTTTTATATTTGTGTTGTAAATTTTATATCATTTAAATTTTATTTTCGTACTTTTTTTTCTGATTTTGTGGTGTTGCGGTGTTGCGGTGTGCTGTTACAGCACACTGCACTAGTGCTGCAGTATGCTATTACAGCACACTATGGTATGCCCCTTTATTAATGCTTTTTTAGCATTAATAAAAGACTTGGGATTTTAATCTTACTCTAGTAATCATCTTCTCAATCAATGATAAAGTACATTTTTAGCATTGTTAAAGGCCTTTTTTGTAATAGTGAGTGATGAGTTTAGTTGTTCGTCCAACCTCACTCGTTTATTCATGCTTTCACTCAGTTACTGTTAATGTAGCTGTGATTTTTAGATATACTTCCTGGAACTCATCCTATGGTCCTGATGCGATGCAATGATATGATGGGGATTCCCAAAGTTAATTCCTATAATTCAGCTTATGAGCCTTATTTTTTTGAATTCTACCATTATCATAAGTCTCATTTGTCATTGGGATTCCTCCCTACATAGGGATTATAGAGGAGGTTGTCATGTTCATCTCAAAACCCCTCCTAGTTGGCGTCACCCAGTAGATGATTAGCTCGTTGGTAACTAGGTGATGCTAGAGGTTGATGGGTGGGTACATTTCCCCTAATAATGGGATTCTTGTTTCATTCGTGAGGATTGATGGTGATCTCTTTGGTCGATGCCTGGGATACTCCTCAAGAACAGGTGGACGCACCATTACTGCTTTGCCCAAACTTGTATTAGAATGTATTATTGAGATAGCTATTGAATGGATGAAGAGTTCGTATCTTAGATCCAAGGTATTATTCCTTACATATCATCTAAGGTTCATCACCCTTAGGGATTATCTAAGTTTCAATGTCATGATTACCTATGGATAGAGACCTAGGACTCAGACATCGAACTAGATTTACACACCAATTGAGTGGTATTACATATAGCTCTAAGCCTTGTTTATAGGATATACAATTGATGCCTATAATCCTTTATTATATAGTGGAGGTGAGTATGTGTGATCCTAGGTATCAGACTTGTATCCTTATGTGGGGATTTAGTTTTCTCAAATACATTTCTAGCACTGGACAAAGCAGGTATGGTCGATCAGGATCACAAACCCAAGGATTGACTAGATTACGCACTGATTGAGTGGTATGACATCCAAATAAATTCCTTGTTTATAGGATATCCAATTGATTGGGATCATGTACCCAAGGTTCAACTATGGATTTAATTATTTTATTTTATCCAGTTGTATCTCGACTAGGCTGAGCATATTACATGAGCATGCACTTATGACAGTAAGTTATAGGTTCACCATTGAGGGTGGACTACTAAGATTTATTTCTCACCCCTTGTATGTGTACCTCAGTGTGCATGCATTCCTTATGTCTACTTTCATGTTGATCTTGAATTCTTGATGGATAGTTTTAAGTCTAGGGTTGCATGATCGAGTGGATCCACTCTTGTGGATTTTTATAATCAGGTTGGAGCAGCTCAAAAAAGTATTTGGATACTGAGTATGTGGTTCAAATTAGATTATTAGAGGATCCTCATGTATTTATTTTATTTTACTTAATCTTTTATTTTTAGTCATCTTAGTGGCTGGTCATTTTATATGTATGACATGGTTGTTCATGCCTTTACTGAATTTCATTTATTACATCCTTGTTTATATTTATTGATTCCACGCTGATTATTTACTACTATGAATGAAATTTGGTTATTTATATTTTTTTTACTCAAATATGAGGGAATATTCTCCCCATTGACACACCCTAGGTCCTCGCTGCAAGTCGGAAACCTCTGGTATATAGGGAGGTGCACTTGAAGCATTGTCGCCAACTGGACTGATTATTGTTTATAGAGTAATTTAGACCAAGACATGAAAAATTGGTATCAAATAAGTTCCTTTACTATTGTTTTACTATTTGGGACATGGTATATAGGATTATTATGAATTTTTTGTAACCTATGATGGATGTCAGACTGATGCATCGAGAACACTTATTCCAGTAATAAGTCCTCATTTCCAGGGATATGGGATTGTTATTCTTGATATGTGATGTTACAGTTGTATATTATTTTCTATTTTAGATACGTGCATGTGATTTTGATTTTATGATTTATTATGGATTTCTAACTCCTAACCCATTAGTGAGAGACCAGTGATTGGTTTTGACTCTTGGTTGGAATAGGCAAGAGTCACTTATTCATGTATCATATTTTGTACATAGGTTTGACATGTTATATTCCTACTATTGTGTGATTTATATGATGATAACTGAGGAAAATATTTAAAGTTTCAATAATAATCTAAAAATCATTTTTCCCGTATAGGTTCTTGGTGGAATTATACTTAGTTGGACCATCATCTTTATATTCTTTAAGACAGGCTATGTGTACTATGTTATGATGTGACTTGGAAATGGTGACACCGATGTATTTCCTTCTACAAAAGAGGTGCAATGTCCCTAGTGGGACAGTAGGGCACATGGTTCCCAAATGTTAGACCCCTTATGGGGAGTTGTTACTTAGGTTCGGTTATTTAAAGTGTCATTGGCAACCTATGCGGTGTTTTCACACATATCTTGGAATGAAATTCTACTTAATCAAACCATGTGATTATTTTATGACACATGTCATTTGATATGATGTTGTGAGTGTAATTTTGACCCTCATAGGTCAACACTGGCAGCTAATGCCTTTCCAGTAGACCCTCTGTGGGTGTATCCTTTTCGGGTGTGGTTAATTAAAGATTCATAGAAACTAACATGGAGTTTCCCATCTAGATTACTATAATATTTTACTTAACTAACATTCATTTATGGTTATATAGTCGTGTCGTTTAGGTTAATATCGATAGGTTCCTGAACGTTTATAGTGAACTAGAACCTCGATGGGGTAATACCATATACAGATTCCCAGTGAGGACTGGTTCGTTATCTTCTTTTTTAACACCATGACCCTCTGGGGATCACTCCCTTATGATGATTCTCAGATAGGATCAAGGTTCGGTGGGCCAATTCTTGGAACATTAAAAATGGTTAGCAATTGAATGGGTTTATAATTACAACTTAAAGGGTGTTTTCCTCTATAACTTGGAATTTATAACCTGTATAATTGAACCCATGTTGATAGGTTTTGACCCTAGTAGGTCGATGATATCTTACCTCCCTTATAGAGGGTTTGTGGGTGTGTTAGATGTTGTGTGATGGGAAATCATGGAATAAATTGTGGCACAAGTGAGGTGCCTATTTTTTGAAGAGGAGTTCACAGGGATCTCTTGGTGTGTCAAGACTGACATGTCATGGAGCATGGTCATATTGGACTTAATGATGTGTGACTCATGGAAGTGTGAGTTGAGTGGTATGATCGGGTAGTATATGACTTTGTACCCGCTATGTTGGGTGGGATAAGAATGGTACGCATCGGTTGTGCATGGTAACTGTTTAAATTATTAATTGATGAGCAGCTATGTGCGAGCCAAGGATCAATGGTTTCAAAGAAATGTTGTGGTCATGGTCACTTGGGAGTTGTGATGAAATGGTAAATGTATCTCTATGGTATAGAAGACATCATGAATGGATCAGGTGTGGTGGAACGGCCAATATGGCTCAATCCTAGTCAGGTACTGGTAGGATGGTGAGTGTGGCTCATTAGGAGCGACACACCTTGAGTGTGGACCTATTAAGTTTGCACTCAAGGGGCGATATAAGGTAATCCATATTGTTGGGATTTCACCGTTGGCTATTTGAGGGTGGTGACCCTCATTATGAGTTAAAATTTTGTGATTTTTCATAGAAACTATTATCGATAAGCGGGAATGGATCATGTATTAATGTTGTGGGTTGGTTCTCAAGAATGAGTAGTTTTGGCCATGTCATTCATTGCATTTGGTGATGGTGGAGTGTGGGATGTGGAACTTGGATTTCAGTTTTGGGGCGATGATAAGGATACTCCTATGGTGGGAACTATTAGATAAGTCGCGGTTGAACATCTCTCGTGTTGGGAGAGTTGTGGAAATTGTGAGATTGATCATTGGATGGTCAAGATAACATAGGTGTACAAATGCTTGGGATGAGATCATAGTTATTAGTTGACCACCAAGGCTTCTTTGTGACTAGAAGGGTTATATTGGGGAGGTTGTAAAGTCCCATATTTTTATGAACTATGAAATTGATCAAAATTTTGAATTTTTACTTTTAGATGATCATGAGAGGTAAAATGGTATTTTACTCTAGTATATGATCTCAGATAATTTTTTTTGACCACTATGTTGGTCCTAGAATAGGTTTTTTACCCTAGGATGGGATTTTGGTGGAATCTTGAGCCATTTGAATTTTCAGAGAATAATTGATATTTAATATTTAATTAATTAAATATTAATTTATTTGTGAGTGTTTTTTTGATGATATCTTTTAAATAGAGTATCATATTGATATTTTTTTCTTCTCGGTTGATTTCAGAATGGGGTTTTTCTTAGTTAAGGCATAAACTCACATCGGGTACCGAGGCCAGACTCAGGTCCCTTTTTCTTTTTCTTCGTTTTCTTTTTCCCTTTTCTTTATACTCCTTCCCTAGCTTATCGTGTATTCCCCATATGTGAATTATCATTAACATGACCAAGATAGGATAAGGATATATAGAGGGGGGATAAGGGAGGTTTCATCATGGAGCTCGGGAGGACCTGGATCGTTGTGTGACGGCTATAGAATACGAATCAATGTGAACCTTCGAAGGATTTCACCCAAAGGTAGGTTCTTTTTAAGTTTTGTCATAAATCCCCATAGATTTACTTATTTCTAGTTTTAAACCCCTATAATTATTGTTAAGGACCTCATATAGATCAATCTATTCTTAATCAGGGGGAATGAGGGTTTCGGGAGATTCGAGGGGTTTCTCGTTTAGAAATCCCTACAAGATGAGTGGTTTCAGGAACACAAACTATGTATTATTTATATTTGGGGAAGATGGGTTTTTGAAAGTACATATCATGTAATTTTTAGTACACATCGTGTATTTGTATATGGTCATGTGGTCGGGTACTTGGGTAACTACCCCATGTAAGGGGTGCATGGTCGTGTAGTAGTATAAAACCAAACCCCAGGTGTGTCCAGGCTATGTAGTAGTACATAGATAGACTCCATATATTCCTTGTCCATGTAGTAGTATAGGGATATACCCCATGTGTTCCAGACCATGTAGAAGCACATGGCCAAACATGAGGTTTTGAAGTACATGTCGTGTTTTCAAGGTACCCACTGTGTATTATGCCCCTATTACCCATTTATGGGTTTTGGATGATTGTATGTCCCAAATTCATAATTGGATATAAGATTAGTTCATTTTGATTATTTTTTCACGTAGATCACGATGGTAGAACCCTTGGGTGATTTGAGGACTTCTAAGAGGCATTTTGGGGTGAAAAACTTACCGGAGAGGTTCTTTCTCCAATAAATGGATTTAGAGGTCTCCGAGGAGTGAGACTTGGGGTGAGACCTGGTGGAGGATCGTGAAAATGGTAGAAGTACATGGCATGGGATTTATAAGTTCCTCGGTTGGTGTAACTTGGGACAGTCCCTAGTCAGTGGGACAGAGATGCAACTTGAGGTAGTAGATAGGTTGGGTGTTCGAGCCGACCTAGAGTGGGACCTTGAACCAAGATGGTCTATGATCCATCTCTCAAGACCGATTTTTAAGTGGGTTTTCCCTTGATGGACAAGAGGCCATTTGTGTGTGACACTATTGGAAAGTGTGTTACCCCTGAGAGACGGGCTTGGCCCAAGAGCCTAGTGTGTGACTGAGGATCCCATGAGGGATGCCTTTTCTTAAGATCTGACCTAGAGGATCCCATATGGGATTCCTCCACATGCATACTATTTTTTGAGGATCCCAAGAGGGATGTCTCTGCACATGAGCCTCATCCCAGTTGGTGAGGTATCCTTAAGTGCATCCACGAGACCCAGGTTCAAGACCAGGTAGAGGCATATTTTCTGGTATTGTAGTAGTACTGTAGAAAATACTGTAGTAGGCACTATAGAAGTACTATACATTGTGTGGTACTGTAGCATAATTGTACATTGTGCAGGTACTGTAGCAGAATTGTACACTGTGCGGGGTACTGTAGCAATTATTGTAGCAGGTATTGTTCGGTACTGTAGCAGCTGGAACTATTCACCTTGGGCCATCGGTTTGGGCTTGGAGTCCTTAAGGATTTCGGACCACCCGGGCCTTCGGGTCAGTAGGGATTTTGGGCCACCTTTAAGGCCTTCGAGCCCCTCAAGGCCTTCGGGCCACATGCAGTTAACCTAGACAGACTCTACAAAAAATGAGCAGCCCTAGAAGAGGATTTAGAGCAGGTGCACTCACCAGAGTAGAGCCAAATGGATTTTCAGAATGAGAGGGTATGGCTATGTCATTGAGACCAGCATGTGCTTGCACGGGAATCCTATCTAGACGGCCATGTGAAGGTGGAGAGCTACTATCACTATGCAGATGCTTGGGAGGGGCAGTTCCTTGTAGATAGTTTGGTTAAATTCCCTAAGACCTTCGGGTCATGTAATCTATGAAGCCTACGGGCCTTGTAATCTTTAAGCCTATAGTCCTTGTAAGGGTTCCCCCTCATCCCTTGAAAGGGGGGTTATCAAAAATCAATAAAAAAAGGCCTTCGGGCCATTCGGGCCAAGAGGGATGTCTCTACCTTCATACTGACTTAGAGGATCCCAAGAGGGATGCCTCCGCTTATGTGTTGACCTCAAGGATCTCGAGTGGGATGTCTCTCCTGTGTATTGACCTAGGGAGAACCAGTGGGTGCCTTAGAGGTTAACTGAATCTGAACTAGTGCATTATGGGTTTGGGTAGAGATGGTAGCGTGTGTCGCCTTAAAACTTGTACCAAACATGTGAGCCTGATGGGTTGTGGCGGTAGTGATTGGTTTAGGCATTCATCCAACCTCACTCTTCTATTCATGCTTTCACCCAGTTATTGTTGATGCAGCTGTGATTTCCAAACGTGCTTTCTGGAACTCAGCCTATGGGCCAGATGCGATGCAATGGTATGATGGGGATACTCGAAGGTACTTACTAGGATCCAACTTTTGAGCCTTAGTTGTTTGAATGTTACCATTACTGGAAGTCCCATTTGTCACTGGGATTCCTCCCTACACAGGGATTGCATAGGAGGTTATCGAGCTTATCTTAGAATCCCTCTTAGTTGGTGTCACTCAGTAGATGCTTAACTCGCTGGGATCTAAGTGATTCCAGAGGTTGTCGGTGGGCGCATTTTCCCTGAGCACGAGATTCTTATGTCATCCTTGAGGATTGATGGTGATTTCCTCAATCGATGTCTGGGATACTCCTTAGGATCGAGTGGACACACCATTACTGTATTACCCGGACTTGTCTGGGAATGGGTTGTTAATCCAGTTATTGAATTGATGGCGAGTTATTATCTTGGGTCCAAGAGAGTATTCCTTACATATCACCTAAGGGTCATCCCTCTTAGGGATTATTTGAGTTCCAATGTCATGATTGCCTATGGATCGGGACCTAGGGCTCAGACATCAGATTGGATTTACACGTGGCTTGAGTGGTATGACTTACAGCTCTAAACCTTGTTTATAAGATGTCCAATTGATACTTGAAATCCCTCCTTATATAGTGGAGGTGGGTATTGGTGATCCTAGGGCTAAGACTTGTATCCCCCTATGGTGACGTAGCTTGCTCAGAGACATTTTCGGCGCTAGCTGAAGCAGGTATGGTCGATCGGGATCACGGACCCAATGATCGACTGGATTACACACAGCTTGAGTGGTATGACATCCAGCTCAATGCCTTATTTATAGGATGTCCAGTCGATTAAGATCACGGACCCAAGGATCAACTATGGATTTATTTGTTTTGTTTTATCAAATTGTGTCTCTGATTGGCTGAGCATATTGCATGAGCGTAGACTTATGATAGTGGGTTATAGGTCCACTGTTGGGGGGTGACCTACTAATATTTATTTTTCACCCCCTATATGTGCACCTCGGTGTGCGTGCATACCTTATGTATGCTTTCAGGTTGAGCATAGATGCATGATGGATAGTGTTGAGGCCTAGGGTTGCATGATCGAGTGGAGTCGCTCATGTGGATTTTGATGATCAGGCTAGAGCAGCTCGATAGAGTCTTTGGAGACCAGGTATGTGGTTCGACTCGGAGTAGTAGAAGAGCCTCGTGTATTTATTTTCTTTTACTTAATCATGTATTTGTAGTCGGTTTAGTGGGCGATCAGTTTCTATGTATAACATGGTTATTCGGGGCTTTATTGCATTTAATTTATTATAGCCTTGTTTATATTTATTACTTCCACACTTTGATTATTTACCACTTTGAATGGTGTTCGATTATTTCCATCATTTGCTTACTCTGATACGAGGGCATGGTCTCCCCACTGACGCGTCATATGCTCTCATTGCTAGTCGACAACATATGGCGTATGGGGAGACGCACTTGAGACCTTGTCGCCAACTGTTCTGGTTATTGTTTATAGAGTGAGTTGGGTTTGGACGTGACATTGAATGTCATGTGAGTTCAAACAAGGTTCACAGTATATGTCGCATCGCATCCTCAACTTAGTCTTATCGTGAGCCCTCAAGCTGCAAGAACCCGACCTTCAGATAATTTTCTCGTATCCTTTTGTCTTCTCTAGTTTTGTTCGTTGCTTCTTGCAAATCTTGTACCACTAATACAGATTGGAGCTTTAATAACGCTAAAAATTACTTTTATCACCACTAAAAAGGTGTTTGTAATATGTGTAGGGATAAAGCCTAGTGGCTTTTATCAGCGCTAACTTAGCCCCTGATAAAAGGGTTTATCAACAGTTTTTTTAGGGCCATTAAAAGCTAGGATTTATCAACGTTGATAAAGCTATACTTTATTAGCGTTGTTTTCTAGTGATGATAAAAGCTTTCAAAAATATTTTAAAGCAATATTCATGAAAGCACCCCCACCCCCACCCCCGGAGGAGTGCCCAGGGTAACCCCCAGTGGGTGGGGTGGCAAGCATGCGCTATTGTGGGCCTGCGACAACCCCGCAAGTGAAGAACATCTAAAATTCTGAATTAATTCGACTTTGGTGGGCTTGGAACCCCTATACAACACCTTATGAACGAGAAATCTTACCACTTGCTTGGGTTGTTTTTTTGTTACATGATGATGTATTTATATATTTTAATGTATATATTTGTTGCAAAATGAGTGTGTGTTAATATATATATTTGTTCCAAAATGTGTGTGTGTGTTTGTATATTTATATATTTGTATATTTATAAAAAAAATAATGTGTGTGTTAATTTATATGTATATTATAAATTATATAATATGATAATAAATATGTAAATTTTAATATTAATTATATTTAATGTATTTATATAAAAATTTATATAGCTCATATTACTATATTTTATAATATATATATATATTATATATATATAATTATAAATAACTATAAATGAATAAACACATAAAAATAGTATTTATATAAATATATATTTATTGTTATATAAATCATATTTAATAATATATATATATTATGCATGGTATCTTTTATTATCATTAAAACATCATTGATAAATGAAATTCTTTATTAGCGATAAAAAAATGTTAATAAATGTTGTCATTTTTCAATGCTAAAAAAACATTGACAAATGGTAACTTCATCCACACTAAAAGATCAATGACATAATAGTTATTTATCCACACTTTCTTTTTAGTATTAATAAATGATACATTTATCACCGGTTTTTAAAAGGGGTGATAAATTCTAGCATGGTTTTTTTTCTCGATTTGTAGTTGTGTACTTTTTGTTTTGCATAGTGGAATCTGGTGCTCATGCTCTGGGTTGCTCTGTGAAATCAACTATTGATGTTGATTGTCTCGCTTATGTTTGATTTTATTGTTATGTGGCAGATATTGAGCATGTATGGGTGTTGTAAATGTTTACATGAATCTGGTTTTGTTTTCTTATGTTATTTTGACTGTGATTTATGATAATACTTTGTTGACTTATTGTTATTCAAGTATTAATTTTTCTAGTTGTTTATGGATTAGTAAACATGTTGAATTGTTGTTTTGGGATTTGGGGATCCATACTTGTTGAATGTGGGCGTGGAGCATCAATATTCACAACACCGTGAACCCTTCCACTAAACAACCCCCGAAACAATAAATGAGTAATTAATTTTTTAATAGAGTATATTTAAGATGACGTATTTTAAAAATAAACGAGTTAAAATCGGATTCAGATTTTATAAAATTAAATGAGTTTAGATTTGGCTTGAGATATCCTAAATTTTGTAGTTACTCCTCTTAGGTACACAGTTACATTTTTTTATATCAATTTCACATTATTTTTTAATAAAATCAATTGAGGCGTTTTCATCGCTAAATTTTGCAGGCACTGAGTTACATTTTTCTAATATCAATTTCACATTATATTTTTAATAAAATAATCTGAGGGTTCTTTAATTAACTATAATACAAGCTTCCCAAACCGAAAGGCTAAGACACAATTATAATTTTGAAAATTAAAGGCTACGCCTCTATTCACATGGGACATTGGCGAGGCATGTGAGCCAGCTCGGTTCTCAATTCATGTCACGCCGCATTGAATTGAACTCTGCAGAAATAAATATATTTTACAATTATACTATCACTTAAAAATGCGTGATTAATAAAATAAAAATAATAATAATTGGGTTGTGAATTTACTACTCCAACCCTGTAAAAACAAAATCTAGATTAACCACTGTACTAACTTTATTTAGCTTGATCGGTTCCTCTCTCGTGATTAGTGAAGATCATTTATGAGAAAATAAATTAAATGCACAGAACCATCAAAACCAATAACACAATCATTGTAAATTTTACCGGTGTTAGTATATGAATAATTTGATTAAAAAAAATATTAAAACACATTTTGTTATAAAAATACATAATACAAAATAAAAACACAACACGTTTTTTCAATAATAAGAAACAACATGTTAAAAATAAATTATAGAACACATTAAATATTAAAATAATTATAAGTAACGCATAACACGTGTCGTGCCTTATGTTTTAACCGAATAACATATTTTTATTAGAATACAAGACACGCAGCACATGCTATGTCTGTAGTTCTATATGAAAATTTTCATAAAAATTTAAGAAAACATATTCTGTTCTAGAACAAATGCTCAGTTATTAAAAAAAAAATAGATTAAGCAAATTAAGTATAAAACATATATCTATATCTATATCTATATATATATTCTATATATATACTAAAGGTGGGTGGTCTCCGGTACACGTGTCACCCCCTCATGAATTCTTCTCTCTCCAAATCAATTTCGATACTCATTTCCGTCAAAATCAATCTTACTCTCTCAAAGGTTCCTTCCTCTACACCTAGGGTTTCCGCCTCCGCCTTCGAATCCCACTTCCTCCTTGACTACCCTCTGCACCTCCGGCTTCTCCACCTCCATCTACTCCACCTCCTCCGCCTCCGCCAAGAGCTGGGTTCGCATAGAAAAATCGGTATTTTTATGGTAAGGTGTCGGTTCAGATGAAGTTGGTACCAGACGATTCCATTGGGGCTGTCACTACTTTCTACGTATGCTCCTTCAATCTTCCAGACTGATTATTTGTTTGAGTTTTTTTTCTGTTAGAAACCTCTCTTCGCTTTGTTATTGATTTTATGTCAAAATGCATGCTGTTTTTTTTTAAAGATGAGGCATGTCCTCTATATAAGCTAAGAAAAGGAAACAAGAGGAGGGGTGAGTACCAAAGGTCAAGCAAAACCCACATGAGAATCTGAAAGCACATTAGTAACGCGTTCTGGAGCCCACGTTCCTAGGAAACCTGCCTCTGCTCCGAAGATGTCGCCCTCGTTTCCATGATTTAGGCTCCTGGGGTGTCTTAATTTCATCATTTGAAGATAAATCGTTAGCACGTGGCAAATCTTGTACTTCCAACCAAGATCACGTAAGTTCAACTCCAGTTGTACGCGAAAGCTTTCCTCCAAATTGTTGGTTAATAATTTCACCACATCAAGATAACCCTTGGATCCAAAGGTTTCTAGTTCCATCTTGGCAAGAAGGGATTCAATCTGCGAATCAAACCAATTAGCGTCCTCACTCTGGTGACCATGTGCTAAACATTCTCCTTCCAAGATCTCAGTTGGAATACTCATTTTGTTAATTCGTTCAGTCACAGAATCACATTCTTGTTCAGATGCTAATCCAAAGGAGTCATAAGCTTGTCTCATAAGATTGGTAAACTGAGGAGGAAAGCTCCAAACTGTGTCATGTCCATTTTGAGGGCGTGCTGGAGACAAAGCAGGTTCTGGACCAACAAACGGTTTGGTCTTTTTGAAGGGGGTCATCTGGAAGCCCTCCTCATCCAATACAATTTTGGATGAGGATTTACTGGGCTGAGAACCCTCTGCCTTACTAATGCTAGTTGGATTAGACATACTAGGGAAGGATGAACTCCTTGCTTTCTCATCCTCCTGTTTAGGCACCGGACAACAAGCTTGTAAGCAAAGGGTTGAGTCGTAGAAACTATCTCCTTGCTTTTGAGCCTAATAGGGGTATCAATCATCTGCTTTCCTTTGCGGTTTCTCGCTGAGATCAACAACTCCTGTGCAATTTGTTCATCAGCCATCTCTTGTATAGCCATTTCATTGGGATCGTGCGCATCCATCCCATTTTTTTCTACCACTTCTTGTTGATCAATGCCAACCAGATTGGCACCATTTGTTTCAACACCCATTGGAGACTTAGCAACATTTGTCAGGTGATCCTTCTCCATTGTGACTTCAGCACCAGGAGACGAGCTGCTAGTCTCCTCAAACAAAGGACTCTTGACCAAGGAGTCCTTGAAAGAGACCCCCTCTTTCACAAAGGATTTAGAAGCATTGGGAATGAGCTTCGTGTCAAGACCAATAGTGGTTGTACAGTTACTGAAATTTCCCTGAGCTACAGTAGAAGTATTACCAGATTCCTTGTCTTGACCCTCAGAGTTAGCAGGCTGAGCAACTGCATCCGGGCCAACACCAATGTCATTAGAATCTTTCCTCCGTTTCTTCCTGCAGGCAGTGTGATCATGCCCATTTTTTAGACAAAATGGACAAACCGTGGCCCTCTGGTTTTTTTTGATTCGTTTGTTCCACTGCCACAGATCGGTGAAAGGGCATCGCCGACTTTTATCAGTGCTAAGAAAAACGCGCAGATAAAAGGGGGTCTTTATCAACACTAACTAAAAACGCTGATAAATTTACCATTTATCATCACTTTTTTAGCGCTTATAAAAGATCGATTTATCAACACTATTATTATCGTTGATAAAAGTTTTTAATAAATAATATTATTAATTTATATAAATTTATTATACTTATATTCAAAAATGATGTTTATTTATATACATTAAATAAAAAACACATGTTTATAATTAATATATATATTTTAATAATTCAAATATATATATAATCTTTTTAAAAAGGCATTTATAATTATATATTTATAACTATATATTTATAACTATATATTTATAATTATATATAAATAATTTTTAAATATATATATATTTATAATCATAATTATATATATATATATATTTAAATAAATATATGTTTCTAATGAATTTAGTCAATAAATATATTGATGTGTGAGTATAATTGACGTTCCCATCATGAATGTTCATTTACACATTACACCCTCATTACTATTCATGTTGTCCATATATGTGATGACTTGTTTTTTATGATCTATACTTTACTAGGTATATGATTCATTCATGTTATACCTATGAATATATTATGTTCTCATAAATGCTTATAAAATTATAATAAATATATTTAAATAATAAATATATTTATTATATTTATAATTATACCAGGAAAGTTTAGGCACCAAGCGTGTTCGGCCCTAAAAATTATTAAATAAAATTAAAAGTGCACCAAGATCACAAGATGTGACACATGAAGTGTCACCAACACATTAAAGTGATCAACCCGCCACTCAAAACAAACCCAAAAAAGCCACGAAGATCCACATCAGGTGACCCCAAGGCCCAGAAACACCATCCCTATTGTAAACATGCATGATCCGACCAACAAATGCAAACCCCAAAAATCTCGCACACCGGACCGCATCAACGAGGCACACCAACAACACTCCACCCGAAGTCATCAATCAGATCGTTCGCGCCGAGGACGTTGCTCATCAGCATCATCACTCATGCAATCAAGATCGTCCTCGATGCCCTTAGCTACTGGTGTCAGCGGCACATCATCAGCAGGAGTTGCCCACTGCTGTCGTCTCATATCATCGACAGACCGTGGTGCTCGATATCATCGCCTCAAACAGTGTCCCATACCACTGCGGGTCTCCCCACACCCGTCAGCTCATCCACATGTGGGGAATAACCCACCAAAGAAAACAAAAACACCAATAAATGGCAAAAAAATGCCCTAAAAACAAAGTAGTCACAACAATGACCCAAAAACAATGTTGGAGCCCATCGTCCATATGCAAAGATGACGTCATTCCCATAAATCAAGGTCACCGGACCCCCCCCCCCCCCTGAAATCACGCACCAAGGTGTCATGTGGTCATAAAACCAGCTGTCTCCACACAAGGCGCGTCCTGAGGTCATGCCCGCATCTCGAGGTCATCCCCACCCCCGGGTCCCAATGTCTCCTACTTCCGTCACCCGAGGTAAACCCATACTCATTTCCATCATTGGGATCACCGACCATCACAAGACACAACCGTCACACAAACACCTGCCATTGAGACGCCCGCCGCGGAGGGCGACGTCGTCTGTTCCAAGTCATCGACCACCGAAATCGCCCGCCTCTGGGATCCCAAACGAGTCGCCGCAATTCAGTCTCTGCAATCAGGCAGGCTACCTTGCAGCCCGAGGTCTCCGCGGTCCAGTAGTGTCGCCATCCCGTCGTCCTGCCCCTGGTCACAAAGAACCCACATCCCACAATGCGTTCACCCGCCACACAAAGAGCAGGCCACAACACGACTTTTGATCCATCCCCATTAGAAGGAAGGAGTCTGGATCTGACCGAATCCGCCTTCGATCCATCCCTACCAGAGGGGAGGAGCCCAGATCTGAGTCCATCCCGCAACCCTCCGCTACCACCCACTTCCTTGGCGCCAACATCAACAACATCGTGAAAGGTTTCGTCGCAACCATCATAAAGGCTTTGTCATTTGCAGCCATCATTTCACCAGCAACCACAAACGAGGGATCCTCTATACCCTCAACCAACCCGACATGGTAATGTCTTCTACCGCATGCAACAAAGAGCTCAAAATGCTCAGAAATCTCATCCAGAATAACTCCTCTTGGAAAGAGGGGCAACACGATGCTCTGATTATCTGAGCAATCACTAACAAATCGTAGAGTGAGAGGCTCTCGTTTTTTGAGAGATAAAATCTCTATCATCAATTATATTTATAATTATAATTTTTTAGTTATGTATAAATTCTTCTTAAATATATTTATTTATAATTATAATTATAACTATATATATAAAAATAATTATGAAATTACAATAGATACATCTATTATATTCACACACAGATATATATATTTATAATTATAGATAAATATTTATAAGTATATTGACTTAATCTTATAGTTATAAATAAATAATATATATATATGTAAATAATTATAAAATTATAATAAATATATTTTTCATGCTTATAAAGTTATAAATATATATAATTAAATAAATATATTTATAAATATATGTTTTTTTTATTTTCATTAAAGCAAGCATCATCATTCGTGTTTCAAAAGTGTTTAATAACTAATTATACTTTTCAATGATTTTTTCATTGAATGAAAGAAGTTTTATTCCTTATATGTAGTATGATGTGATTTGGTTTCATTATTGTTTTGCTAAAATAGAAAACTATTATATTGTAATGTATTTCAATATATTTATTTATAGTTATAATTATAAATATATATATATATATATACAATTATAAAATTATAAGAAATATATTTATTATATTTGCAATTTTATTAATATATATAATTAATATATTTATTTTAATTTTTATAATTATTTAAATATATCTATATTTATTTATAATTATAATTATAATTTTTTATTTATAAATATTTGTAAATATTTATAAATATATTTATTTAATTATATATATTTATAACATTATGAGTATAAAAAATATATTTTTTATAATTTTACAATCATTTAAATAAATAAATATATATTTATAATTATAACTATAAATAAATATATATTTATTTGTAATTAAAAAATTATAATAAATATATATTTATTTATAGTTATAATTATATATATATATATATAAATATATACAAATATTTATATTTATAATTATAAATAAATATAGATATATTTAAATAATTATAAATATATTTAAATAATTATAAATTTATAATAACTATATTAATTATATATATTTATATAATTATAAATATATATATTAGGTGCTTAGAGGTATAATTACATTAAACACACACACACACACAAGTCGAAAAGATAGACCATAGCCCTCCAAGGAATAGCTCATCCATCAAGCCTTATTTATTCAGTACAAGGTCCGAAGACCCAGTGGGTATGAAACCCATTACATGACCCAAATGCCCACAATCTGGCCCAAAGGCCCAGTGCACCATCATGTCTGCATCATATCTGCGTCACCGTTTGCTTGCGTTATGCCTGCGTCACAGCCTGCCAACGAAAATTTGCTCCCACACGAATTTGAACCCGGACCCGATACCGAATCACGAGGCATCTCTGCCACTGAGGCACACCCCAACTGCTAATTATAAATATAATATAGATATTTATCATAATTTTATAATTATTTAAATAGATATATATATTTATAATTATAACTATAAATTTATATATTGATATTTTAAAAAAATATCCATATTATATTTATAATTATATAAATATATATAATCAATACATTTATAATATATAAGTAAAAATATAATAAATTTATTTATCATAAATTTGAAATTATTTAAATAAATATATATTTATTAACATTAGATCTTTATCAGTGTTTTTTATTTTAGCGCTAATAAAACATACCTTTATTAGCGCTTTCCAACAGGCGCTGATAAAAACCTTTCATTTTATTATAAAAGAAACTTAATCAGTACTCTGTCGTCGTTCGCACTCAAGCTCTTGTGGAACTAGATCTCTGTTGCTGCTTCCTCATGTCGTCGCTTCCTCCTATCGTTGTTGCCTGCCTCCGCTGCCCCTGCTCCCTCTGGTGCCACTGTCGCCGCTGTCAATACATACGCCGCCGCCGACCGATCTCTGTCGCTGCCCTCTGCGGCCTCCACTGCCGTTGCTACCGACGCCTACCCTGACTCCGCTGCCGCTGGACCCTAATGTTGTCGTCGAACCTCCAAATCTAAGGTTTGTTCTTATTTGATTTGGAATGCTTAGACATTGAAAGATTAATTAAAGAGTTTTAGTGTTCAATTTTTTTTTGGTGTATGAATTATGTGTTTGATTTGATTCATTTGTGTGAGACAATGGTTTTTTATTGGTAAAGTGTTTGATTGGTTTTTTGGGCATATTCTATGAAACTTTTGATAATTTTCTATGTATATTTGTATAAGATTTTGGTAAAATTAAAGTTACTGAATTTGTATTGATCAAAATGTCAAAACATGCTTGGATGAGGTGGTTTGATATATTAGAAACATTATAGGGACTGTTTTAGGTGAAAAGTATCATGATTGGTATTATAATAGAGTGATTCTGGTAAGTAGTTTGGATAAAATATAATTTTTTCAATGGATAAATAAGATAAAACACTTTTGAGTTCGAACTTATAGTGAAAGTGAGATCTGTGTTTGTGTTTTGATTAACATTTTGATGATTTATTTGGGATGAATCAAGGTGTTTTCTATGTATGGTATTCTAATATATATTTGAAATTTTATCATGTTTAATTATGAGTGTTGATGTGTAAGTGGATGCTTCAATGGATGTTATACCATGTTGACATGTCAGATTTATAAATATTTCCCATCGATTATCAGTGTTGGAATTTTAGAAAAACATTATGGGAATATTTAGGTAGAGATGTGAGAATTCTAGAGACATGAGTTATAATATCATGGTCACACATTTATAGTACTCATATCTTAGGTCTCACACCACCTAATGGAATTGCCTTCTCGATGAGGTCATTAATGGTGAGTTGATTGTGTTGCATTTGTATTGCAATAATATTCTAGTGTGATGATTCCTTTAATTTTTTAACTTAGATCATCTCCTTGGGCCTTTGGTAGGTACCCCTTAATGGTTGATGCTTGATATTTTATTATTATTTTATATTATGGTTGTATCTTGGTAAATTATATTTGCTTTAAAATAAAAATATATGTTTTGTTAGTTTTATTTACTCAACCCCATGTAATAAAACTATTTTCATTATTTTCCTTAAAACTAGAATTTTTTGGTTTGTCTTAAAAAATGAATGGTATAAAATCTTTGACGATATCCTACTAGGCTCTTTGCTCACACCATACATATACACATTGGTGCGTATATAGACTTAGTTGTCTATGATACATGTAAAAGGAAAGGGTCACATTTTTATAGTGGTGTTCCATAATCTCTTGTTAAAGATACAATGATAATGAGATGTACAGGTCACCATAAGACATAAGGAGACAATATTCATTTTGTGTTATTTTAAGATATTTACTATAAAATGCCTCTCTTGCAAATAAATTTATTTTTGGTTTACCTTTATATTTTGGATCATGTGCAAACCTTTTATAGATTTATATTTTATAAAATGTTGGTTATTTTTTATTCATGTATCTTTTATAAAGTGCTTCTCTTAGGATTTATGTCTTTGTAAAAATGCTTAAGTGACTTTTAAAATGATTTAAGTGTTTTAAAATGTTTCTTAAAAAATTATATGTGTTCAACATACCATTTTTTGGTTTTAAATAACTTTAAAATGATTTAAACACTTGGCATGGACTTAGGTTGCATGTCAAGTGTTTGTCAACTCACCCGATTGGATTTCATAAAGGGATGTAAATGTTTTGAAAGCGTATTTAATACTGGTTTCATTTTAACAAGGGGTGTGTAGAGTTTTAAATGAAAATTTGTAAAATATAGAGGGTTGTCGCTCAT
This sequence comes from Viscum album, assembly GCA_963277665.1. Taxonomy (NCBI): domain Eukaryota; kingdom Viridiplantae; phylum Streptophyta; class Magnoliopsida; order Santalales; family Viscaceae; genus Viscum; species Viscum album. The sequence continues at coordinate 1,521,767,368 of OY728152.1, read as the reverse complement.
TTTAAATAATTAATATGGTTAGGTCATTTCTTTTACTTAAAAGGGAATTCCCTTGTGTGGCCTTTTCGAACCATCCACACATGGAAACCCCCCTCCCCCACGAAGAAGTCACTCCCCTGAGGTAGCATCCCAGCCGAGGAAGGAGTCGTTGCCAGCTGAGATGGCAGATCGTCCTGGAGGGTGACGACCCGACAATGATGGTTCGTCAAGTGATCTGTCAATGATTGGGCCGCGCCTCATTTTGCCCGCCCAAATGAGACCAGGTGACCCGACAAAGCGGGTGGATCCCGGGGGAGAGACTCACCCCGAAAGCGGACTCCCAGGATTCAAACCCTGAACCTCCCAAAGAACGGAGTGGATGTGCCACTCTCATTCCCTTGTTAGGTCATGAAGTTTCCTTGAATGCTTAAAAAGGAATCATGGTTTTATGAAAGAGTGCTTGGAATTGATTGGTTTATTTTAAAAAGTGTGTGTTATTTTAAAGAGAAATTTGTGTAAAGGGTTAGTTTTCTTAATGGGATTTCAAGTGTGATTTTATAGATAGTTTTCAAAGGACATCTGAAATGTAGTTTTCCCATATTATTTTAAGTTTATATTTTTATAGAATTCGGAAAACCATTATATTATATAGGGAATACAAGTAGATTTATAATAACACCATGGAAAGGGCATGCCACTAACTCTATCCAACTCATAGGATATCCATCACGACCTCACTCCTGTAAAAGGTGAATTAATATTTAACCCCATTGCAACTCATAAACATATTTTGCATCCAACATCACCTTTATGGTTTAAATTAGGGGAGTCCTCTACAATTACATCTTCTTTCTGGTTTGGTGTTAGCTTCTAAGGGGATGAGTCTCAACAAAAAAAGTGCAATAATAAATATCATTTAAATGTTGAGTTCCCATTATTTGAAAGACCCCTTTTGTGTATTTATTTTGTTAAATATTAATATTACCGAATCAAATAGGATGGATATGAATAATGAATGGATGGATGTCAATCGTCTAACAAAAGAGTATGAAGATGGAGTGAAAGAGTTCATCAGGTTTGCAAAAGATCATTCATATGAATCTTCTCAAATTATTTTTCCATGTTTATGCTATTATTATTCAAGACTAATTAGTTCAGATGAGTTGGAATAACACTTGATCTATCACAGAATAGATTAAAGTTATAAATGTTGGAATAAACATGGAGAAAAAACGAATGTAGCTAGTGACTAGGATAACACTATGTTTTATAGATATCTAATATGATTACAAGTGCGGAAAATGAAAAAGATCATATCAAGGATGTGATTACAGATGTGAATGATGATGAAGATCATAGTGAGAAAATGATAAGGACAATTGAAGATGAACTTCGTGATTGCCCAAAATTGTTTGAGAAGTTAAAGAGTTGTGAAAAGACACCATTATATGTTGACTACACTAAATATAAATCATTTTCAGCCGTATTGAAGTTGTATAATTTGAAATCAAACAATGAATGGAGTGACACCATTTTTATGAAACTATTTTCTCTCTTGAATAACATGCTCCCAGAAGATAATGAGCTCCCGATCCGAATATACAATGTCAAATGAATGCTACACTCGATGTGTATGATCTTTGAAAGAATACACATCTACCTGAATGACTGTATATTATTTCACAAGGACCAAAAATCACTTATAGAATGACCAAAGTGCGGTGTTTCTCGATACAAGAAATATGTATCCGGTCCTAAGAAAATTGTATGGTACTTTCCAATCATTCCAAGGTTTAAGCACCTATATGGAAGTGAGGAGACTGCAGAGTATTTGACGTGACATGCAGATATAATAATTAAATATAGGAAACTATGTCACCCGACAGACTCTCGTCAATGGAATAGAATTGATCATGAGTATCTTGAATTTCAAAATGATCCGAGAAACCTTCGTCTTGCATTATCTACAGATGAAGTGAATCCTTTTGGTTTTCAAAGAAGCACTCGTACATGACCAATTATGTTGGTAAATTATAAATTTCCATTATGGTTATGCATGAAACAAAAATACATCATGTTATCTATGCTTATATCAGGATCAAAACAACCGGGTAATGATATTGATGTTTATTTGGCTCCATTGATCGATGATTTGAAATTATTATGGGATTCAGGGGTTATGTTGTATGATGCTTATAGAAATGAAGATTTCATGTTATTGAGATCCATATTGTATAAGACGATAAATGACTTTCCTGCATATGAATTTTTTTTAAGATATAAACTACTACAAAACTGAGTTTATCCAGCGCTAGGACTTTAACAACGCTAACTAAAAGCACTATTAAAACCCCCCTTTGTCATTACTAAAAAACACCATTAAAGGGGGTCATTAACAATGATTTTTTACAAGCATTGATAAATGGGGGGGGGGTATTAGTGATTTTTTAGAAGCGCTGATAAAGACCCCCCATTATCAACATTTTTTTAGTAGCACTGATAATGGTATACTTCAAAAAAAATATACATTTCATTAAAAATAATATATTAATATATAAATATATTTATATTGATATAAATATAATATATATTTTTTAAAATATGTTTTAGATTAGGTAAATAGACATTTACAGTTAATATATACAAGATATTTAGTGAAAATGACTTATAAAATAATTATTTTTTTTAATTAACAATTTTCTTATTATTATAGAGTAATAGTCATTCAATATCAATTTGAAGTTAACAAAAATTAAAAAATTAATAAAAGATCTAAAATAAGTTGAAAACGTAACTTGAACTTCAATCGACCATAACTTTTGATCTGGATGTCCGTTTGGGCTCTACCACATATCAAATTGAAGTCTTCGATGATCTATATGCCCTTAGTGAAAAAGGTAAACTCGTGTCACATTTTTCAAGGCCAAAAAAGGCTCATAAAGCCTCTAAAATTGAGTTTTTAGTCGGGGTATCCCAATTTCTTAACATTCGATAGATTTGTTAGCCTCGTTTAAGGGGGTCTTATTGCCTTTTTTTGGTGGACACTAGATTTATTTTCAGGGATTGCATTTATATTGATATTATGGTTTTGAAATTTTATCACTTTTCACAACCTAATTTTATTTATAATTAAATATATGCATGTTTTCTAATATTTTCTTATAATAAATCACTCATATAAATACATATATCAACATATTTATGTAAAAATGTATATTTTAATATATGTAAATCAATACATATTCTAAAAATGTATTTAAAACAATATCTAACCATTTTTTACATTATAAAAATATATTTATAATGTTTATATATACATATATGTGTGTATTAATAAACAAATATATATTTATATTATATTCTAGTATATGTAAATGAATATAATATATAATATATTTAAATAAATATAAGTATATATATATCACACACACATATATTGTATAAATGTATTTAAAAATAATTATATGAATATATGAATAAAAAATATATATGTAAATATATATATATAAATAAACAAAAATATCATTAAATAGACAAAACACAACATGGTGTACTAGTAAATGAGTTCCATATTCGGAGGAGAGGTGTAGGGTTTGAATCCAGGCGGTTGCGCATGAGGTTAGAAATTTGCAAAGTCATGATAAAAGGGTTGGCGGGGTGAAAAGCGTTGATAAAGGTGGTGGGATCACTGTTAAAGGTGTCGTGGAAACGTTGACAAAGGGGTCGGCCTCATGGACATCCGAAAAAATACCCCCTTTAATAGCACAACCTTTATCAATGCTAAAAAAGCATTGTTAAAGGTCCCCTTCAACAACGCTTTTTTAGTGCTGTTAAAGGGGCCTTTAATAGCGGTTTTTTAGCATTGATAAAAGCTTCGGGCTTTTAACTGCGTTTCGATTATCGATGCTTTTTTAGCATTGATAAATGCCTATTCTAGCACTGTTAAAGACCACTTTTTTAGTGGTGATATCATTAAAGTAACTCAAGGGTGTCCCATTTGAGAACAAGGTATACTGCTAATTAGGTTGAAACATTCATTTAAAACTATATTTTTAAGACATCACAAATTTCTACCCCGATGACATAAGTACCGATCTTGTACGACATCATTTGATGGAAGTTTAGAAGAATGTACAACACCATCTCCACCAATAGGTGATCAACCATTTGAGAAAGTAAAAAATGTGGACACTACTTTTGGTAAACCATTTTTGAAAAACCTTATGAAAACAGGTCGGAAAAAGAGATCAGTTTTTTTTTGAATTACCATACTGGAATTGTCTGTACATCAGACATTTTCTTAATGTTATGCATGTTGAAAAAAATGTATGTGATAATTTCATAAACATGCTTCTAAATACACTTGACAAAACAAAGTATGTAATTAAGGCTAGTTTGGATATGGTTGACATGGGAATGCAAGAAGAGTTGGCACCCGTGAAGGGTGCACTAGTGCAGAAAACGTTTTTTACGTCACCATTTTTTACGTCGGTTATATATAACCGACGTTACAAATCGCGCCTGTTCGGTTTTTACGTCGGTTATCCTATAACCGACGTAAAAACCAATGCGCGGGGGGTTTTTTACGTCGGTTATTTGGAAACCGACGTAAAAAACCCGATATCTACGCGTTTTTTACGTCGGTTATCAAATAACCGACGTAAAAAACCAAAGCGCGGGGTTTTTTACGTCGGTTATTTTATAACCGACGTAAAAAACGAGATGTCTACGGGTTTTTTAAGTCGGTTATTTTATAACCGACATAAAAAACCCCCCGTGCTTTGGTTTTTTACGTCGGTTATTTGATAACCGACGTAAAAAACGCGTAGATATCGGGTTTTTTACGTCGGTTTCCAAATAACCGACGTAAAAAACCCCCCGCGCATTGGTTTTTTACGTCGGTTATAGGATAACCGACGTAAAAAACCAAAGTGTGGGAGCTTTTTTACGTCGGTTTTAAAATAACCGACGTTATAAATTTAAAAAATAGTTTATAACGTCGGTTATATAATAACCGACGTTATAAAACTTTTAAGGAAATTAAAGCCCCGTGGACTGTCATTTACGATTTTTCGATTGACAGTCCGCCAGCTCGTCTCTCTTGCGCGGTAAACCCTAATCGGCTCGTCGATCGACCTGCATTAAACTTATTTTGGCTTCATTGTTTATCTTCTTTACTCCGCTCAGATCTATCATCTCAACTCGCAACATTCAAGTAAGCCTTCCACGAATTTATTTCGTTCGTTTTTTTTCACGGATATTCTATAATTATGTTTTGCGATTTTTGTACATTTAATGTAAACAAGATGTAGTGGTTTCCAAGTATGCACCTCATTACTATTTTGATAAGATGGTGATGAGATAATCTAAGATACATATGATTCATTGATGGAAGTGATACAATTTCACATGGTGTAGGATGATTTATGGGCGGGGTGAGACCATGACATTAGCATTGGGGTGTGAGAGGAAAACTAGTGTTGAAGTGGTATCCGAGAACCTTAATTTTAATATATATATATATATATATAAATTTTTATACGAAAAGGTTTATTTATATGAATTATTTTGTGAGTGATCCATAGTGAGTATATGAAACTATTTTCCCATGTTTAGGTGATGATTTAGATTCCTTTTTTCATAGGGCTTTAGTGTGCTTCCTCAACATTTTCATGAGATGTTTTAGGGAGGATCTTACTATGTATACATGTTATGCCCACCATACATAAATATAAACAATTTTTTTGGTTTTTAAAAGCAATTTGTAGTTTTTTATAGATGTTAGTAGCATGAAAGTGTTGTGGAGTAGCGCATTGGGGTGTGAGAGGAAAACTAGTGGAGAAGTGGTATCCGAGAACCTTAATTTTAATATATATATATATATATATATAATTTTTTATACGAAAAGGTTTATTTATATGAATTATTTTGTGAGTGATCCATAGTGAGTATATGAAACTATTTTTCCTTGTTTAGGTGATGATTTAGATTCCATTTTTCATAGGGATTTAGTGTGCTTCCTCAACATTTTCATGAGATGTTTTAGGGAGGATCTTACTATGTATACATGTTATGCCCACCATACATAAATATAAACAATTTTTTTGGTTTTTAAAAGAAATTTGTAGTTTTTTATAGATGTTAGTAGCATGGAAGTGTTGTGGAGTAGCTTTCATGAGTATATAAAGTTTATTGTTTCTTCCTAGTTTTACTTTTAGTACTAATAATCTTCTTTTTGGTTTATGTACAACAATACATGTATGAATTCATGCATAATTATCTAAATTTATTCATTTCGAACTGAGGAGGGTTACTTTTGGTGGGAGCAGATCCTAAATGATATGGTACGAATTCATTCTATCATAACCATAAATAAAATATAGTTGTATTTTATTTATCATATACATCAACTTATACTTCTTTTTCATCGAAAACCCTTTGAGAATAAAAAACCAAACTAAGGGCTTTGGTATCCACATTGCCTTTTGTTATAGAATATGGGACATCAAAATCAAATGATTGAATATATTCCTCCCAAAAACACTTCCATTGATTTTTATAATTGTGTGAAAATATTTACCAAATGGATTTAGGGTCTACAGAAACCATTAATAACATGTTAAATAGGTAGTTTATCTAATATATTAAAACATCAAAACCACAATCAATATTAAACTATGTAGGCGTCATGGTTTTCTTTGATTCAATGAAATTTAAAACTGTTATATCTAACTATATTTTGTTTTAAAAATAATATTCAAGCATATTTTTTTAAATACCTATAGATTTGTTTTATATTTTAAATTGTTTTACATTCAAATTATGATTTATTTCATATAAACATATATTTGTCTTATCTTAAAAATATATATTTTTTGTTGATATTTGTTATAGGTAATAATGAGTCGAAGTTGGATTACGACACATCGAATGAGCAATGAATTTGAGGAAGGTGTTGATGACTTTTTGGAATTTACAAAACGAAATGTTCCAAGTAGTGACATTTTTTTCTGTCCATGCCTGAAATGTTTGAATATGAAGAAGTTGAAAAGTAGAGAGATAAAAGATCATCTGATTTGTCATGGTTTTAATCCGAGTTACAGCCCTTGGATTTGGCATGGTGAAACTGGACGGAATGTCACTGATGATGATGATTCGCAAGATGATAACTCCGATGGAATTGAAGAAATGATTCGCGATATTGTAGCAGAACAAATTGAGATAGAACCGACAATTGCGCGTCTATATAGTGATGCTGAAAAACCATATATCCTGGTTGTACAGATTTTACGTTTTTGTCGGCGGTGTTAAGATTGATTAACCTGAAGGTGAAGCATGGATGAAGTGACAGAAGTTTTACAGAGCTGCTACAATTGATGAAAGACATTCTTCCAAAAGATAACGATCTTCCAGATTCACATTACAAATCCAAGAAAATATTATGCTCGATGGGATTGGGATACAAGAAAATACATGCCTGTCCGAATGACTGCATTATATATAGGAAAAAATATGAATTTCTGTCAGAGTGTCCTAAATGTGGGACATCACGGTATAAGGTGAAAGAAAAATCACAGGCTGATGTAGAGATTACAAATCTCCCTTCAAAGGTATTTTGGTATCTTCCTATAATTAATCGTTTCAAACGTTTATTTGCTAATTCACATGATGCAAAAAGGTTAAGATGGCATGCTGAAGAGCGGGTATGTGATGGAAAAATACGTCATCCAGCTGATTGTCCACAATGGAAGAAAATTGATGCGCAATATTCTACATTTGGAAATGAAATTAGAAATCTCAGACTAGGGTTGTGCACAGATGAAATGAATCCATACCGAACACTCAGTAGCACACATAGTTCATGACCTGTTTTATTGGTAATTTACAACCTCTCTCCTGAAGTTTGTATGAAGCGCAGATATGTCATGTTGAGTACAATGATCTCTGGTCCAAAGCAACCCGGTAATGATATTGATGTTTACTTGTCACCGTTGATTGATGATTTGAAACTGTTATGGGCTGATGATATTAGGGTGTATGATTCTTATAAAATGGAATATTTTCAACTACATGCAGGGCTTCTGTTCACTATAAATGACTTCCCAACGTATGAAAATTTGTCTGGATACAGTGTTAAAGGGCATAAAGCATGTCCAATTTGCGAACAATAGACGTTATATTTTCAATTGCATCATGGGAGGAAAACAGTGTACATGGGTCATCGAAAGTTTTTGCCTATGGAACACCCTTATAGAAGACTAAAAAAGGTATTCAATGGATCACAAGAATTTGATACTGCTCCAAAACCTTTATCCCCTGATCTGTATTTTGAGAGGGTGAAAAACCTTGACGTGACATTGGGAAAGACACATAAATCTGGTAATGATAGACATATTTGGAAGAAAAGGTCAATTTTTTTGAGCTACCATATTGGAGGTATCATGAAGTTAAACATAATATTGATGTCATGCACATGGAGAAGAATATATGTGATTATTTGATTGGAACATTGTTAGATATTAAAGGAAAGACTAAAGATGGGTTGAATGCAAGATTAGACTTACTATCAATGAGAATACGTTTGGAGTTAGCTCCCACTCCTAAAGGAAGACGAACATTTCTTCCCCCGGCTTGTCATACATTATCGAAGAGGGAGAAAATTAGCTTCTTTCAGTGTCTTCATGATACCAAAGTGCCTCAAGGTTATTCTTCTAATGTAAAAAATTTTGTCTCATTGAAGGAATTGAAGTTGATAGGTATGAAATCACATGATTGTCACGTCATGATGTAACAAATTCTACCAGTTTCATTGCGTGGAATATTGCCCATTCGTGTCAGAAAGACTATAATGAAGTTGTGTTATTTTTTCAATTCAATTTGTAACAAGGCGATTGATGTGAATGCTTTGAACATTTTGGAAAAGGATGCAATTTTTATAGTTTATCAATTGGAAATGTATTTTCCTCCAACTTTTTTTGATATAATGGTGCATTTAATGATTCATCTGGTTCGAGAAATAAAGCTTTGTGGACCTGTATATCTTCGTTGGATGTATCCTTTTGAAAGGTATATGAAAATATTAAAGGGGTATGTTAAAAATCTATATCGACCTGAAGCCTCCATTATTGAAAAGTGTATTTCTGAGGAGGTAGTAGAGTTTTGTACGAGCTACTTGGCTGCGGCGCAACACATAAGTTTGCCTCCATCTCGCCATGAACGAGTTAATAATGAGGGAAAGGGGATTCGCGGCTTGAAAGTCAAATCATTGTCAGCTGAACAGATGAAGAAGTTAGAATCATACATCTTGAATAACATAGCTGATGCTCAACCGTATATCACATTGCATATTAATGAGTTGAAACAATGTCATCCAAAGAAGAAATGTGGATTTTGAATGAGCACAACAAAACTTTTTTTGTCATGGATTAAAAAAACTTTGCTTGGTAGATCAGATGTATCAGAGACATTAAAATAGATAGTGGGTGGTCCATGTTTAAATGTGATAACATGGTCCAGTTATGACATTAATGGTTATACATTTCATACAAAAGCTCAGGACAACAGAAGTGCAGTTCAGAATAGTGGTGTATTGGTGTTTGCAGAAGCAATGCATTTTTCGAGTGCTAAGGACAAAAACCCAATTTCTGCATCAAGTTCATATTATGGAGTGATTGAAGACATATGAGAGGTTGATTACTTTAAAATTAAAGTTCCCGTTTTTAACTGTAAATGGTTTAACGGTAACAACAGTGTCAGACACGATGAATTTGGAATGACACTTGTTAATCTGAATAGATTAGAAGACACAACTGATTCTTTTATAATGACAACACATGAAAAACAAATTTTCTATGTAGTAGATCAATCAGATATGCAGTGGGCTGTTGTTTTACAAGAGAAAAAACAATATGTTGGTGAGGATGAACTTGATGAATATGTTTATTTATGTGAGATCCCTACTTCCATGGAAATATTAACAGAACATAATGATGATCATGTTGAAGACATAGTTTGTGCCATAAGGAACGATCACGACGAAAGAATTTGGGAAAACAATCCATTTGTACATTCCTAAAATTACAGGTAACATATGTTTATTTCTTGTTTACATTTATTTTTTCCATAAATGTTAGATATTGTAAGTTTTTTATTTATTAAAACATGTTTTAAAATAAAATAAGTATATGTTTTTGTTTGTTTTAAGTTTGTTTAGTTTACTTTATCATGTTTATAACCATTACATGAATTTTAAAATGCTTATTTTTGTTCACTGACAATTACTTTACCATGTTTACAATGTTTACTAGGTTTACCTTTTTTACCATTTTTACCATCTTGACCATCTTGACCATCTTTGCCATCTTTACCATTGTTTAACATGCTTACCATATTACCAATGTTTACTATTATGTAACTTAATACACTTTTCTATTTTCTGATTACAGTAGTATTAAAATATTTGAATTTGTATATTTGTGAACTGACGTTTGTTTTTTTGATTTGAAGGATAATGACAGATCATTCAGATGATCAACCACATGATTCTGGAGAGGAGCATATTGCTGGTCATACCTCTGGGGATGAACATTCACATGCTCCTATTACGAAAAAGAGTTCAAAGGTTGGTAAACGTGGGTGCACACGTTTACCAAAATTATCACTTGCCCGTACGCAGGATCAGAGGATAGTCGTTGAGTTTGATGATGATGATATTCCTAGAGGTCCGAATGCCAAAAATTTTAAGAGTTTTGTTGCAACTCAGACTAAGACCAAAGTAAGCATTCTGTATGATGATTGGAGAGGTGTGGATAAAGCGATTATCTCTCAGTTGTGGGAGACAATTTTGGTAAGATCTTTTGTCATTGTTTGACCATTCTTTTAATGTTTCTAGTATATATAATATGTTTAACCTCTTCTTTATCAGATGACATTTGATATTCCTGACACTGGAGGAGTCAGGAAGAAATGCTTATCGTTGGCTGCCAGGAGATGAAGGGATTTCAAATCAACCCTCTCATATGATTTCATTTATGGTCATAGGAGTCATGACAATCCATGTCGTATATATCCTTTTATATATGAAGACACATGGAGACAGTTTTTTGAAAGTAGAAAAAAAGAGTCATTTCTGGTAAGGGCAATGTAAACTTTTATAAACTTTCTTATATAAATGATTTTATTAATGTTTTGTTAATGATTTCTTATTCTTAAATTACAGCAAACAAGGAAAGCTCATCAGGAGATCCAATCTAAAAATGTATACCCTCATAGTTTATCTCGGGGAGGGTATGCATTATTGGAAGAAAAAATGATGGCGGAAAAATTTCAACAACTAAGAGATGAGTCTTCAAGCTCTGGAGAGGTGGCCCCTCCATCCCCTCCATCTAGACATGAAAAATGGAAGAGAGCTCGGAAGGGAAAAAAGCGCAATATCTTTCGGAAGAATCGAGAATCGTAGCTGAGAGGATTGTAAGATATCTATTTAATTTATTTAAGTTAACTTTTTTCTTCATATAAGTTTCAATCATTACAGAAATGTTCAATTAATTAATACAAGACTCTCTTGAGGAGCAGAGTTCAAAGGGGACATTTACAGCTACTGGGAGGGAAGATATTTTATTTGCAGCATTGGGAAGGCCCGAACATCCTGGTCGTGTAAGAGGATATCCGGCAGGTGTATCAGTAAGAAAAGTGTTTCCACGTTCTTCAACTTCTAACATTGAGGAGGTTTATAAAAAAAATAGAATCCTTGGAGGCTGAAGTTCAAAATATTAATGCGACGATGAAGGACAAGATTAGAGAGTCGGTGCAGTCTATGTTTGCAGAAATGCAAAGACAATTTCAGACTGTAGCTCCCACTTCTCCACCTCCCCCTGCAGACCCCATTATTTATCCTCCACCTCCGCCAGTAGCTCCCACTCCCCCACCTTAGCCTGCGGACCCCATTTTTTATCCTACGCCTCCGCCGCAGCTTCCTACATATTGCGAGTTGTATGTTGATGATTCTCAACATCATATAGTAGCATACGAGTTGGTATATTGTATAGGAGATACAGTTCATCATCAACAATTAGAGGTAGAGAATCAGAGGGTCACTATACAGGATATTATAGATAGATCAGCTAGGGTACCAATACCTACAGATGAGGTGGCGACAGTTGGACAGAGTATCGGCCATTTTTTAGTTTGGCCATCCAGACTTCTTCGACTCATTACCATAGAGGTATGAATGTTATATCTTTTATTTTATTTTTTTATTAAAGTTGTTTTATCATTTGAAAACTACTATATTTTTCAATTTTTTTTCCACAGGAATACTTCAAAGGTAAAGAAATACTGTATAGACAACAACAAAGACAACATGCTATGACATCAGATACAGATTCCAGTGGTCTTGACAGATTGTCAAGATATTCACATTTGTTGTTGGGTTTTTATGAGTTTCCAATGGAATCTCATGTTTGTGGACGTGAAATAAGTGTGAGGATTACAAAAACTGATATCATGGAGCTTGTTACTGAAGATAAGTTGGGCATCAACGTGGTGCAAATTTTTTCCATGTAAGTCTTAACACCTTTTCCCTGCGTTATATTTATTAAAAATGTATACTTATTTATGTTTTGTATTAGGTATCTTTATAAAATTTGTAAGAGGAATGAGCTGACAGAAGTATATGGATTCATGGACCCGCAATTGATTTCCCCTGAAGCATGTGCATTGAATGAGGAACAAAGAATGGTTTATATTGCTGAAAGATTTGAAAAGAATATAATCACACAATGTTGGATGATGCCTTTTTGTGAGAGGTATGAAACACATTTCTCTCAAAGAGTTAATTATCTTTTAACATAAAAAACCACTAACATTAAATTTCCTTTTATCAGTGATCATTGGATGTTAGGGATTTTTTTCCCAAGGGAGAAAGCTCTTTATTGGATATGCTCTGTTCATGGTGATGTGCGGGAAAGTTTTAAGAATATATTGGAAAAGTAAGTTTCAATTTCTCAATAATTTTATATATTATAATGAATTTTAAATTTACCCCATTCGTATTATTTTCTAACAGTGCATGGGCCTACTTTCGAAAAAACACAAAGAAAAGAAATGCAAAGATCAAATATGTAAATGTGAAGGTAAATTTCCATTTATAATTTGTACTTTTTGATTTATTACATAAAAATAATATATTGAATTTACACTCATTCAAACTGAATTGTCATGAACAACAAGGCGTCATCGAATGCGGATATTATATGTTAAGATTTATGTATGAAATAATAACTGGGACAGTTGTGAATTTTGACCTGGTACGATTTCCTCTTAAACTTTTCCATAATATTTCAATTTTATTTATTCATTATACATCTTAACTATCTTCTTTTTCATTTGTAGCTTTTTGATGACCCTCAACCCTATACTGCTGAAGACATCAAACACGTACAAGTGGAGTGGTCAAATTATTTTACAGGTTTGATTGAATTTTAGTTGTTTGTAATGTAAAATGTAATTTTGAATATTGTCGTTTTAATTGTGTATTTGGTAGTTGTTTAGGTTGGATTTAGTTTTTTTTGAAGTTGACATTGTAAGTTTTGAATGTTATATAAGTGAATGTTTAATTTTGCTCTACTTCTTGTTTTGGTCTACTTTTGATGGTTTTTCTGGTATGGATTCGGGTCTGTGGGGGAGGGGTTCCAAGGGTGTGGGGGTGTGTTCAGTGGGGTTGGGGGGTGTCCAGCGGTCTGGGAGGGCTGTCCGGTGGGGTGGGGGGACAGTCCTGGGGGTGGCAGGGATATCCAGGGGTGTGGGAAGGCGGTCCAGGGGTGTGGGAGTGCTGTCCAGGGGTGTTTGGGGCTGTCCATGGGTGTGGTGGGGGCTGTCAAGTGGGGTGAGGGGGTGCTGTTCAGGCGGGTGGGGGTTGTCGAGGGGTGTTTGGGGGTGTCCGGGGGTCGGGGGGCAGTCCAGGAGTGTGGTGGGGGCTCCAATGGGGTGGGGGAGGGTTGTCCAAGGGGTATACATGAGGGTGGGAGCTCCAATGGGGTGGGGAGGGCTGTCCAGGGGGTATACATGAGGGTGAGGGCTCCAACGGGGTGGGGGAGGGCTGTCCATGGGGTATAAATGAGGGTGGGGGCTGTCTAGGGGGTAAGTTTTATATGTTATCAACGTACATGCTTAATTTTGATCTACTTCTGTTTTTGTGGTACGATTTCTCGATTTGTTTTCTGGTTGATTCTGGTGGAGAGAAGATGACTGCATTCTGTTTAAAAAAAAAATTGGGTTTATCACGTCGGTTATTAAATAACCGACGTTATAAAATGCCTGGAAAATAGTTTATCACGTCGGTTATTTAATAACCGACGTGATAAAATGCCTGGAAAATAGTTTATCACATCGGTTATTTAATAACCGACGTGATAAAAGGCCTGGAGAATGGTTTATCACGTAGGTTATTGAATAACCGACGTGATAAAAGGCCTGGACAATGGTTTATCACGTCGGTTATTCAATAACCGACGTGATAAAAGGCCTGAAGAATGGTTTATCACGTCGGTTATTTAATAACCGACGTGATAAAAGGCCTGGACAATGGTTTATCACGTCGGTTATTGAATAACCGACGTGATAAACCACCTCCCGCCGGTTTATCACGGCGGTTATATAATAATAGACGTTATAAACCCCCCTCCCCCGGTTTTTCACGTCGGTTATATATGAACCGACGTGATAAACCACACTCACCCCTGTTTATCACGTCGGTTCTTAACTGACGTGATAAACCCCCCTCACCCCGGTTTATCACATCGGTTCTATATGAACCGACGTGATAAACCCTCCTCATCCCTGTTTATCACGTCGATTGTTTAATAACCGACGTGATAAACCATTTTCCAGGCCTTTTATCATGTCGGTTGTTAAAGAACCGACGTGATAAACCCTTCCCATTCTCTTTATCACGTCGGTTCTAAAATAATCGACGTGATAAACATCGCGATTTTATGTTTTTGACATCGGTTTTTAAATAACCGACGTCAAAAACCTTATTTATAACGTCGCACGTATTAACGTCGGCTAGAAACCGACGTAAAAAATGAAAAATAATCGACGTAAAAAACGTTTTCTGCACTAGTGGTGAAAAATGAAAATTTCTTCCTCCAGTTGCTTACACTCTTTCCAGGAAGGAGTGATATCAATTTTTCAACTTCTTAAATGAACTAAATGTTCCATAGGGGTATTCATCGAATATCAAGACCATTGTATCAATGACCGATTTAAAGTTAAAGAGTCTGAAATCAAATGACTGCTATGTTTTGATGTAAGATCTAATTCTTATAGATTTATGTTTCATTTTCCCTAAGAATGCCCATCATAAATTAACCAATCTCCATTTCTTCTTCAAATCTATATGCAGCAAAGTTATAGACCCGACAAAATTGCCGACTATGGAAAGAGAAATTGTCGTCATATTATGTGAATTGGAAATGTTCTTCCTGCCAACATTATTTAATATGATGGTTCATTTGATGGTTTACTTGGTGAGAGAGATTCGACTATGTGGTATTGTACACTATATATGGATGTACCCCATTGAATAGTATATAAAGATTTTGAAAGGGTATGTCAAAAATCAAATTTGGTCAGAGGGTTGTATTGAGGAGTGATATATTACTAAGGAAGCCATCAAATTCTATACCAAATACCTATCTAATGTGGAAAGAATTGTTCTACCGAAATCTCATCACACTAAGTGGCTCACGGGTGAAGGAATTTCTAGAATAGATATTGTCAAAATCAATATTACAGATCGGGATCAAGCCCACCTTTGCATTTTTCATAATAGTTTGGAGGTTTCCCCATATATTGAAATGAAAAAAATAAATTCCTAGGCATTTTAATCCATCAAGGTCTGAAATATGGATATCAAATACACATAATCAATAGTTTATAGGATGGTTCAGGACCATATTTTTAAGGTTTTAGACGACAATCCAAATTCAATTTCATAACGACTTTGATGGCTAGTTGGAGGACCACGTGTGTATGTATTATCTTACAATGGTTATGTAATTAATAGTTAAATGTTTTATACAAATGAACATGATGAAGATAATACCATACAAAATAGTGGATTTACAGTTATGGTTGAAGCGATACATGTTTCTGGTGCCAAGGACCGAAATCCAATTTACATGAATATGTCATATTTTGGAATCATCAAAAAAATATGAGAGTTTGATTATACAACATTCCAAGTGTTTATTTTTCAATGTAAGTGGGTTGATAACAAAATTTTTGTTGAAATAGATGAATTAGGATTTGTGAAAGTTGATTTCAGTAAGGAAGGGTACAAATATGAACTGATTATAATGGAATCATAGGTAGTACAAGTATTTTATGTTTCAGATCCCACAAATCAAAAGTGGTCAATTGTTCTGTTATCGATCAAAACCACTAAATGGTCATATGAAAATTCAACTGAGGATGAACCTTTCATTGGGATGTCGTAATCATTTCGCAGCGGTCCCAATGTAGATGATATTTTGTATGTGAGAGGAGACCACAATGAAGGGATTTTAATAGTTGATAGAGAGGTCAAATCCCTTTAGCCTTAAAAAAATAGAGTTCAATAATTAGGTTAATTTTTTTTGTAATATACATCATGTTACCTCATGTTATTATCCGTTCGCTACTGCATTTATATAATCTAAATTAAATGTTAAACCACTTCTACAGATAATGATTTTTTCACGTGATGGTGCTCCCAATACTGAGGAACAACAAGTCTCTCAACCTATTGCTACCCACAGTGTAGTAGTACAATGAACTTCTACACATGCTGGTGCTCCCAATCCTGAGGAACAATAGGTTTCTAAACCTATTGCTTCTCCCAGTGTAGAGGTACAATGAATATATTCACATGCTGATGCTACCTCTCTAGAGGAACATATTGATGATGTTGAATCCGATGAAATGGTAGGTGATAAAGGACCAATGACACAGAAAAAATAGGAGCATCGTAGTTTGATGTTGTTAGCAAAAATCATTAAGGCAAAAATCAAATGCATCAAATATGAGGTCAGATGGAATGCGCGAGACCAGCATGTTAACCCCAACAAGGCCATGTTTAGTAGTTACATTGGAATCACCACTAAGAAATGCATGCCAATTGATATAGATTCGTGGCACCATTTTGTGTATGAGTTTAAGACCCTGACGTGGGAAGAGATTATGGTAACATTATGATATCATTTCTTTATTTTACTAAAAAAATGAAATAATGAAACATTGACTTACTCTTCATCATCCTTTATAGAGTGCATTTATAGTATATGAATCCCACAAGAAATATGTATTAATGCTTTCTGGAAGGATTCACAGAGGCTTTCACACAATTCTAACAAGAAATCATCTTAAAGACGTTGAAGGGAAAATAAACCCACACCTACCATTTATCTATGCACACCTGATAACCCAAGAAGCGTGAGATGCATTTACTAGCCATTGTGAAAATGTGTATTTTCAGGTACATTATGGATAGTAATACATTGTTTGATGATACATATATTCATCAATTTTATTGAAAATTTTTTATTTATGAAATAGAAACTGAGTGCTAAAAATAAGAAATGGGTAACAAAACCAATGTACCCCTACCGTAAAGTAAGGATGGGGTATGCTTCACTTGAAAAAAATGGTACGTATTTTAAATCTATCATAATAATTTTATGTGACATGAAACAACAACATAATTATATTCCTTTTTTTATATGTAGATTGATGAATCCAAATCCAAATCCACTTCCATCCCACACCATGTGCTATAGAAGGAGGCACGTGTAATTAAATATGAGATACTGATAGATGAAAACACACAAAAAGTGTGGGAAACATGTGTAAGTATGATATAATAAAAATTTCTTTTTCTTTAAATCACTATTACATAACAACGATTACTTATTTTTCAATATTTTCTATTTTATATATTCATAGGAATTAGCAATACCTATACCGAATGAACACTGACTATCAGTGGCCTTGAAGTGGCCAGAACAGTATGGTTGTGTCATAGGTGTGTGTTTTTGGGTGACACCCCTAACATATTTTGATAAAAAAACAAGAGGAAGATCAAAGTGAAGGAATGAAACATATGATAGAAAGAATATCTTCCCTTGAAGAACAATTCTAGTGGCAGACATAGTTGCTAGAAACTTTTTTTGGGGGGAAGTAAAGAGAAGAAACAGATCAAGAACAACCATCAAATGAAGATCCCACCCCACCCCCACTAGCTTTGAGGTGATCCATTCCCCTCAAAGAGGTGTCTTAGTCATGGTAATCAATATTCTAATAATTTTTCTATGGAATGTGAATCAGACAGACACTGATACATTTCTTGTACTAAATTTCTACAAGGTGAAAATGAATATAATTTATATCTATCAATACCCACCCATCACCTTCTTGCGAGGGATACGATGTTCAATATCCAAGGTGACAATCTATACAATAGACCACTTCTAACAGGTCATGTGAGAGTGGTGATTAGCGTAGCTCATGAGCTGAGCACCGAGCTACCTGTTCCACTTGATAGCGATGGTATTCATACGGTCGACCGAGCTGTTGGAAAATTCATCGCATGGTTGTCACATATTGTAAAAAAACATGTTGACAAGGAGGTCTTCATTTCCAATTTATTTTTCAAGCTAAACATTTAACAATTAATGAAAAAATTTCTGATATAATGAATGTTATTACATATGGAAAAAGGGAAGGGGTGAAATAAAAGACCGACTCAAAACCATCTAAAGGATCGACCAAATGATCAAAAAGATCTACTAAAAGAACCTTTACCCCACCCATTTTATATCCATATTTACTAGCATTGAAGGTTCATGTGGATAAAAAGTTAAAAGATGGTAGAAGTCACATAGTTGATTTTGAAGAAAATGTGTATGCAGAGGAATTTGGAGACTACATTCATGTTAAGAATGTAAATGAAATCCTCGACTATGATTGGCTAGGCACCTCATTTTTAAATGTACACATGAGGTATGTTTTCATGATTTTATTTTCCAAAAGCTGATATACTCTATTAATTATGACTAAATACATTTTATATTTTTGATAGGCATATATATCAAAAACAATTGAAGGGATTTTCCCATGATTTTTTTGGATTCGTTAGTCCTCACATAACCTTTATAGAATAACCAAAAATAGAATCCAAAAAAAGGACGAAATATTGGCAGGCTTGGTCAAATCGTTTGAAAGAAAATTTTCGGATGAAAGACTCTTTTTAATACCAATGATGTAGGGGTAAAACTATATAATTTAATCATATCAAATATATTTTCATTTCTTTCATTACTTATTCTTTTTTTTTGTTTTTAGGCAATATTGGGTTCTCATTACGGTCAATTTGGATACTCCAAATATTTATTTTCTGGATTCAATGTATGGATATCCAACAAACTGGCCACACATTATAGAATTTTTCAATTTTTAATACACTAAATCCAACATTTTAGAACTAAAAATCAAGTTATATAATTTATATTATCTTTTAATGAGGATTATTTTATGATAGGGTGGTGCATCAATATCGTGAAAAATAAGGAAGTAGGACAGGGGATAAGCATGAAGACTCTAACAAGTTTTAAAACTGGATAAGCATGAGGGTATATATAATAATATTTCACTATCCAAATACATATAAAAAAATTACTTACTCTCCTCAATGTTTTTGTAGTGTCCAAAACAAACAAATGGAAAAGTTTGTGGTTATTATATTTGTAAATTTATGAGAGATATCATATTCCATCAACAAACTAACATCCCCAAAGAGGTATTATTTAAGATAATTACTATTTAATTTAAAATATTTATTAATCCTTTGTGTATTTATATTTTTCTAGTACTACTATGACTTTCAAAAAGACTCATATTCACAAGACGATGTAGATTTTCTTAGAAATTAATAGGCACTATACCTGATAGAAGAATGTAAACAAATAACATGAAGATGTGACTTCTATAGAAGTATCAAATTTTTTCATATTTATGTTTAATTTACTTCTTTTTATTATTACTCACATAATAATTGTTTTCTTATAAAAGTGAATTCCTTTGTTCGAGTTGGGGTGGTTTGTTTGAAAATGCTCATATTCGTGAGAGATAGGACTTCAATACTACAAATTATAATTCAATGAGAAGATATAATTTTTTTAATATACTATGTTTTCCTCATAATATTATCTATTATCTATTATATTAACATAATCTAAATTAAATGTTTGACTACTCATGCAGACAATGTCTTCCACAGACTTATTCTCCCTCAAAACATTGTCACCCCTATAGTGTCCACATTTATCACTTTCCTTCAAAGGCAGTGGAAGAAACTTGAAGAAAAGTGATAAATTTCAACACTGCAATGCTTCCAGTTCATCAAAGAAAGAAAATAGAAAGCATGGTAACATTGATAGTTGTGATTGTTTAAAATTGACATTAATTTTAGTAAAAAGAATAAGTGACATATTGAAAATTGGTAAAATAAATTTGGATTGTTTTGATAATTTAGCAAAAAGATCCATGAGTAATTTTTAATGTTTAGGAGTCAACCACACCTCAATACGTTGCATGGTGTGACCGGTATTAATCAAAGTGTGTCTTTTTATTTAAAATTGTCATTAATTTAAGTAAAAAGAACAAGTGACATACTGAAAATTGAGAAAACACATTTATATTGTTTTGATACTTTAATAAAATTATCCATGAGTAATTTTTGACATGTAGGAATTAACCACACCTCAATCCGACGCATAGTGTGACTGGTATTATTAAAAGTGTTCGTTATCAGTTTAAAATCGACATTTTAGTTCAAAACATGTCACTCACTGAAAACCAAGAAAACAAACTATGATTGTATTTATAATTTATAAAAACAATTCATAAGTCATTTTTTACATGTATGAATTAGTCTCACATCAAAACGGCGCTCTATGTAATTGGTATGACTCAAAATACATGTTTCCATTTTGAAATGTCATTTTAGTAAAAAATACACAACTGGCATACTAAAAACTAGGAAAACACATTCAAATTGTTTTGATAATTTATTAAAATGATCTATGAGTCATTTTTTATGTTTAGAAGTCAACATAACCTCAATATAACGCATGGTGTGACTGGTATGACTCTAAGTGTGTCTTTTTTTATTTAAAACTGAGATTAATTTAAGTAAAAAAGAACAAGTGACATACTAAAAACCAAGAAAACACATTTTTCTTGTTTAGATAATTTAGTAAAATGATCCATGAGTCATTTTTAATGTGTAGGAATAAAAAACCTCAATATGATGAACGGTGTGACTAGTATGACTAAAAGTGTCCATTATTAGTTTAAAATTGATATTTTAGTTTAAAACATGTCACTCACTAAAAACCAATTAAACATGCTCTGATTGTATTGATAATTTTGGATATAGATAGAGATTCATAAGTCATATGTGACACGTATGAATCAATTTCACATCAAAATAATGCATGATTCGACCGGTATGATTCAAAATGTGTGTTTCCAGTTTGAAATGGCATTTTAGTAAAAAAACACAACTGACATACTAAAACCAAGAAAATGCATTCATATTGTTTTTATATTTTAGGAAAACTATCCATGATTCATTTTTGACATGTATAAGTCAATCACACCTTAATACAACACATGATGTGACTGGTATGTCTCCAAGTGTGTCTGTTTATTTAAAATTAACATTAATTCAAGTAAAAAGAACAAGTGACATACTGAAAACTGAGAAAAAACATTTAGATTGTTTTGATACTTTAAGAAAATGATCCATGAGTCATTTATGACATGTAGGAACCAACCGCACCTCAATATGACACACAATGTGACCTATATAACTCCAAATGTATCTTTTTTATTAAATATTGGCATTTTATTAATGTATTCTTTCATATTAATGTTTAATTTATTTATTTATAGTATTAATAACATAATATATTTTTTATTATATAGGCGGTATCTTTTTCTCGGGTTGAGATGATTTTTTGGACACTGATACCATGAGTGGACATTTTTGAGAGGGGATTACGGGTGTCAAAAGATGAAATATTAACGTTTTTAAATATTTTTTGGATAATTGTAAATTTAATTATATAAAAAATTGTTTGAAATGTATATAACAATGTTTTTTTGTATATACCATGGGCATACATTTTTGTATTCATGATATCACATTAAATGTATATAGAATTTTTTGAAATTACAGGTTTCTATTGGGTGTATTGTTATATTAACAACACATTACAGCCAGTTAGGCCTCTATTAGTTCTTTTTCAAGTGCTGGTAAAGGGCCCCCTTTATCAAAAACATTTAAAGCGTTGATAAAGGGTACCCCCACCCCCTTATCAGTGCTGTGATTAACAATGATTTTTTAGCACTGTTAAAATCATTTTTGTGTGTTGTTAAAGGGAATATATGTTGTAACATACCAGGTAAATAATGAATAAAAAATTTTCATATTTATTAATATTTACGAATTAAATATTAATTTTAATTAAAAGGGGTTTCTACGTTCGATAGCGTACTCGATACGCAACGATGAGTTTCTTTGAAAACTTACGTTGTACACTAGTAATATAATAATATTATTTTAAATGGTAGTTAACATGTAGCCGTTGTATTGGCGGGAATGGATAAAAATAACTAAAATATGATTATAAATGGTTTTACATTTATCCAATAAAAGATAAAGGCTTAAAATACGGAAAGAATTCAATTTTAGGCATTTATACCCTAATTTTCACTAAAGGTTCACTTATCACCTTTTGATGGCGAACCGTCATTAAATATAGTTTTGATCACTCTTATACATTCTATTGGACCAAATAAAACACTTCTTTAGAATCGGGACATCAAATTTTACTTTGTGTAATTTTTTGGTATTTTTCCGATAAAGTTCATTTTTTAATGAATAGTGTAAAATGTTGTATTTTAATTCAAAACCTCTTTTTAATCTAATTTATTTATATGATTAGATTATCTTTTGAATTGGTTTTAAAGTGAAATTAGAATATATTTTTACCATTTAATCCAATAGTGGTTTTTGGAATTAATTTCACTTTGAAATCGGACTTAAACTAGTGTTAATCTTTTGATACTTATTGTTTCATAAAAACACGCTATTTGTCATGACAGCGGGAATTATTTATTAAATTAATTAATGCGACTTATATGCTTTTAATTTTGTAAAATAGAATTCATTTTTGAATTCGGAATATCAAATATATCTTAGGGTGAATTTTTGGTATTTTTCTGAAAAACTTCAATTTTTGATGAATAGTGAAACCACTAAGTGGTACTTATAAAAATTCATTTTTTGTTTAAATGAAATTTTACCACCTCTGTGTTTTGAATTTCA
The DNA here is from genome assembly GCA_963277665.1 of Viscum album. Taxonomy (NCBI): domain Eukaryota; kingdom Viridiplantae; phylum Streptophyta; class Magnoliopsida; order Santalales; family Viscaceae; genus Viscum; species Viscum album. The sequence goes on along the minus strand of OY728152.1, from coordinate 1,521,743,955 downwards.
AAAATCCGACATACATGGTTGTCATTAAGAAGTAAAATGTGGTTCAATGAGATTAAAATAATTTTTTTGGTGAATAGTAACTTATTAAGTTTTTAATCGCGATTAGAGGTAATTAGTGTAGTTTAAGGTAAAAATAATGTTTTAATAATATGAGATGAGCTTGAAACATGTCCTACACTCATTGGATGTGTCATGGCTGACCAAGACAATCCATGAGTCAACTTGGGGACCCCATGGAGCCACTTTGGTTGGAAAATGACATAAATAACTTTTTATTTAATGTTAAAGTAAAAATAACACAAACATAAGATGTTTTACTAAAACAATTTTTACATGGGGTTATAAAAGTCATATTTTTGACTATAAATATTCATTAGAGAGATAAAAAGATTTCCTACATCATGATATTTTTTTTATAATTTTTAGACATTAAATAAATTAAATTATTTATGACATCATGATGATGAAGCGATTACCTCATTAATAAAGGATTTAAATAAAATGGAAAGATAATGTAAAATCTATGACCTACACATGTCCAAAACCTATTGGATGAGTGTATTTCGAACCCTTATCACCTTATCCTCGAAACAAATCAAAGTGGGACCATTAAAATCCGAAACTCATTCTAAAATAATGTAACATTTTCTTACTTTCCAAGAGTGCCCCTCCTCTCCTCTTATAAAAGGCCCCCACCTCTACCTCCTTACCCACACTCCCAAAGCCTTTGGCTTGGCCAACCCCTACCCATTTTGTCTCTCCACTTCCCTCTCTTACTCCTTAAAGCCTCAATTTGGGCAGAAGTCTTCCCAAGGAAGCCTTTGAGCTCAAACCAAAGGGAGTTACCCGATTTTAAGGTAATGTCTTCTTTTAAGTCCTTTTGTTTTATTTTGCTTCTCCAACCCCCTAAACTCTTTTTATTCATTTCTTTTGAAACAACTCCAGTATCATCAATATAATATGATGTTTTTATAAGAATTATTCGATCTACACTTACACACACCTATATCTAATGGTTAAAGAACATACTGTTTCCGTGGATGACGAATTTCTGCCTCCCGAAACGATGATTGTTCAACATTCTTTTAACACCTTCAAGGTGGACATTAAGATGACACTATATTTATATATGATATATAATATGTTTATTATTTCCTTAATATTCTGTATTTTTCATTTTGGGCATACCTTTATGGTTTCCATTATGGGTAAATGCAATATCTTCATTTAAGGAAGTGCGGACTACCGCCCCCTCAAAGTGATTTGATTCGTTAATGCCATATGTGGGACGTATAAAGGATGGATTTAAAGTTATTATATATGATGTTATACTGGAATTATAATATAACTCTATATAATTATTATTTCTTTCCATTAAAGTATGAGATAGAAATGAAAGTAGCGTTCATGCGTACGTACGGCTTACCGTCTCCATGAACGGTGCATTTCATTTCTTATCCCCAAATGTAATGTACTATTATAAGTACATGTATATAATGGATATATATGATGAATGATACATCTAAATGATTAATATAATTCTGGAATTAAAATATACATACCTCTCATTTAGTTTTAATTCCATTAATATGACAAAGAAATGAAAGTAGCGTTCATGCGTACGTACGGCTTACCGTCTCCATGAACGGTGCATTTCATTTCTTACCTCTAAATGATTATGTAATATTATAAATACATGTATATGCTGAATATATATGATATATATGATATCCAAATCAGGAATTTCATTCTGGATATAAAGAACCTTTGACCACACGAACAACATGTAATTGTAAGAAGTCCACTTTCGACTTAAGAACCAAATATCTACAAAACAAACATTATTAACTTAAATGGTTACATAATGTTTATAACATGGCCATAAGTGATATAAAAGGAATAATGAACTTGAAAAAGGTTCTTAAGAAAATATAAATTAACTCAAGTTTATTATTCAGGACATTAAAGAACGATCGAGTCAAGTCGGACCTGAGGTAAGGGACTTCGTCTCAATCTCCTTTCATTGAGCCATATTTTGTTTTATACACAACTTTCTTTTATACGGTGTATAAACCCCTTTGACTTTTACTTTTATACAAAATGAATCTTTTTCTACGAAGCGTTTTACTAAACGACAAAAAGGAATGTTTTTTTTAACGTACGCGGTGACAACGACCTTTTCCGCCACCGCGAGTATTATTTGGTCTTTGGCTTCCTCAAAAAGCCGTAATGTTTTTAAAATAAAATAAATACCATATACTCTTTTATGTATTTTGGTATTGAAAATGGTTTTGATAAAGGATTCTATTATGTCAATATATTTAAATGATATATTGTGATTGAAATGTGGAAATGTTATCATTCCTTTATATTGGTTTTATGTTTTATGATTTTATATTGGTACTTGGACATTTGACGGGTGGTTACGTGATAAACCATATGACGGGTGGTGCCGTGAATACCAGGACGGGTGGTTACGTTATAACCTCCAATGCATTGGGTATGGAAGTCAGCCGTATGGATATTCCATTAAGTATGTATGGAAGTTGGCCGTATGGCTATTCCATTAAGTGATATGTGTGGAAGTCGACCGTATGGTTATTCCACTTAAGTATGTTTATGTCCCAAGTTACCTTTATATGTTATGTGTTCTTTATATGACTTTTATGGTAATCCTATGGTTACAAAAAGGTAAGTAATGATATTTTATTCAGTGAAGAGTTTTTACTACTTCATGAAGGTAAAGGTATTACTTTGATAAAGTTATACATGGTTTACTTGATGTTTGAAAAACTAACAGTTTTCATTCTTTGTGTATCCCTTACTGAGCTTTTTATGCTCACCCCAAGTTTTTTTGAAATGTTTTTCACAGGACTTAATGTGGAATAGGGTCAAGGATGGGATCAAGGGAATGTCATGCTATATAAAACATGGAACTAGACATGTTCCTTTTTAAGAGTTTTTTTATTATTCTATGGAAACTTAGTAGAAGTGTCTACTTTGAAATCTTTTGAGATGTAATAGTTATGTCCTAATTCTCTAAAACTCTAAACCTGAAAAGATCATCAATGTGAATTATTCATTTAATTCAATATTAATAGATGTTTAAGGTCGGGGCCTTATATATGTAGTAATGTTCTCTGATGATTACTTACTGAGATTCTTTCCTTTGTTTGGTTTCTAATGTGTTGATTCTATTGATTTTAGGAGATGGGTTTGCATCGAAGAACAAGTTTTTTCATGGGATAGTATTGGTTTAGTTAAAGTAGGTACCTTGAAATCTTGAACTACTTTCTATGTAAGCTCATTCAATCTGCCACACTGGTTATTTGTTTGAGCTTTTCATCTCTCTCTATGATGGATTTAATCATGTTTTTCATGTTTGGGAAAGTGTAATTTTTTTCTCTCTATTTATTTTGGTCATCCATTAAACCATCTTCTTCCATTATTTTTTCATTCATTTTTCTATTCTTATGATTATTAAATAGGCTAAACATTAAATTATTGCCTAATATTATGTCTTTTAATCTTATGCGTCGTGATTTGATTAAGTGTAGTAATAAAAAATCTGCATATAATTATGCAATTTCAACACAAATATATATTATGTCACTTTAAATTTATATTTAGTTTTAACATGCATTCAATATTCATGCTTCTATATAATATACAATAAAAAATGTTATTATATGTTGGATTCATTAGTCTTTATCATGTATAGTTTCAAGTACCATTGAAATTCCAAACTTCCAACTCATGTACAATATGCATCATCTTAAACATTATTCTGTATTAGTTAATAACAATGTAATGTGTAGTTTCAATCCGACCACTTTGATATATTATTCATTTATTAGCCTTTTTAATGTTCAATTTCAATATGCCTACATAAAACTATAAATTTTTACTATGCAGTACTACATGATTCTTTATAACATGCATTGAAAAATTTAACTTCAACTAGGATTCAATAGTTTTTGAAATGTACAATTTCTAGCATTATCTATATTCATCTTCTTAATTGAATAATTTTATTCAATAGAAGTAAATTATTATCATTTTCTTGATTTTATTTTATCATTCATTGTTGTCTTATATGCTTTGGGATCATGGTCTCATGTATTATTTCCCTCTTTATTTTGATGATTATGAAGACTCTTCTTTCTTTTGTGAACTTCAAACATTACCAATCCTTGAATACTGATTATATTCTTACCTTTGGTGTAGTTGGTAAGATACTATATTTTATTTTATTTTAGTTTAAAAACCAATGTTTTTATGAATGTTTTTTTTGAAATATAGGTTCATTGATATTGTAACGTCTCGACTCAGTTTACTATCAAAACTGGTAGCCAAAACAGTGGGTCACATGGCCTTAGGTGCATCTCCATGTACACTAGAGGCTACTGGCTAACAACGAGGGTCTCAGGAGGTGATAGTGGGGAGACTATACCCTCATATAAAAGTAGCACAATGGTAAAATAGAAGCTAAATAGCAGATAATAGTGGAAGAAGTAACAACTAACAACAAAGCAGCAGAATACAAATATTATAATAATTGAATTAAAGTGGATAATTCCAGTTTATACAAAGCATGCATGAAAAATGATGATACATAATCTAAAACAGAAAACAATGTAGCATTCTTGAAAATACAGTACAATACAAGACCCATGTAGAGAAAATAACTAAAAATCCAAAAGGTAATCTCCATGAGCATCCTGAGCTCCCGCCCAGTCCTTCGCTCCTAACTCCCAGGTACAAGCACACAACAGCAAGCAAGGTCCAAGGTCCCGAAAACAAGAAGGTCTACTCGGGTACCCTAGTGCAATGGTGGCCCAAGTAGGGTGTGAGATATAAATTTCAGTAGGCCGACACCCATGTTGTCTAGCCCAATCTAGACAGTTCAACATAAATGAAATGGTGTGTAGGTATATAGAAGTAATAAAAAAAACTAAATAAATACACAACCACCCATCTAGGTTCCTAAGGGACACCTGATGACTATACCTTCTTCGGCTCATAGCCGGAATAAAAGTATTATCGTTTCATTATATATATATATATATATATTTAGAGTGGATTGGGACATAACATAAAGACATCCAACACCAATCTACAAGCTGTTAAACTCTACTCATAGGGTAATAAGCCTGATATATATATATATATATATATATTTCTAGAGTGGATTGGGATGTAAAACACAGGTATCCAATACCAGTTTACGAGCTGATAAGATTACTCATGGGGTAATAAGTCTGACATCCCAATAGAGTGAGGGTCGTCAAACCCATCACTCAGGATGGTGAGTGTGCACGCCATGAAAACACTCTAAGATATCATGTGTCACTCAAAATCCCACCACCCATATCAAAGAAGTGGTGAGGGTTTCCATTCCCAACACGGATGTAAGGGGGCGTGAGTCTCCATGCTCATCCAGACCTCCCTTACCATTGTATCGCGATCTATTTTAAAGGAACATTTATAACTGACATGGGAAAAGAAAAACCTACCATCCATATATTTATTAATCCATTTAGAAAATAAATATAATGACATTTATTATGCAAGCCATGAGGCATTATCTCTCATGCTTTGCATTTATCCATCCCATTATAACCACTGTCACAATTATAATATAATGCATAAGGAAATACCTCTTATGCATTTCAATACTAGGTTCAATTTCAAAATAAAACATTACATTGCACATGAATCATTTAACAAAGTATAACAAGGGGAATTTCCTTTCCATCCCTTGGGTATTTCCATTTAAAACAATTTGATTCACTTTAATAAAACAACCCAATATGCTTTAGTCATTCCATTTAAAACAATTCCATTGTTTATACCAAAACATTCCAAAACCATTTATGTAGTCAAGGTCAAAGGAAGGTACCATGTTTAATATATATATATATAAAGGATGCTACCATCTTGCACAATCCATCCTATACAATCCATTTACCATAACCATTTACTTTTCCTAAACATTCCAAATTCATTAATAAGACTTAAAGGGTCAAATGGAAAGTGTCATGGTAACAAGGCATACGCCTACTCAGGAAATGTCATTTAAACTAACCGAGCATGACATTTCAGTTCATATTACTCAAAGGGGGAAAATCTAACTTTCCACAAAACAAGCACCAACAAGAGGCATGTAGAAATATCAAACCAAGACTAAGCATGATATAAATAATCATCACTACTTTTTGGATCATGTGTAAACCTTTTATACCTTTATATTTTATAAAATCTTGGTTATTTTTTATTCGTGTATCTTTTATAAAGTGTCTCTCTTGGGATTTATGTATTTGTGAAAATGACTAAGTGCATCTTTTAAAATTATTGAAGTGTTTTGAAATGTTTCTTAAAAAATTATACATGTTCAACATAATCTTTTTTTTTTGTTTTAAATAGCTTTAAAATGATTTAAACACTTGACATGGACTTAGTTTGCATGCCAACTATTTTTCAACTCACCTGATTGGATTTAATAAATGGATGTGAATGTTTTGAAAGCCTATTTAATGTTGGTTTCATTGTAACAAGGGTTGTGTGAAGTTTTAAATGAAGATTTGTAAAATATAGAGGGTTGTCATTCATTTTAAATGATTAAGACTGTTGGGTCATGAAGTTACCTTGAATGCTTTAAAAAAAGGAATTGTGGTTTTGTTAAAAAGTGCCTGGAATTGATTGGTTTGTTTTAAAAAGGGTGTATTATTTTAAAGAGGAATTTGTGTAAATGATTGTTTTTTTAATGGGATTTCAAATGTGATTTTATAAATAGTTTTCAAAGGACATCTAAAATGTAGTTTTTCCATCATATTTTAAGTTTATATTTTTATAGAATTAGGAAAGAAAATACATTATATAGGTAAGACAAGTATATTGAAAATAACAACATGGAAAGGGCATGTCACTAACTCTATCCAACCCATAGGATATCCATCATGACCTCACTCTTGCAAAAGGTGAATTAATGTTTCACCCCATTGCAACTCTTAAACCCACTTTGCATCCAACATCACCTACATGGTTTAAATTAGGGTGTTAGAGTTGACATGTGATTTAATACTTATATTATATTTATTCATGTGATGATCATTGACTTTTTGTTTCTCACTTCCACTTGTTTGGATTCATGGGAACCCAATGAATTAAGAAGTATATCCAGATGTATATTACACTAGTTATTCCACACACTAGCTAGTTTTCCCTAGTTGTATGATTTACTTAGTCTATAGGAGTGTCCCTAATGAGGAATGTGTGGGTAAGTCATGTGGATTTTCTATTTTTTAGGATTCAAAATAGGTTAATTACTGGCCTCATTGTAGTGTGAGTAAAAAATGAAGGAATAATTGAATTCCCTTAATGATTTTGATACATTACAGATAATAGAATTGGAACCAGGAAAGAGGGATCTATAGAACAATTAGATTTGTCATCTAAATGAGAAAATGGATTATAGGAAATAGTGAAAGGTGTATCTAGTTTTAAATTCATTTTAATAATTAGAAGGATTATATTTCAGTTATATTTTTATACTTCTGTAAAGCATATAATAATTCAGAAGGTTCTCATCTTGGTTTCCATTAAAGGTTTATTTCTTGAACAAAAGGATGTCATGATTATATTCATTCATGGAGATTTGGAGGATTAGATCTACATAGATCAACTAGAAGGTTTCATGCTAAATGGAATATAAGGTTTAGTTCTAGTCTCAAATGGAGTTTTTGTGGGCTTAACTAGGAACCAAGATGATGTAACTTGAATTTCAATTCTTTCATGGTAGAATTAATGTTTATAAAGTGCTATGTAAATAATTACTATTGTATGAAGGTGTATTATGATGAGAGTTTTTCATTTTACTTACTTATGTGGATGAATTTATGTTAGTTGGACCAATGAATGAAAGGATAGAAGAGTTGAAGATTGATTTATCTAGAATATCCCAAATGAAGGACCTTGGTTTTGGAAAGTGGATTTTGGGGATAAATATTGAAAGAGACTTAAAGTATATAAATTTTTCCAGCCTTGTTTAATTTTTATATCAATGGTTTGTGTATTTATTTTGTTAAATATTAATATTAACGAATCAAATAGGTTGAATATGAATAAATAATTGATGGATGCCAATCTTTTAACAAAATTGTATGAAGATGGAGTGAAAGAGTTCATCAGATTTTCAAAAGATCATGCATATGACCCTTATCAAATCCTTTTCCCGTGTTTATGCTATTTTTATTCAAGACAAATTAGTCTATAGGAGTTGTAATAACACTTTATCTATCACAGAATAGATTAAAGTTATAAATATTGGAATAAACATGGGGGAAAAGAAAATGTAGCTAGTGGCTAGGATAACACTATGTTTTATGGATTATATGATATGATTACAAGTGTGAACAATGAAGAAGACCATATCAAGGATGTGATTACATATGTGAATGATGATGAATATCATATTGAAGAAATAACAAGGACAGTTGAATATAAACTTCATGATTCCCCAAAAATGTTTGATAAGTTAAATAGTTATGCAAAGATGTCATTGTATGTTGGTTTCACTAAATATACATTATTTTTAGCCATACTGAAGGTGTATAATTTGAAAGCAGGAAACAGATGGAGTGTGATACACGATGCAAGACCCGCTAGGAAGTTTCCTAGGAACCTTGTATAATGTTCGCGTGTTGAGCACCCGGATCGCCACAAGAAAACAAGTGAATTTGGTGTGCGGATAGTGAAAATGAGAAGGAAGGGGGAAATGGTCATGGTAGAACCCAAAGAGAAATTTTTTCTAATAACTCTAGCCACAATACACCACAAAGGATGACCAATCCTTTGATAAGTCAAAAATTAAGCAAGAACACAAAGGTTGCAAGAAAAACTCACCATAATAACATTATTTTCATTCATCATGTCCAAAGAGTACAAGTGGGTGGCTATTTATTGCCAAAGAAACTTGAAATTCGAATCACACATTGAGTGGCTATTTACAATAGTCTAATGCCTAGTTTCTATAAGTCAAAAAGCCTAAATGATGACTTTGAAAACTTTGGCACTTGCCCGTGACTTTAGGAGACAAGTATCACACCCTTTTAGAAAAGTAAAGACAAGTAGCCCACCACCTTTTGACTTTGAGGATTCCATGGTGGGGTGGGCTTGAAAATTCGTAGCACCACTTGGGTTGGATTTTTAAAAGCATTTTTGGGCCTTAATTAATTTAATCATAGGCTCGGATTCTTCCCCCAAGCAAGGGTGTTGGGCCTCCTCGTGGAATTCCATGATTAACCCATTTAAGGCCTCCTTCATTCTCTTGGTCCGCTCCCTTGTCATTGGGACTCTGATTCCACGTAATGGGTCTTGTCCACTTGTGTGCATTCCGCCCTCCTCATCAAGTCCACCTCCAACCCCATGATTCCCATGTGTTCCATGATCCTCATCATCTCCTCCCTCTTCAAAAGGATTCATCCTCGAATCTGAAAATTCAAAAGGAGAAAGATCAACAACATTAAATGTGGCACTAACATTCCCATACCTGTCGGGAAACTCAATCTTGTGGGCATTATCATTTATCTTCTCTAAGACTTAGAAAGGACCATCTCCTCATGGATGAAGTTTTGATTTTCATTGCTCTGGGAACCTCTCCTTCCTCAAGTGTACCCACACCCAATCTCTAGGTTGAAACACCAATTTTCACTGACCTTTGTTGGTGTGCTTTGATACTTGTTCATTCTTCCGCTAAATGTTGGCCTTTACCTTTGCATGGAACTCCTGCACAAACTTTGCCTTCTTTTCACCTTCAAGATTAGAAAATTGATTAGTAGGAAAAAGGAAAAATATCTAGTGGAGTTAATGGTCTAAAACCATACACAACTTCAAATGGTGAAGCATTAGTAGTGGAGTGAATCACTCGATTATAAGAAAACTCAATGTGAGGCAGTCATCTTTCCCAAAGTTTCAGATTTTTTCTAAGGATGGAACACAACAATGTGGAAAGTGTCTTATTGACCACCTTTATTTGACTATCTGTTTGTGGGTGTGCAGTGGTAGAGAACAAAAGTTTGGTTCCAATTTTGTTCCACAATGTCCTCCAGAAGTGACTAAGGAATTCGACATCCCTATCACTCACAATGCTCTTGGGTAAGCCATGCAACCTAACAATTTCCCTGAAAAACAAATCAGTGATATGAGTTGCATCATTGGTTTTAGAACAAGAAATAAAATGATCCATTTTACTAAACCTGTCTACCACCACAATGATGTTATCCTTACTTGATTGTGAGCTTGGAAAGCCGAGCACAAAATCCATTGAAATTTCAACCCAAGGATGAGAAGCAACGGGCAAAGGGGTGTATAATCCATGTGGAAGCACTTTCAACTTTGCATGTTTACACACATTACAATTTTCACAAACACTAACCACATCCCTATGCATGTGAGACCAATAAAAATGTTCACTCAATAAGGAAAAAGTTTTCTCAACCCCAAAATGCCCCATTAATCCATCACCATGAGTTTCTATAACAAGCAATTCACGCATAGAACAAGATGGAACACACAATTTATTTTTCTGAAAAAGAAATCCATCATGTTTGTAAAAATCAGTTTTGCCATGTTTTTCACCCAACTTCCAAATTTCAAAAAAAATCTACATCATTCTCACACATGCTTTTCAACATTTCAAAACCAAGTATTTTAGCATGAATTGAAGTAATAAGAGAATATCTCCTAGACAAAGCATCAGAGACAACATTTTCTTTTCCTTGTTCATGCTTAATGATGTAAGGAAATGTTTCAATGAATTCAAGCCATCTTGCATGTCTCCTATTCAACTTTCCTTGTGACTTAAGAAATTTTAGGCTTTTATGATCCGAATGAATCACAAATTCCCTTGGCTACAAGTAATGTTGCGAATTTTCTAAATTTCTTTTGAGAGAATATAATTCTTTGTCATAGGTGGAGTAGTTAAATGCATTCCCATTAAGATTCTCACTAAAGTATGCGATCGGCTTAGAGTCTTGCATTAAAACAGCCCCAATTTCTATTCCAGAGGCATCACACTCAACCTCAAAAACTTTAGAAAAGTCAGGCAGAACTAAGATAGGTGAATTGGTCAACTTACCTTTGAGTGTGGAGAAGGCTTCCTCTTGAGCTTTTACCCACTTGAAACTCACCCCTTTCTTGAACAACTCATTCAATGGTGTCGCGATGGTTGAAAAGTCCCTCACGAACCTTCGGTAAAAACTCGCAAGTCCATGGAAGCTCCTCACCTCGTTGGCATTATTTAGTTGTGGTCAATCCCGAATCACCTTCACCTTCTCTTCATCAACCCTCATGCCATCAGATCCTACCATAAAACCAAGGAAAACAACCGAATTTAAACAAAATGTACATTTTTCCAAGTTTTCAAACAACCTATTTTTCCTAAGACTCTCAAAAACATGTTTCAAATGTTCATGATGTTCATCGAGGCTCTTAGAATAAACAAGGATGTCATCAAAATACACAACCAAAAATTTCCCAATGAATGGACGGAAAACATGATTCATTAATTTCATGAATGTACTAGGGGCGTTAGTTAGTCCAAAAGTCATAACTAGCCATTCATACAATCCAAACTTAGTTTTAAATGCAGTTTTCCATTCATCTCCCTCTTTCATTCTAATTTGATGGTATCCACTCCTTAGGTCAATTTTAGTAAACAAGCATGCACCATGGATTTCATCAAATATATCATCCAAACGAGGTATGGGATAGCGATACTTTACCATGATTTTGTTGATAGCTTGACAATCAACACACATTCTCCACTTACCATCTTTTTTTGGGACAAGGATTACTGGTACCGCACATGGACTCAAGCTCTCTTGAACAAATCCCTTCATTAGAAATTCTTCCACTTGTCGTTGGATTTCTCGAGTCTCCTCTGGGTTAGCCTGATAAGCTAATCGATTGGGAAGCGTTGCTCCGGGGAGGAAGTCGATGTGGTGCTCGATACCCCGCAAGGGAGGTAAGCCATCGGGAATTTATTCAAGAAACACATCACCAAATTCCTGTAAAATGGACATAACACTAGAAGGAATAGAAGGGTTAGGAGAGTTAGTTGTAAAACATTCTCCCTTGAATAAAAGCACGAGAGTTTCCTCCCCCTCCAAAGCTCTCTCTATCTCTCTTTTTCATGAAAATAAGCTCACTTTCCCTCAACACTCTTGTTTTCACTCTTATTTTCACTCTTATTTTCAACTCTTTTATTTCCCTCATTTTTTTACTTTCACTCAAAACTCCTTTTTCACTCTTGATTTTTCCACTCTTCTCATTCTCTCTATTTTGTTCTCTCTTTTCTTTTTCTCTCTTCTCACAATCTCTCTCAATCCTCACTTGGTCCTCATAAGCTTGCAAAGGCCTCAATGGTGTAAGAATAACCACCCTCCCATTATACTCAAAAGAATATTGATTGGTGTATCCATCATGTGTGACCCTCCTATCAAATTTCCAAGGTCTTACCAAAAAAATATGACTAGCATGAATTGGAACAACATCACACATCACCTTGTCTTCATACTTCCCAATAGAAAATGGAACTTTTTCTTTCTTAGTCACTTTGACATCCCTGCTATTATTTAACAATTGAAATCTATAAGGCCTTGGATGTATATTCATAGCCAATCCCAATTTATCAACCATAAAACCACTTGCTACGTTTTTACAACTACCCCCATCAATAATCATACTACATAACTTATCTTTGAAGAGACATATAGTATGAAAAATGTGCTTCATTTTCTCTTGATAATGTTCTCCTTCAGGTTGTGCACTCAAAGCATGCCTTGACATAAGAATTTCTCCATGTACGGGGCTTTTTACTTCCACATCTTAATCATCCTCAAGTGATGGCATTTCATCTTCGCTTGATCTAGCACTAAGAACATCTCCATCATCCAAAATAATCATGGTTCTCTTGTTTGGGAATTGTGAAGCAATATGTCCAAATCCTTGACATTTAAAACATTTGATATCTAATGATTTGGAAACAACATTACCCTCCATTTTACCTTTGGATTCTGGGAAGAATGGTTTTAGTTTGGGCAACTCCTTTGAATCAGTTTTGTGTTCCCTTACAAGATCTTGGAGTTTGGAATCTTTAAACTTGAAATAAGGTCTAGAATCCTTACCATAAGATGTAGGGCGCATCCTTCTTGCCTTTACTTTCCTCTCTTCTTTGGTAGCCATGTGAAGTAGACCCTCCATGTCCAAGTAGTGGTGCATGTCCACTATGTCTCGAATGTCATGGTTGAGGCCATTCAAAAACCTTGCCATGGTGGCCTCTCTCTCCTCATCAATATTCGCCCGAATCATGATGATCTCCATCTCTTTATGATACTCCTCAACACTCATGTCCCCTTGTTTCAAACCCTGCAACTTGAGGAACAAATCACGATAATAGTGGCTAGAAATGAACCTCTTACGCATTACAACTTTCATCTCCTCCCAAGTGTGGATGGGTCTTTCTCCACTTCACCATCGACTCACTTGTAGTTGGTCCCACCAAATACTAGCATAATCGGTGAACTTCACGACCACCAACTTCACTTTATTTTCCTCCGAATAGGTGTGACAACCAAAAACATGTTCGACCTTTCTTTCCCATTCCAATTAAGTTTTAGGATCATTCTTACCTTGGAATGAAGGGATCCTCAAATTTACTTTTCCAAGATTGTTGGATTTCCTCTACAGTGGTTTATTTCTCCAAATTGGTGACTCGTGAAAATCAAATAACTCCTCCTCTTCTTCAACAACCCGCCTCCTTGGTGGTGATCTATAATTGGAAGGGGATTGAAGTTCATCCATCCTCACATTCAACCTTTGGAATTGTTCTTGTACAACCCTCATGAACATCTCAATATCCTCTTCATTGGTATTACCCGACTCCGCCATTTAGGAATCCTGTAAAAAAAGTGAAGAGAAAGTAAAATGGACCTCACACACTCCCTCATGTGTTTACACTCAAAAATAATATTTTCACTTGTGTCACTCAATTTTGGATTTTATCAAAATGTAACACTCTTGCCTTTTACCACTCAACTTGCTTCCTATAGCGTTCTTACCCAATTTCAACAAATCGAAAGGATCTTTGAAATGTGGAAATCCCGAACTAGAATTCAAAGATAAAATTCAAAATGTATTCAAGATGAAAAATGTGGGATGGGAAGAAAATGGTTGAAGAAGAATGAAAATGTGACGTAGGATTCAAAATGTTGCAATTTTTTTTAGCCTTTAATTTTTTTTTGATTTTTTTGATATTTGGGCTCTTTTTTTGAATAAATACAATAGAAACAAGATGAATTTTTCAATATTTAAATATAGTTGAAGCAATAATTTGTAACATCAACTGGAATCAAGGTGAGATTTGTGTGGTTTTAAAATTACATACTTTTTCGCAAAATTTGAACCAGTTGTATCTCTCGATTTATAGCTTGGATTTAGATGATTCCAAATAGAAAAGAAAGATGAGCTTTTCAAATAAAATAATGATATACTGTACGTCCAGAAAGACGAAGTAATAACATCTGTAGGTGAAGAAGAAAATGGACCAGAATTGATTTTGGACCGATTTTAAGAGAAATGAAAATGGAAGAAAGGATAATAAAGAAGGAACCTGATTTCTTGCAAATGGGCTCTGATACCAAATGATACGCGATGAAAGACCCTCTAGGAAGTGTCCTAGGAAACTTGTATAATGTTCGCGCGTTGAGCACCCAGATCGCCGCAAGAAAACAAGTGAATGTGGTGTGTGGATAGTGAAAATGAGAAGGGGGAAATGGTCAAGGTAGAACCCAAAGAGAACTTGTCTCTAAGAACTCTAGCCACAAGATGCCACAAAGGATGACCAATCCTTTTATAAGTCAAGAATTAATAAATAACACAAAGGTTGCAAGAAAAAACTCACCATAATAAAATTACTTTCATTCATCATGTCCAAAGAGTACAAGGGGGTGGCTATTTATAGCCAAATAAACTTGAAATTCTAATCACACATTGGGTGACTCTTTACAATAGTCTAATGCCTAGTTTTCATAAGTCAAAAAGCCTAAATGATGAGTTTGACAACTTTAGAACTTTCCCATAACTTTAGGAGACAAGTATCACACCCTTTTGTAAAAGTAAAGACAAGTATCCCACCACCTTTTGACTTTGAAGATTTCATGGTGGGGTGGGCTTGAAAATTCATAGAACCACTTGGGTTGGATTTTTAAAAGCATGTTTGGGCCTTAATTAATGTAATTATAGGCCCGAATGCTTCCCCCAAGCAAGGGTGTTGGGTCTCCTCATGGAATTCCATGATTAACCCATTTAAGGCCTCCTTCACTCTCTTGGTCCGCTCCCTTGTCATTGGGCCTCCGATTCCACGCAATGGGTCTTGTCAACTTGTGTGCATTCCGCCCTCCTCATCAAGTCCACCTCCAACCCCGTGATGCCCATGTGTGTCATGATCCTCATCAGAGTGACTTCAGTTTTATAGAACTATTTGCTATCTTGAATGACATTCTCCCAAAATATAATGATCTCCCGATCCGAACATACAACACCAAATTAATTATACACTCAATGGGTATGATATCTGAAAGAATACAAGCCCGCCCAAATGATTGTATATTATTTCACAAGGACTGAAACTTATAGAATTCCCAAAGTGTGACACTTCTCAATACAAGAAATATGAATCTGGTCCTATGAATTTTTTATGGTACTTTTCAATCATTCCAAGGTTTAGGTGCCTATATAGGAGTGAGGAGATTGTAGGGAAATTGAAGGGGCACATGGATACAAGAATTAAATATGTGAAACTACATCACTCAACAAGCTCTCCTCGGTGGAAGAGAATTGATCATGAGCATCCTGATTTTGTAAATGAGATAAGAAACCTTCGTCTTGCTTTATCTATAGATAGAGTGAATCCTTTTGGTTTTCAAAGTTTCACTCACAGTACATGGTTAGTTATGTTGGTAAATTATAACTTTTAACCATGGTTATGCATGAAATGGAAATACATCATGTTATCTTTTCTTATATCAGGACCAAAACAACCGGGTAATGATATTGATATTTATTTGGATCCATTGATTGAGGATTTGAAATTATTGTGGGATTTAGGTGTTACGTTGTATGATGATTATAGAAAATAATGATTTCACGTTGAGATCCATGTTGTATGGGACAATAAAGGAATTTATTTCTTATGGAAAATTTTCAAGATATAACATTAAAAGAACTTAAGGGAATCCCTTTTGTGAACAAGGTACACAATCAATTAGGTTGAAACATTCATCGAAAGCTGTGTTTTTAGGACATCGTAGATTTCTACCCCAATGACATAAGTATTGATCTTGGACAACATCATTCAATGGAAGTTCAGAAGAACGTACAACATCGTCTCCACTAATAGGTGATCAACTGTTTGATAAAGTAAAATATATGGACACTGCTTTTGGTAAACCATTTTCGAAAAACCTTATGAAAAATGTTTGGAAAAAGAGATTAGTTTTTTTTTGAATTACCATATTGGAATTTTTTTTACGTCAGAAATTTTCTCAATGTTATGCATGTTGAAAAAAAATTATGTGATAGTGTCATTGACACATTGTAAAATGCACCCGGTAAAACAAAGGATGGAATTAAAGCTGGGTTGGACATGGTTGACATGGGAATATGAGAAGAGTTGGCACTAGTGAAGGGTGAAAAGAAAAATTTTCTTCCTCTAACTACTTACACTCTTTCCAGGTAGGAGAGATATCAAATTTGAAACCTCTTTAATGAAGTAAAGTTTCCAGAGGGGTATTCATCGAATATCAAGAACATCATGTCAATGACCGATTTCAAGTTAAAGGGTCTAAAATCACACAACTTCCATGTTTTTATGTAATATCTAATTCATATAGTTTTACATTTCATTTTTTCCAAGAATTTCCATCATACATTAAACAAGATTTTTTTCTTCTTCAAAGATATATGTAGCGACGTTATAGACCCAGAGAAATTGCCGACTATGGAAAGAGAAATTGTCATCATATTATGTGAATTATAAATGTTCTTCCCACTAAAATTATTGGATATGATGGTTCATTTGATGGTTCACTTGGTGTGAGATATTTGACTATGTGGTCTTGTACACTATAGATGGATGTACCCCATTGAATGGTATATGAATATTTTGAATGGGTATGTCAAAAATCGAAGTCGACTAGAGGGTTGTATTGTAGATCAATATATTATTGAGGAAGCTGTTGAATTCTATACTGAATACTTGTCTGGTGTGGAAATTATTGGTCTACTGAAATCTCATCACACTGAGCGGCTTGTAGGTGAAGAAAATTCTGGAAGATATGTTTTCACAATCAATATTATAGATCGAGAGTAGGGAAAACTTTACATTTTTCATAATAGTTTGTAGGATTCCCTCTATGTTGAAACCCACAAAGAAATTATTAGGCATTTGAATCCATCAAGGGCTAAAATATGAATATTAAATACACATAATCAATAGTTTATAGGATGGTTTCAGGACCATATTTTTATGGATTCTGATGAAAATCCAGATTCAATTTTAGAACGACTTTAATGGCTAGTCAGATGAACAAGTGTGTATGTATTATCTTACAATGGTTATGTAATTAACGGTTATATGTTCTATACAAATGATCATGATGAATACAGTACCATGAAACATAGTAGAGTTACACTTGTGGTTTAGGTGATGCATATTTCTAGTAATAAGGATAAAAATCCAATTTAGGCGAATATGTAATACTTTGGAATCATCAAACAAATATGGGAGTTGGATTATAAAACATTCCAAGTGCCTATTTTTCAATTGAAGTGGGTTGATAACAGGAATTCTATTAAAATAGATGAATTGGTATTTGTGAAATTTGATTTCAGTAAGGAAGGGTACAAAGATGAACCATTTATAATGGCATCACAGGTAATAAAAGTATTTTATATTCTAGATCCTTCAATCTGAAAGTGTTCAATTATTATGTTATCGATCAAAACCACTAATGGGATAGATGAAAATTCAACTAAGGATGACCCTTTCATTGGGACATCACAATCATTTCACAACTGTCCCAATTTAGATGGAGTTTTGTGTTTTAGAGAAGACCATAATTAAGGGATTTGGATAGTTGATAGAGGGGTCAAATCCCTTTAGCCTTTAAAAAAGAGTTCAATAACCAGGTAATATATTTTTGTAATATACATCATGTTACCTCATGTTATTATATATTTTCTACTACATTTATATACTCTAAATTAAATGTTAAACCAATTTTATAGATAATGAATTCTACACGTGTTGGTTCTCCAAATCCCAAGGAACAACAGGTTACTCAACTTACTGCTGGTCGCAGCGTAGAGGAACAACGACCTTCTACACATGCTAGTTATGTAATTAATGGTTATATGTTCTATACATGAGGTCTGTATTTATGATTTGATTTTCCAAAAGTCTATATACTATGTCAATTATGACTAAAAACATTTCATATTTTTGGCAGATGTATATATGAAAAACAATTAAAGGGATTTACCCATGAATTTTTTTTGGACTCGTTAGTCCTCAGATCACCTCTACTAAAAAACCAAAAATATATACAAAAAAAGGATGAAATAGTGGAAGGTTTGATCAAATCATTTGAAATAAAAAATTTGGATGATAGACTTTATTTAATACCAATGATGCAAGGGTAAAACCCTACAATTTAATCATATCAAATATATTTTCATTTCTTTCATTACTTATTCCTTTTTTCATTTTAGGCAGCATTATATGCTCATTGCGGTAAATTTGGATACTCTAAAGATTTATTTCTTGGATTCAATGCATGGATATACAAAAAACTATCCACAATGATGGAATTTTTCAATTTGTAATACACTACATCCAACATTTTAAAACTAAATATCAAGTTATATAATTTATATTATCTTTTAATGAGGATTCTTTTATGATAGGGTGGTGCATCAATATCATGAAAAACAAGGAATGAGGCCAAGAGATAAGGATGAGAAAGAATAAAATTTCTATGAATGGACAAGTATCGAGGTATATATAATAATATTTCACCATCCAAACACATATCAAAAAAAATTACTTATTCTCCTCAATGTTTCTATAGTGTCTGAAACAAACTAATGAAAAATATTGCGGTTATTATGTTTGTAAATTTATGAGAGAGATCATATTCCATGAACAAACTATCATACCTAAAGATATATTTTTTAAGATAATTACTAGTTCATTTAAAATATTTATTAATCCTTTGTGTATTTATATTTTTCTAGTACTAATATGACTATCAAAAAAATCATATTCACAAGATGGTATAGATGTGATCAGAAACAAATGATCAGCATACCTAATAAAAGAATGTACACAAATAGCATGAATATGTAACTTCTAAAGAAGTAGTGGATTGTTTCATATTTATGTTTAACTTAATTCTTTTTAGTATTACTCACATAAGAATTGTTTTCTTATACAAGTGGATTCTTTTGTTCAAGTCGGGGTGGTTTGTTCAAAGATTCTCATGCTCGTGAGAGATAGGAATTTGAGGTTTAAAATTAGAATTCAATGATAAGGTAAAGTTTTTTTTAATATACTATATTTTTTCTAATAATATTATCTGTTATCTACTGCATTAAAATAATCTAAATTAAATGTTTGACTACTCATGCAAACAATGTCTTCCATAGTCTTATTCTCCATCAAAACCTTGTCACCCCTATATTGTTAGCATTTATCACTTTCCTTCAAAGTTAGTGAAGGGAACTTGAAGGAAAGTGATAAATATTGACAATGAAGTGTGGCCATTTCGACAAAGAAAGAAAATATAGGGCATGGTAATGCATGATGTGGTAGGTATGAATCAAAGTGTATGTTTTTAGTTTATAATATTCTTTGATCCTTTAAGATTCATGTATTCTGAACTATCATGCTTTGATCCATGAGGCATGATTATGATCTATGATATGCAGGGTATGAATTTATAATGTTAATATCACTTTCTAACATCTTTATGCTCATGTTATCCTTATATAATCATTGAAATCTCCCTTGTTTACACTTATTAAGCATATATAATCACCCTATCTTATGTTTCATGTAACACCTCAAGCTTCCACGGTACGCTTCTCTTTGAATAATACAGTAGCGTGTGTTGTACGCAACTTCGAGTTCTAACACACACCACAACCAATCAAACTAGCCGTTATGAATAGTAATACACACTTTTTGAAATTTTATAAATTTTATATTTCAAAATGGACTTCATTTTTGGATTTGGAATATCGAAATTAGCCTAGGGTGAATTTTTGGTATTTTTCTGAAAACTTTCAATTTTTGATGAATAGTAAAAAACGTTGAATTATTGGTTAAAACCAACTTTTTATTTAAATAATTATTTATTTTATTTAAATTTATTTTAGGTAAAAATAGATACGTAATATATATATAAATTCAATGTAATTCATTGGAGTCAGTTTATAATAATTTTAGACATATAAAATTTTATTGAACTTTTCACCGTCTTTTACCCATCTCCTAGGAGAATTTGCAAATTCACATAAAACTTAATTTTACTACTTCTGTGAGTGGAATTTTGAAAATCCGAGAGATACGGTTAATATCAAGGAGTAAAATGTGGTTTAATAAGATAAAAATAATTTTTGGTGAATAGTAACTTTTTACTTTTATTTACCACGGTTAAAAGTAAATATGATAATTAAGGGTAAAAATGATATTAATATTACCCTAACACATGTCCTAATTATATTGGACAAGTGTATATCGACCAAAAACAACCTTAGGAATAAAATATTATCATTTAGGTCCACTTGGATTAGATTAGGACATTTATTATTATTTAATTCAAAGAAGAGTTAAATGAGTTAAAATCAAAGTTTAATAACTAAAACATTTTTAATATAGGGTTATACATAAGATAAATTGGATTATAAATATTAATTAGAAATCTAAAAAGATTTCCTACATAATGGTATTTTATTTATAATTTTTAGACATTAAATAATTTAAGTTATTTATAACACAATGGTGATGCAGTAATTACCTAATTAATGAAATATTAAAATAATTGATATTATAAATATCAAAATAAATGTAATTTGAGACTTTTTATGAATTACACTAATTTTTTAGGTTAATATGACATATTAGGACTGGTTATATAAATTTTTTTCGAAGTAATAATGCTGTTATGAAATTATAAAAAACAAAATACCCAATAGTGTCAAAATTGACATAAAAGAGTTTTTAAAACAAATATTATATTATTAATTGATATTCTATTCCTAAAAATTTAAGGTTCAGCCAAAAGACTTATATCATGATAGGTGTATCATTAATGGACCACTTGGGGGTCGATTGGAAGTTTATAGTAAGTTTATTAACCATATAATATAAAAATACAAAGAGACATGGTAAGTGTCAAACTAATTAACTAAGAGTTAAAACTAAAAGATAAGGTTAATAAAGTGACCCAAACCTGTCTAAAACCTATTGGTTGAGTGGTTTTAGACCTATCCTCACCTTAAACTTTAAATAATCCACTTTGGAGCCATTAGAAACCAAATATGAATTTATTATAAAATAATATTTCTAGCTTTTCCAAAGGTGCCCCTCACCCCTCTTATAAAAGGGCACTCCCCCTTCTCTCAATTTCACACCTTCAAAGCCTTTTGGTTCGGCCAAACCCTGCCCAAATATTCTCTCAACTTCCATCACTTCTACCTAGAGGCCTTAGTTTGATCAGAAAGACAACCTAAGGATCCCTTTTGATCAAATCAAAAGGAAGAACCCGAAGAAGAAGTAATGTTTTCACCACCCTCTTTCAAGTTCCTTTCTTCTTCAAATTCTTCATTATTTGTTATTTCCATTCTAAAATAATAACTCCAGTATATTATATATACTTTGATGTTATTATAAATCTGGTACAACCATATTCAGTATTCTATCCATCCTTTGAATGACATGTCACCATACGTTCGTACGTACGGCTTACCGTCTCCACGTCGTGGTGTAATTGTTATTCAATATATTATTATTTGGATGCGTATAATAATGATGTGTAATTAATTTAAATAATAAATATAACATTATAATTATTCTTTATATATGATATACCATCCAATTGTATATTATTTTAATATTAAAAGAATGATATTGTCGCTCGTGCGTACGTACGGACTACCGTCTCCACGAACGCGATGAGATTCATTCCCCATCGTATCCATTCAAGACTAATTCTCATTTGATGATTAAAAGTAATGTTTAAGAACCTTATATCATTCTTTATATTAATAATATACAACCTATCCATAACAAACACAACTTATGTAACAAAACATATAAAAGAAAACGAGTAAGTTAACACCCGAAACGATGATAATACTAAAATATTATTAACAAAGCATTATTAGAAGATCATATATGATATCATAATTATGTATATGGTTCTTGTATAATTTAATAAAAATGTTTTAACTATTATACAGGAGGTTAACATACCATTGACTAAGGAAAAGTACAAGGTAAGGGTTTATTTCACAATCTCTTCATTATCCGGGGTTGTTTATACGTAATTATCTACTGGGACCTCTTTATCATCCACATCCATGTTTCTTAAAAATGTATTTAAAACCACTCTTAATATTTTAAAGACTATGGGATAAAGTCATTTATACCCTTGTTTACTTTTTATAATAAGTTTATAAAGAAATATTTCTGCCATTTTTCAAATAAGGCCCTTTTTAACCTTTTCGACAGAATTAAGGTAAGAGTGTCTTTTTTAACTTATATGGCGGGTGCGGCTATTTTATGCTGTTATAGAATCGTCAAAGCTTCCCTTACAAGCTTATAAGAATATTTTCAAAGTAAATGTTTTATTTTATAATTATGATACTTTTAAATGATTTCAAAAAAAGATATATTTCTCTCAAATAGTTTTGATTTCATCTATGTCAACATTCTTTGGTGGATTTTAAGCTTATTTGAAGTTTATTATTATGATAAAAAACTTCCATATTGTATTGAAGGTTTTGTGATATTTTTGACTGTGGATGTGTTATTTTTATATACCATTCATGGTTTATGGAGAAAGTATTGACATTTCGTATGCTAGTTTTAATACGAATGTTTATGTTATGTTTAAACCTGTTTATATGAGGAATGCATTGGACTTAATATGTGACGGGTGGAGCCTGCTATAGCTCCTAGATGCATCAGTAGGTCTCATGAGACAAACTAGTTTCTTAGAACAAGGCCTTGAAAAAATCTTATTTGTAGTCTTGGCACGAGGCCTTGATTATGTGGTTATGATAGTTTGGCATTATGCATTCCATCATTATGAAAGTTGTTATTTATATTGCATGTAATTATTTGACTAGTAGAATATCCATGTGAATAAGTAAATGAAATTATTTCATTTTATCTTTTCCATATTATGCTGAAGTTCAAGTTTAAAAGGCTTTTGTTTTAGTTATACATTGCCTTAAATTTTTATGCTTATTTATGAAAGTTTCTGCTATATTGTTATCCTTACTGAGCATCTGATCTCACCCCTTTCAGTGTTTTATTTTTTTCCCAGGATGTAAAGAAGTAGTTTATGAATGACCTTCAGGTGTAGTATGAGGGGATATTAAGACAATATGTTGTTGTAGTAGTTTTTACTTTATGATGTAATGTAAACTTTATGAATGTATCTAGCTATTCCAAGGCTACTAAACTAATCGGTCTTTCGAGACTTGATCTTTTGTGATCATTCCAATATTATGTAATAATGCACCGACTCTGGGTAACTGGGGTCGGGGCGTTACAGTTGGTATCAGAGGAAGTTTAGTACAAACCTTGGAAGCTAGATTTATATAAACTCTGATTAGAGCACATAGCCCTATGATATACTTTGAGGATGAGTATAGAAGAACTTCCTATAATTTTGGTATTGTAGAGATTTTGTAAGTTTTCCGAGAAATACATCCCTGTCTGGATATGAGCAGGTAGAGGCGGCTCTGGCACAGATGTACCTAGGGGTAAAACCCAAAAACACCGCTTTGAGCTAGACTCGAACGGGAACTGGTGCACGACAACGGGCCTTGCGGCACTCTTGGTTACGACACTCCTGGGGGATATGCTTAGGATAATTCTCATTTTCTTTACAAACCATTATGAAGGGTTTATGAGTGTATATTTCCTCAAAGAAAACATTTTTTTATGATTATGGATTATATCCATAAATAGTTTAATTTATGTTAAGTGTTTTACAAGTATGAAATTATGTATTTTGATTCATAAACTGATCTAGTTTATTCCATTGTTTAGAAATGGAACCTAGTGTAAGGAATGGAAATAATATCAATGCACACACTCCATGTAGGGATTTCCCTCCTGCTCAAGATAATTATAGTGGAGCTGGTGATGCAAATGGTGTTGATAAGCTAATCACCATACTAGGACAACTCACTCAGGTTATGAATAATAACCTTACCCGTATGAAACACCCTGATCCACAACATGGAGGATCAATGTTAGATCGCTTCATGAGGCAACAACCACCAACATTCAATGGGAGTACAAATCCATTGGTAGCTGAGCAATGGATAAGTTCCCTAGAGAAAATATTTCAGGCTTTGGGGATTAGTGAAAGGGAAAAAGTTATCATGGCAGTTTACCGCATCACTGTAGATGATGATCAATGGTGTTCATTGATTCAAAACATGAAAGAAGATGATGAAGTATCAAATATGGAAAGGAGGGAGTTCAAAGATCTGTTTTTAGAAAAATACTTTCCTCGTGACCATCGAGCATACATGGAAAGGCAATTTCTGAGTCTGAGACAAAAGGAGGATGAGAATGTCGCAAAGTATGAGGCTAACTCTAAAAGGTTAGCAAGGTATGATGGAGATTATATACATAACCCAAGAAGTAAGATTGATCATTTATTTGATGGGTTAAAACCATTTCTCTGTCGAGAATTAGTCTCACAATCCTTCTCATCGTACGAATACATTGTCTCATGTGCTATCAAGATAGAAAATGAATTCTCTAAGTCTTATGACTTTAAAGAAAAGCAAGAGAAGAAGAGATCTTCTGATCAATATGGGAATGGAAATAAGGGGAAGAAGGGAAAATTTGAATATCCATCCTATAGTAAATGTGGGAAGAAACACCCTGGTACTTTCTTAAATGGAATGTGAGTCTATTACAAGTGTGGTGAAAAAGGCCATCAAGCTCGTGATTGCAAGGGGAAGAAAGAAGTTACTAATGTTCAATGCTACAACTGCAGGGATATGGGACATTATGCAAATGAATGTCCTAAGTGTCAGGGGAACTTACCTCAGAAAAGGCCAAGGGATCAAGACCAATCTTATGCTATCACTACTGCTGAGGTAGAATCTCTAAAAGACGTGGTGGCGGGTAATTTAATGGTTTTCTCAAGTTTAGAAAATGCATTATTTGATTCTGGATCATCGCATTGTTTCATATCTTCCCAGTTTTCTAAGAAAATTAGATATTTCCAATTTTATTTAACAAGGGATTTGTCATTTAAAACTCCTAATGGAAGTATCATTGCAACAAAGTTTTGTGAATCAGTCCCCATTAGAGCACATAAATGTTCTTTATCTGCAGATCTCATTATCATAACTATGATTGAGTTTGATATAATCATCGGTATGGATTGGATTTCAGACCATGATGTGAAGATTTATTTTAAGAATAAGGAGGTTACAATTTTTGATGATGATGATAAGGAACACCTTATCTTTAGATCAGAATCGTCACCACCTAATTTTTATCTAGATCCACCCCCAGTAGCTTAACTAAATTAAATTATTGGGGAGGAAGAGAATGAAATGACTGTGGGTGAGGAAATTAATGTTCAAATAGAGGATGTACCTATTGTGAAAGAATATGTAGATGTGTTTCTGGAAGATTTACCTGGACATCCTCCAGAATGAGAAGTTGAGTTTTCCATTGATTTAATTCCTAGTTCAAGGCCTATATCGAAGACCCCTTATAGAATGGACATTGTGAAATTAGTTGAACTAAAGAAACAACTAGAGGAATTGAGTAATAAGGGATTTATTCACCCTAGTGTTTCTCTATGGGGATCCCCTATCCTTTTTGTTAATAAGAAAGATGGATCTATGAGGTTATGTATCGACTACAGGGAAATCAACACTATAACAATAAAGAACAAGTATACCCTACCTCGCATTGATGGTTTATTTGATCAACTGCATGGAGCTCAATACTTTTCAAAGATTGACCTTCGATCTGGATACCATCAGTTGTGTGTGAAGAAGGAAGACATTCTGAAGACATCATTTCGAACTAGGTACGAGCATTACGAGTTTACAGTAATTCCTTTTGGGTCGACTAATACACCCTCTATATTCATGGATCTAATGAATAGAGTTTTCAAGGAATATCTCGATGATTTTGTGGTGGTATTTATTGATGATATCTTGGTATACTCCAAAAGCTATGAAGATCCTGAAAATCACTTACGCGTTATCCTGAAGACTCTGAGAAGACATGAATTATATGGGAAGTTTAACAAGTGTGAATTCTGGCTTCAGGAGATTTCTTTTCTTGGCCACATTGTCTCTAAAGATGAAATCTCTGTTGATCCTTCTAAGACCAAGGAAATCCAAGAATGGCCTTCACCAACGAGTATAACTGAGGTACGCAGTTTTATTGGTTTAACAGGTTATTATTGGTGTTTCGTCCAGAATTTTGCCCAATTGGCTAACCCATTAACAAAGCTCATGCGTAAAGGGGTTAAATTTGTTTGGACAAAAGAGTGTGAAGAATGTTTTGAAGAACCGAAGAGAAGATTATTCAATGCCCCTATATTTACTCTACCATCAGGGAATGATGGGTTTGTTATTTATAGTGATGCATCGAAGAAAGGACTTGGTTGTGTCCTTATGCAGAATGATAGGGTTATTTCCTATGCATCACGACAGCTGAAAATTCATGAGCAGAAATATCCTACTCATGATCTTGAGCTAGCAGCTGTAATCTTTGCTTTGAAGATTTGGAGACACTATCTCTATGGTGAAAATGTGATATTTATACTGATCACAAGAGTTTAAAGTATATTTTCTCACAGAAAGAACTAAACATGAGGCAAAAGATATGGCTTGAACTGCTCAAGGATTATGATTGCACGATACACTACCACCCGGGGAAGGAAAATAAGGTGGAAGATGCTTTGAGTAGAAAATATCATGGAGTTTTGAACATGATGAGAATTGAAAGGGATCCTATTTTTGGGGATCTAGTAAAGTTGGATATGGGAATCACCATGGAAGGTGAAACATCAATGCTTTTTCAAATGGTTTCCAAACCATATTTACTAGAAAGTATTAAGATTTATCAGACCAATGATGAAGAATTACAAAAGAATATTAAAGTAGTGAATGGTGGGAGATTGAGTGACTTTGTGTATGAAGATGGAATTTTGAAATTCGGGAAGAGACTTTGTGTTCCTGTTATACCTGATCTAAAAAGGGAATTGTTGGATGATGCAAATAGTTCCAATTTCTCTATACACCCTGGGAGCACCAAAATGTATAGAGATTTGAAGGAATATTTTTGGTGGGACAACATGAAGAGGGAGATTGCTTATTTTGTGTCAAGATGTATGGTTTTTCAACAAGTGAAAGCTGGAAGGAAACAGCCTGGAGGAGTCATGCAACCTCTTCCCATACCGGAGTGGAAATGGGACAATATTAAGATGGAATTTGTCATGGGGCTACCAAATACCCCTAGAAGGAATGATGCAATATGGGTTATTGTTGATCGTCTTACCAAGACAACACATTTTCTTACTATAAGAGAAGATCTACCATTGGAATGTCTATCAAGACTATATATTAATGAAGTTGTGAGACTTTATGGAGTACCCCTGTCAATTTTTTCTGATCATGATCCCCATTTTACTTCAAGATTCTGGAAAAGTCTTCAGAAGGCCTTGGATACTGAACTTCATTTGAGCACTGCCTATCACCCTCAAACAGATGGACAATCAGAATGGACTATTCAAACCTTAGAAGACATGTTGAGATCCTGCTCACTTGACTTTCAAGTTATGTGGAATCAATATTTACCTCTGGTAGAATTTTCCTATAACAATAGCTTCCATTCAAGTATTTGGATGGCACCATATGAAGCGTTATACGGAAAGATATGTCGCACACCAACTTGTTGGGATGACGTTGGTGAAAGAAAACTTGTAGGCCCAGAACCGGTGGAGAAAACGGTGGAAAAGGTGAAGGTAATCCAAAACCACATCAAAGTAGGCAGAAGAGCTATGTCGATAACTGAAGGAAGGATTTGAAATTTCAAGTAGAAGATCATGTTTTATTGAAGGTATCTCCATGGAAGGGAGTTATACGTTTCGGTAAGAAGGGTAAATTGAGTCCCAGGTACATCGGACCTTTCGAAATTCTAGAACGAATTGGGGCTATAGCTTACCATTTGGCAATGTCTCCAAATCTCTCCAAAGTTCACGATGTGTTCCACGTATCATTGTTGAGAAAATACATTTCTGACCCAACGCATGTACTCACTTACAAGGAATTAGAACTGGAACCCGATCTGTCTTATTGCGAAGAGCCCATCAGGATTCTTGTTACCATAGAACAAGTGCTGAGAAACTGGACGACTCGTCTGTTAAAAGTTCTATGGAGAAACCATAAGATGGAAGAGGCAACGTGGGAACCCGAGGAACTCATGATAAAGAACCACCCAAGTCTTTTCATGCGGTAGTATTCTAGAAATTTCGAGGACAAAATTATTTGAAGGAGGGGAGAATGTAACACCCCAAGTTTCCACGGTACACTTCTCTTTGAATAATACGGTAGCGTGTGTTGTACGCAACTTCGAGTTCTAACACACACCACAACCAATCAAACTAGCCGTTATGAATAGTAATACCCACTTTTTTAAATTTTATAAATTTTATCTTTCAAAATGGAATTAATTTTTGGATTCGGAATATCGAAATTAGCCCAGGGTGAATTTTTTGTATTTTTCTGAAAACTTTCAATTTTTGATGAATAGTGAAAAACACTGAATTATTGGTTAAAACCGACTTTTTATTTAAATAATTATTTATTTTATTTAAATTTATTTTAGGTCAAAATAGATACGTAATACCTATATAAGTTCAATGTAATTCATTGGAGTCAGTTTATAATAATTTTAGACATATAAAATTTTATTGAACTTTTCACCATCTTTTACTCATCTCCTAGGAGAATTTTCAAATTCACATAAAACTTAATTTTACTGCTTATTTGAGTGGAATTTCGAAAATCAAAGAGACATTGTTAATATCAAGGAGTAAAATGTGGTTCAATAAGATAAAAATAATTTTTGGTGAATAGTAACTTTTTACTTCGGTTAAAAGTAAATAGGGTAATTAAGGGTAAAAATGATATTAATATTACCCTAACACATGTCCTAATTCTATGGACAAGTGTATCTCGACCAAAAATAACTTTAGGAATAAAATATTATCATTTAGGCCCACTTGGATTAGATTAGGACATTTATTATTATTTAATTCAAAGAAGAGTTAAAAGAGTTAAAATCAAAGTTTAATAACTAAAACATTTTTAATATAGGGTTATACATAAGATAAATTGGAATATAAATATTCATTAGAAAGATAAAAATATTTCCTACATAATGGTATTTTATTTATAATTTTTATACATTAAATAAATTATTTTATTTATGACACAATGGTCATGTGGTAATTACCTAATTAATGAAATATTAAAATAATTGATATTATAAATATCAAATTAAATGTAATTTGAGACTTTTTATGAATTACACTACTTTTATAGGTTAATATGACATATTATGACTGGTTATATAAATTTTTTTCGAATTAATAATGCTGTTATGAAATTATCAAAAACAAAATACCCAATTGTGTCAAAATTGACATAAAAGAGTTTTTAAAACAAATATTATATTATTAATTGATATTTTATTCCTAAAAATTTAAGGTTCGGAAAAAAGACTTATATCATGATAGGTGTATCATTAATGGACCACTTGGGGGTTGATTGGAAGTTTATAGTAAGTTTATTAACCATATAATATAAAAATACAAAGAGACATGGTAAGTGTCAAACTAATTAACTAAGAGTTAAAACTAAAAGATAAGATCAATAAAGTGACCCAAACCTATCTAAAACCTATTAGTTGAGTGGTTTTCGACCTATCTCCACCTTAAACTTTAAATAATCCACTTTGGAGCCATTAGAAACCGAATATGAATTTATTATAAGATAATATTTCTAGCTTTTCCAAAGGTGCCCCTCACCCCTCTTATAAAAGGGAACTCCCCCTTCTCTAAATTTCACACCTTCAAAGACTTTTGGTTAGGCCAAACCCTGCCCAAATATTCTCTCAAATTCCCTCAATTTGACCTAGAGGCCTTATTTTTATCATAAAGCCAACCTAAGGAGTCCTTTTGATCAAATCAAAAGGAAGAACCCGAAGAAGAGGTAATGTTTTCACCACCCTCTTTCAAGTTCCTTTCTTCTTCAACTTCTTCTTTCTTTGTTATTTCCATTATAAAATAATAACTCTAGTATCTTATATATACTGTGATGTTATTATAAATATGGTACAACCATATTCATTATTCTATCCATCCTTTGAATGACATGTCATCATACGTGCGTACGTACAACTTACCATCTCCACGTCGTGGTGTGATTGTTATTCAATATATTATTATTTGGATGGGTATAATAATGATGTGTAATTAATTTAAATAATAAATATAACATGATAATGATTCTATATATGATATACCATCCAATTATATATTATTTTAATATCAAAATAATGATATTGTTGCTCGTGCGTACGTACGGACTACCGTCTCCACAAACGCGATGAGATTCATTCCCCATCGTATCCATTCAATAATAATTATCATTTTATGATTAAAAGTAATGTTTATGAACTTTATATCATTCTGGATATGAATAATATACAACTTATCCATAACAAACATGACTTATGTAACAAAACATATAAAAGAAAATGAGTAAGGTAACACCCGAAACGACGATAATACTAAAATATTATTAACAAAGCATTATTAGAAGATCATATATGATATCATAATTATGTATATGGTTCTTGTATAATTTAATAACAATTTTTTAACTGTTATACAGGAGGTTAACATACCATCGACTAAGGAAAAGTACAAGGTAAGGGTTTATTTCACAATCTCTTCATTATCCGGGGTTGTTTATACGTAATTATCTACTGGGACCTCTTTATCATCCACATCCATGTTTCTTAAAAATGTATTTCAAATCACTCTTAATATTTTAAAGACTATGTGATAAAGTCATTTATACCCTTGTTGAATTTTTATAAGAATTTTATAAAGTAATCTTTCTGTTGTTTTCCAAACAAGGTCCTTTTTAACCTTTTCGACAGAGTTATGGTAAGAATGTATTTTTTAACTTACATGGAGAGTGTGACTATTTTCCACCGTTATAAAATTGTCAAATATTCCCTTACAAGCTTATAAGAATATTTTCGAAGTAAATATTTTATTTTATAATTATTATACTTTTAAATGATTTAAAAAAAAGAAATATTTCTCTCAAATAGTTTTGATTTCATCTATGTCAACATCCTTTGATGGATTTTAAGCTTATTTGAAGTTTATTATTATGATACAAAACTTTAATATTGTATTGAAGGTTTTGTGATATGTTTGACTATGGATGTGTTATTTTTATATACCATTCATGTTTTATGGAGAAAGTATTGACATTTCGTATGCTATTTTTAATATGAATGTTTATGTTATGTTTAAACCTGTTCATATGAGGAATGCATTGGACTTAATATGTAACGGGTGGATCCAGCTATAGCTCCTTGATGCATCAGTAGGTCTCATGAGACAAACTAGTGTCTTGGCACAAGGCCTTGACAAAATCTTATTTGTATTCTTGCCACGAGGCATTGACTATGTGGTTATGATAGTCTGACATTATGCATTTCATCACTATGAAAGTGGTTATTGATATTGCATGTGATTATTCGATGAGTAGAATATCCATGTGAATAAGTAAATGAAATTATTTCATTTTATCTTTGTCATATTATGTTGAAGTTCAAGTTTAAAAGGCTTTTGTTTTAGTTATACATTGCCTTAAATGTTTATGCTTATTTATGAAAGTTTCTGCTATATTGTTATCCTTACTGAGCATCTGAGCTCACCCCTTTCAATATTTTATTTTTTTCCCAGGATGTGAAGAAGTAATTTATGAATGAACTACAGGGATAGTATGAGGGGATATGAAGACAAGATGTTGTTGTAGTCATTTTCACTTTATGATGTAATGTAAACTTTATGAATGTGTCTAGTTATTCCAAGGATACTAAACTAATCTGTCTTTCAAGACTTGATATTTTGTGATCATGCCAATATTATGTAATAATGCATCGACTCTGGGTAACTGGGGTCGGGGAATTACATTTCATATCCTTAGGTTATTAAGAATGTTTTTATAAATGATATGTCTAAGAATGTTTCTAGTAAAGAATGACTTAATAAGAGACTCTTATGAACTAGTTCTTCATGTTTACATGTTTCCAAAAGCACTACACCTAAAATATTCTAGCATAGATCATTATGTTATATAAGAAATATTAATCTACTAAGATGTAATATCTATGTATAAAATTTCTGGGTCAATATAGTTGGTATCATAGAAACTGACCTACTCAAAACTGAGAAAAAATAACAAGTGACTGGTATCTGTCAAAGTGTCTCTTTTTATTTAAAATTGAAATTACTTTTAGTAAAAAGAAAAGTGACATACTGAAAATTGAGTAAATTCATTAGAATTGTTTTGATACTTTAGGAAAATGATCCATAAGTCATTTTTTATGTGTAGGAGTCAACCACACCTCAATATGATTCATGGTGTGGCCGGTATGACTTTAAGAGTGTATTTTTATATTATATTGACATTAAATTTAGTAAAAAGAACAAGTGACATACTGAAAACTGAAAAACACATTTGTATTGTTTTGATACTTTAGTACAACAATCCATGATTCATTTTTGAAGTGTAGGAATCAACCACACCTCAATCTAACGCACGATGTGACTGGTGTGACTAAAAGTGTCTGTTATCAGTTTAAAATTGACATTTTAGTTCAAAACATGTCACTTATTAAAAACCAATAAAAATCATTATAATTGTATTCAAAATTTAAGATAGATATTCATAAGTCATTTTTGACATTTATGAATCATTCTCACATCAAACCGATGCACGATGCGATCAGTATGACTCAAAATGCATGTTTTTGGTTTGAAATGATGTTTTAGTAAAAAAATGCAATTGCCATACTAAAAACTGAGAAAAAACAGTTAGATTGTTTTAATACTTTAGGATAGTGATCTGTAAGTCATTTTTGACATGTAGGAATCAACCGAACCTCAATATGATGCACGGTGTGGCTGGTATCACTCAAAGTATCTCTTTTTATTTAAAATTGACATTAATTTTAGTAAAAAGAACAAGTGAAATACTGAAAATGGAGAAAATTCATTCATATTGTTTTGATACTTTAGGAAAATGATATATAAGTCATTTTTGATGTATAGGAATCAATTGAACCTCAATCCAATGCATAGTGTGACCAGTATGACTTTAAGTGTGTATTTTTATATTAAATTGACATTAAATTCAGAAAAAGAACAAGTGACAAACTAAAAACTGAGAAAAATAATTTGTATTATTTTTATACTTTAGGAAAATGATCTATGAGTCATTTTTTATGTGTAAGAATCAACCACACATCAATTTGATGCACGGTGTGATCAGTGTGACTAAAAGTGACTATTATCAGTTTAAAATTGACATTTTAGTTCAAAATGTGCCACTAATCGAAAACTAAGAAAACACGATTCGATTATATTCATAATTTAGGAATGAGATTCATAAGTCATTTTTGACATGTATGAATTAGTATCACATCAAACTGATGTACGATGCGATCAGTATGAATCAAAATGTGTGTTTCCAATTTGAAATGACATTTTAATAAAAAAACACAACTGACATACTGAAAACTAAGAAAATACATTTAGATTGTTTTCATAATTTAGTGAAATGATATATAAGTCATTTTTGATGTGTAGGAATCAACCTCACCTCAATATGGTGTAAGATGTGTCCGTTATAACTCAAAGTGTCTCTTTTTATTTAAAATTGACATTAATTTAAGTAAAAACAACAAGTGACATACTAAAAACTGAGAAAATGCATTTGGATTTTTTTTAATATTTTAGTAAAACTATCCATGAGTATTTTTTGACATGTAGGAGTCAACCTCACCTCAATATGAGGCACAATGTGACTGGTATGACTCCAAGTGTGTCTTTTTATTTAAAATTGACATTAATTTAAGTAAAAAGAACAAGTGACATACTGGAAACTGATAAAACACATTAGGATTGTTTTGATATTTTATGAAAATGATACATGATTCATTTTTGACATGTATGATTCAACCCCACCTCGATATGATTCACGGTGTGACCGGTGTGACCGGTATGACTCAAAGTGTGTCTTTTTATTTAAAATTGACATTAATTTAAGTAAAAAGAACATGTGACATACTGAAAACTGAGAAAATGCATTCAGATTGTTTTGATACTTTAGAAAAACTATCCATGATTAATTTGTGACATATAAAAATTGACCACATATCAATCTAAATCATGGTGTGACCGGTGTGATTAAAAGTGATCGGTTTAAAATTGACATTTTAGTTCAAAACATTTCACTCACTAAAAGCCAAGAAAACACACTACAACTGTATTGATAATTTAGGACAGAGATTAATAAGTCATTTTTTATGTGTATGAAGTAGTATCATGTCAAACCGATGCATGATGCGATCGGTATGACTCATAATGTGTGTTTCTAGTTTGAAATGACATTTTAGTAAAAAACACAACTGACAAACTGGAAACTGAGCAAACATATTCAGATTGTTTTGATACTCTAGGAAAATGATATATAAGTCATTTTTGAAGTTTAGGAATGAGACTCACCTCAATATGATGCATGGTGTGACTGTTATAACTCAAAGTGTCACTTTTTATTTAAAATTGACATCAATTTAAGTAAAAACAACAAATGACATACTAAAAACCGACCAAAAAAAATTAGATTGTTTTTATATTTTATAAAAATTATCCATGAGTCATTTGTGACATTTATGAGTCAAATGAACCTCAATAAAATGCACAGTGTGACCAGTATGACTCCAAGTGTGTCTTTTTATTTAAAATTGACATTAATTCAAGTAAAAATAATAAGTGACATACTAAAAACCGAGCAAACACATTCGGATTGTTTTGATACTTTAGGAAAAAATACATGAGTCATTTGTGACCAGTAGGAATCAACCAAAACTCAATATTATGCACAGTGTGACCAGTATGAATAAAATTGGTCGTTATTAGTTTAAAATTGACATTTTAGTTCAAAATGTGTCACTCATTAAAAACTAAGCAAACACGCTTTGATTGTCTTGATAATTTAGTACAATGATTCACAATTCATTTTTGACATGTATGAAGTAGTATCATGTAAAACTCATGCAAGATGTGACCGATATGACTCATATTGCGTATTTCCAGTTTGAAATGACATTTTAGTAATAAAAAAATTGGCATACAAAAAATAGAGAAAACGCATTCAAATTATTTTGATAATTTAGTACAACGACCCTGAACCAGTCACAAGGGACAACCCACGAAAAGTCCCAAGAGGCATTCCTGATCCTCCCAGGATGGAGACAAGCACCAAGGGCATCAATAGAGTACACAAGGGAACGATTTCACCCATATATAAACAATCAAACAAACAACAGAAAGAAATGGACAACCCAAAATACATTTATATAAAAATTGAACTGAACATTATTTGTACAAGAAACTGAAAGTACAACTAAACCAACAACTCAACTGAACAAACCCGATAACCAACTAACTCCATGTGATCCTACCGGTCACTCTCCAACAAAATGATCACACGTCTCCCAAGGCAATCAAACTCAAGCTGAAACATGCACAAGGGCTAAAAACAGAAGAAGACTATAGGTGTGAGTATTAAAACTCAGTAGGTTAGCTCGATATTCTATTCCCAATGCACATCCTTTAAAATAAAAGAAACATAAATTTAAAGTTTTAAATACAAATATAAAGGTATGTTTTCCAAATGAGGTCTCATGCCATAAAAAAAATTACCAGACAAAAACTTGCATGTTTTATAAACAAGAATTCTAGTAACAATTTTCAAAGAGGTACAACTTCAAAATGAAAATAGTTTTCAAGAGGGCTGCTTTAAAGAATGTAAATTTTTAAATAAATCACACACACTAATGAATTTACCAACCAAACACACCGTATGTCGACAGTGAGTACAAAATAGCTAATGAGCACAAGTCACGGGAACACTCCTAGGCACTAGTTAGTTGTGAGCCCCAGGTACCTCGTATCTCAGTGAAAGTAACCATACTAAATATCCATTATCATGCACATGATCCACTATTAGGGAGAATACCCATAAACTATTAGTCCCCAAAAATCATTATCATTATAGTTTAGTTAGTGTTTTCACCGTCAAAATTACTACGTGAAACATGGGCCAAACCCCACGGGATCACTGGCATACTAGTACACGTCCGCCCACCTAGATAGCCGAGATTCCCTTTAGTGCTCAATAAAGTTACACATATTATCAAATAAACTTTTCACATAAAAATTCCATTACCAAAACATAAACACACAAACATCCCACAAATATGCTTCACATTATTTTCACAAATCAATAAACCACTAAAAAGTTTCGTAAAACAATTTCAAGGAGTATAATGAGGCCTTACACATAAAATCCACTCAAAAATGCTCTTTTAAGGCTATAAAACCATAAATAACATAAAAAACCAGATTTGGAAGCCCCAAAAACAATTAATAAATCACTTTCATGGACTATAAAATGACCCCAAAAGATAGAACATGAAATAAAGATGGAAACCATTTTTACAAAAAAAATGTCAAACGGGCCTTTAAGACTTTCTCAAAACTAACATTTGACCAAGGTATGAATTTCAATTTTATTAAGTAGGTATATAAAAACCATTTAAATTATCAAACCACATTCATAAATCCCTTAAAACAATCAGGTTATATATTCAAAACACAACCATTTTCATAAGGATGTGAAACGGGTCATTTTCCAACAACTCGGGCCAAGAAATATTGTAAACCAAAACCCATTTGTTTGTAAAAAAAATACAAATTTTAAAGCCATATAAGGACCCAAAAATACCATTTATAATTCTTACAATTCATTTATATATCCAAACAAATAATTTTTAAATCACACATCACACATAAAAGCCAATCGGGCAATTTACCAAACACATGACATGCCCTTTTTAAATAAAACAATTTATTTTAAGAACTTGACAAAGAATAAAACACCAATTTCATGCAATATTTTATTAGAGATATTGTAACATGTTTAAAATACCATAAACCAGGTTTTAAACCTCACAAAATAGTTGCGAAAGATAGCGGGACATTTAAACAAACACTTGGTGTGCACTTTTATGACAAAACAACTCTACCATTCACAAAACAAGGCTTAAACAACCATTTTTCACACCAAGAAAATTATCCAAAGGATGAAAAGAAATAATAAACATATGTATAAGATGTTATCTATAATAAAATTATGAAACTTAAATGATAAAGGCATGTTAAAGGGATATCCTACCTCAAATCCTTGTCGTAATGGAAACGCACACCCAACATCACCATCTGAGGGTTTATAAACCCTAAACCTATGACCACCATCCCCAAATGAAAAAACCCCCCATAAAAAATCATGGTATAACATAAACTTAGGTCTAACATTACTAGGGGATAATATAAAACTAATAAATAATGAAAGGATGAGGAAGAAGAAGGGGAAAGGAGAAGGAATCTCACCTTGCCACCTAGAAAACTCTTCGTCTTCCATTATATTTGCACCCTTAGAGAAAAGGTAATGGCTTGGAACTTCTATGAGAGGCTCCTAATGTCTGGAATAACCAGGGAAAGAATATTTGTAAGAGAAATAGTATGAATTGAATGATTTATGGATGAAACAATTTACCTTCTCAATTATGGGCGTTTTCAGGAAACCTGAGAACTTTCACCCTAATATTCGATTCAAATGAGCTCCAAAGAGGTAAACTCGATAATAGGGGTGAGGATAGTTATTTGGTATTCTAATGGGATGTAGAATCACTGAAAAATATTAAAAAATGAAAATGATATAAAAAAAACAAATTATATTTTTAAAACTCGAAATGAGCTCATGAGCTGGCCCAATACCTAAATAAGTAACCCAAATTCACTATGCTTATTAATTATTAATGATTCCAAAAGGATATTTAGGCTTGAATATGTCAGGGGAGGAAAAATATTAAGTGTAATGAGTCAAAAATGATAAAAAATTAATGAGTTATAAAAGAAAAAAAATGTTTTTAAATCTAGAAATGAGCTCATGGTTTGACCCAAATCATGAAGTAACCACCCTTTCTAGCAAAAACCTAAAAAAGAGAATTGAGGCACCCAAAGATGGATGATTAGATATATATTAAACTTAAAAACTCAACATTAATGTCACCCAAGACCCAAGAAATGGATCAGGATTTCTAATGAACCAGATCAAAACAAAGACATGAAAAACCGAGTGTGACAATTCTCCCCACCATTAAAGCTTTCCACCACCGGAAAGACATAGCACATTCCAGCTGATTGATCAAAACCTAAGGATTATTTATAAATATGGTCCAGCCTCCTAATCCAATGACAAACCATCAACCATTAATGGAACTTAATCCTCTTACCTCAACCGAAACACCAACTCTCAACCACTTCCTGAGAATCAACCAAAAGATCAAGTCACTACCTCCACAACCAAACCAAGAAACCAGTTGTTGGGACTTCTACCAATGAACCCAAAAATTACCCAAACCAAAGAGAACTCACTAATACCAAATATTCCAGTGGATTATGGGATGGACTCCCCACCATTAAGAAACAACTAGCACTAGATAAGTTCTTAGGAGGAAAAATCAATGAGACCCGTGGTGGGTCTCCCCACCATTAAAACCCAACTTGCAACGAACAAACAAGAATTAAAAATGAGCTAGAATTAGGCCTCACTCACACAATCCCACCAAAACTCTCATAAAACAACCTACCAACCCAAGTTGAGAGGAACACAACATGAACATTTAAGCCACCCACTCTCAAATGGAGTTGATAAGAACTGGGCCAACACTCTCTGCACAGATCCAAACCCCCACCAATTAGGGAGGGGAGGGAAGGGGACCCAATCATTGGGCCATTGAAACCACAAAATAAAAAAATTAACTACCTCACTGAAATGATAGAGGTATGATCTTAGCAATACTACCCACAATCCTAGGACTCCTGACTACGCGCCAGCTTTACTCTAAAACCTATGGCTAGAGCTCTGATGGATGAAGCATCTCTTGAATCACAGTCAGAATTTGATAATCTCCAACTTGTACTCCATCCATTAGTTCCACATAGTACCACATAACACTCTCAGGAAGAAAAAAAAGATCAAGAGACACCATGAAACTCTCTTCCTCAACAACAAATTTTTATCCAAACAAGAACATGGAGATACACGACACTATTTTCTCTCACTCCAAACGAGGAGCATAATGACCAAGGCACACAAAAACACCCACTAAATATCATTGAGTGCAACTACTACAACCGAGAGAATCACTATAAAGGGAATACACTTTAAATCGATCCCAAACAACTCTCTATTTAAACAAACGGGCTGAGGTATCATTCTAATAGGTGGATTTAACATTTGAAACAAATCATTAGTTTGATAAACTGGAAAGCATGCCAATGGAGAATCATTTGTCGCCACATCACAACATCCAACACATATTTAGATACCCACTAAACATTATCCCAAAACCAAGCCGCCAACAAGATTCCTTCTCAAGATGCAACAAGAGTATGACTTCTAGATCATAAGGAAGCATATCGAATAGACAACACTTCTAAGACATAGGATAAACCATCTACATAACCATCATTTCATAACAAACACCACAATTTTTCAGCTCAAAAAACTTTCGAAAAACAAATAAACTAACTTGGTGTATTTTCACATTCACCAATGGTGTTTCATCAAGTCTCACTCACATGAACATTTACATGCCACCATGGGCACTCAAATACCATGCCATACCGGCCATTCATCCATATATTCAAAAAACATTTCATGTGAGAACCCATGAAAACACTAAACGCAAAAACAAAGCATCATCATTACACAAATAATCATGTACCTTCTAAAGGCACATTAACCACCAAATCAAAAACCATTTTCAGATTTCACAAGACAAGCCACGCTTCATCAAGAACCATTTGATTAAAAAAAATCTATTTCATTTAATAGAACTTCCAAAAACAAAAGTTCTATTCCAAATAACCCTTTACCATTTAAAAAAAATCAACAAGGTCTATTTTCATAATCCAACAACCACAAAGGCGAAAACCCCTTTCCATAAAAACACTAGCCGCTCAAAACCAAATTTCTAAAACCAATTCATCATATTCAAACACTTTTTAATAGGCCAAAAACCCCATTTAAAAAAAATCAGAATTACTTTAAAATGATTCACACTTTCAAAACCTTTTATTTCAACAAACCACAAGTTAGATTAGGGAAATTCCAATCCTGTTAAATCATTTCCACTTCCTCCAAAAAAATTGTTAAAAAAACACAACCTTCCAAAACCATTCTTATATTTAATTTTTGAAAACCCCTTTTCCCCTTTTCAAAATCCAATCCTTCCTTTAAACCCGATTTCCATAATTCTCACATAAGTATTTTCAAAACAAAAATTCAGAATTTAAGAAAGGTTCAAGAAACCCACAAAAGGGAACTAGTTTCGGTGGGTGACTTGACCATATGGCTGGTGACCATATGTAAAACACAACACCAGCACAAAGAGAATTATTAGGACCATGCCCCGAATCCACACGGATTTCCAGGACCTGTGAGCTCATGGAGGCCATTAGTCAGACTCCCCTTGTCATATCCCAACAACAAACAATCAACAAGAATAAAGAAAACTAATAAAACCGAACATCCTGTGGAAACTCAAGGATCAGAATGAGAAAGAGTTTGCGACGCTCTTCCCGCACTTACCCCTCAAGTCCCAACAATCATACCCCATATACCTTGACATTACCCAAATAACGAGGGCACTCTAAAAAAAGTTCCGCTAAGATCCGACCTCCATTAATACCATTTTGTCACAAACCAGCCCGAGTCGACCTTGAACTAGTCACAAGGGACAGCCCGTAAAAAGTACCGAGAGGCGTTCCCAATCCTCCTAGGATGGTGACAAACACCAAGGGAATCAATAGAGTACACAAGGGAACTATTTATCCCATATATAAACAATAAAACAAATAGCGAAAAGAAATGGATATCCCAAAATACATTTATATAAAAACTGAACTGAACATTATTTGTACAAGAAACTGAAAGTACAACTAAACCAATAAATCAACTGACCAAACCCAATAACCAACTAACTCCATGTGACTCTTCTAGTCACTCTCCAACATAATTATCACATGTCACCAAAAGCGATCGAACTCAAGTTGAAACCTACACAAGGGCTAAAAACAGAAGAAGACTATATGCGTGAGTACTAAAACTCAGTAGGTTAGCCCAATATTCTATTCCCAATGAACATCCTTTAAAATAAAAGAAACATAAATTTCAAGTTTTAAATAAAAATAT
Organism: Viscum album; assembly: GCA_963277665.1. Taxonomy (NCBI): domain Eukaryota; kingdom Viridiplantae; phylum Streptophyta; class Magnoliopsida; order Santalales; family Viscaceae; genus Viscum; species Viscum album. The sequence goes on along the minus strand of OY728152.1, from coordinate 1,521,701,913 downwards.
AAATGTATGTTTTCCAAATGAGGTCTCATGCTATAAAAAATTTACTAGACAAAAACTTTCATGTTTTATAAACAAGAATGCTAGTAACATTTTTCAAAGAGGTGAAACTTCAAAATAAAAATAGTTTTCAAGAGGGATGATTTAAAGAATATAAACTTTTAAATAAATCACACACACTAATAAATTTACCAACCAAACATGAAATATGCCGACAGTGAGTACAAAATATCCAATGAGCACAATTCATGGGAACACTCCTAGGCACTAGTTAGTTGTGAGCCCCAGGTACCTCGTATCTCTGTGAAAGTAACCATAATAAATATCCATTCTCATGCACACGAGCCAATATTATGGAGAATACACATAACTTAGTGGTCCCCCACATCATCATCATTATAGTTTAGTTAGTGTTTTCATCGTCAAACTTGCTACGTGAAACAGGAGCCAAACCCCACGGGATCACTAGCATACTAGTACACGTCCACTCACCTAGGTACCCGAGATTCCCTTTAGTGATCAATCAAGTTACAAATATTATAAAATAAAATTTTCACATAAAAATTAAATTACCAAACAATAAACACACAAACATCACATAAACACGCTTCGCATTATTTTCACGAATTAATAAACCACTAAAAAGTTTTGTAAAACAATTTCAAGGAGTATAACGAGGCCTTGCACATAAAATCCATTCAAAAATGCTCTTTTAAGGCAAGAAAACCATCAATAACATAACAAACCAGATTTGGAAGCCCCAAAAACAATTAATAAATCACTTTCAAGGACCATAAAATGGCCCCAAAAGATAGAACATGAAATACAGATGGAAACCATTTTTACAAAAAAAATGTCAAATGGGCCTTTAAGCCTTTATCAAAACTAACATTTGACAAAGGTATGCATTTAAATTTTATTAAGGAGGTGTATACGCACTATTTACAATATCAAACCATATTCATAAATCCCTTAAAACACTCAGGTTACATATTCTAAATAAAACCATTTTTATAAGGATGTGAAATGGGTCATTTTCCAACAACTCGGGCTAAAACATATTGTAAACCAAAAACCATTTGTTCGTAAAACCAAATCCAAATTGGAAAACCATATAAGGAACCAAAAATACCATTTATAATTATTCCAATTCATTTATAAATCGAAACAAATAATTTTTAAATCACACATCACACATAAAATCCAACCGGGCGATTTACCGAACACATAACATGCCCTTTTTAAATAAAAAAAATTATTTTAAGAACTTGACAAGGAATAAAACACCAATTTCATGCCATATTTTATTAGAGATACTATAACATGTTCAAAATACGATAAACCAGGTTTTAAACCTCAAAAAAGAGTTGTTAAAGATAGCGGAACATTTAAAAAAACACTTGGTGTGCACTTTTATGAAAAAACAACTCCATCTTTCACAAAACAAGTCTTAAACAACCATTTTCACACCAATAAAATTATCCAAATGATGAAAAAAAATAATAAACATATGTATCAGATGTGAACAATAAGAAAATTATGAAACTTAAATGATAAAGACATGTGCAAGTGATATCCTACCACAAATCCTTGGCGTAATGGAAACGCACACCCAATATCACCATCCGAGGGTTTATAAACCCTAAAACTATGACCACCAGACCCAAATGAAAAAAAACCCCATAAAAAATTATGGTATAACATAACCCTAGGTCTAACATAAATAGGGGATAATAGAAAACCAAGAAATAATGAAAGGAGGAGGAAGAGGAAGGAGAAAGGAGAAGGAATCTCACCTTGCCACCTAGAAAACTCTTCGTATTCCATTAGATCTGAACCCTTAGAGAAAAGGGAATGTATTTTAAATTCTATAAGAGGCTCCTATGGTCTTTAAGAACTATGTAAAGAAGATTTGTGGGAAAAATAGTACGAATTGAATGATTTATGGATGAAACAATTTACCTTCTCAATTCTGGACATTTTGAGGAAAACTGAGAACTTTCTCCCTAATATTCGATTCAAATGAGCTTCAAAGAGGTAAAATAGATAATGGGGGTGATTATAGTTATTTGGTATTCTAATGGGAGGTGGAATCACCAAAAAGTATTAAAAATTAAAAAGATATAAAAGAAACAAATTGTATTTTTAAAACTGGAAATGGGCCCACGAGTTCGCCCAATACCTAAATAAGTAACCCAAATTCACCATGATTATTAATTATTAATGGGTCCAAAAGGATATTTAGGCTTTAATATATCAGGGGAGGAAAAATAGGAAGTGGAATGATTCAAAAATGATAAAAAATGAATGATTTATAAAAGAAACAAAATATGTTTTTAAATCTAGAAATCAGCTCACTGTTTGACCCAAATCATGAAGTAACCACCCTTTCTACCAAAAAATCAAAAAACATTGAGGCACAGAAAGATGGATGATTAGATATAGATGAAACTTAAAAACTCAACATTAATTTTACCCAAGACCCAGGAAAAGGATCATGATTTCCAATGAATCGGATCAAAACAAAGACATGAAAAACTGGGTGTGACATCCTCAGTGCGAACGATCTGGTTGATGACTTCAGGTGCGAGATTTTCAGTGGTTGACATTTGTTGGTTTAATCATGCCTTCTTACAATAGGAATGGTGTTTTTGGTCCTTTGGGTCACCTAATGTTGGTCTTCGTGGATTTTTTGGGTTTGTTTTGAGTGGTGAGTTGATCACTTTAATGTGTTGGTGACACTTTATGTGTCCCAAGTTGTACTCAAAAAAATGTTTCTGCATCCATTTATATAGACACAAATTCTATATCTCCAATTAATGCAGTCAACGTTAATTTTTTCACTATTAATATTGATAATTAACTCTCCATTAATGTTGGGAGAAACTCCTCTATTAATGTTGAGATAAATCTCTTCATTAATGATTTTCTCTCTGTCTAATAAATGGGTTGGACCCAAATCAATTCTGTCTTGAGAATCATTTTCATAGGTTGAGCCCAACAATCTCCCACTCAAAGACTATTCTCATGATCTCACCAATGTCGAAACTGGTCTAGCTTCCATTCAAGAGTTACCAATACGTTTTGGGTAGAAGCAGTAAATACTAAATGCTATGTGATCAATCGATCCCCAACATGTGGTATCAGAGGTAGGTTGGAGTGTTCACTTGTAGAACATGGTGGAAAGCATCTGGTGGAGCAGTTTATCAAGGACTCAAAGGACATTACCAGAAGACAACAGCGGTAGCAGAGGTGTCTCTGGGATATCGAAAGTCCAATTGACCTGTAGGAATCATGAGGTGTGTTCCGTTGTTGGTGATAGTCAGAGCTTGGTGGAAGACTGCTGGGATTCCTTAAGTTAGGTGTTCTATCAGGCATCTAGAAGAATTTCATTGGAATATGACGGTGGTATCAACAGTATTGCTGGAATATTGAAAGTCTTCTTGTCTGTAGGTGTCATGCGGCGTGTTCTGTTCATTGGGTGACATTTCGAGCTTGGTGGAAGGCTACTAAAATTCTGAAAGGCAATAGAATTGGAAGACCATGATAACAATCACTCAGGGAAGGAGATGTCAGATGAAGTCGCCATTTGTCAATTCAAGTTGATGGAAGATTTGGTTGGTGCCCCTGTTCTGCATGACGTTGCAAACGGAGAAGGGATTTTTCAGTTTTCATCTCTATGAAAATGATCTTTCAGAAGATCGGTAGAGAAATGGAAGGACCTTTTATGGTGAAGGGGGGATCTTAAAGAGTCAGAACCATGTTAGAAGCAGTTGCAGCAAAGGACTTTGTTGCCATGGTTGCACTAAAGGATGTTTTAGTGGGAGTTCATCATGCCGATGACATCAGACTTTCTGAAAGCTACAGTTACCGGATGAAGGTCGGTTCTGATGGTGTCGATGGAGTTTGGTGTACCAAAAAGCTCTTGGGTGGTGCAGAAGCTTGATAACGGAGTTTTCGAAAATGCATGGAAGACCAATAGAGTGAGGCCACAGACATGGTGCATGGTGCAGCTTGTTGTTGGGAATTTCAACAAAATTGGAGGATGAAAACTTGTTCCTGGTTGTTTTGGAGAAATTTTCCATGGAGGCATCCAAATGAGTTTCACATAAACTATGAAACAATCATATCGTGGTTCTAGAAGACTGAGGATGAAGTACTTTAGTGGGAGCCTAGACGATTGAAGCAACATGGAGTGGAGAACCATGCAGGCGCTACCGAAGAACGGTGAATGGAAGCTAGACCAGTTTCGACATTGGTGAGAGCATGAGAATAGTCTTCGAGTGGGAGATTGTTGGGCTCAACCTGTGAAAACAATTCTCAAAACAGAATTGATTTGGGTCCAGCTCATTTATTGGAGAGAGATAAAATCATTATGGAAAGATTTATCTCAACATTAATAGAGGTGTTTCTCTCAACATTAATGGAGAGTTAATTCTCAATATTAATGGGTGGAAAAATTAATGTTGACTGCATTAATTGGAGATATAGACTTTGACTCTATATAAATAGATGCATAAACATTTGTTGAGTATAACTGACGTGCGGAAGACAAATCCTGACCAAGGCAGAGGTGGCGCCCCTTATGGGGAAGCCAACTTGGGCGCACATGAAGAGGCGAAGGCATCAAATCCAAAGGCGAAGGTCGAGACCCACAGGGGTGGAGACCAGAAGAAGGGAGACGGAAGATGCGACAACCGAACGATATTGGTGGCACATCTTTCGGTGATCTAGGTAGGGTTATGAAAGATGGAAATTCTTGTAATCTTGATGTTTCTCCTCATTGAATGAAAGTGATGTTGTCGTTATCCCATGGATGTAGGACCAAAGTCCAAACCATGTAATCTCGTTGCGCATTGTCTTGTACTTTGTGTTTGCATGCATGGTTGCTTGTCGTTTGCTTGTTCGTTGCTCGGAATGAAGACCTTGAGAGGACCAGGACCATATAAAAGGATGACTTGGTGCGGTGGTTGGGGTGTCTGGACTTCCCAGTTCTGGAAACCAAAGTCATGGGGGATCTTCCAGAGCAAGTTCCGCGCTTGTTGCTTCGGGCTCTGATCCCCAACATCATATCATGTGATCTTGGTGCACTTTTAATTTTATTTAATAATTTTTAGGGTCGGACATGCTCGATACCTGAACTTTTCTGGTATAATTATAAAAATAATAAATATATTTATTATTTAAATATATTTATTGTAATTTTATAAGTATTTATGAGAACATAATAGATTCATGAGTATACCATGAATGAATCATATACCTAGTAAAGTATAGATCATAAAAAACGAGTCATCACATATATGAACATGAATTGTAATGAGGGTGTAATGTGTAATGAACATTCACGATGAATACATAACATATGAATGTCAATTATACTCAAATATCAATATATTTATTGACCAAATTCATTAAAAACATATATTTATTTAAATATATATATTTAAAAAGTATTTATATATAATTATAAATACATTTTTAAAAAGATTTTATATATATTTGAATTATTAAAAAAAAATATTAATTATAAACATGCGTTTTTTATTTAATGTATATAAATAAACATTATTTTTTCAATATAAATATAATAATTTTATATAAATTAATAATATTATTTATTAAAAACTTTTATCAATGATGATAAAACGATCTTTTATCAGCGCTAAAAAAAGAGATGATAAAGTGTAAATTTATTGGCGCTTTTAGCTAGTGTTGGTAAAGATCCCTCTTTTATCTACACGTTTTTCTTAGTGCTGATAAAAGTCGGTGTTGTCATTGCGCCGATCTATGGTAGTGGAACAAACGAATAAAAAAAACAGTATGCGTTTACACATAAAACTAGGAACAAAGCGAAGAGAGGTTTCTACCAGAAAAAAAACTCAAACAAATAATCAGTCTGGAAGATTGAAGAAGCATACATAAAAAGCAGTGAAATTCTGAAAGGCGGTATTCGCAGTGTTGCTGGAATATCGGAAGTCTTCTTGTCCATAGGTGTCATGCGTCGTGTTCCGTTCACTGGGTGACATTTGGAGCTTAGTGGAAGGCTACTGAAATTCTGAAAGGCAATAGAACTGGAAGACCATGGTAGCAAGCACTCAGGGAAGGAGATGTCAGATGAAGTCGTCATTTGTCAATTCAAGTCGATGGAAGATTTGGTTGATGCCCATGTTCTGCATGGCGTTGCAGATGGAGAAGAGATTTTTCAGTTTTCATCTCTATGAAAATGATCTTTCTAAGGATTGGTAGAGAAACAGAAGGACCTTCTATGGTGAAGGGGGGCTCTCAAAGAGTCAGAACCAGGCTAGAAGCAGTTGCATCAAAGGATTCTGTTTCCATGGTTGCACTGAAGGAAGTTTCAGTGGGAGTTCGTCATGACGATGACATCAGACTTTCTGAAAGCTACGGTTACCGGATGAAGGTCGGTTTTGATGGAGTCATTGGAGTTCGGTGTACCAAAAAGCTCTTGGGTGGTGTAGAAGCTTGATAGCGGAGTTTTCAAAAATGCATGGAAGACCAATAGAGTGAGGCCATGGACATAGTGCATGGCGCAACTTGTTGTTGGGAATTTCAACAAAATCGAAGGATGACAACTCGTTCCTGATTGTTTTGGAGAAATTTTCCAAGGAGGCATTCAAATGAGTTTCACATAAACTATGAAACAATCAGATCATGGTTCTAGAAGACTGAGGATGAAGTACTTCGATGGGAGCCTAGACGATTGAAGCAACATGGAGTGGAGAACCATGCAGACGCTACTGAAGAACAATGAATGGAAGCTAAACCAGTTTCGACATTGGTGAGAGCATGAGAATAGTCTTCGAGTGGGAGATTGTTGGGCTCAACCTGTGAAAATGATTCTCAAAACAAAATTGATTTGGGTCTAGCTCATTTTTTGGAGAGAGAGAAAATCATTAATGGAAAGATTTATCTCAACATTAATAGAGGTGTTTCTCTCAACATTAATGGAGACTTAATTCTCAATATTAATAGGTGGAAAAATTAATGTTGACTGTATTAATTGGAGATATGGACTTTGAGTCTATATAAATGGATGCAGATACATTTGTTGAGTATAACTGATGTACAGAAGACAAAGCCTGACCAAGGCGGAGGTGGCTCCCCTTCTGGGGAAGCCAACTTGGGCGCACATGAAGAGGTTAAGGCATCGAAGCCAAAGACGATGGTCGAGACCCACAGGGGCGGAGACCAAAAGGAGGGAGACAGAAGATGCGACGACCAAACGATATTGGTGGCACATCTTTCAGTGATCTAGGTAGGGTTTTGGAAGATGGAAATTCTTGTAATCTTGATGTTTCTCCTCATTGAATGAAAGTGATGTCATCATTCTCCTGTGGATGTAGGACCAAAGTCCGAACCACGTAATCTCGTTGTGCATTGTTTTGTACTTTGTGCTTGCATGCATGTTTGTTTGTTGTGTGCTTGTTTGTTGCTCAGAATGAAGACCTTGAGAGGACCGAAACCAGATGGAAGGACGACTCGATGCGGTGGTTGTGGTGTCTGGACTTCCCAGTTCTGGACACCAAAGTCGCGGGGGATCTTTCGGAGCAAGTTCCATGCTTGTTGCTTCGGGCCCCGATCCCCAACATCATATCCTGTGATCTTGGTGCAATTTTAATTTTATTTAATAATTTTTAGGGCCGGACACGCTCGGTACCTGAACTTTTCTGGTATAATTATAAATATAATAAATATATTTATTGTAATTTTATAAGTATTTATGAGAACATAATAGATTCACGAGTATATCATGAATGAATCATATACCTAGTAAAGTATAAATCATAAAAAACAAGTCATCACATATATGAACAATATGAATAGTAATGATGGTGTAATGTGTAAATGAACATTCATGATGAATACATAACATATGAACGTTAATTATACTCACATATCAATATATTTATTGACCAAATTCATTGAAAACATATATTTATTTAAATATATATATTTAAAAAGTATTTATATATAATTATAAATATATAATTATAAATACCTTTTTAAAAAGATTATATATATATTTGAATTATTAAAAAATATATATTAATTATAAACGTGTTTTTTATTTAATCTATATAAATAAACATTATTTTTCAATATAAATATAATAATTTTATATAAATTAATAATATTATTTATTAAAAACTTTTATCAGTGCTGATAAATTGATCTTTTATCAGCGCTAAAAAAAGCTGATAAAGGGTAAATTTATTGGTGCTTTTAGTTAGTGATGATAAAGACCCCTCTTTTATCTACACGTTTTTCTTAGTGCTGATAAAAGTCGGCGCTGCCATTGTGTCGATATGTGGTAGTGGAACAAACGAATAAAAAAACCAGTATGTGTTTACACATAAAACTAGGAACAAAGCAAAGAGAGGTTTCTACCAGAAAAAAACTCAAACAAATAATCAATCTGGAAGACTGAAGGAGCATACATAGAAAGCAGTGACAGTCCCAGGGTACCAACTTCATTTGAACCGACACCTTATTGTAAAAATACCTATTTTTTTATGCTCCTGGTGGAGGTAGAGGAGGCGGAGCAGTCAGAGGAAGAGCAGGCGAAGATGGAGAAGCCAGAGGCGCAAAGGGTAATCGAGGAGGAAGTGAGAACTGAAGGCAGAGGCAGAAACCCTAGGTGTAGAGGAAGGAACTTGTGAGAGAATGCGATTGATTTTGACTGAAATGAGTGTCAAAACTGATTTGGAGGGAGAAGAATTAATGAGGGGATGACGAGTGTACCGGAGACAACCCACCTTTAGTATATATCTAGATTTATGTTTTTATACTTAATTTGTTTAATCTAACATTTTTTTAATAACTGAGCATTTGTTCTAGAACAGAATATGTTTTCTTAAATTCTTATGAAAATTTTCATATAGAACTAAAGACATTGCATGTGCTTCGTGTCTTGTATTCTAATAAAAATATGTAATTCGGTTAAAACATAAGGCACGACACGTGTTATGCGCCACTTATTATTATTTTAATATTTAATGTGTTCTATAATTGATTTTTAACATGTTGTTTCTTATTATTGAAAAAACGTGTGTTGTGTTTTTATTTTGTATTATATATTTTTATAACAAAATGTGTTTTATTATTTTTTTAATCGAATTTTTCATATACTAACACTGGTAAAATTTATAATGAATGTGTTATGTGTTTTGATGGTCCTGTGCATTTAATTTATTTTCTCATAAATGATCTTCACTGATTATGAGAGAGGATCCGATCAAGCTAAATAGAGTTAATCTAGATTTTGTTTTTACAGGGTTGGAGTAGTAAATTCACAACCCAATTATTTTTATTTTTATTTTATTAATCACGCATTTTTAAGTGATAGTATAATTGTAAAATATATTTATTTCTATTGAGTTTAATTCAATGCGGCCTGACATGAATTGAGAACCACATGCCTTGGCAATGTCCCATGTGAATAGAGGCGTAGCCTTTAATTTTCAAAATTATAATTGCGTCTTAGCCTTTCGGTTTGGGAAGCCTGTATTATAGTTAATTAAAGAACCCTCATATTATTTTATTAAAAATATAATGTGAAATTGATATTAAAAAAGACGTAACCCAGTACCTGCAAAATTTAGCTATGAAAACGCCTCAAATGATTTTATTAAAAAATAACGTAAAGTTGATGTAAAAAAATGAAACTGTGTACCTAAGCGGAGTCACCACAAAATTTAGGACATCTCAAGCCAAATCTAAACTCATTTAATTTTATAAAATCTGTATCCGATTTTAACTCGTTTATTTTTAAAATACATCATCTTAAATATACTCTATTACAAATTTAACTACTCATTTAACGCGTTTATTTTTAAAATTTTATATATTTATTTTCATATTATAGAATTTATAATATACATATATATTTATAATTATATGTGTGTTTATAAATATTTTTATATATAATTATAATTGTATATCTATATTATAAAACATATAAATATGTAGTATATATAAATAAATATATAAATATAATAAAATATTTTAGCATATAAAAGGCATATTTAAAAATATTAAATCATATTAAAATAAAAATTTATTATCGATTTTATTTTCATAATTTATGTAATACAAAATTATTAAATTTATATTAAGAAATTAAATATTTAATAATGTATTCAAATACATTACAAAAATCTATATGAAAATATAATATATTATAAATCTATTTAGATGATTATATATATATATATATATGTATGTATATATATTTAAGTTAATTATATAAATACATATAAAATTGTATTTAAATATATATAAAGTTTATAAATAAATGAACATATATTTATATAAGTAGATTAATATATGCATACATACATACATATATTGTTGTTGTTGTTTCGACTCGAATCCGGTTTGACCCAGTCCGAAAAGTTCACTGCTCGACAAAAGAAAAAAAATGATAAAAAATAGGGGTTGGTAATAGAAGTGAGGGGATCGGGCCGAAGGCCCGAGACTACAACCCATCTTAGATCCCAATCAAGGGTGCAAGAGAGGAGCCCCCAACTAGTTCAACTTTGAGTTTTCTCCACACACACACATACACACACACATTATTTTTTTATAAATATATAAATATAAACACACACACACATTTTGGAACAAATATATATTAACACACTCATTTTGCAACAAATATATACATTAAAATATATAAATATATCATCATGTAACAAAAAAACAACTCAAGTAGATGGTAAGATTTCTTGTTCATAATGTGTTGTACATGGGTTCCAAACTCATCAAAGTCGAATCAATTCCAAATTTTAGATGTTCTTCACGTGTGCGGTTGTCGTAGGCCCACAATAGTGAGTCGAATTAATTAAAAATGTTAGATGTTCTTCACATGTGGGGTTGTCGTAGGCCAACAATAGTGCATGCTTGCCATCACAACCACTAGGGGTTGCCCTGGGCGCTCCTCCGGGGGGTGGGGGGAGGGGTGCTTTCATGAACATTAATTCAAAATAGTTTTGAAAGCTTTTATCACCACTAGAAAATAGTGCTAATAAAATGTTGATAAATCCTAACTTTTAGCAGTGCTAAAAAGGCTGTTGATAAAGCCTTCTTTTATCAGGACCAAGTTAGCGCTGATAAAATCCACTAGGCTTTATCACTACACATATTATCAACACCTTTTTAGTGGCGATAAAAATAATTTTTAGTGTTATTAAATCCCAGATCTATATTAGTTGTACAAGATCTGCAAGAATCAGCAAACAAGACTAAAGAAGATGAAAGGATACAAGGAAATTATTTGAAGGTCGAGTACTTGCACCTCGAGGACTCGTGATGAAACTAAGTTAAGGATGTGACATATACTGTGAACCTTGGACGAACTCACATGACATTCAATGCCACATCCCGACCAAACTCACTTTATAAACAATAACTAGAACAGTTGGTGGTAAGGCCTCAAGTGCGTCTCCCCATCCGCCAGATGTTGCCGAATAGCAATGAGAGCATATGATGCATCACTGGAGAGACCATGCCCTCATATCAGAGTAAGAAAACGATAGAAATAACCGAACATCATTCATAGGGGTAAATAATCTAAGTGTGGAAGCAATAAATATAAACAAGGATGTAATAAATGAAATGCAGTAAAGCCCCGAATAGCCATGTTATGCATACAAACTAATCACCCACTAGACCGACCACATATACACGAATAAGTAAAAGAAAATAAATACATGAGGCTCCTCTACTACTTCGAGTCAAACCACATACCTGGTCTCCAAAGACTCTATCTAGCTGCTCCAGCCCAATCATAAAAATCTACAAGAGCGGCTCTACTCGATCATGCAACCCTAGGCCCCAACGCTATCTATCATGCATCTGTGCTCAACCTGAAAGAAGACATAAGGTCTGCATGCACACTGAGGTGCTCATATAGGGGTGAGAAATAAATATCACTTGGTCACCCCCAATGGTGGACCTATAACATGGTGTCATAAGTCCATGCTCTTACAATATGCTCAACCTAGTCGAGACACAACTGGATAAAACAAAATAAATAAATCCACATTCGATCCTTGGGTCTGTGATCCTGATCGACTAGATATCCTATAAACAAGGCATTGAGTTGGATGTCATACCACTAAAGCTGTGTGTAATCTAGTCGATCCTTGGGTCCGTGATCCCGATCGACCATACCTGTTTCAACCAGCGCCAGAAATGACTCTGAGCAAGCTATGCCACCATAGGGAGATACAAGTCCTAGCCTTGGGATCACCCATACTCACCTCCACTATATAAGGAAGGATTCCAGGTATCAACTAGACATCCCACAAACAAGGCTTAGAGTTGTATGTCATACCACTCAAGCCGTGTGTAAATTCAGTCTGATGTCTGAGTCCTAGGTCACGATCCACAGGCAATTGGACAATCCCTAAGGGGGATGACCCTTAGGCGATATATAAGGAATACTCTCTTGGACCCAAGATAATAACTCACCATCCACTCAATAACTCGCTTAACAACCCATTCCCAGAAAAGTCTGGGCAATACAATAATGGTGCGTCCACTTGATCCTGAGGAATATCCTAGGCATCAATCGAGGAGATCATCATCAATCATCGGGGATGAAATAAGCATCCCATGCTCAGGGGAAATGCGCCCACCCAACAACCTTTGGAATCACCTGGATCCCAGTGAGTTAAGCTTCCACTGGGTGACACCAATAAAGAGGAATTCTAAGATAAGCTTGGTAACCTCCTATATAATCCATGTGCGGGGAAGAATCCTAGTGACAAATGGGACTTCCGATAATGGTAACATTCAAACAAATAAGGCTCAAAAGCTAGATCATAGGAAGTACCTTTGGGCATCCCCATCATACCATCGTATCACATCGCATCAGACCCATAGGCTGAGTTCCAAGAAGCACGTCTGACAATCACAGTTGTATCAATAGTTACTAAGTGAAAGCATGGATAAAATAGCGAGGTTGGATGAATGCCTAAACCAATCACTAGTGCCACAACCAATCATACTCATACATTCAGTACTGGTTCTAAGGTGACACTCGCTACCATCTCTACCCAAACCCATAACACACTAGCTTAGAGTTGGTTAACCTACAAGGCACCCATTAGGGTTCGCTAGGTCAATACACTAGAGAGGCATCCCACTCAGGATCCTCAAGGTCAACACATAAGCGGAGGCATCCCTGTTGGGATATGCATAGTCAACATGAAGGCAGAGGCATCCCTCTTAGGATCCTAAAAAATATTATGCATGTGGAGGCATCCCATATGGGATCCTCAAGGTTATATCATAAGCAAAGGCATCCCTCATGGGATCCTTTGTAACACACTAGGCTCTTGGACCAAACCTGTATCTTAGGGGTAACACACTTTCCAACAATGTCACACACAAACGACCTCTTTTCCATTAAGGGAAAACCCACTAAAACATCGGTCTAGGGAGATGGATCATAGGATATCTTGGTTCATGGTCCCACTCTAGGTCGACTCGAATACCCAACCTATCTGTTAGCTCAATTCGCATCTCAGTCCCACTGACCAGGGACTGTCCCAAGTTACACTAACCTAGGGCCTTAGCGATCCCATGCCATGTCCTCCAACCATTTTCCTGACCCTCCACTGAGTCTCACCCCAAGTCTCACTCCCCAGAGACCTCTAAATCCATTTATCAAAGGAAGAACGTCTTCAACAAGTTTGTCACCTCAAAACGCCTCTTAGAAGTCCTCAAATCACCCCAAGGGTTCCACCATCATGATCTATGTGAAAAAATTATCAAAATGAACTACTCTTATATCTAATTATTACTTTGGGGAGTAAAATCATCCAAAACCCTCAAATGGGAAATAGGGACACAATACACAGTGTGTACCTTGAGAACACGACATGTACTTCAAAACCTCATGTCTGACCATGTGCTTCTGTATGGTCTGGCACACACGGGGTCTAGCCCTGTACTACTACATGGTCATGGAATATATAGGATATAGATTTGTACTACTACATGGCTAAGACACACCTAGGGTTTTGTCATGTACTTCTACACGACCATGCACCTCTTACATGGGGTAACTACCCAAGTACCCGACCACATAACCATGTACGACTACACGATGTGTACTCAAAAGTACACAATGTGTACTTTCAAAAACCCATCTTCCCTGATCAGGAAGAACACATAGTGTGTGTTCCTGAAACCGCTCATCATGTTGGGATTTCTGAACAGGAAACCCCGACGAACCTTATGAAACCCTCATTTCCCCCCAATTACGAATATATTGATCCATAGGGGGTACCTAGCAGTAATTATAGGGGTTTAAAACTATAAAGTAGGAAATATATGGGTATTTACAACAAAAACTTAAAAATGGGCTTCCTTTGGGCGAAATATGCTGAAGGTTCGCACTGATTCACATTCTACAGCTGTCGCATGACGATCCAGCTCCTCCTGAGCTCTGCGATGACATCTCCCTTAGTCCCTCTCTCCCTCTCCTTATTCTATATTGGTCATGTCAAGGAGAATCCCCATAGGTGGTGTATACTAGAAGATATGAAAGGAGGAGAAAGAAAAGGATAAAGAAAAGGAAGAAAAAGAAAAGAAAAAGAGGCCCAAGTTCGACCTCAGTGCCTGAGGTGAGTTTATGTATTGACTAAGAAAAACCCCTACTCCAAAATCAATAGAGAATAAAAAATCTCAATCTGATGCTCTGTTTAAATGATATCTCCGAACAAACACTCACAAATAAATTAATATTTAATTAATTAAATATTAAATATTAATTATTCCATGATAATTCAAATGGCCCAAGATTCCACAAAACACATATACTAGGGTAAAAAACATATTCTAGGACCAAATGATTATTCAAAGAAATTATTCAAGATCATCTGCTAGGGTAAAAGACCATTTTACCCCTCATAAGAGTTTAAAAGTAAAAATTCAAATTTCTGCTCAATTTCATAGTTCGAAAAAATATGGGTCTTTACAACCTCCCCAACATAACCTTTCTAGTCCCTGAGAAGCCTTTGTGCTCAACCAAAAACCATGATCTCATCCTAAGAATCTACACACCTACACTATCTTGACCATCCAATGACCAGTCACACAACATCCACAACTCTCCCAAAATGGGAGATGTTCAACCACGACTTATCTAATAGTTCCCACTATAGGAGTATCCTTATCATAGCCCCAAAACTGAAATCCAAGTTCCATGGCCCACACTCCGTCTATCCCCAAATGAAATGAATGGTATGACCAAAACCGCTCATTAACAAGCGCCAACCCGCAACATTAAAACATCATTGATTATCACCTACTGAGAATATTTTATATGAAAATCACCAAATTTTAATTCAAAATGAGGACCACCACCCTCAAATAGACAATGGTGCACTCCCCATAACATGACTTACCTTATACCTCTCCTCAAGCACAATATTAACAGGTCCACACTCAACGTGTTTCACTCCTAATGAGCCACACTCACCATCCTATCAATACCTAACCAGGATTGAGCCATATTGGCCATGCCACCACACCTGATCCATTCAAGATGTCTTCTATACAATAGAGAGACATTTCCTTTCATCACAACTCCCATGTAACCATATCCACGATATTTATTTTAAACCACTGATCCTTAGCTCACACATAGCCGCTCACCGATTAACAATTTAAACTGTTACCATGCACAAGCAATGCATAACATTCTTATATCACCTAACATAGTGGGTACAAAATCCCATAACACCCGATCACACCACTAAGCTCACACTTCCATGATCCAAACATCATTAAGTCCAAGAAGACCATGCTATATGACACATCAGTCCCGACACACTGGGAGCTCCCTAGGAACTCCTCCTAGAAAAAGAAAACTCACTTGTGCCAAAATTTATTCAATGATTTTCCATCACACAAATTCTAACACACCCATAAACCCTCTATAAGGGAGGTAAGATATCATTGAACTACTAAGGTAAAAACCCTTAAACATGGGTTTAATTATATAGGTTATCAATCCCAAGTTATAGAGGAAAATTCCCTTTAAGTTCTAATTAGAAACCCATTTGTAACATTCAAAGAATTAGCCAATTAGGCCTTGATCCTCTTTGAGAATCCTCATAAGGGAGTGATCCCCAGAGGGTCATGATGTCAAGAAGGAAGACAATGAACTAATATTCAGTGGGAATATGTATATGGTATTACCCCCTCGAGGTTCCCATTCACTACAAACTTTTAGTTACCTATCGATATCAACCTCAATGATCCGAATTGATAACCATAAATAAAGGTTGGTTAAGTAAAATATTGTAGTAAGCTAGATGGGAAACTCTATGTTGGTTTCCAAAAATATTTAGTTAACCACAATTGAAAAGGATACACCCACAAAGGGTTTACTGGAATGGCATTAGCTCCCGGTGTTAACCTATGAGGGTCAACAGTACACAAAAAACATCATCTCAAATGAAACATTCCATACAATACTGACACATTTTGATTAAGTATAATTTCATTCCAATCTATGTAGAAAAATACTGTATAGGTTGTCACTGACACTTTAAATAACTGAACCTAAGTAAAAACTCCCCACGAGGGGTCTAACATTTGGGAACCATGTTCCCTATAATCCCACTAGGGACACTACACCTCCTGTTTATAAGGAACTACATTGGTGTCACCATTTCCACGTCGCATCACAATATAGTTCACATAGCCTTTCCTAAGGAATGTAAATAAGACGATTAAACTTAGTAGAATTACACTAAGAAAATTTATGGGAACACACTATTTAGTTTATTATTGAAACATTAAATAGTTGTCCTCAATCATCAACATATAAATCACACACTAGAAGGCATATAACATGTGGACCCTATGTACAAAATATGATGCATGAATAAGTGCCTCTTGCCTTTGCCAACCAAGAGTCAAAACCAATCACTGGCCTCTTGCTAATGGGTTAGGAGAAAAAATCCATAATAAATCATAAAATCCAAACCACACACATGTATATCAAATAGAAAATCATATAAAACTATAACATCAAATATTAAGAATAACAATCCCATATCCTTAGAAACCAGGACTTCTTACCAAAACACGTTTTCTCGATGTATCAGTATGATATCCATAATAGGTTAAAAAAAATTCTAATAATTCTATATACCATGTCCCATATAGTAAATCAATAGTAAAGGAACTAATTTGATACCACTTCGTCATGTCTCAGTCTAACTCGCTCTATAAAAAATAATTAGACTGGTTAATGACAAGGCCTCAAGTGAACCTCCCTATATGACAGAGGCTATCGACTAATATCAAGGGCCTAGGGTGTGTTAGTTGGGAGACTATGCCCTCATATTAGTGTAATAAAACAATAGAAATAACCAAAAATCATTCATAGAAATAAATAAGCAGCAAGGAATCAATAAATATAAACAAGGCTGTAATAAATAAAATGCAGTAATGGCCCGAACAACCATGTCATACATAAAAAATGACCAGTTACTGAGATGGACACATATGCAGGAGTAAGTAAAATAAAATAAATACACGAGGATCCTGTACTACTCTGATCTAAACCACATACTCAGTATCCAAATACTTTTTCGAGCTGCTCCAACTTGATTATAGAAATCCATAAGAGCGGATCCACTAAATCATGAAAACCTAGACCTCCGTCCTATCCATAGAGCATCTGATCTCAACCTAAAAGTAGAAATAAGGCCTTTATGTATATAGAGGTGCACATACAAGGGGTGAGAAATAAATCTCAGTAGGTCACCCTCAATGGTGAACCTATAACCTACTGTCATAAGTGCATGCTCATGTAATATGCTTATCATAGCCGAGACAAAACTGGATAAAATAAAATAATGAAATCCATAGTTGAAACTTGGGTCCATGATCCTGATCAACTGGGCATCCTATAAATAAGTAATTTATTTTGATGTCATACCATTCAATTTGTGTGTAATCCAAC
Organism: Viscum album; assembly: GCA_963277665.1. Taxonomy (NCBI): domain Eukaryota; kingdom Viridiplantae; phylum Streptophyta; class Magnoliopsida; order Santalales; family Viscaceae; genus Viscum; species Viscum album. The sequence continues at coordinate 1,521,683,903 of OY728152.1, read as the reverse complement.
CGATCCTTGGGTCTGTAATCCTGATCGACCATACTTTCTTTGGCCATTGCCAAAAATTTATTTGAGAAAACTATGTCACCACATAGGGATACAAGGCATAGTCATGAGATAAACCACACTCACCTAAAATATATAATAAAATAATCTAGGAATCAATTAGATATCCTATAAACATGTCTTCGATCTGGATTTCATACCACTCAAACCGTGTGTAAATCTAGTCTGATGTCTGAGTCCTAGGTCTTGGTCCATAGACAATCATGACATTGAAACTCAGATAATCCCTAAGGAGGATGACCCTTAGATGACATGTAAGTATTAATACCCTAAATATAAGATAAAAACTCCCCATCCATTCAATAGATATCTCAAAAAACCATTCTCATACAAGTCTGGGTAATGTAGTAATGGTTTATCCACTCGTTCCTTAGGAGTATCCCAAGAATCAACCAAGGAGATAATCATCAATCCTCATGAATGAAAAAATCATCCCATTCTTAGGGGAAATGCACCCACCCAACAACCTATAGCATCACCTAGATCCTAGTGACCTAATCACCCACTAGGTGACACTAACTAAGAAGGGTTTTGAGATGAACTCGACAACCTTTTCTATAATTCCTATACAGGGAGGAATCCCAATAACAAATGGGAATTATGGTAATGGTAACATTCAAAAAAATAAGGATCATAATCCAAATTATAGGAATTTCCTTTGGTCATGCCCATCATACCATCGCATCACATCAGGTCGATAGGCTGAGTTCTAAGAAGTATATCTAAAAATCACAACTGAATTAATAATAACTGAGTGAAAGCATGAATAAAAGAGAGAGGTTGGCCAAAAAACTAAACCCATAATACTCCCACAACCCCTTAGACTCACATTTTTAGTATGTTTTCTAAGTTTCCACCTGCTATCATCTCCAACCAAACCCATAATGTACTATCTCAAGGTCAATCAACCTCTAGGGAACCCAATGGGGTTCCCTAGGTCAATACACATGAGACGAATCCCACTTGGGATCCTAGAGGTCAATATATAAGTGGAGGAATCCCTATTGGGATCTGATAAGTCATTACAAAGGTAGATGAATCTCTCTTGGTATCCTGCTAAATAATATTGAAGATATTTTGTGATTTTTTTTAAAAGTTTTGTTTTTGTTGAAAACTATTTTTTTTAAAAGAATATTTTTGTAAATTAGTTGAAATATGTGTTTCTGGAAGTTTATAATTTTGTTGTTGAGAAGTTACTGATAATCCTATTGAATAAAGTTTTTTTTCAAAGTTAGTGACCAGACACTATGTAACGCCCCGACCCCAGTTACCCAGAGTCGGTGCATTATTGCGTAACATTAGCATGATCACAAAAGATCAAGTCTCGAAAGACTGATTAGTTTAGTATCCTTGGAAACACTAGATACATTCATAAATGTTACATTACATCATAAAGTGAAAAAATACAATAACATAGTCTCCATTTTCCACACTCATATCCCCTTCAGACTATCCCTGCAGGTCATTCCTAAAATACTTTTTCACATCCTGGAAAAATTAAAACATTGAAAGGGGTGAGCTCAGATTCTCAGTAAGGATAACAATATAGCGGAAGATTTCATAAATAAACATAAACATTTAAGGCAATATATAACTAAACAAAATCCTTTTAAACATGAACTTCAACATAATATGACAAAAGTAAAATGAAATAATTCCATTTACTTATTCACATGGATATTCTACTGGTCGAATCATCACATGAAATATCAATAACCACTTTCATAATGATAGAATGCATAATTCCAGACTATCATAACCATGTAGCCAAGGCCTCGTGCCTAGACTACAAATAAGATTTTATCAAGGCCTCGTGCCAAGACACTAGTTTGTCTCATGAGACCTGCCGATGCAATTTTTTTAGAAGATACTTATGTTTAAAATTGCTCAAATATACTCCAATGTTTTTTTGAAAACATTATGCAAGCTTCTGAAAACAAAATAACTAATTCTGAGACTGCTCGACTAATTATAGGCCATGATGGGTCCACGCCCAATCCCTTCCTATCTACCACACTCGAGAGTCGAGTTTTCTGAAAACATTTTTAAGCTCAAGTTAAATATGTATACATTTTCACTGGATTTTCATATATTTGAGAGAAATATCTCTCTCTTTTTTGAAATCATTTAAAAAAAGTTAAGGCTTGTGGAAGAAGCTGAAACTCAAATAATGGTCACGGCGGCGGAGAATTCGTTGTCGCCGCATACATATGACAAAAAAACATTCTTTTTTTTGTTTAGTAAAACACTTCGTATAAAAAATATTCCTTTTGAATAAACATAAAAGTCAAAGGATTTAAAACACCGTATAAAAGAAAGTTGTGTATAAAATAAAATATGCCTCAATGAAAGGAGATTGAGACGAAGTCCCTTACAAAGATCATTTTTTTAAATAAAATAGATATATTATGTGTATTCACAATAAGTACACATAAACAAAGTACAAATACAAGATATGACATAATAATATCATGACATAATTTGAAAGTAGGAGATTAACCCAAAGAACAGAAATTGGGTTAAGAAGTTCCCTTACCTCGTGTCCGACTTGACTCGACCGTTCTTTAACCTACTGAATAATAAAATAGAGTTAATTTATAATTTATTTAGAACATTTTTCAAGTTTATTATTCCTTTTATATCACTTATTACCATGTTATGAACATTATGTAATTATTTAATTTAATAACGGTCATTTTGTCGATCTTTGGTACTTGAGTCAAAAATAAACTTCTTATAATTACAAGTTGTTTATGTGGTAGAATATCCATTATCTCCAGAATTATATTCATGATGTATATATCATATATATCCTATATATCTAGTATATACATGCATTTATAATATTACATAATATTTAGAGGTAAGAAATGAAATGCACCGTCCATGGGGACGGTAAGCCGTACGTATGCATGAACGCTACTTTCATTTCTATTTCGTATTTAATGGAATGAAGTTATAATTATATAAAGGTATAATATAATTCCAGTATAATATAATTTGAAATGCCTGGATCGGTTGTGATCACTGAGAGGGGAGGGGTGAATCAGTGATAACTTTTTTTTTTCTTTTTATGAATTGTTCCCTTTGGATTATCAATTCAACCTCTGCAGCTGGTTAAAGCCTAGATCTACTCTTTTAGTGGTGCAGTAATAATGAGAGCACAGAACACAGAGATTTACAAGGTTCGGTACAAAGACCTACTCCTTGCCGTGTTGGTTACACCCCCCAACACGGATTCTTCACTATGCCAAAAGATGATTACACAGTAACTGGTTACCCCCCCAATTACAAGTTGGTTAAACCCCCCAACTCCACAGCATCATCCTCATCATGGCTCCACTTCACTTCTTCAAAGGTGTTGTTCAAAACTTCAAGTAGCTTCAACAGTCTTCAAAAGATCTTGTTGGTCTTGCTCACCAAAAACCCAATCACTTAGAATGATTAGTTCTTTTGTATTCACACACATAAGTGTGTACTCCTATTCTTCTCAAAGTTGATCTTCTTCACATGTGCACACATACACTACTCATTCTTTTAGTGCACATACTTGACTTGTCCTTCTTCTTCAATTTATAAACACACAAAGTGTGGTCTTCCTTTTGCACCCAAAGCCCAAAGGTCCTCGGCCTTCTCCTCAACTTTGCACACCCACTGCCCGAGGTGCTCCTTCTTCACTTGGCACACACCCACTGTCCGTAGGTGGTCTTCTTCACCTGATATCAAAGGAGGCGCGCAAGGGAATGCTTGAGCCGCGGCCTCCTCTTCTTCAACACTGCCACTCAGGTGTCTTGAGCCGCGGGGTGCACAGGATGCAACACCACGAGGTGCACAAGCCACAAGGGTGCAAGGACACCTTGGGCGCGCAAGTGCCTACCGCGCAGGGGGCGCGGTGCACAGAGGGAGCGCGCAAGGTCGCGCAAGCTCCTCTCCTTCCTATCGCGCAAAGGATTAGCGCGCAGGGAACACCTTCGGGCCAAGGATGGCACCGAGGACTTCAGCCGTGCAAATAGATTGCACGGGGCTTCTTCGCACTAGTGATGCACAGAACAAGACTTGAAGCCTCCTGTCGCGCAAGTGATGCGCAGGATTTTACTTCGCGAGGCAGAGAGTGTCGCAGGTCTTCACAAATGAACAACAAGCTTCACTCGGCCTCAGACTCCTCTTTATATAGGCAGTGGAGGAGCATGGATGATCCGCGGGGAAATACGTTTTGAATGCCCGAAATCCGCGGGGTCTTTGAAAACTTCAAACGCGTTAAATATCTTCCGCGTATCTCGTTCTTCTTCTCTATTTTAATGCGGGTTTTCCATTTTTCGGTTTCCTCCACGTGCATGCGACTTAGAACGCATGCACGGCCTTCCTTCGATCCAAACCATGCAGAACATCAACACCGAATGGCCTCGCACCTTCGGTTTGCTTCGGCCTTCATCGAATTCATCATCTCATTGCATGCAAGTATATTTTAAGGCATGGTTGTGTTCAGTATGCTCAGACGAGCACGAGGGTGCCTTCGGCTTCGAGAGAGACAGCCGAGAACTCAAAAACTTCACTCGGGAGGCGCCTGGTTCAGCGGCGGCTTCGCGGGAGGCTTCGGCTCGAGCTCGAGGTGGAAGACGAGCCACGTCCGTCGGATTGGGAGATTGAAATACATCGGACGGCCGCGATCTGGAGATCTCGCGCGGGATGCGATGAGCGGCGGAGATCTGGCGCGCGATCGCTCGGACGGCTGAGATTTGTTCCCGGGAATTTTTCCGCGTCCCACATCGAAACGGCGAGCGGATTTCCCGCGGTTTATTACCCTGGCGCTCACCGCTACTCCTCAGTTGAATCGTCTCCCTCCACGGTGCCGCCCCGCACCGTGTTCTCCCTGCGGGCGCGCTCTGCGCCCACTCTCTGCTCCTGCGGGCGCGCTCCTAGCGCCCACTATGCACTCCGGGTGCGCGGGTTTCACCACCACGTGCCCTCGGGGGCTTACACACGGCCCCTGCCTCTGCGCTCCTCCGGGCGTGCCCCAGGAGCCCATGTGGTGTCCTTGGGTGCGCCCTGCCGCCCTGGCTCGCCCCACGGGTTCCCCCGGGCATGGTGCCCTAGTGCCCATGCCTTGGGGTTGAACCCCCAAGGTGCCTTGGCTGGCCAATTTTTTGGCAAAGGAAAATCTAATGACTTTGTTAAAAACAAAGTTCTCCTCCATATAAAGCATGCCAAGTGCCACTTCTTCCAAGCCATCATTCTCATTTCTCCTTCTTCCTCTCTTCTTCTTCATTTGAAATTCCTCCATTATCTTCAACATGTATTCATTACTTAGGAGTGAATTCTTTGAAGGTTCTCCATCAACCGAAGCTCATGTTCTTCTTCAGCTCACTTCATCCATTTAGAAGTTGTGGATGGCTCTCTTCATATCCTCATGCATTGTGAAGAAAATGCATGGTCTTCTAAAAGTGTTGTGACTTTGTATCCAGTTGATACAAGTTCTTGGAACTTAATGATCAGCTCAACAATCGTCAGATTTTATGCTTCTGTAATCATCAATCTTCAAGATGTACTTCATCAGATGGCACACCATGACAAGTTATTGACAACAAATGCAATTACTTCACTTGGGCACAACATAATTTATAATACCATTTACTCCATCCTTTATACATCCCACATATGGCATTAACGATTCAAATCACTTTGAGGGGGCGGTAGTCCGCACTTCCTAAAATGAAATTATCGCGTTTACCCATAATGGAAATCGTAAAGGTATTCCATAAATAAAAAATACAGAATCATAAGGAAAACAAAAACATAATATATATCATATATAAAAAATAGTTTCATCATAATGGCCACCATGAGAGGTGTTAAAAGAATATTGAACAATCATCGTTTCGTGAGGCAGAAATTCGCCAACCACAGAAACAGTATGTTCTTTAACCATTAGACGAAGGTGTGTGTAAGTGTAAATCAAATAATTCTCATAAAAACATCCTAGTATATTTAATATACTGGTGTTGTTACAAAATAAAGTAATAAAAAGAGTTTAAGGGTATGGAGAAGCAAAATAAAACAAAATAACATAAGAGAAGACATTACCTTAAAATTGGGTAACTCTTTTTTGATTTGAGCCAAAGGCTTCCTTGGGAAGAATTCTGCCCAAAGTGAGGCTTATAGGAGTAATAGATGGAATTTTAGAGAGTATTTGGGTAGATGTTGGCTGAGCCAAAAGGCTTTGAAGGTGTGAATAAGGTGGTAGTGGTGGGGTCCTTTTATAAGAGGAGAGGAGGGACACTCTTGGAAAGTCATGAAATGTTACTTTATTATATAATGAGTTTCGGATTTTAAAGGTCCCACACTTATATATTTCTAGGATAAGGTGATAAGGGTTCAAAATATACTCATCCAATAGGTTTTTGACAAGTGTAAGTATTAGATTTTACATTATATTTTCATTTTATTTAAATCGTTAATTAATGAGGTAATCGCTGCATCATCATGGTGTCATAAAATATTTAATTTATTTAATGTCTAAAAATTATAAAAAAAATATCATGATGTAGAAAATATTTTTTTATTTCCAATGAATATTTATAGTCGAAAAGTTACCTTATATAACCCTATGTAATAATTGTTTTAGTAAAACAACTAATGTTTGTGACAATTTTATTTTTTACTTTAAATAAAAAGTTATTATTGTCATTTTCTTACCCAAGTGGCTCCATGGGGTCCCCAAGTTGACACATGGATTTTATTGGTCGACCATGACTCATAAAATAAGGGTAGGACAAGTGTAAGGGTATTTTCATATTTTTATAATACCATTTTTACCTTAAATTTCACTAATTACCTTTAATCGCGATTAATTAAACTTAAAAGTTACTATTCACCAAAAATTATTTTAATCCCATTGAACCAAATTTCACTTACTAATTACAACCATTTATGTAGGATTTTTGAAAATCAAATCACAGATGTGGTAATGTTTCATTTAAACGAAAAATCAGTTTTTTTAACTACCACTTAGTGGTTTCACTATTCATCAAAAATTGAAGTTTTTCAGAACAATGCCAAAATTTCACCCTAAGCTATAATTGATATTCCGAATTCAAAAATGATGTATATTTTAAAGAATTCCAAACATATAAGTTTCATTAATTAATTTTATAACTAATTCCCGCTGTCACAACAAATAGCGTGTTTTTAAGAAACAATATATATCAAAAGATTGACAATTGTTTATGTCCAATTTCAAAGTGAAATTAATTCTAATGAACACCATTGGATAAAATGGTAAAAATATATTATAATTATACTTTAAAACCACTCAATAGTATAATTTATCACTATAAATTATTTTGATTAAAAAGTTGTTTTTAAGTATTTTTTTACTATTCATAAAAAATTGGAAGTTCTCAGAAAATTACAAAAAATTCAACTTAGGGTAATTTCGATACTAAAAATACAAAAATGAAGTCCATTTTGAAATATAAAATTTATATAATTTCAAAAAGTGGGTATTACTATTCATAACTGCTACTTTTATTGGTCGCGGTGTGTTAGAACTCAAGGTTGCATACAACACACACTGCTCTATTATTCAAAGAGAAGCGTACCATGGAAGCTTGGGGTGTTACACACTACATATGACTTAGTAAATCAGAGTGATTTTTTTTTGAAATTTATAAGTTTTTTAAAAAAGAATTTAGGTTTAAATTTATTGATGGGAAGTTGTAGAAATTTACAAAAATAATTCATATGATGTTTTACTATTATTTAAAGTTCTCAACATCATGGAAAATATCATGATATAAGATATTGAAGAAAGGGATAAATTATAGTTCTCCAGTCATAGGTTTTCCAGACACAAATTATCAGATCAGGCAACAACAACCGCAAAAGTTGTCAGAAGACCGAAAGTTTGAATTTGATTATTTTTGAAGAAATGAAATTTTGTTGATTATATGTGGTTAATTGGATAAAGGACACTAGATGCACCTAATAAGACATGAATCATACTGGAATTTTGGTTTCTGAGTTTTGATTTATTGCGGTGTTGCACATGTGAAATAAATTTGAAGAAGTTAAAGATATCAGATTTGAATTACGGAGCAATCAAAAAAGAGGAGATCATATTTTCTTTGAATAAAAAAATAAGAAGAAGTATGAAGTTGTTTCACCATAAAAAATGGATTGAATTCATAATTTTTTGAAGAGTTTGATTTTGATATTAGACTGATATGATCAAACTTGGGTCATTTGTTGAGTTCTTATAAAGAGAAGTTTTGATCCAAGTTGTTGACATCAATACATCAAATGATTTGTTGACACTGATCCATCAAATGGGTTTTTGGAACTGATAAGTAATTGGATACAGAGTTCCATTAGACACAATTTGATCATGTAAAGAGAGTTTCTCAAGACTTGTGAATAAATTAGTATAATAGTGTAAAGTATTTTTATGAAGAAAATTTTATTAAATTTGAAGTTGTTACCTGGAAGACGTTGCATGTATTTAGAGTCTTTAGAAGTTGTAATGATGATGTCAACCATTTTTCAGTTTATTTGGATAATTTAAGAGATCTTTCACATATATTTTTAATTAATAGTTCATGTGTTTTTGTTTCAATGAGTCAAGAGTTAAAGATGTTAGTTATTTAAATTGGGTTAAGATAATCGGAATGATGAATAGAGTTCTGGACTGAGATGTTCTAGATTATCAATTTCCAAACAAAGAATTTTAAAAGTTATCATTCAATTAATTTTGATAATTGAGATGTTCTGGATAATTCAAGAAGTTTAGATAAGACACTAGAAGAGATGAGAAGGTTTGAAGCAACCAAAGATGAAGTTCAAATGTGAGTAAAATTCAGAGAATTGGAATTTGGGCCATACTTTCCTCCACAATATAATAAAGGAATCTAGGAATCAATTGGATATCCTGTAAACAAGGATTATAGATGGATTTCATAACAATCAAGGTGTGTGAAAATGCAGTCTGATGTCTGATTCCTAGGTCTCAGTCCATAGGAAATCATAAAATTGGAACTTAGATAACCCCATGACCCTTGGATGATATGTAATGAATAATACCCTGGATCTAAGACAATAACTCTCCATCCATTTAATAGCCCACTCAAAAACCCATTCTCAGACAATTCTAGGCAATGCAGTAATGGTACATACACACATTACTAAGGAGTATCCCAAGAATCAACCAAGGAGATCATCATCAATCCTCACGAATGAAATAAGCATCCCATTCTCGAGAGAAATTCACTCACCCAACAATCTCTAGCATCACCTAGATCTTAGCGAGCTAATCATCCACTAAGTGACACCAAATAATAGGGGTTTTTATATGAAATCTAAAACCTAATTTGTAATCCATATATAGGGAGGAATCCCAGTGACAAATGTAACTTACAATAATGGTAGAATTAAAAAAATAAGGCTCATAAGCCTATTTATAGGAATTACTTTTGGGAATCCCCATCCCACCATCACATCACATCAAGACCATAGGATGACTTCCAAGAAGTACATATGAAAATCACAAATCCATTAACAGTAACTGAGTGAAATCATGAATAAAAGAGTGAGCTTGGACAAATGACTAAACCCAACACTACTGCCACAACCCCTGAGACTCACATTTTCAGTATGGGTTCTAAGGTTCCACCTGCTACCATCTCCACCCAAACCCATAATGCACTAGCTCATTAGGTTTCCTAGGTCAATACACATGAGAATAATCCCACTTGGGTTCCTAGTTGTCAACATATAAGTGGAAGAATCTATATTGGGATCTGCTAAGCCATCACAAAGGAAAAGCCATCCCTCTTGGGATCCTCATAAACAACATCAAAGATCTTTTGTGATGTTTTTTTAAAAAGTTTTGTTTTTGTTGAAAAACAAATTTCTGTAAAATATTTTCTTTTATAAATCAGGTGAAATATTTTCTATTTTAAGTTTACAACTTGTTTGTTGAGAAGTAACTGGGAATCGGATTGAAGCAAGTTTTTTTTTGAAAAGTTGAAGACCAGATGTTTCATCAGACTCAGTCCATCAGAGTGAGTTTTTATTTAAATTCATAATTTTTTAAAATAATTTTGGTTGAAATTTGTTGATGGGAAGTTTTAAAACTTTCCAAAATAAGTTATATTATGCTCTATTGTTCTTTAAATTTCTCAAAATCATGAAAAATATCATGATATAAGCTGTTGAAGAAAGGGAGAAGTTGTAGTTCTCCATTCATAGGTTTTCCAAACACATATCATCGGATTAAGCATCACCAGATGTACAAGTTTTAAAAAGACTGAAAGTTTTAATTTTATGAAGTTTGAATAAATGAAAACTTGTTGATCAGATGTGGTTAGTCAGATACAGGGAACTTGATGCACTTGATTAGACATGAATCAAACTAGATTTATGGTTTCTGAGTTCTGAGATATTACATTTTTGCACATGTCAAATAAATTTGAAGAAGTTTAAGATATCAAATTTTAATTTCTGATCAAGAATAAAGGAGGAGATCATCTTTGATTTGAATAAAAAAATATAAAGAAGTATGAAGTTGTTTCACCGCATAATTTGATTATATGCAGTAGTTTTTTTAAGATTTATAGTTTTCTATCAAATTGATATGATCTGACTTGTGGAAGTTACCAAGTTCTTACAAAGTTAAGTTTTTATCCAAGCTATTGAAATCAATCCCTCAGATGAGCTGTTGACAATGATCCATCTGATGATTTTTTGGCATCAATAAGTAATTGGATGCAGAGTTACATTAGACATAGTTTGATCAGATGAATAGAGTTTCTAAATACTTTTGAATAAATTAGTAGAATATTACAAAGTCTCTATATGAAGAAAATGTTAGAAAATTTGAGGTAGTTACCTGATATATGTTGCAGTTATTTATAGCCTTTAGAAGTTATAATGATGCGGTCAACCATTTTTCACTTGGTTTGGAGAATCAAAGTGATATTTCACATATATTTGTCTTTAGTAGTTCAATTTGTTTTGTTTCAATGAGTCAATAGTTAATGATGTGACTTATTTTAATTGGTTTAAGAGAATCAGAATGATGAACAAAGTTCTGAACTGAGATGTTCAGGATTATCAATTTCCGAACAAAGAATTTAAAAAGTTCTCATTCAAGTAATGTTGAGAATTGATATGTTCTAGATAATTAAACAAGTTTAGAGGAGATACTGGAAGAGATGAGAAGGTTTTGAGTGATCAAAGATGAAGTTCAAATGTGAGTGAAATTCAGATAATTGGAATTTGGGTGAGTGAGAAAAACATTACAATTTCCTGCCTTTACTATTTGTGGAACACATATAAATAGAGGTGTAAAGTACAATGGTACTTGACACTATTCAATCATGGAAAAAGTTCATAATTTTCATAATTGGTGCCAGAAGTGAGTTTGTAAATCGAAGTTGTTTCATGATGAAAAAGAATTTACAAATAGAGGATTATGATATGAAGATCATACAAAGTGATGTTCAGACTATCAGATAGAGATAATAAAACCAAGGGTATCAGTATTAGTTTTTGAGAAGTTGTTTAAGAAGCATGGATTTTTTATACATGCATACCAGAAAGGTTTGTAATTTCACAGATTGAAAATTGGGCCATTAGTCTAAGACTATTGGATTGAATCCATCAGATGCTGGAGAATCAGATGGAGGAAGATCAGACTTGAGATTCTAGATAGGACTTTAGTGGAGCAGTTTGAACAAGTTACATATTTTTTTGTGGATAAAATTATTGTAATAAAAACATTTTAAGATTATGGGATTCATTATAATCATTCCTATCATTATATATAAGGTGTCTAATGGAAGTTTACACAAGTTGTATTCTCTTTTTCATAATAGTGAATTTCAATAAACCCACAAGAGTGTATATGGAAAGGATGTAAGTTCTCACACTAAGGAAAAATATTTAAAATCACGTGTGACTTTTTTAATTTTCTATTTCTTCATACACTTAAATTTTTATAAAATTTATAAGAAAATAACTCTAACAAGTTTTTGGGGTTAAATTTACTAAATTTAAAATTTGTAAGAGGAAAAAACTTATTCACCACCCTCTCAGCTGTTCTTTGATCCTTTGGAACTTTAATTGGTATCAAAGGGAAGGGTATCTTGTTAAATACTTATCATGGATAATCTTAATTCTTTCAATAGTAGAGGAATTCCTACTTTTGATTACAAAAATTTTTATGGCTAAAAAAATAGGATGATTCCATATAATCACTCTTTTTCCTTGGAAGTTTTTGATTCTGCTACAATTGGGTTTCTACCCATTGAGAAAGATGCTCCTATGGATTTTTTTGATAAGATAAATATTTATTTTTATGGAAAATCTAGAAATTTTATTCTTATTACTCTTTCAAAAAATATTTATATAAAGTTTATGAGTCTCAAAACATCAAAGAGTATGTGGGACAATATCAAAAGTATTTTTGAAGGGAATACTGAAGTGAAGGAAGAAAATCTATAAATATGATATAGTAATTTTAAAGATATAAGAATATGAGATGAATAAACTATTAATGACTAATTAACCATAGTAAATAAAGTTTTTTTCAGCATTCAAGGTTTTAGAGATGTCTTGGAAGATTCTATAATTATGAAGAAACTCATGAGAAATTTTCTGGAGAACTTTGAATCTAAAATTTCTTTTTTTGAAGATAAATACGATTTATCTATTGATGAAATGAATAACTTTATTATTGTTAATGATATGAGGAAATATATTATTATAAAAAAGAATAGAATGATGGAATGGGTTTTGAAGCTATGATAAAGATGAAAATTAATTATATTGAATATGTTTACACTTGTGATTCTGAATATAATGAGTATGATGAGTTGAATGAAAAAAAATCACATCTCTTATATCTAAGAGTTATAAAAGATGAAGAAGAATATATAGAGGTAAAATTACTCTAAAATGTTTCAATTATAGTGGAATTAGAAATTTTTCTATTAATTTTCCCAAGAATAAATTTGGATAATATCGAGATAATCCTGATGAAAAACCTTGATGTAAGAAGTGGAAAAAATGTTCTAAAGGTGAAAAGTCATCTAACGAATATAAGAAGAAGTTTTATAAAAAAAAATAAGTATGTTGAGTAAGAAATATGAATCATACTTAACTGAAAATAATTCTTTAGAATATGAAAGTTCATAAAATCTTAGAACATTTATTTCAAAATTTGAGAAAATAAAAGATTTCTCAGATAGTGAATAAGAACAAGGTCAACAATTTTACAAATAATATCAGATTGAATCAAAACTTTTTGCATGTATTGATAAAAATAAAACTCTCAATAATGAAATGATAATGATGAATAAATACAATGGAAAAGTTTTTTAAGGTGTAAAATATGTTGTCAAGTAAGAAGAAGAATAAATCCAGGAGATCTTAAGTTATAAACTAATAATTTCAAAATAGGGAAATATAATTGAAGAACTTAGTGAGAAGTTGTAAGATAAGGAAGATCAAGTTAATAAGTATCAATAAAAACATATTGACTCTGAAATTACTTTAATAAAGTTTAATTAAAACTTCAAAAAATATTTTTTATTAAAAATGGAGACTTCTAAAGTTTTTTAGAAAGATTAAATCAAGAATCAGGTGAAATCCTCACCCACCAAACTAAAAAATTAATCTGATTTTTTAACATTTTAGGTGTGAAGAAAAGTGTTGCGAAAGATTGGGTTGATAAGGGATGTGAATAACCTATCAAATCTACAAAATTTGAAAATTACTCCCAGAGGAAGGTTTCCACATGCCCATAATATGTTAGAGCGGAAATAATTTATCAACCCCGACAAAGTTTCTGCAATAAAAGATTCCACTTCAACATAAAACCAAAATTTGATGGATTATGTTGTTGTTATGTAATTTATGGGAACATAGTTTAAAATTATTGGAATAATATGTATCCACTAGGAAAGAGGTATGAATAGAGCGAAAGAAATGGTGGAAATGGAATGAGTAACTTTCCTAAGTCACAAGAAGGAAGAAAGGTAAAACCTCAATATGTTAGAAACTTTCCAATAAGAAACCAATTTGATTATATGGAGTAATTTTGTGGAAGAAGTAATCAATAGAGTCATTTTTTTGAAAAATTCATGACACTTATTTTAGAACAAGTTTCTTATAATGGAAATAAAAAGGAATTTATAAATAAGGAAGTTGAGGAAAGAGGTTTTTTTATTGAGACAACACTTAAAGAAATTAAAAAAGAACAAAACATGGATACTTGATAGTGTCTGTTCATCACAAATAAAAAGTGATTTAAAAATATTAAGAGTTATTGAAAATCATGATGGAGTATCAATTAAATTTTTAAATGATAGTTCCTTGAAAATTAAAGGAATAGGGACTACTGAGATAAAACCTAAAAAACTAAAGTCTAGGAAGTTCTATTTGTTGATGGGATCAAACATAACTTAGTTTAAGTCAACTTTGTGATTATAGAAAAGAAGTTGTTTAAAAAAATATTCATATATCATAATAAGTTTAGAATATGAAAAATTTGTTACCAAGGGAGAAATAACTAGTGGAAATCTATTTCAAATTAGAGAACCTTACAACTCCTATTACTTGATTGCTACAGATGAAAAAAATTTGTGGCACCAAAGACTTGAGAATCTTGGAAAGAAAATCATAAAAACACTTTCCAAAGTTTATTCTATTTTAAATTCTCTTTAATTGAAAAGAAGAGAAGAATATGTTTGTGTAACTTTTCAGAAAGGGAAAATGACTAAAAAAAGTAATAAGAAAGTTGATATTCAATCTAGAATACCTATTGAACTTATCAATTTAGATTTATGTGGGCCGATAAGACATAAATTAAAAAAATAATATTTTTTACTTTATCACTTTCATTGATTATTTCACTCAGATGACCAACATCATGTTAATGAAGAAAAAGTTAGAGGCTATTGAAATGTTCAGATTTTCCAAAAAGATGTTGAGAGAGAAATTAATGTTTATATAAAGAAGTTGAGAAAAAATAATGGAACAAAATTCACATGCAATGCTTTTGAATCTTATCTGAGAAAGCATGGAATCAAACATCAGTATATTTATCCATACACACTATAAAATAATGGAGTAGTTTAAAGGAATAATAAAAGTTTGGTGGAAATGAGAAGAAGCATGACAACAGAATACAAAATTTCAAAGTTCTATTGAAGAGAAGCTATTAGTGCTACTATAAATGTTCAAAACATATTTTTATTGAGGCCAAAATCCAATATGACTTCTTATGAAATGTGGTATAACAAAAAAACTTCATTTAAGTACTTTAAGGTTTTTATAAGTCCATGTTTACTAAAAATCAAAAATCTAGATATTGGAAAATTTGATGAGAAATTAAAATAATGAACTTTCATGGGATATTCAACCGACAAAAGAAGTTATAAATGTTGAAATAAACATTAAAAAATTTGGTGGACTCCTATGATGTGAAAGTTATTGAAAATTAAAATTCCTTAAAAATTATGCTTAGAATGATGATGAATATAAATTAAATATTTCCAATGAAATTTAAAGTTTGAAAAAATAGATATATCAAGATTTAGAGGAATCATGTGAAGAGGAAAGTGAAGCAGGGAGAGAAAATTTGAAATTTACTACTTTATAGAAACATGTTGAAATTGAAAATATTATTGGGAATAAAAAAGCTCTAGTTTAGATAAGAAGAATATTGAGATTAGAAAATCAGACATCACTCATTTCACAAGTTGAACTAGAATCAGTTTCAGAATCATCTGAACACAAAGAATGAGTTGATCCAATGAATGAAGAGTTAGTTCAAATTGATAAAAAAAACTCGGGAACTTGTTCTATGATGAGTAAATGAAAATTTTATTGGAAAAAATGGGTGTACGAAAACAAGTTGAATGAACATAAAGAAGTTTCAAGAAATAAGTAAAGACTAGTTTTCAAAGGCTATGCATAGGTGTAAGGTGTGTATTTTAAAGAAATACTTTCCCTAGTTGCAATATTAGAGACTATTATAATGTTTCTAGTAGTTTATTAACATCTAAATTATAAATTTTATCATATGGATGTAAATTAATCCTTTTCTAAATGGTTATATTGAATAATAAGTTTACATTGATCAAACTTGTGGGTTTATACTTGATAATGGCGGAAGAAAGGCTTGTAAATTAAATAAGGCCTTGTATGGGTTTCAATAAGCCCCACATTCTTGGAATTCCAAACATGATATATTTTTTTTAAAAAAGTTAAATTTTTCTAAAGTAAAGGTTGACAACAACTTGTTTGTGAAAGGAGTTAACTCCAACACCCTTATTGTAATTGTGTATGTTGATGATATAATGTTTTTTGGTGATGAAGAAGAAGTTTATAAATACTTTTCTAAGGAAATAAAGAAGAACTTTAAGATGTAAATTTTTGTATAAAAAACTTTATTCCTTGACTTACAAGTTCAACAAAAATAAAATTACATTTTATATCTCAAGAAAAGTATGCTAGATAATTGTTGAAAAATTTTGGTATGGAAGAATATATAGAATTTTCAAATCATATTTCAGTGAGAAATTTTTTTACTAATGATGAAACTGGAAAAATTTCAAATTAGAAATATTTTTGGAAGTAGATATGAAGTTTTATTTACCTCACAACCTCAAGACCTGATATTGTGTATGCTATGAATTTGTGATCTCAATATCAAAGTGATCCAAAATAATCTCATATGTTAGAATCAAAGAAAATTTATAGATATGTTAAAGGAATAACTTCACATGGGATATTATACAAAATAAGTTGTGAAATGAACTTTCATGGTTTTACTGATACTGATTGAATTGGAGATTATAATGAAAAAAAATAAACTTCTAGAGGAACATTTTTCTTAGGAGAATGTATTGTGATTTGACATAGTTAAAAATAAAGTTCAATAACTTTGAGAATATAATAATAAAAATATGTTTCAAATATATAATATTTCACTGGAATGTTGTGGAAGAAAGTTTATTTGGAATATTTGAAAGTTGAAGTTTTTGAACCATTAAAGATACTTTGTGATAATCATAGTGCAATTTATATTTATAAAAATTATGTCCAACATTAAAGATAAAAACAAATTTATATCAAGTTTCACTTCATAAAATAGATAGTTATTGGTGGAGATGTTGTGCTGGAATATATTTCAATGAAATATCAAATTGCTGATATCTTTACAAAATAAATTTCCAATGAAATATTTGTGGAATTGAGGTTGAAAATTCATGTTAATCCTCCACAAAAGTCTTCCTAAACAACTTAAGGAAGTTCCCAACCATGATTTTTATTATGTTGAAAAATAAGGAGAATATGTATAAATTTATCCTACAAGGTAGAAAGAATTATTTTTCTTAAATGAATATAAATCCATGGTTATCATAAAATCGTGAAGAGAAATAAAATTGAGTGGAAAAGATAAAAGTGAGAGGGAGTTAATCTTAATGTGGATTGAAATTTTCTTTTCAATGAGGTACGAAATTCCTTGAAAAAAAATACTTTATCTAGTAAGGTGGTGTTAGGGGACCCTTTTTTAAGAAAGTCTATGTTTTGGTAAAATTTAAAAATGAGTTGTGAAAAAATTCGAGTGTTGAAAAAATATGAGTCGAAAAAGTTGTTAATGATAGTAAAACAAGTTTAAAAAAAATCCAAAGGGAGATATTGAATATCCTTTGTGATATTTTTGTTTTTAACATTTTTTTTGACAAATAACGTTTTTAAAAATAATATTTTTGTAAATCAGGTGAAAGATGTGTTGCTGGAAGTTTATAACTTATTTTTCGAGATGTGTTGCATGTAACATCCCACTCATCACCCATTGTCTTGGGAAGATGTGGTGGGTGTTACTGGCATTAAGTGACATCTATAAGACACCAAATGCTAGAAATAAAATCCAAGGGATTCATAAATAATTAGGGAATTATTTTCCCTTCGAATATAAAATAACCAAAATAAGATAACCATTTCAACAAAACCTCTAAATGATGCACAAGTACAATGTAAAACTCTAAAAAATAAAATAAAAACTAAAATAAACAAACATCTATATTAGAGTATAATAGGAAAACCAAAAGACAACATCCAAGGTAAACCAAGGACACTAAAACCCAAAGAAACCAAAGAAATCAAACCAAAAACTCCAACCTACTCCAAGATCCAATATAATAAGCCACACCAATAGTCTCAAGAAGCACCACTAAATAACTAGGATACCTTGCCTTTACCCATGTCTTAATAGATGACATCTGCAAATGTACAATAGTTCCCAAGAAGGGGGTGAGTCTAAGATCAGTTTGATTTCCCCAATGACTTTCCAACTCAGGCCACTAGGATAGAACTTGTTAGCATATTTATATAAAATAGGTTAAAACAATTTTAAAAAGTTTTTATCAAAGACATAAAATTTTTTCTAAGCCAAAATATTTTTTTCCAAGGAAATTAATAAAAAAATAATTTAAAAATTTCTTAACCCATTAGAATATTCTTTTCAATGTACACACACACACACACTCAAGCTTGGTGTTACCATTTATGGTGGAAATTCACATCTATACTCTGTCCCATTGATGGTGGTACTTCATGACTATTATCTGTCCCATTAAACTCACACACAATCATTTATGAAAAAATCATTCCAAATCATTTCAATCAAACCATTTCTTACTTTAAATAATTTTAAAAAAATACTTACATGTGTTAAACCAAACCATAAATTTAAAACACCATTTTTAAATTATAAACAAGGGGTTTTTTAAAAACCAATCAACTTTCCACACTTTCTAAGAGAATTCCAAAACAAGATTTCAATCAAGAGTCACATAATAATTTCACAACTATTTCAAGAAAATAATTTAATTAAAACTAACCATTAAATTTTTAAAAAAGTGGAATCGAGAGAGAAGTCACCTACCTCACAAACATTAGTGAAAATGGATAATGGCACAACAAAACTCTAGATACAATCACAAATCACCCTTTAATCCCTAGATCTTTCCAAGAAGCATTAAAATTCACATCATGAAATATAGATCTATCCAAAATGGATTATATATAAGGTTCTAAGAAATAGAAGGAGAATAGATCAATGAAGAAAAAAAAAGAATAGAGACTTACCAGTGAATATGGATCTCCAAAAACCTTCACTTCACCTACAGATTGCTCCTGGACCAAAGGGAAATGTCTCTCACACCTTGGGAGATAAAGGAATTCAAATTATGGGACAATTAGGGGAAAACTGAGTTCTTAATGGATTAAAATGAATTAGATACATAAATTTCAAATGGATAACTATACGCTACATGGTTAGGTCGCACAATTTGGCTAACCGTGCACCAACCATGTGGTTTCTACTAACTCAATCCAACAACCCGCATGGTTGGCTCACATGGTTAGAAAAATCATGTTCCAAACGTGCATTATACACTGTCCCAAATGATAGTAGGCTCACATGGCTTCTCTTAGGTATCTGCATGATTTGGATAAACTGTGTGCCAACTGTGCGCCTACCTAGTGACCTTTATTTTCCATTGCACAGTTTCCTGAAGGTGTTCCATGGTTTCTACTAATTGTTCTCCAACTGTGAAATTCTAAGAAATCCTAAAAAAAGTGTCAAAACCCCTCATAACCTCTTGAAATTTGAGAAAATCATTATATATACTTAAAATAAATAAATAAAGGGTCAAGTATCTGAAACCAAGGATGCTAAATTCTCCCCACCATTAGTCTTTATATCTCTGGAAAGTAAAAAACTATATTTTTCCAGGAAGAGTTTGGGCCATTGCTCCAATATTTCCTTTTTATGCCCCCATGTTTCTTTCTCAATCTGACCGTGTTTCTGTAAAACACATGCAAGACTGATGCTTTTCCCACACAATAATTTCTCTTGTCTATCCACAATCTGTACCCACACATAAACCAATGCAGCATCAGACTCTAGGTTAATGTGATCCCATCAAATCACATGGTTAGTATTAGGTTAGTACTTATTAAAATTAGATACATGAAACATGGTGTGCAATGAACTGAACTATGGTGGGAAATACAACTGATATGGCACCTCACCAACTTGTTCACGTTTCTCAAAAGGTACTATGTATCAAAGAGATAACTTGATATTCTTACCAAAACGATGATGCCCAAGCCTTAGAGATATTATCAAGAAAACATCACCACTCACCTAAAATTATAATGGTCATCGAAGATGATCCTCATATGATTTCTGATGACTATAATCCCTCTCCATCCTCTTCCTGATTAATTGAATATTCTCCATTGTCTCTTTCACAAGGATTGGTCTAACCAATGAAGTTTCAACAGTTTCCATCCAATAAATTGAGGAACAACAAGGGCGCACATACAATTATTCAAAAGGATCCATATGTATTAATGCTCGAAAAATGTTATAGTATGATAACTCCACTAACAGTAAATGATCCTACCACGAGCTAGAAAAATCCATTAAAAAATCCCTAATAATATCCTATAATGTTTGGATCATCCTCTTGGATTTTTCATCCGTTTGAGGATGATGCACTGTGCTCATAGTCAACTTATTTCCAAGGTATTTCTATAAGGATTTAAAAAATGAGATGTAAAACTAGGGTCTATATCCAATAAAATCAAGACTAGAACACCGCTCCTATTTACAACTTCTCAGATATAGACTTTGGACAAGTCCTCCACCATACGGGGTTCATGAATAAGAATAAAGTGAGCCAACTTCATGAGACGATCCACAATTATCCATATGGAATCATGTTTCCTAACTATCCTTGGTAAAATTTCTATAAAATCCATAGCTACCTACTCCCACATCTACATGGGGATTGGTAAAGACTACAACATCCCCACTGGTCACTAGTGCTCCACCTTTATCTGCTGACAGGCGAGGCATCTTAAAGCATACTCTGCCACTTCCCTTTTTATTCCAACCAACCAAAATATTTCTTTAAACACTCTATAAATATTTTGAAATCCTAGATTAAAAAACGATTACAAATGGTGATAATCATTAAGAATTTTTCCCTAAAAAACCAATGGTACTGTGATTTGATCTCTAAACCAAAAAACCAAACTCTGATCCATCTTCCATCCCTAAATGATCTCCCCACCATTGAGTTTTGAACTCATAGAATCACATTAGAAATTAGATATCTAAGCCTCTTTCACATGTTGAACCAAATCAGAAAGAAACACAACTGGGAAGAAAACTATAACATCACCCTTGTTGGTATAATCTAGGTGCATGTATTCTATGATTAAAATCATCTATCATTAATTAAAATATTCTTTATCCAATTGATTATAATACTTCCTACTTAATTCATAGACTACTGAATTTCATTTAATCGATGTATGTATCAAGTTGAAGTTGAACATTTGAAGGTATTCTATCCATATTATTTTCCTTAGAATCAAATCTCTTTGTGAGAAAATGTGTTTCAAGCTCTTATGGTTTGTAAACATCGTGAATTTATCACCAAAAATATAATGTCACCAAGTCTTCATAACATGGTATACAAAAACTAATTCCAAATCATGTTTTGGGTGGTTCTTCTCATGTAACCGTAATTTTCGTGACCCATAAGAAACAACATGATCTCTATGCATGAAAACACATCCCAACCCAGATCCTGATGCATCACAATAGACTATATAGACCTATCTAAACTCTATAAATGTAAGTATAAGAATTGATATAAATATAATTTTAAGTTCTTGAAAGGATTTTTGACATTCTCTATTTCATTATAAATTAACACCTTTTCTCATCAAAGAGTTCATCGGTGATTCCAAACATGAAAATTCATATACAAAATGTCTATAGTATCCTTCCAATCCAATTAAACTATGCATATAAAATACATTCTTCAGTGGTTTCCAAGAGATAAAAACTTCTATATTTTCTGGGTTTATAAAAACACCTTTTTCAGAAATGACATGGCCAAGGAAACATACCTCTTGTATCCAAAAATTACACTTTGATAACTTGGCATACAAATTAATCTCTCAAAATATACCCAACACTATTACCAAGCATTTCTCATGATATTCCCTTTTCTTTGAATGCACCAGTATATCATCCAAAAAAACCCACACAAAATAATCCATATACTTTTGAAATATTCGATTCATCAATGACATAAATATGGCTGGTGAATTAATAAGACTAAAAAACATAATAAAAACTCATAATGGAGATATCTACTTTTGAAAGTTTTTTTTAGGATATAATCCTTCTAAGCTCACAATTGGTGATATCCTAAATGTATGTCAATTTTAGGGAACAATTCCCCCCCACAATTGATTGAAAAAATCATCAATGTGTGGAAGAGGATAATAGTTCTTTTTCATAACTTGGTTAAGCTTATGATAATATACATAGATCCTAAGAGTTCTATCCACCTTTTTCATAAAAAGAACTAGTGTTTACCACAAATATGTTCTTGTTTGGATAAACCATTTACTTTCCAACTCTTCTAATTGATCCTTAAATTTCTTCAATTCTATTGGTTCCATCCAATAAGACAGAAGTGAGATATGGGTGGTCTCTATTAGGAGATCAATAATATAATCCAATTCTCTTTTGGGTGGAAACTAAAGGACCACGGAACACCCTGAGAGGGGAGGGGTGAATTAGGGTGTTAAATTTTTCTTTCTAAAGTTACGGATCTTGTTCCCACATTGGTAAGAACTTGTTAAATATATCAAAAAAAAAAATGAAAGTAGGGAGATGACACAATACTTTTACTTGGTTCACTGTAAAGGGCTACGTCCAAGGACTATATGTCGATAGTGTGTCGGTCATACCTAAATCCACTAATCTTCATTAGTTTAAGGATTACATGATTTGGTCACAGTCACTCTGTGCCAGGCACACTACCTTTTCAAAGGTTTAGGGATTACTCACAACGTCTCTTAGATCACTTCCCTTGACCCCCTTACTCACTACCTTGAGAGAAGTAAAACTTAGTTTATCGACTTGAAAGTATCTTTAATAGATTTTCATTGAAGTCTTTGTATCTGTTCACCATGAGACACTGCTTGCATCGAAGTCCTGAATTGATGCACTTGAAAGCACTGAAACACTATACTAGATATTTAGAATGTGAAATCAGGTTATAATAACAATCACACACAACACCTACCTTTTGCGTGCAAGATCTCACTTTTGCGTGCAATCTTTTCTTTTCGTGTGGAAAATATTTCACGCAATAACCCCCTTTACGCGAAACATTCAATTTTACTTGAAACCTCAGCTTTTACATGTAGCTTCGCCATTTTTTTTCACGCAACAAAAACTTTTATGCACAACCTCAAGTTTTATGCGCAGCCTCCAGTTTTACACGCAACCTCTAGTTTTACGCGTAACCTCTAGTTTTCTATGCAACTTCCACTTTTATACACAATTACCTTTGTGTGAACCTTTTACATGCATCAGAACTTGGAGATTCTCTAATTCTTAGGCCACTCCGAATGAGGGGGGTCACCTCTTGTTTATAGGCATCACCGACCCCTGCGCGCAAACCCCACCATGGCGTGTAAAACTTTCATTCTGCACACAATCCTTTTTCACGTAGGAACCTTTTTTCACACACATCTCCGGATTTTTCATGCACCTCATTCCTTTTCCATTTTTTATCTTTCTGATCCTGAAACACGTTTTACGCGGGAAAACCAACTTGCTTTCACTATTGCATGCAAAACCAATTTAGCGCGTAATACATGTTTTTCACGCACTACTCCAATATTTCATGCAGCTCAAGATTTTTCCATTTTTAAGCAATCTGATCCCAAAACATGCCTTGCATGCAAGTTTCCAACACACCTAACCTTTTTCACACAAGTTCCTTTACCAAACACACATTTTCCTATTTCTCGATTTTCAGGCCCAAAAATATGGCAAACACTGGGAAATGATGGCACCATCAAAACTGTTGTCTGCTTAAACTGTATGATCACTTTACCAACTAACATTCCCAAATTACAATGAGGATTGAAAAAAAACACAAACCATACTCCAATTCTTACATAGAACAACCATGGTTCCAACAATATCCCCCTTTGGGTTTGTTGGCAATCACCAAATAAATTCAACAGAGCACTAACCACATCCAAACCTAAAATGAAAGAATCAACTCAGCCAACACTCTAAGTCTATGTGAGAAATGATCAGTGTAGAAAAAAATAGGGTAAGAGTGAATTGGGATCCTGTGTTTTGGAATTCTTAAAGATGCCCAAGATATTCTCTTACCATGTCACAGAAGCATTACATGCCCTGAATTAATTCCTTACCCTATGAATTACTTCTCCTATGAATTCCTTCTCCACCTATCACTGAATTCTAATTGTGTCACAGAATCATTACAAGTCCATAACATGTTTTAAATTTATTCCTTCTCCCCCATTGACAATAAATCCAAAGACCGGTATTTGTTCATTGAACAGATGAAAACACCCCTGGATAGTATCTCCCCCATAAACGTGCATCACATCCATAAACAGATTAAAAACAGTTAACATAACCAGGGAGTGGGGAATTTCGTAACCTCCTTATGCACTGGGAGGTGGATGAAAACTGAGGTTCAATCGATGTTTTTCAAACACAGCCGCTAATAGTGGCTTGGTCAGGATATTAGACACTTTCTCATCAGTTCCCACATGATCCATTTTAATCATGCATTGTTCAAATTTTTCTTTAATAAAGTGACATCTAATTTCAATATGTTTTGTACGAGAATGCTAAACATAATTATTCATAAGATTAATTACGCTCTTTTTATCACAGTAAATCACCATTGGTTGTTTCACCTCATCACCAATATCTATTAGTTATTGCTTCATCCATAGTAGTTGAGTGCATGCCTCTGTAGCCGAGATATACTCAGATTCAGTAGTACTAAGAGAAGTACTTTATTGTTTCTTACTCAACCAGCCAACACATTTCTGCCCAATATAGAATGCTCCACCAATGGTGGACTTTCTATCCACTACATCTCTAGCCCAGTCAGCATAAAAAAACACTAATAATTCACTATCCCTTCCTGCAGCAAAGTATAACCCATAACTATGAGTACCTTGAATGTACCTCATGATTCTTTTTACTGCTATCATATGTTCTTCCTTCGGATTACTCTGAAATCGTGCAGCTAAACAAGTTGCAAAGACAATATCAGGCCGTATTGCCGTTAGGTATAATAAGATTCCAATAATCCTCCTGTACATGGTGGGATATACCAAGGTCCCATCCTCATGCTTTCCAAGTTTGGTTCCAACTACAATCAGAGTTGACATTGGTTTGGAGTCATGCATATTAAATTTTTTCAGTAGTTCTCTTGAATACTTTTCCTGAGAGATGAAAGTGTATTCTTTATTTTGAGTCACCTGTAGCCCCAAGAAATATGTGAGCTCCCCAATCATTGACATTTAAAATTCTGATTTCTTGTGATTGAAAAATTCATCCACTAATTTCTGTCTGCTGCCACCAAATATAATGTCATCAATGTAAACTAGAACCATGAAATAATCTTTTGGAGAATTCTTCACATAGAGATTGTGATATACTCATCCTCTTTTGAATTCAAACTTCTTGAGATAAGAATCCAGTAGGTAATACCATGTTCGCAGTTCCTGCTTCAAACCATAGAGGGCCTTCTTTAGTTTACAAACCATTGTTTCATCAGTACCAAGAAGAAAACCCACTGGTTATTCAATGTAGACTTCTTCTTCAATAACACCATTCAAGAATTCTGTTTTGACATCCATTTGATATACTTTATATCATATTTGGATTTCCATAGCAAGAAAAATCCCAATTGACTCTAGTCTAGCCACCGGAGAAAAGGTTTCTTCAACATCAACACCTTCAATTTGTGAATATCCTTTACATACCAGTCATGATTTGTTTTTGATAACACTTCCATGCTCATCAAACTTCTTCTTGAAAATCCACTTCGTTCTAATCACATTGTGACCATTGGGTCTCTTGACTAGATCTCATGTCTGATTCTTGTCAATATGATCTAACTCTTCATTCATGTCTTTCACCCATGATTCATCCTCTGTAGCTTCTTCTAATGAGGATGGTTCCATAACTGACAGAAATGAAGATTGTGTGTTATTCCTCATTCTCCTTGTTTGTGTGGGTGTAGTCCAATCCCCAATAATGTTGGATTGATCAATTTATGCTCTTCAATTCCTCCTTTTAGATTCAACTGCATTCTCTCCTTCCAAGGTTTCCTCTTCATATTATACTTTTAAGTCAACATCATTATGTGACTCTTGAGTATTTTTTACACCTTCCTCTATTTCTGTACTTTCATTTACTCCACATTCACATTATTCCTTATTTTCTATTACACCATCATGTGAAATCCTTGAAGCATTTTTGGTTTTATCTTCAATGATCTTAACATCACTGCTTTCCAAAATCCTTCCTAAGAACTTATTGAAACACTTATAGGCTTTGCTGTTCATTGAGTATCCAAGGAAAATTCCTTCATCTGCATTGTCATCGTACTTCCCTTTATTTACTTCTTTATTTCTAATTAAGAATTTACTTCCAAAAAAATAAAAGTATTTAAAATTGTGATTCCTTCCATGCCACAATTCATATAGTGTCTTCGTCTCACCCATATAATGCCCTGTTCGATTTTGAATATACATTGCAGCTTGAACATACTCTTTCCAGTAATGTCATGGAATACGACTCTCAATCATCATAGTTCATGCCATGTTGTTCACCTGTCAATTCCTGCATTCAAAAACTCCATTTTTTTTGTGGAGTTCTCACAGTAACTACCTCATGTTGTATCCCATGTTTCTCTAGATAGTTTTCAAATTCAATGGACGTGTATTCCCCTCTATTTTTCAGATCTCAACACTTTGATTGTTCGTCCAGTATCATTCTCGTTGATTCAGCAATATGTTTTCATGTAGTCAAGCACTTGTCATTTTCTATGAATAACCATTAAAAATTCCATTCTACTGTAATCATCTATAAAAAAGAATAAGTAACTTTCTCCATGAGTTCTGACAACATTTATTGGGCCACATACATCTGTATGAATGAGATGAAGAAGATGATATGCCCTTTTATTCTTTGGACGATATGAACTGCAGACCAACTTCCCATGAATGCAAGCACCACAAGACTTTTCACGTTCACAATTTAGGTTGGGAACATCTATAAAAATCTTTAGTTTTGATATTTTCTCCATGTCTTGTTGATTTATGTGCCCCAGTCTCCGATGCCACAAGTTATTTTCTTCTTCAACAGTCATGTAAAAAATGTTTTCTTTACTATTAACCTGATATAAGTTGACTTCTATTCTACATCATTTCATAATTGAATTTCATGTCTTTCCCTTTATAGTGCAGCCTTTCTGATTGAAAGTGACTGTAAGTCCTGAGTCACAGAGTTGACTCACACTTAGCAGATTATGATGCAGACCATCCACATAAAGAACTTCAGTTTTCTTCAGCTCTCCATTAGCTAGCTCAGTACTTCCATAACCTTTTATATTCAAACCACCATCATTACTGAAGCACACTATTTCATCAACCTTTTTCTTGACATTTGTTAAAAGGTCTGCATTACCTTTCATATGGGATGAACATCCACTATCAAGAATCCATGTGCCGTTATTCTTTGTAGCCTTGAGGGCTACTTCTGCAAGATTGGATTTTTCAATTTTCCTCTTTTCTTTCCATGAGTTATTGTGTTGAGTGTAGGAAATTGATGTCCTTGCAACTATCTCTTCCGTGTACATGGGTTCTTTATATTGAATCTTTTCTTCTAGAGGGAAAAACTTATTTTCAAGAGAAACATAGTCTTGTTGACAAACATTGAATTTTCTCTGACTTTGATATGAGGTGTCTATTTTACTCCTCTACCCGCAATAAATAGATTTATGGACAAAGTTATAACAATGATAACAATATCCATAGAAATTGTTTCTTCTAAAAGAATTAGGATATGAATTTGTTCTCCTTTGTTGAACTCCCATATCTTATCTATTAAAATAGTTCCTTGACTCTTCATAATAAGACATGGTATGGCCCATATATCCACATAACTAACACTTCATGAGAGGGAATGCCTTATCACTTCTATTTATCCCTATTACTTCTTCTACAGGATAATATTTTGACTATCTATTTTTCCTAGAGGCTCAAGGATAGTCTTATGTCCTTCTTTCAGATTGAATTGGGGGTTTCTTTTTCAGCACTATAGGTGATTTTTACACATGACCCACTTTTTGCTTGCCTTTATTTTGATCACCTTTATTTTCATCATTTGACGATTAATACTCACAACTGATTCCACTATTTCCCATGAATGTGGGTCTTTGATCATTAAAAATCTTTTCAACTCCATTAGACCCATGTTTTACTCTCTCTAACAACTCAACATATGAGAACCTTCCAAACTGTATTTTCTTCCTTGATTCTTTTGAAATTGATTCACTCTCAAGTTTACTCTTAAGAGTAACAACATCCTCCTCAATACCCTCAGTAGTCTTGGACTTTTCTTCCAGTCTAGAGGTGAGGTCATTGATGACCTTTTCCTGCTCTTTAATTCTGAGCTTCAGATCCACTACATCATCATTGCTTTCAAGGATTTTAGAATGTACTTTCACAAATTCTTCCAGTCGTTCAATTTCAGCTTCGATCTAATCAACATATTCAGTTGATTCTTCTAAAATTTATTTCTACTTATTGCAACTATTATATTTAATCATAAGCTTACTAAAAACATCCTTAAGTTACAACTCGGTATTGGCACTAGTTGTCAACTAATTTCCTCCACCATTATCTTTTGATTTTTCAATAGTGGCCATCATGGAAGCATGTTTTCCAGTTTTAAATTCTGGTTATTCTTCTTTACAGAATTCATTATCATCATCTTCCTCTTCACAAAAAAATTCTTCCTCAAGACTTTCTTTCTAGATTTTATGTCTCCCTTTTCAAAAAACCTTTTCCGAGGCTTCTCAATGTTTTTAGCATCACTGTCTTCATCATTGATATTTTTTAAGCACTGAGAGGCAATGTTCCCAACTTTTCCACATCGAAAGCAAGCGAGAGGTAACTTCCCTTTAAATTTCAATTTTCCCTTATAGAACTTCTTAGAAATGAGATAAAAAATTTATTTTTCCTCATCATCTTCACCACTACTATCTTTTGAAATTTTTAGTTTCTCCATGGCTTTGAACGCCATTTCTTCAAGGGCTGACACCTTTGCATTGTACAGGGGTGGAAGTCTTCTCAATATTTTCTTCACAATGTAAACATCTTTGATTTCTTCTCCTAGACTCCGAATTTCTCCAACCACTTTAGTAATTTTATTGTAGAAGGAGTCTGCATTCTCATCAAGATGCATTTTCAGATCATCAAACCTATTGTGAAGGACTTGAAGTTTCACCTCCTTCACTTTGATATCTCCTTCATAAATATTTTCAAGTTTATCCCACATGGACTTTGCTGAGGTGCAACTCATCACCTTTAGATAGATCTGATCAGAAAGGGATGTAGTGAGAGCATTCTATGCTTTAGCATCTACATCAAGAATTTTCCTATCTGCATCAGTCATAGCCAGCCCTGTTGGATTAGTAACATGTATACCTTGAATAGTGGAAAATAGGACTTCCATTCGAAGGGATATTAGATGAGATCTCATTATGTTACTTCAAATATAAAAATTACTTCCATCAAAGAGAGGGACTCACCTAACATTGGCTGAATTATCCATGACGGTATAAGATAGATCAAACACTAGCAACCTCACCTCTGATACCACTTTAAGGACCCTGGAACACCTTGAGAGGGGAGGGGTGGATCAGGGTGTCAATTTTTTCTTTCTAAAGTTGTGGATATTGTTCCCACGTTGGTAGGAAATTTTTAAATCTGTTAAAAAAATGAAATTAGGGAGATGACATAATACTTTTACTTGGTTCACCGCAAAGGGCTATGTCCAAGGAGCATACACCGATAGTGTGTTGGTCATACCTAAATCCACCAATCTTCACTAGTTTAAGGATTACAAGATTTGGTCACAGTCACTCTGTTCCAGGTACACTACCTTTATAAAGGTTTAGGGATTTCTCACTATGTCCCTTAGATCACTTCCCTTGACCTCCCTTGCTCACTACCTTGAGAGAAGTCAAACTCAGTTTATTGACTTGAAGGTCTCTTCAATAGATTTGCATTGAAGTCTTTGTCTCTGTTCAGCATGAGACACTGCTTGCATCGAAGTCCTGAATTGATGAACTTGAAAGCACTGAACCACTATACCAGATATTCAGAATGTGAAATCAGGTTACACTGACAATTGCATAAAACGCCTAATTTTTTCATGCAAGATCACACTTTTGCGTGCAATCTTTTCTTTTCACGTGGAAAATATTTTGCGCAACAACCTCCTTTATGTGCAACATTCACTTTTACACACAACCTAATATTTTACACACAGTTTCACCTTTTTTTCACGCAACACTAACTTTTACAGGCAACCTCAAGTTTTACGCACAACCACTAGTTTTACGTGCAACCTCTAGCTTTATGAGCATCCTCTACTTTTTCGCACAACTTCCACTTTTACGTGCAAATCTCTTTGTGTGAACCTTTTACACGTATCAAAACTTGGAGATTCTATAAGTCTTCCTCCACTCCAAATGAGGGGGTTCAACTCTTATTTATAGGCTTCATCGACCCCCATGTGCAAACCCCCCCATAGCGCGCAAAACTCTTATTCTACACGCAATCCTTTTTCGCGCATGAAACATTTTTCACGCACATCTCCAGATTTTTTGCACGCCTCATTCCTTTTCCATTTTTCAAAATTCTAATCCTAAAACACCTTTTTCATGAGAAAACCAACCTTCTTTTTCTATTATGTGCAAAACTAATTTAGCACGCAAACCATGTTTTTCACGCACTACTGCAATATTTCGCGTAGCTCATGCCTTTGCCATTTTTCAGTGATCTGATCCCAAAACATGCCTTGCGCGCAAGTTTTCAACACACCTACCCTTTTTCGAGCAAGTTTATTTTCCAAACACACATTTTACCATTTCCCGATTTTCAGGCCCAAAAATATGGCAAACACTGGGAAATGACGCCACCTTCAAAACTATTTTCTTCTTGAATAGTATGATCAATTTACTAGAAAACATTCCAAACTTCCAATGAGGATTGACAAAAAACACAAATAATACTCCAATTCTTGAATAGAAATACCATGGTTCCAATAGAAACACTAAGAAATTTTTAGGAAAAACATCAATGAACTGGACCATTATGGTTGGAAAATCTCTATTCCTGATGTCATCTACTGATTCCAAAGAAACTAATGTCAACTGGTAAGAGATAGTTTCAAACAGTGGTAATAAATGTCTACCTCTACTTTCATCCACTATCCAATATCCTTTAAATGAAATATTAACAAAATCATAAGATTATAAACTCACTTTGAATGAATAAAAATCAATATGGGTCTCAAATCTCTCCATCTAATCCATTCCAAGAATCAAGTCATAGACATCCATCTATATCATAGAGAAGTCCATTACCAACTCCATCCCATTGATTGTTATCAAACACATTGTACATTTCAAGGTTATAAATTCTCATTATCCCAAAGTTGTTTGGAGCTTCAAAATAGAAGGAATCATATCAATATGTAAACCCATCAGATCAAAAACTGAGAAGAAATAAACAAATGAGATGCACCCATATCAAATAAAGATTACATAAGGGTAGAATTAAAAATAATTCTACATATCATTGTCAAAGGTCACAATTGATTATCCATGATCACTTTCTTAACTCCATAAAATTTCATACATGTTACACTTTTCTCTTTATTACCCTATTGAGATTGTACTGGTTAAGAAGTTAGGGTGTTCCTAGAATCACCATGGCTTGCTCAGTTCTGCTAAAAAGATCTATTTTGATGAACTCATCCCATTTAAGCATATGATTCTCGAGAAGTATGAGATGCATACCTAGCACTCAACCTTGGAGCACTACAATAATAGCACTGAAGATGTCCCATCTTGTTGGAATTATGACATGCTCTAGGTGGTACCTTACAATTTCTCTTGATACGATCCAATGAAACACATTGAAAACATCCTGGATTACTCTTCAGTCAAGGAGGTAAGTTGATCGTTCCCATAGTATGATTCTGAGATATACCACCCCTTGAGAATAGGTGTCCCTCATATGCTTGTTTCCAGCATTAGAGTTCCCACTTGTTCCCATAGAAGCAAAAATGAATCCCATAACTGTATTTCCTGAGATGTATCTTTATACTAATGTTTCTCTATTTACCATATCCATATGATATTTTATACAAAGAAAAAAAATCTTTTAGTGAATATCTAGTTTCAACCCTGACTCAAAAATGCATTCCTTCAAGGATGCACTTATAGTAACTTCTAGTGAAAAGAGGACTAAATTCATAAATTTAGTTGCATAATCTATTATAGAGATATTTACCTATTTGAAACTAAATAAATCCATTGTTCTAACAATCCTAAATGTGTGAGGATAGAATTGTTTGTTGAACAATTATTCAAAATCCTCCCATGCCATGTCTTGATCTAATTTTTCCTAAACTACTAAATCCCACCAATGGTATGCTAGATACTCTATAATATACATTTATAAATTTACTTTCATCTCCATTGGTCTTCCAAGAAAATTGAATATTCTATTCATCCTATTCAGAAACACTTTTGATTTTTTCGGTTTAGAATCTCCTCAAAAGGTGGGCAGTTTCTGATTTTGGAACTAAACTGAATAATTCAATTGCCTTGGTTTATCCTTTCTATTCCCTATATAAATGACTTGAAAAGATTATACAATACTATAGACCAACTATTGGTTCACCTGTGGCTCAGATTCAACCACATTCTTAATAGCCTCTTTCAATTGGTTCATACGACACCTACCCGATGCCATTAGCTATAACCAAAATAAACTCCATTTAGTATCACTATTTAGAAATAAAAGTCTAAACTATTTATAATTACCATTTCAACAAGTTCCAAAATCATGTTTATTCCCAATAAACCATTTTATCTATTTTCAAAATACCACTTCCATGCCTTTTCAAAATCTCACATTTGAAATCATTTTAAACATTTTTGAAAATGCATACCATCTTACCATTTCCATAAATCATTAAATCAATAATAAAAAAGGAATTCCTAGTGAGAAGTCATATTAATAATTCATTTCATGCAACTCTCATTGGATAAACCCATGAAAATGAGGTGACAACTCGCCTAGAAGTGTCTAAAAACACTCATGTACCCAAAATATCTGGTTACTTGAAGTTTAGAATAAATAGGTTAGCTACACATTTTTATGCTCTATATTTCAAGTAATGACAATCCTACTCCTTGCTACCATCCCAAGGAAAGAGTAACTTACCAAGAATGATACTCAAGGATCAAATAAACTGATACCATTTATAACATCTCACCCATCACCCATTGGCTTGGGAAGAGCTGGTGGGTGTTACTGGCTTTAGGCGACATCCCCATGACACCAAAGGATGACAATAAATTCCAAGGGATTCATAAAAAATTGGAGGATGATTTTCCCTTTAAAGATAAAATAACCAAAACAATATAACCATATTAACAAAACATCTAAATTATGCATGAGAATATATTACAACTCAAAAAACCAAACTATGCCAAACTAAACAAACATCCATACCAGTTTACAAGAAGAAAACCAAAAGAAAACATCTATGGTAAACCAAGGAAAAAAACCCAAAGTCACCAATTAAATAAAAACAATAACCCCCCCAACCTTCTCCAAGCTCTAACATAATAAGACATGCCTATGGTATTAATAATAATAACTAAATAACTGGGATACCTTTCATTTACCAGTGTCTTAATAGATAACATTTATAAATGCATAACAGTGCCCAAGCAGGGGGTGCGTCTAAACTCGATAGGATTTCCCCCATCACTTCCAAAATCATGCCACTAGGACAAAACTTGTTATCACATTTATATAAAATAGTTTAAACAATTTAAAATAGTTTATATCAAATCAAAAATAGTTTTTCCAAGAAAAAAATAATTTTTTCTAAGGAAATAAATAAAACAAGAATTTAAACATTTCTTAACCCATTGGAATATTACATTCCATTTCCACACACACAATAAACAAACACACACACTAAAACTTGGAATTACCATTTATGGTAGAACTTCATGTCCATACACCATACCATTTATGGTGGTACTTCACAACCATTATCCATCCCATTAAACTGATGCCCACCCGTTTATGCCAAAATCATGTCAAATCATTTCAATCAAACCATTTATTCTACAGATTGATCCCTGACCAAAGGGAAATGCCTCTCACACCTTGGGAGAAAAAAGAACTTCATATTATGGGAGAATTAGGGGAAAATCAAGTGCTTAAGGGATTAAAAAGAAATTAGATCCAAAAATTTTAGAGGGATGACTTTATGTTGCACAGTTTGGATAACCGTGTTCCAAATGTGTAGTTTTTTTCCTCAATACAACACCCCTCACAATTTTCTCACATGGTTAGAAAAATCGTGAACCAACCATGCATTAGCCTCTATACTAAATGATAATAGTCTTGCATAGTTTGTCTTAGAAATCCACACAGTTTGGCTAAACCAAGAACCAAATGTGTGCCTATCCAGTAAACTCTATTTTCCCTTTTATAGTTTCCTATAGGTGTTTCATGGTTTCTAATAATTGTACTCAAACAGTTAACCTCTAAAAAAGCCTCTAAAAATTACTTGAAAGTTAACCCCTCATAACCTATCTAAACTTAACATAATCATTATATATAATTAAAATACATAAATAAAGGGTCAAGTTCCTAAAACTGGAGGTTCTACATTCTCCCCACCATTGGTCTCTCCATCCTCAGAAACTAGATAACTAGAGTTGTCCCAGAAGAGTTAGGGCTATTGATCTAACATTTCCTTTTCATGCTCCCATGTTTTATCTTATTTTCATAAAACCCACACAAGATCAATGATTTTACCATGAAAGAATTTATTTTCCATGTCCATAATTCATATTGGAACATGAAATAACATAGAATCCGATTCTAGGTCAATGTGATCAAATCGAATCACATGGTTAGGATTAGGTTAATACTTCTTCAACTGAGATACATGAAACACATTGTGCACTAAATTGAACTTGGTGGAAAAGAAAAATGATATTTTACCTCACCAACTCATTCAATTATCTCAAAAGGGACTATGTATTGAGGATATAACATGTGATTTTTACTAAAATAATGATTCCCAATCCTTGGAGAGATTACCAAGAACACATGATCACTTACCTTGAATGAAAATGGTCATCGATGATGATCCAAATACAATTTATTAGGACTATGAGTAGTCTCCACCCTCTTCATAATTAAATAAATATTATCTGTTGTCTCTTGTACAAGGCTTGTCCCAACAAGTAAAGTGTGACCTTTTCCACCCAAAAAAGTGGATAATGAAAAGGGATCCTATACAATGATTCAAAAGGAACAATATGTATCGATTTCGGATATCTATTATTGTATGAGAACTCCACTGATGGTAAATGCTCCTCCCATGAGCCACAAAAATCCATTATAGAAGCCCTAAACATATCCTATAACATTTGGATCGTCCTCTCAGATTTTCCATCCATTTTAGGATGATACGTCATGCTTATAGTCAACTGATTTCCAAGGTATTTCTATAATAATTTATAAAAATGAGTTGTAAACCTGGGGTCTATGTACGATACAATCAAGAATGGAACACTATGACTCTTTACAACTTCTCATATATATATTTTGGAAAATTAATCCACCATATGGGATTCACGAATAGGGATAAAATGAACCAAATTCATGATTAAATCCATAATTTACCATATGGAATCATGTTTATTAACCATACTTATAAACTTGTCACAAAATACAAATCTATCTGATTCCACTTCTACATGGGTATTGGTAAAGACTACAACATGCCTACTAGTCATTAGTACTTCACATTTACCCATTGATAAGTGAGGCATCTCGAATCATACTCTACCACTTCCCTTTTCATGCCAACCCACCAAAACTATGCTTTCAATGATCTATACATCTTTTAAATTCCTGGATGAGCAGACCATTTAGAATTATGGTAAGCATTAAGAATTTATTCCTTAAAACCCAAAGGTACCATGATATGATCTCTAAAATAAAAAAATAAACTCCAATATAGCTTCTATCCCTTAATTTTCTCCCCATCATTGAGTTTTTAAATCATATAAACACATTCATAATTGCACGTCTAAGCCTCTTTGAAATGTTGACCTAAATAAGGAACAAATAAAATTGGGAGGAAAACTGCAACATAACCCTGG
The DNA here is from genome assembly GCA_963277665.1 of Viscum album. Lineage (NCBI taxonomy): Eukaryota > Viridiplantae > Streptophyta > Magnoliopsida > Santalales > Viscaceae > Viscum > Viscum album. The sequence continues at coordinate 1,521,647,391 of OY728152.1, read as the reverse complement.
TTGGTGCAATCCAAGTGCATATATACTATGACTGAAATCAACTTCCACTGATCCAAAGCTTCTTTATCCAACTTATTATATGATTTACTACTTAATGCATTGACCAAAAAATTTCCTTTACCTGGTGTATACATCAAGTCAAAGTCAAACATTTGAAGGTATTCCACCCATTTTCTTTTCCTTGGATTCAAATCTCTTTGTGATAAAATGTGTTTTTAAAGATCTTATGGTCTATAAACACCATGATTTTATCACCAAAAAGATAATGATTCCAAGTCTTCATATCATGGGCTACAATAGATAATTACAAATCATGTGTTGGGTAGTTCTTCTCATGTAGCTGTAACTACCGTGAGCCATAAGAAACAACATGACCTCCTTGCATGATAACACATCCCAATCTAGATCCTGATGCATCATAATATACTATATATACCTATTTAGACTCTGAAAATTTAAGGATAAACACTAATGTAATTCTAACCTTAATTTCTTTAAAGGATTTTTGGCATTACCAATTCCATTAGAAAGGAACACCTTTCCTTTTCAAAGATGTCACCAGGGTTGAAAAACTTGAAAATACACATAAAAAACATATGTAGTATCCTTCCAAGCCAAGGAAACTATGTATATCAAAGAAATTATTCAGTGGTTTCCAATTGATAATAACTTCTATATTTTATGGGTATATAGAAACAACTTTTTCAAAAATGAAATGGCCAAGGAAATGTACCTCTTATATCCATAAATCAAACTTTAATAACTTGGAATAAAAATGATGCTCCCACAAGATACCCAACCCTATTACCAAGTGTTTCTCATGATCCTCCTTTTTCCTTGAATACATCAGTATATCATCCACAAATACCACCACAAATGAATCCATATATTTTTGAAATATATAATCCATCAATTCCATAAATATGGCTGGTGTATTCGTAAGACCAAAAGGAATAAAAACAAACTCATAATGTCTATATATACTTATAAAAGCTATCGTTGGAATATCCTCCTTTAGAAATCACAATTAGTGATATCCCAAATGTAATTCAATTTTAGAGAACCATTAGGCTCCCCTCAATTGATTGAAAAAATCATTAATGCATGGAAGAGGATATCTATTCTTTAACATAACTTGGTTAAGCTTACAATAATCTACATAGAGCCTAATATTTCCATCTGTGTTTTTCACAAAAAGAACTAGTGATACCCACAAAGACATACTTAGTCAGATGAACCCTTTACTTTAAAACTCTTCCAACTGATCCTTCAATTCCATCAATTATGCTTGTGTCATCTGATAAAAAAAGTGAGATAGTACTGGTTATCAGTATAAGATCAATCGTAAACTCCTCTTCTATTTTGAGTGATAACCATGATAAATTTTCAAGAAAAAAAATCAAGGAAATGGTCCAATATGGTTGAAAAATCTATATTCCTAATCACATATGCTGATTCCAAAGAAACTACTATCAACTGGTAAGAGATAATTCTATCCATCAGTACCAAAGTTCATTTTCTTCTTGCATATACTTCCCAATCTACTTTAAAGAGATTCCTAACACCATCAGAATATTTGAAACTAACCTAGTGTGCATAATAATCATTATAGGCCTCAAAGATCACCAGCCAATCCATTTCCAGAATCAAGTCATTGATATCCATCTCTATCATAGATAATTCCCATACCAACTCAGTTCCATTGATATTTATTGAACACAATATACATTTTAAGGCTCAACATTGTTGTTATCCTAAATGTGTTTGGAGTTTCAATGTAGAAGGCATCATCTCAACATGCAAACCCATCAAATAAATAACATGGGAAACAATAAACAAATGGGATTACCCATATCAAATAAATATTTCACAAGGGTAGAATTCAAAAGAATCATAACTCTCACCGTTGAAGTTCCTAATTGATCATCCATGACCAATTTCTTAGATCCATACAATTTCTTACTCACTAAACTTTTCCCTTTATTATCCTGTTCAGATTATATTGGTTGAGGAGTCATGGTGTTCCTAGAATCAATATCTCTTGCTCAGTTCTAATAATAAGATATATTCTATTACATGTATCCTATCAAAGAATATGATCCTTAAAAAGCATGAGATGTGTCCCTAACACCTGAACATAGATCACTACGAAAATATCGTTAAATATTTTCCATCTGGTTGAAACTATGACATGATATAGGTGGTGTTGTATAATCTTGCTTGATGTGATCCAGTGAACCACACTAAAAATATCCAAACTTACTCTTCCCTTGAGGAGGTAAGTTTACCAATCCCATAGTATGATTCTGAGATATATTTCCCCCTTGATAATAGGTTTCCTCCTTTTCTTATTTCCAACATTGTAGTTCCCATATGTTCTCATAGGAATAAACATGCTTCATCTAATAGTATTTCTTGAGATGTGTCTTTTTATTACCATCTCTCTATTGACCATCTCTGTATAATCTGTTATACAAACCACAACAATCTTTGAGATAATATATGGTTTTAACATTGAATAAAAAATACATTCCTTTAATGATGCACTTGCAGCAACTTCTAGTGAAAAGTGAACTGAATTCATAAATTTAGCTACATGCTATGTTAATGATAGATTCTACTAATTGAAAATAGAGAAATTTGTTATTCTAGAAATCATTAATGTGTTAGGATAGAATTGTTTGTTGAAAAATTATTCAAAATACTTCCACACCATGCCTTGGTCTAATTTAGCATAAACTCTTAAATCCCACCACTAACATGATAGATCCTCCAACATATATGTTTCCATATTTACTTTCAACTCCACAGGTGTCCCAAGGAAATCAAAGATTCAATTTATCCTATTCATCCACACTTTTTTTTGGTTTATAATCACCATGAAAGGTGGGTGGGTTATGCTTCTAAAACCAAAATGAATGATCCACTTTCCTTGGTTCATCCTTTCCGTTCCCTTTATCCATGACTTGAAAAGCTTTTACAATAATCTATACCAACTATTATTTCACCAATGGATCATGTAAAACCACATTCTCATCAGCCTCTTCTAGTTGGTTCTTACAGCGTATACTCGGTGCCATTATCCATAACAAAAAAACATCTATTTAGTTCCACTATCTAGTAATTTAAGGCTTAGATATTTCCCATTACCATTTCAATAATTTCCACAATCATGTTTATCCATAATAAACAATTTTATCCATTTTCAAAATACCACTACTATATCACCCTCAGTTTCAAGTAGGTAACCCTTTATTTATGCTTTTTTAGTATATAAAGTGTTTGGGTAAAGTTTGTGAGGGTTTAGAATAAGTTTGAAATGTTTTTGAGGATTTTATAAGGGTGAAAGGTTGGTTCATTGTTTGTGTAAACCTTGCAACACCTATAGGAAACCGTGCACAATGAGACAAGGGCTAAAGGGAAGGTGCACAAATAGGTGCATGGTTTGTCCAAACCATGCGGCTACCTTGGAGAAATCATACTATGTTGGATAGTGGAATTTTGAATAGTTGGCACAAATTTTTACTAACCATGCGATACAACCATGCGAGGCCCCCATTAAGATAGAAGCTGGCGCATAGTTAGTTCACAATTTGTCTAACCATGCGACTAACCGTGCACGGTTTAAAAATAAGATAAAAAAGTGGATCTAGGTCGAGTGTAGCCTTTAACCCCTATTTTCTCCTCCATTTCGACCCTAACTTAGGATTTATCCCTCCAAAAGTCTAAAGAACCTCTCCTCATAGATTTGGAGCCAATATAAAGGAGTTTCTTAGTGTGTTGAAGCCCGACTATTGCAGTAAGTCATCATTTATGGTTGTTTTCCTTAGATCTACTTCTCTTCCTCTCTCGATTTCTTATATCTAGTTCTGATGTAGATATATATAAGATTTTTGATGCCAAATATGATTATATTTGTCCTTTTTGGTGATAGGGGAAGAGATCTAAGGTAGGTTTTTGGATATTCAACCCAGTTTTATCGATGTTTTCATTCCATTTTTCATTTTTTCCAAGTTTTCTGAGGCAGGTTACTTCAATATCGACTCCTATTATTAGAACTTGAAGGAATAGTTTCAAATTGATTCTTTTGATTGAAATTAGTTGTAAAATTGATGAGAATTACTTATTGAAAACCCTCTTTAGTGACAATTTATATAATTGTAGAAATTGGGTATTTTTATGGAAAGTGAAATTGGTAACTTGATTTTAAAATAATGATTTTAAAATGATTTATTTGTTTTTTTGAATGGAAAATTGTTTACAATAAAAGGTTGGTTTTATTGAAATTTTTAATTTGAAAGGTTTTCAATAAAAGTGCAGTTTTATTGAAATGGTTGAGAAGGGTTGTTTTGGCATTGGTTTTTGGAATAATGGTTGTATGTGTTCATGTGTATTTAAGACATATAAGGTTATGAAGTCTCCCCCATCCTTAGTGGGATAGATAAGGGTCATAAATTTCTCCTATAAGATGGTTCATTAAGTGACGACTTAGTTAAAGGATTACTTTCCACTCACGAGTATAGAGAGGTCCAAGTTTCATGCATGGTCAAATGTATGGATATATGGAATGGAATTAGTTATGCTAAAATGGATTTTATGAAATGGTTTTAGAGAACTATTTGTTTTTTTTCCTTAGAACTTTGTGTTATTTTAGGAAAAATATTTTATCATTAAAATTTTTTATATTCTGATACAAACTATTTTAGAATTTTTTTATATAAACTATTTTAAATAAATGTGATATCATGTTCTATCCTAGTGGCATGAGTAGGGAATACATTTGGGTAAAGACTTATGAGTTTCATTACTCACCCATGCTTTGACACTTTGGTGATTTTTTTGATATTTTTTATTAGTATAAAGGAAAAGGTAAAGTATCACACTTTTCTAGTGGTTCTAGTGATACTTGGGATGTTTGTGGAGTTGGATCATGGAGAATGTTGGGGATTTGGAGTTATGTTGTTGTCTTTGAGTTTTTTTGGTTTTGTAGTCTTCCACTGTGTACTTAGATGTTTGTAGTCTTCTATTGTGGTACTATTTGTAGTTGGTTTTGATATAAATGGCATTTCCTGAGTTTAATTTCATTGATATCATGCATCATGTAGTGGTTTATTTGGTTATGGCATGTTTGGTTGGTTGTTTTATTTTCAAAAGGGAAAATAGTCCCCCACTTTTATTGAAGCCCTTGGAATTTTTTCTAGCCTTTGGAACCTTAGGTATGTCACTTAAGGACAAGTAAAATCCTTCCACATTCTCAAGAAAATTAGGATGGGAAGTATTTTACAAGTGGTATCGGTCTTGGTCCTTCCAAATATTTTTTGGAACAAGTGGTATCATCTTGTTTGGTCCTTGATTAACAAGTGGTATTCTCTTTTCTTGGTCTTGGAGTTGAAATTCATTATGGTATATTTCTTGTGTTAGGTTGGTATAAAGGAGTAGGATTTTTGGGACTTGAAGTGTATAGAATAAAAATATGTATCTAACCCTTTTATGCTAAAATTCAAGTTACTAGGGAGTTGGGTACATAATTATTTTGGAGAAATTTATAGGAATTGGAATCTCATTGTCATGGGTTTAGCCACTGAGATGAGAATGACATGAATTAGAGGAATTAATTATCACTAGAAGTTCCGATTTCATTTTGAGTAATGATATATGATTTGGTGCAATGTGTTGATTTTTGAAAAGTGTTGATTTTTTTTAAATGAAATATTTTGAAAAATAAAATGGTTGTGGTATTTTGAAAATGGTTTTATTTTCAAAAGTAAGTTGAGAATTTTCAAAAATGGTTGAATATAGAAAATGTTTACTTTTGGAAAACATTGTTGTGATAGTTGTGATATGGTAGAATTTGAAATTGTTAAGCCTACAGTTGATTGAGAGTGAGACTTATGTCATTTTTTGTTTTTTTAGAAAATGGAACCCAGTAGGTGTTGTAGGAACCAACTAGAAGAAGCTAATGAAAATTTTGTTGAACCTAAGCCATAGGTGAAAAAAATTTTGGTTTAAAGTATAGTCCAAGATTTTCAAGTTGTGGATATAAGTAAAAGAAGGGATGAACCAAGGAAAGTGGACCATTCCATTCATTTCCAGAAGCAAAATCCACCCATCTTTTTAGGTGATTCAGAACCAGAAAAGGTAGAGGTGTGTATGAATAGGATGAATCATATATTTGATTTTCTTAGCACACCAGCATAGCTAAAATTCAAAATGGTGATGTATATGATGGAATATCTTGCATGATAGTGGTGGGTTTTAGTTGTTCAGTCTAAATTAGACTAAGGCCTTACATGGGAGGATTTTTAAGAATTGTTTAACAAAAAATTCTATCCTCATACATTCAAAATTCAAATAGTAATGAACTTATTCAACTTGAAGAAGGGAAATATTTCTATCATGGAGTACATGGCTAAATTCATGAATTTAGTCTACTTTGCACCCGAAGTTTTTACTAGTGCATCCTTGAAGGCGCACATCTTTGAATCGGTACCATGGTAGGGAATTCAGTCAAATATTGTTGTGCTCTATATAAAAAATTATACTAAGATGGTTAATATAGATACAGTAGCAGAAAGGTACATCCTAGAAGCTACAACTAGAGTAAGCATGTTGATACCTACAAGAAATGGTGGGAACTCTAATACTAGGAGAAACTGGAAGAGGGACACCTATTTTTAAGGTGGGATTATGGCTTAGAATCAAATGACTAGATCAGTGAATCTTCATCCAAAACCAAAGAGCCAACTTGGATGTTTTCAATGTGGTTCATTCAACCACATGAATATATAGTGTACAGAACCACCTAGAGCATGATGTAATTGAAATTAGATGGGGCATCTTCAATTCTATTGTCTCAGTTTCCAAGGTTGGGTGTTCATGACACTTATCAAGTGTCATGGGAGTTGTATGGTTTGATAGGATAAGGTTAGCAGAATCAGTATCTTCAGTAGAATAGATATAGTCATGGTGATTATAGGAATACCACGACTCCTCAGCAAGGGAAATCTCAACAGATAAATAAGGAACAAATTGTATTGAGAAAGAAATTATTTGGAGATGAACAAGTTATTATGGATGATCAGTTCGAACCATCAAATACGAGAGGTATGATTCTTTTTAATTATACCCTTATACAAGATCTGTTTGATACAGGTGCTTCCCATTTCTTTATTTCTTCTTGTCCTATTTTTTTTCCTGAGTTTAAAATTAATTATGATGCCTTTTGTGTTAAAACTTCAAACTCCTCTTGGTCAAAGAGAATTTCAAGCCTTTACATGTAGAGTATTTTATATAACTGTTAATAGATTTGAGTTGATATGGTGTTTCACGATGCTGGGGATGGATGTATAGGACATAATCTTGTGTATGGATTAGTTGATGATGTTTAAGGCTCATATAGACTGTTATACATGAAAGGTTAGTTTTACAATGGAAGATGGAACCAAGAATATATTTAGAGGAGAATAGAATGTAAAGGAAGGTGAAACAGGATTGTTACCACCAAAAATTGGAACAATCTCATACCAGTTGGTAGCATTGAATTTGGCATTGATGGAATAGATTTAGAATGGTATTTTTCTAGCATTTTTCAATCAGTTTCCAAATGTGTTTCCTAAAAATTTATGAGGGTTTCCACATATGATAGAAGTGGAGTTTATGATTGATATCCTCTTAAAGACCATTCCTATTTACCTTTATTATTATCAGATAACACCAATAAAATTAATGGAATATAAAGTGCAGTTAGAAGAACTGTAAAGCAAAGGGTTCATTCAGTCGAGCACATCTCCGTGGGTAGCACCGGTCTTGTTTGTCAAAAAGGTAGATGGAAGTCTTCAGTTGTGTGTGGATTATAGTAATATTAACTAAGATAAAATAAATAATCAATATCCACATATAAGAATTGATGATCTATTTGATCAATTAAGGAGAGATGAGTGGTTATTTAATATTAAATTTCACTCAGTATATCACCAATTGCAAGTTCAGAAGAATGATATTCCAAAGATTGCTTTCAGGAGTAGATATGGCCATTATGAATATGTGGTAATGAATTTAGGTATTACAAATGAACCATAAGTCTTTATAGAATTTATTAATCATATATTTTAGAGGTATATGGATTCTTTTGTGGTGGTTTTTGTGGATTACATATTGGTGTATTCAAGGACAAGGGCTAAGAATGAGCAACACTAGAGACAATATTGGTAATCTTAAGGGATCATCAGTTGTATTCCAAACTATCAAAGTTTAATTTTTGGATACAAGAGGTAAATTTACTTGGACATGTAATCTATGAAAAATGTGTTTATGTAGATCCTAAAAAGATATAATCTATTACCTATTGGAAACTGCCAAAGAATGTCTTCGAGATATGAAATTTCCTTGGATTGGATGGTTATTACTGATGCTTTGTTCCTTATTTTTCATGACTATATTCATCTATGATATCTTTTAAAAGGAATAATGTTCTATTACAATGGAATTAGAAATGTAAAAAGTCTTTTTAAGAGCTTAAAGTTCACCTTACATCATCACCAATCTTTATTTTTCCAAAATCAGGATAAGGGTATGTGGTGTATGGTGATGCTCTAGGATTAGGGTTGCGATGTGTTCTCATGAAATGAGATCATTTTGTTTCTTATGGATCAAGGAAATTATGAGTTCATAATAAGAACTAACCAACACATGATTTGGAGTAAGCTTCCCTAGTACATGCTTTGAATACTTGGAATCATTACATATTTGGTGAGAAATGTACAGTGTTTATGGGTCCTAAGAGCTTGAAACATTTTTTATCTCAAAGGAATTTGAACCCGAGACAATGAATATGGATGGAGTATCTCAAAATGTTTGGATTTGACTTAATGTATACAATGAGTAAATGAAATTCAGTGGTAGATGGATTAAGAAGAAATTCATATGCCCAGTTGGAAAAATAAGCTTTAGATGAGTGGTAGTTTATGTCAGTCCTAACTGATATACACTTGGAATGTGAAGACCAAGGTGAAGTTTCAGTTTTCTTTCCTATCTCGTTTGTCATTGATTTGGTGAAGATGGTTAAAGAGGCATAGACATATGATGCATAATGTGTGGCTATGAGGAAAAGAACTCAATGGTGGGGAGACCATTGAGGTTTGGATGTTGGATGGGAATTCGGTGTTGTGGTTTTGAAATAAGATGGTCATACCTATGAATTTTTAGGATCAAATCCTTCATACACACCACCATTTGAGATGTCATGTTCATATAAGAATATATAAGATGTGTAAGTCATTGAAATAATAGTTTTGGTGGGTCTGTATGAAAAGTAAGGTGGCTAAGTTTTTTTAGAGATGCTTAACTTGACAGCAGGTTATGGTAGAGCATTAGTGTCCAATAGGTATGTTTCAGTCTTTAAATATCCCTATTTGGAAATGGGAACATATAACTATGTGTTTTGTAATAGGTCTCCCAAGAATGGTTCGAAAACATGATTCCATATGGGTGATAGTGGATCATCTCACAAATTCGGATTATTTCATCCCTATTCATGAATCTCATGCGGTGGAGGCCTTGTCAAAAATTTATATATGAGAAGTGGTAAAGAGGAATGGTGTACCGATTTCAATTGTGTCATATAGAGATCTGAGGTTTACATCTCATTTCTATAAATCCTTATAGAAATCCATTGGGACTTAGTTGACAATGAGTACGACGTATCACCCTCAGACAGTTGGGAAATCCAAAAGGATAATACAAACATTGGAATACATGATACATGATTGTGTAATGGATTTTGGTGGATCATGGGAAGATAAATTTTCCATTAATAGATTCTATTATAATAATAGTTATCAAGCCTCAATATATATGGATCCTTTTGAATCATTCTATGGGTGTCCTTTTCTTTCTCCACTTTGTTCGGTGGAAATAGGTGAGACTTCACTGGTTGGGCCATGCCTTGTCCAAGAGACAATAGAGAAGATTCAGTTGATCATAAAAAGGTTTGAGATGCCATAAAGTCATCAGAAATCATATGAGGATCATCATCGATTACCACTATCATTTGAGGTGAGTGATCATGTGTTCTTGAGGATCTCTCTAAGTATTGGATATCATCATTTTGAAAAGTGGGGAAAGTTATATCCTTGATACTTAGGATTTTTTGAGATACTTGAATGAGTTTATTATGTGAAATATCAGTTGGATTTGCCAATATAATTCAGTGTGGTGCATAATGTGTTTCATTTATCTCAGTTGAAGAGGTATTAGCCTGATCTTGACCATGTGATTCGATGGGATCACGCTGACTTAAAGCTGGATGTTTTTTTGGTGCATATCCCAGTGTGGATTGTGGATAGTAAAGAGGAATTATTATATGAAAAATCATCAATATAGTGAAGGTTTTTTGGAAACATGGTTAGATTCAGGAAGATACTTGGGAATGGGAGAAGTAAATAAAAGAGAAATGGCCAAAACTCTTTCAGGAAAATGTTGGTTTTCTACTTTCTTTAGAGGGAAACTCCAATGGTGGGGAGAATGTAGCACCCCTAATTTTAAGTAAGTAGCCATTTATTTATTATTTTTAATTATATCAAGTGTTTGGGTGATGTTTTGGAGCACTTGGAATAATTTTGAAATGTTTTTAGGTTTTTTTAAGGGTTAACAGTTGGAGCATAGTTTGTAGAAACTGTGAAACACCTACAGGAAACCATGCACAATGAGACAGGGGATAAAGGGATGGAACATGGGTAGGAACATGATTTTTAAAAACCATGCGTCCACATAGGATAAACCATGATATGTTGTACAATGGGATTTTTCATGGTTGGAGCATTATTTTACTAACTATGCAAGCTAACCGTGCGAGGTCCCCATTGAGATATAAGATGGTGCACAATTTTGAAACAAGATCTATAAAAAGTGTATCTAGGTTGGGATTATCCTTTAACTCCTATTTTATCCTCTATTTTGACCCTAACTCAGTGTTTATCCCTCCCAAAGTCTAAATAACCTCTCCCCATCGATTTGGAGCCAATTCAAAGGCGTTTCTTGGTGTGTTGAAGCCTAACTATAACAATAAGTCATCATTTATGGTGGTTTTCCTTATGTCTACTTTTATATGTCTCTTGGTTTCTTAGATCTAGTTTCACTATGGATAAATATAATGTTTTTATTCCAAATATGATTATATTGGGCCTTTTTGATGATAGGGGAAGAGATCTAAGGTGGGTTTTTGGAGATTCAACCCAGTTTCATGGATGTTTTCATGCCGTTTTTCATTTTCTCTAAGTTTTCTGAGGTAGGTGGATTCACTCTCAAATCCTCTTATTAGAGTTTGAATAATTAGTTTCAAATTTATTGTTTTTATTGAAATTGGTTGTGAAATTGATATAAATTTCTTATTAGAAATCCTCTTTAGTTATGGTTTATAGAATTGTGGAAATTGGGCATTTTTATGGAAAGTGAAATTGGTAACTTGATTTTAAAATGATTGTTTATATTTGTTTCAAGGGAAAGTGTTTTCAATAAAAGTTTTGTTTTATTTAAATGGTTAGTTTAAAAGGTTTTCAACAAAAGTACGATTTTATTGAAATAGATGAGAAGGGTTATTTTGGAATTGATTTTTGGCATAATTTTTGTGTGTTTTCATGTGAATTTAGGATAGATAAGTGCATTAAGTTTCCCCTGTAATTAATGGGATGGATAAGCATTAGGACTTTTCCCCATAAAATGTTTCATTAAGTGATGACTTAATGAAAGGACGACTCACCACTCATGAGTATAGGGAGGTCCAATTTGTATGCATGGTTGTATGTATGGATATGTGGAATGGAATAAGTTATGCCACACATGAGCCTCATCCTAGTTGGTGAGAACTCCTTAAGTGCATCCAGGCGACCCGGGATCAAATCCAGGTAGAGGCTAATTTCCAGGGGGCACTGTATCAGTACTATATCAGGCACTGTAACAAGAAATGTTTGACACTGTAGCAGTCGAGAATATTCCCCCATTTGGGTCTTCAGGCCACCAATTTGTTCTCCGAGTCCTTTAAGGCCTTCGGGCCACCCTGGCCTTCAGGTCAGTAAGGTCTTTAGGCCACCTCAAGGACTTCGGGCCACCTTAAGTGCAGATGAAAACCAGACAACCTACAAGGAACAAGCTTCAGAAGGAGGATGAGCAAGGAGCTTTCACTATAGCAGAAGCTAAACAGATTTCAAGAATGAGAGAGTATGACACCTACCACCGGGACAATCCTGTGCATGCATAGGAAAGCCTAGTCGAACAACCATGCAAAGGTAGAGAGCTGATTTCACGATAAAGATGTTGGGGAGGAGCAGTTCCAAGTAGTTAGTCTGGGTTGTATGTAATGTTTGAATCCTATGGGAAATGAATTCCTCTAAGGCCTATGGCCATGTAATACTTATGCCTATGGGAATTTTAAGGGTTCCACCTCACCCCTTGAAAGGTGTATTATCAAAAATCAATAAAAAATGAAGGCCTTCGCGCCATTGGAGGAAATAAGTTATTCCAAAATGGATTTTATGAAATGGTTTTAGAGAAATATTTGGTTATTTTATTTGGAAATTAGTGTTGTTTTGGGAAAAATATTTTATCATGGAACTTGTTTATATTATAATATAAACCATTTTAGAAATTGTTTTATATAAACAGTTTTATATAAATGTGCTAACATGTTCTATCCTAGTGGTGTGAGTAGGGAATTCATTTGGGAAAATCCTACTGAGTTCCATTACTCACCCCTGCTTTGGAAATTTTGTGCTTTTACAAATATTGTTTATCAGAACATAAAAAAGGTATAGTATCACACTTTTCTAGTGGTGCTTAGTGATACTTGGGTTATTTATGTAGTTGGAGTATAGAGCATGTTGTAGAATATCATCTTAACATTTCAATATATCATTAACTCAATAATTAATAATGAATTCCTAAATTAGTTATACAGTCTCTCCCCTGCGTGAGAGCCTCTCTCTCCTAGATTTTCTAGGGTTTCAGTTCCGCGGCCGTTTCGTTTTCTCGGCGGCGCCGCTTCTTCTCGCGTGTTTCGCGCTTCCGCCTGAGGTTTGCGCCACGCGATCGTTCTTCTCCCTGTGTTCTGGTTTTTCCTTCTCTCCGGTGTTCCCCCCCTCTTCCCTCCTTTTGCGTTTCCGGTTTCCCCTGGCTTCCCTTGCCGCCTGTGACTCGGCTTCCGCCGTCTGTGACTTGCAGAAAAGCGGGGCCAACCCTCGTCCTCTGTTGTTCTCCGAACCCGGGGTTGGTCCAGGTTTCCTCCGGGGCTCTGCGCTGCCGTCCTTCACCGCTCCCCCCTTATCGGCTTCTGATTTGGGTGAGGAATCGCTTCGCTTGCTCCTCCCTTCCTCCTCCCCCCCGGTTCCAGATCTGGGCGCCTCTGGTCTGGCTCTTGAGACTCCCCCAACCCGTGTTTTCCCTTGCTCCTTTTTTTCTGTTGTTCTACCTGTTTGCGTGAAATTTGTGCTGACTGACGACGGACCACTGAGTCCTCGCTACGCAAAGCGGCTCTCGCAGAGTTCACTATCCCACGAAGTTCTCCCAGTTTCCGCGAAGGAGTAATCGCGAAGGTGTGGTGGCTCCCCGAGGCGAGGAGGGAGTGAACGTGTAGACGAGTTCCTCGGCGCGCAAGCTGGAACACCTCGCAGCCTGCCAGTGATACCCAGCGCGAAGGGAATTCCCAGGGCAAAAGTTGTAGCGCGGGACTTGCGCGCAAGTTGGAGCGCGAGTTGATGCGCGCAAGTTGAAACGCTAGGGGACGTGTGCAAGTTGAAGCGCGAGGGGGCTAGCGCGATTTTTGTCTGTTTTCCCAGCGCGTTTGTTTTTACCGCGCAGGGCGGGTTGTGGAGTGAGTTTGTCCCCAGCACATTCCTGTTGGCCGCGCAGGTCTTGGTGCGGATGGTGGTGTTCCCTTTCTTGAAAGATTGGGTCGTGTAGAGCTGGTACGGAAAGAATCAGTGGTATGGAGCTCCTGGGCCGCACCTGACTGGAGGACTTTTTTGCGGGTTGTGCCGGAACAGAGACATCGTGAGGTCGGGCCTGACCTGTGCGAATTTTTGTTCAAACCCGGTCTGAGAGACCTTTTACTGATTCCTGGAGGTCTGGAAAAATTGCGATTCTCCTGGCCGCGTAGCTTCGGTTGTGAAGAACTAGCTTGCGCTGGTTCGGACTGAGCCGGAGTCTCGGGGTCGAGGACCCCCTCTGGGCCTGACTCCCCTTGGATTGCGGACCTCTGTCTGGCCTTTCCCTCCCTGGGAGTTTTACGTGGCTCTCAACATGGAGACGGCTCTGCTGAACCAGTGGAAGAACCTCACATTAACCGACAAAGAAAAAGAGCCACTCGCAGCCCGTATAAATGAAGATAACACTTTGACAAAACGAATGGCTTTATTAGTGGTCGGAAGACTGGCGACCGAGACACCTTTTAATCTAAAGGCCCTCAGGACCACTCTTCAAAATCTCTGGAAATTGGAAGCTGGAGTAGCCATCCGGGAAATTGAGAATAAACTCCTTGTTTTTGAGTTCTTCTGCGATAAAGACAAAGATAAAGTCCTCAGAGGACGACCTTGGTCCTTTGATAATCATCTCATCCTGATGGAGGATTTTACAGGGGGTGACGAGATTCAGAATTGCACACTTACCCGATCCCCGTTCTGGATAAGAATTAAAGGAATACCGTACCATGGGAGATCAACACAGGTGATGAAAGAAATTGGAGACCGGATCGGCCATTTCTTAGAATGGGATTGCTCGGACCCAATACAATGGGGCCCTTGGGTTCGAATAAAGACTGAGATCGACGTGTCTGAACCCTTAATGCGAGGTATGTTCCTAAAAATTGATGATTCCAACACCTGGATCTCGTTTGAAGTCGAAAAACTACCAATCTTCTGCTTCCTTTGCGGACGTATCGGCCACATGGAGAAAGCGTGCGGGGAAAGGCCAGAGAATCCCACCGAAACTATTACCTTTCAATACGGTCCGTGGCTCCGGG
Organism: Viscum album; assembly: GCA_963277665.1. Lineage (NCBI taxonomy): Eukaryota > Viridiplantae > Streptophyta > Magnoliopsida > Santalales > Viscaceae > Viscum > Viscum album. The sequence goes on along the minus strand of OY728152.1, from coordinate 1,521,632,384 downwards.
CCAAAACACACAAAGAGGCATATATCCCTGAGGCGGAGAGACAAATTGATCGGGACCGTCTCTTTGCAGCCCATCTAAGGCGACCGGAATCTGAACAACCTCCTATCATAAGGATGGGACCACCTGTCTTCCCTAAAGAACCCCCGGCTGAACTTAGGGGAAATGGAAACGCCTCCCAAGCGATTATCGTCAAATGTAATGAAGGGGCTCGGCAAGACAGTCACCTGACTCAGGGTATCACAAAATCCGACTTCGCTTCCACAACACCGGATTTAACGGTTCCTACTTCAACTGGGCCGCTTCCAAAACCAAAAGAACCTCCAGAGAAATGCCCGAGGCAGGAACATGTTTTCTTGGATCCGCCTGAAGCTGAGCAGAGTCCAAAGCGGTTTCCAACTGATGCCCTTCTGCAAGCCGATTCTGGGATGACTGAAGCCTCACCTCCAGGACATGTTGCACGTGGAACCTGGAGAAGGGCACGTGGCGGTGGTAAAGGCGATTGTCCAGGGAATCCGAAATCAGGAGATCTGAAACGGCAAAGCGAGTCCAGTGGCATGTACACCAGTCTTCCTAAAAGGAGGAAAGCATCAGGTACGTCATTTACCCCACAAGAGACAAAGGCGGAGGCGGGCCAGGCCCGGCCCCGCCTAGAGCAATGATTGTGTTATGCTGGAACTGCCGTGGGCTTGGCAACCCACGAACGGTTCGTATGTTTCAGCGCCATTGCGCTCAAAGTCGCCCTGATATGGTTTTCCTGTCCGAAACCATATTGGATAATAAGGACATCATAAATCTTGCCCTAAAATGCGGTTTCCAGGGCTGTTTCCCGGTCCCCCGACAGGGTCATTCAGGGGGATTGTGTCTGCTCTGGAAGGATAATGTCGATGTTAGGCTCCTGTCTTTTTCCCAGCGCCATGTGGCTGCTTCCATCTGTGATCCCCACAACCCCACCTGGACTTTTGTGGGCTTCTATGGCTGGCCCTCCCAGTCTGAAAAGTGGAAATCTTGGGACCTTCTTTGCAAACTCCGTCGTGATCTGCCAAGCCCCATTCTGTTTGGAGGGGACTTTAACGAGATCCTTTTCCAGAAGGAGAAAACTGGTGGAGCTATGCGCTCCTCCACGTCTATGTCTGATTTTACTGATGCGGTCCTTAAGGCAGAGCTGATGGACCCGGGTTACACGGGTAATCCCTTTACATGGTTCCGAGGCAGATATGATGGAACCCGAATCGCTGAACGGCTGGATAGATTCTTCGGCTCAATGGACTGGATGAGCCTCTTCAAAATGTACCATATCAGACATCTCTCGTTCAACTGCTCGGATCACTGCCCAATTGTCATTAACTGTACCTATAATGAGCACGTTACTAGTTCCAGGAAACCTTTCAGATTCGAAAGCTTCTGGTCAAATGATCCCGAATGCGAGGCGGTTATCCGTTCAGGCTGGAAGAATGGGCAAGCGGATCTGAGAACCAACCTTCTCCGAGTAGCATCTGATCTGAAGTCATGGAGCGACTCTAAATTCCGCCATCCGGACCGGCACTGCAATTTTCTTGAAAGGAAGATTGGCTATCTTCTTAGCAAACCCCCGTCTTGCAGCATTCTCTCCAGAATAAGTGAAACCCAACGAGAGCTGGATGTTGCCCTGCGCAATAAGGAAGGATTTTGGGCTATGCAAGCGCGTGATATTCATATAGCTGAAGGGGACGCTAATACCTGTTATTTCCACCAGAAGGCCTCAGCAAGACGCCGGAAAAACTTTATTTCTGGCATTCTTAATTCAGATGGTAGTAAAGTATCTGACCCAGGGGGAATCCAAGAAGCATTCCTGAGCCATTTCCAGAAACTCTTCTCTGCAGGCCATCCTTACATTTCTCCCGAGATTGAGGACTGCATCAAACCTGTGATTTCTGACGATATGAACAGACAACTTTCTAAAGATGTGACGAATGACGAGACTCTTAAGGCCTTAAAGAAAATCCACTCTACGAAAGCCCCGGGACCAGACGGATTCCACGACCTCTTTTTCAAGAACTACTGGCACATCATCGGTCCAGACTTGTGCAATTTAATGCGGGATATTTGGGCGGGGAAAACGGACCTGTCTCCTCTTAATGATACTATTCTTACTCTCATTCCCAAGATGAAAAATCCGCAAGGGGTGTCGGACTTTCGACCGATCAGTCTGTGCAATGTCTCGTATAAGATCTTCTCGAAGATCCTGGCGAATCGGTTGCGTCCTTGGCTACCCGACGTCATTTCTGAGAACCAAAGCGCTTTTGTGGCAAAAAGGTTAATCACTGATATTGCCATTATTGCTCATGAAATTTTCCATTCCATGAAAACACGTACACGAGAAAAGAGAGGGATCATGGCGTGGAAATTGGATATGGATAAGGCCTATGATAGAGTGGAATGGAACTTCCTGGAATTTGTGATGCTCAAGATGGGTTTCTGCACCAAATGGATTGCCATGATCATGCAATGCGTCTCGTCAGTTTCCTTTTGCATTAATGTCAACGGGGTACTCACCCGAGGCTTCTCCCCATCCCGTGGGCTTCGCCAGGGAGACCCCCTTTCACCCTTCCTTTTTATTTTAGTGGCTGATGTGTTTTCTAACCTCCTTTCCAGGGCAGCCTCGCTTTCCATAATCCATGGGGCGAAAGCGTGTCGCAAGGGCCCTCCGATATCCCACCTATTCTTCGCTGATGATTGCCTTCTTTTTTCTCGAGCTACCCCTAATGAGTGTACTGCAATCTGCCAGGCGATACAACAGTATGAACGGGCTTCAGGACAAATGATCAATCAGAGTAAATCAGAAATTTCTTTCAGCTCTGGAGTTCCCCAGCCGAAAAGAGAAGATCTCTGCTCTTTAGCACGCATTCCTGGGGTCGATAAGCACCAGAAGTATCTTGGGCTCCCGACGGTGGTTGGACGGTCAAAGAAAGAAATCTGTTCAGCTATTGTGGATCGAATTGAAAGAAAAATACAAGGTTGGACCCCTAAAAAAATCTCCAAGGCCGGCAAGGAAATCCTCATCAAGGCGGCACTTCAATCTGTCCCCAGCTATTTGATGTCTATTTTTAAACTCCCTGACGTGGTGCTTTCAAAGATTCAATCTAGTACATCTAACTTTTGGTGGGGACGAAAGGACGGAAAAAATAAAGTCCACTGGATCGCCTGGTCTGCTCTCTGTCAACCAAAATCTGAAGGCGGAATGGGCTTTCGGGACCTTTCCCTTTTTAATGATGCTTTGCTGGCTAAACAAGGCTGGCGTATGATTAATAACCCAACATCCCTTTGCACGCGTGTTCTCCGGGCTAAATATTTCCCACATAAGGATTTTTTGGACTCCCATCTTGGCTATCGACCCAGTTTTCTCTGGAGAAGCATTTGGGGCGGTCGTAATCTTCTGAGGAAAGGTCTCGGCTGGAGGATTGGGAATGGTTCTACGGTCAAGATTTGGACCGATCCTTGGCTTGTTGATCAGACAGGCACGAAGGCGTCATCCCCTACTTTTCCAGGATCCGAACATGCCACAGTCTGTTGTCTTTTTGATGATCAAGGGGCGGGATGGTGTCTGGAAAAACTCTTCTCCTGGTTTAATGAGAGGGATAGGCGAATTATTCTGAGTATTCCCTGTGTGTCAGACGCAGGGCCAGATCATCTCTACTGGACAAACGACAGCTCAGGTGAGTATACAGTGAAAGCTGGCTACCGGCGAGCGCTTTCTACTCAGATTTCAGAAGGAGATGCGAGGCCCTGGACATCAATTTGGAAGCTTAATGTTCCCCCTAAAGTTCGCTTTTTCTGGTGGCAGGTGTGTACCGGTATCCTCCCAACTAAGAGCCTCCTTGTCTACAGACACTTTTCAAACGACAACTCTTGCCCTTTCTGCCCTTCTGAGACTGAATCCCCTTTCCATGCTCTAGTTCAATGTCCCGGGGCTCAGGAGGTTTGGAATGGCTGGGGATCAACTTTTGAGCTGTCTCTGGACACCGCCTCAGATCTTACATCTCTCCTGATGCGATGGTGCTCCTCCTTTTCGCCGGCCAAAACAGGCGCCCTGTGCATCTTGGCTTGGATTATCTGGAATAGGCGGAACGAGGCCATATTCAATCATTTCCGGAGGCCCCCCAGATTTTGGATTGACCGGGCATTGTCATGGATTGCGGTTTGGCAGAACCACCCTGAACAACAAAGACTGTCCATCCACCCTCCTCTTCCCCAACATTGGTGCCCCCCACCGGAAGGGATTTTTAAGATCAATGTGGATGCCGCTCTCCCTAAGGATGGCCCAGTTGGACTAGGTTTACTGGCCCGTGACAACCTGGGAAATCTTATCGCTGCCAAATACGAGGCACATTATGCACTATGGGAGCCCTCAGTCGCGGAGGCCGCCGCCATCCTTGCTGGATTAAACTTCGCAAAAGATTGCGGTTGGGATTCCATTCACATCGAATCCGACTGTCTCACTGTAATCAATGCCATCAATCTCACTGATGGCGGGCTTCAACCTTTCGGTCCCATTATCCGGTGTATTCATTCGCGGAGACAAGGCTTCAAGTCCTGAAATTTCTCATTTATTAGAAGGGAAGCGAATGAAGCCGCTCACAAGATGGCAGGCATTGGCCCTCCCTACGAGGATTTGCTTTGGCTCAATCATTTTCCATCGTGGTTATGCTCCTGTATTTCTGCTGATCTCCATCATTAATGGATCCGTCTTATTTTGTTGTCAAAAAAAAAAAATAATAATAATAATAATGAATTCCTAGTGTGAAGTCATACTAATAATTCATTTCATGCAACTCTCATCGGTTAAACCTATTATGATGAGGTGAAAACTCACCTAGATGTGTCTAAAAAAGCTCATGTACCCAAAATACCTAGTAACTTGAAGTTTAACACAAATAAGTTTGCTACATCTTTTTGTGCTCTACACTTCATGTTTTGACAATCCTAATCCTTACTACCATCCCAAGGATAGATGAAATTACCAAGAATGATACTCAAGGATCAAACAAAATGATACCATTTGTAACACCCTTACCCTCACCCATTGACTTGGGAAGAGGCAGTGGGTGTTACTGGCTTTAGGCTACATCCCCAAGACACCAAATGTTAGAAATAAATGTCAAGGTAATCATCAAAATTTGGGGGATTATTTTCTATTTAAATATAAAATAACCAAAATAAGATAACCATAGAAACCAAACCTCTAAATAATGCCTGAGTAAAATGTAAAACTCGACAAAAAAAAAACCAAACTAAATAATCATTCATATTAGAGTATAAGTGGAAAAACAAAAGAAAAAATACAAGTTAAACTAAGGACAACAAAACCCAAAGATACCAAAAACATCAAACAAATAAATCACAACCCAATCCAAGATCCAATACAATAAGCCACACCCAGGTTATTAAGAAGTATCACTGAATAACTGGGATACCAATCCTTCACCTATATCTTGATAGATGACATCTTAAAACACACAAAATTTCCCAAGAAGGGGGTTAGTCTAAACTTAGTTGGATTTTTCCAATGACTTACCAACTCATTCTACTCGGAAAAAAATTGTTATCACATTTATATAAAATATTTTAAAACAATTTAAAATAGTTATATTAAATCCCAAATAGTTTTTACATGAATTTTTTTTCCAAGGAAAGAAATAAAAAAATAATTTAAACATTTCTCAACCCATTAGAATATTCATTTTCATGTCCACACACACACACACACACTCAAGCTTGGTGTTACCACTGATGATGGAACTTCATGTCCATACCCTATCCCATTGACAGTGGTACTTTACAGCCATTATCCAACCCATTCAACTCAAGTCCCTCAATTTATGTCAACATCATGTAAACTAATTTCAATCAAACCATTTCTTCCTTTAAATGATTTTAAAAAATAATTTACATGCATCAAACCAAAACATAATTTTTAAAAACCATTTTAAAATTATAAACAAGGGGTTTTCCAAAAACCAATCATCTTTCCACAATTTCCAAGACAATTCCGAAACAATATTTCCATCAAGAGTCACACAAGTATTTCACAACCATTTAAAGAAAATAATTTAATTAATACTAATCCTTCAAGTTCTAAATAAGTGGAATTGAGAGAGAATCCACCTACCTCACAAACATTTTTGAAAATGAAGAACGACACAAAAAAACTCTATATCCAATCAAAAATCACCCTTTAATCCATAGATACATCCAAAAAACATCAAAATTACCATAATGGAATATGGATCTATCCATATCAGATTAGATATAAGGCTTTCATAAAGATAAGAAGAATAAATCGATGAAGAATGACCAAGAACAGAGACTTAACAATTAATACAGATATCTAAAAACCTTTAATTTTCCTATATATCACTCCCAAACCAAAGGGAAAGATCTCTCACACCTTGGGAGAAAAAGGACTTTATATTTGGGATAATTAGGGGACAACCAAGTTATTAAGGGATTAAAATGAATTATATCCACAAATTTCAAAGGGCTGAATGAACGCCACATAGTTAGGCCGTACGGTTTGGCTAACCATGCACCAACCATGCGGTTTCTACTACCCCAACTCAACACCCTGCATGGTTAGCTCACACAGTTAGAAAAACCATGCGCCAAATGTTCATTAGACACTATCCCAAATGAAAGTAGGATTGCACAATATCTTATGGGTATCCATACAGTTTGGGAAAACCGTACACCAAATGTTTTCCTACCTAGTGACCTCTATTTTCCCTTGTAAAGTTTCTTGAAGGTGTTTCATGGTTTCTACTAACCATTCTCAAACCATACACCTCCAAAAAATCCTTCAACAAGTGTCAAAACCACTCAAAACCTCCCAAATATGAACCCAATAATTATATATAATTAAAATACATAAATAAAGGGTCAAGTACCTGAAACCAAGGTGCCGAACTCTATCAAAATCAATACATAAGAGTGTGTTTTTATTAAAAGATAGAAGTTTTTGAAAAGAAGTTAGGTTGAAAGTTATTAATGGGAAATTTTAGAACTTTACAAAATAAGTCAGATGATTCTTTTCTATTCATTAAAGTTCTCAAAATCGTGAAATATCTCTTGATATAAGCTATTGAAGAAAGGGAGTAGTTATAGTTCTCTAGTTATAGGTTTTTCAGATGTAGATCATCAGATCAATAATCAACAAACATAGAATTTCTCATAAGACTGGAAGTTTGAATTTAATGAATTTTGATGAAATGAAAAGTTTTTGATCAGATGTGGTTAATGAGATACTGGGCACTATATGCACTTGATAAGACATGAATCAAATTGGCTATGTGGTTTCTGAGTTTTTGAGTCTTTGTAATGTTTCACATGTGAAATAAATTTTAATAAGTTTAAGATATCATATTTTAATTTATATGCAAGAAAAAAATAGGAGACCATCTTTTCTTTGAATAAAAAAAATATGAAGATGTTTTAACTTGTTTCACCATATAATTTGATCGAATGAAGAAGTTTTTTGAAGAGTTTTAGTTTTCTATTAGACTGATATGATTAGACTCAGGGAAATTTACAAGTTATTATAATTATAAGTTTTGATCCATGTTTTTTACACCAATATATCAAATGAGTTTTTTACACCGATCCATCAGATGAGTTTTTGGAAATGATAAGTAATCAGATGCAGGGTTCTATCAGAAACGTTTAATCAAATTATAAGAGTTGTTGCAGAATTTTGAAGAAATAAGTATAATATTTAAAAGTGTCTAGACAAAAAAATGTTAGAAAATTTAAAGTTATTACTTGATAGAGGTTGTAGGTATTTGGATACTTTATAAGTTTCAACAATGTTGTCAACCATTTTTCAGTTGGTTTAGAGCATGAGAGAGATATTTCACATATATTTGTTTTTAATAGTTCAAGTTGTTTTTTCACAATGATTCAAGATTTAAAGATGCGATTTATTTAAATTGGGTCAAGAGACTCAGAATGATGATCAATGTTTTGGACTGAGATGTTCTAAATTATCAATTTCCAAATAGAACATTTGAAAAGTTCTCATTCAAGTAATGTCGAGAATTGATATGTTCTAGAGAATTCAATAATTTTATAGAGGAAAACAGAAGTGATGATAAGTTTTTAAGTGGTCAAAGATGAAGTTAAAATGTGAGTAAAATTTAGAGAATTGGAATTTGGGTGAGTGGGAAAAACATTTCAGTTTCCTGCCTTTACTATTTATGGACCACCAATAATTATAGGTGCAAAGTAAAATAGTACTTGACACTGTTCACACATGAAAAGTGTTGATACTCATAAAAATTGGTGTCAGAAGGGAGTTTTCCAATAAAATTTGTTTCACGTTGAAGAAGAATTTACGAAAAGGGGATTCTGATATGAAGATAATAAAGAGTGAAGTTTAGACTTCTGGAAATAGAGAATCAAACTAAGGGTATTCGTCTTAGTTTTTAGAAGTTGTTTGAGAAGTGAAGATTTTTTATACATGTAGATTTGAAAGGTTTGGAATTGCACAGATTGAGAATTTGGACATTGGATTGAGGCTATAAAACTGAAGCCATCAGATACTGGTAAATCAGATAGAGGTAGACCAGATTGATATTCCAGAAAGAACTTTGGTGGAATGATTTAAACAAGTAACATATTTTTTTGGCTCAAATTGTTGTAAAAAAAATATTATAAATTGACGGGAGTTAGTATAATCATTCCTATCGAGAGATATAATGTGTATAATGGGATTTTACACAATTTTTATTCAATTATTCATAATAGTGAATTTCCATAGACCCACGAGAGTGGCCACAGAAAGGTTGTAGGTTCTCAAATTGAGGTCGAACCTTATAAATTGTTTTTTCCATGTTTACTTTTCTATTTCTTCACATATTTTTTTCTTTCAAAAATTGATATGGAAATAACTCTAAAAAGTTATAGGGGATAAATTTACTAAAGTTAAAATTTTTAAAAAGGAAATGACTAATTCAACCCCACCTTCTCAGTTTTTATTCAATCATTTGGAACATAAAATATGAATGTGAAGGTATCCTATATGGGATCTTCTAGTTCAGATAATAAGTGGAGGCATCCCTCTTGGGATCCCCGATCACACACTAGTCTCTCAGGACAAGCCCGTCTCTCAGGGGTAAAAAACTTTCTAGCAATTTCATCACACAAAAGGACTCCTATCCATGAAGAAAAAACCCACCTAAACATCAATCTTGGGATATAGATCACATTCCATCTCAGTTCAAGGTCCCACTCTAGGTTGGCCCGAACACCCAAAATATCTGCTACCTCAAGTCACATCTCAATCCCACTGACTAGGGATTTCCCCAAGTTTCACCCTTCGAGGACCTTAGTGATCCCATTCCATGTCCTCCAACCATTTTCATAATCCTCCATGGGTCTCACCCCAAGTCTCACTCCTCAGAGACCTCTAAATCCATTTATTATAGGAAGAACCTCTCTGTTAAGTGTCTCACTATAAAATGAAACTTAGAAGTCCTAAAATCATCCTAAGGATTCTACCATAACGATCTATGTATAAAAACACTCAAAATGGACTAATCTTATGTAAATTTATATCTTGGGGTTGTAAAATCACTAAAAACCATCAAATGGGTAATAGGGGAATAGTACGTGGCATGTACCTTGAGTATATGATGTGTACTTCAAAACCTCCTACTTGGATATATACTTTACATGGTCTAGAACACATGGGGTCTGATAGTGTACTACTACATGGATAGGGAATACATGGGGTCTGACCATGTACTACTATATATAAAGGACACACCTGAGGTCTAGTCATGTACTACTATAAGACCATGTACCCATTACATGGGGTGCTTTCCCAAGTACCCAACCACATGTCTATGTAGGACTACATGGCGTGTACTCAATGTACAAGGTGTGTATTTTCAAAAACTCATCTCCCCAAAACATTAATAATACATGACATGTGTTCATGAAACCACACGCCTTGTGGTCAGGATTTCTAAATAAGAAACCCCTACAAACCTCCCGAAACTCCTGTTTTCCCGGATTAAGCATAAATAAACCAATAGGGAGTCCTTAGATATCATTATAGGGATTTAAAACTAGAAAATGGTAAATATATATGGTTTTATGAAAAAAACTTTAAAACGGCCTACCTTTGGGTGAAATCTTCCAAATATTTTCACTAATTCACATTTTACAGCTATTTTATGACAATTAAAATCCTCCCGATCTCTACAGTGGAACCTCCCTTATCCCACCTCTCTCTATCCATCTCCATCTCCCTCTCCTCTCCTAGTCATGGAAAATAAAATCCCTAAAGGGGGCATATGCAAGAATCCAGGGAAGGAGGAGAAATAAAAGGGAAAAAGAAATAAATATTTCTGGATGTAATAGGTGTTAAAAAATGTAAGTAATACTAATCCTTCACATGGAGCCCCTAGGGTAAGTTGGTTATTAAATAATGAGTATATTTTATTCATAAATATTGATTAATTATGAGAAAAAATGATTTTTTATATGGATAACTTTTCATTTACCATTATATGATTTAATAATATAAATAATAATTGAATTGAATATAATAGGATCATAACACTAATAAAAAATTTCCATCAAATATTTAATGTTGTTAGTTCATATTTACTTTAAGAATATATCATGCATATTATACCACTTAAATATTATTATTTTTACTTATAAAATGAATATATTGTTTTTTGTGGAATTAGCATTGGTATTTGATATGAACAAATAAAAAATGGGATACATGTGAAAAAATAATAGATATTGTTTTTTATAGACATATATTTTTGATAGTAGATAATTTTATACTATTAATTTTGGATAGAAAAATAATTTATCCATTTTTCATGGTTTTAGAACTCATTGACATTCATTATAAATATGTATTTCCATTATTCCAGTGTTTTTCATGTTTTTCTTTATTTAGGATAAACTCATCTATTCCTTTCATAATGAGCATAATGAGTCTGATAAATTTTTTTATTTTGATTTAAATAATTCATTTTAGTTTTTTGTATTGTTTCCTACATATGTAAGATAACAACATACAACTTTAATATTGAAAAATTTAACAGGTTGAATGAATTTACTCCTTTAAAGATGAATATGTAATAATTCCATGAACATCATAATTCTACATTGATATTAGAGTATTTGGGAACTTTTTATGATGAAAAGGTTGCGACACTTCAAATATATAAATAAAAAATAAAAAATTGTTTAAAAAAATGAATTTTACTATATTCAAGTATAGATAAACTTGAATATTGTGATAATTAAAATCATAATAAGAAAAACATATAGTTTAGTTCTATAAATAACTCATTTGTAGGGATCACTAATCTTATTCATTTAGAAATACAATGTTTGACTTAATTGTTAGAGTTTAAAACCAGATATTGGATTTCAAGGTTTATCATTTCATTATATAAACCTCAATCCAGGTGAAAAATTTCATATATAACCAGAAAGATAATTACATATAGATTAAAAAAATTCTTTCAAATAGACCCATAATGGAGATTAGACTATTAACATTTATATCAATGACATTTTTTCATTGGTTTTCAATGGTATATATCTTATGATAGGTGGGTCATGGTTGGAATGATACATATGACTTGAGGCCCTTTGAAGTGGTTATGATAAAGGATGAGGTTTTCAATATAGACATTAAGAATCAATTTTAATTATTTTAATTACATATTATATTGGAATATCATATCATACACATTTAAATTACGATCTTCTATATATTTAATTTGCGTGCTCGGTCTATTAGTCGAAGAACATACGTCATTGAAGCCAACTTTTTCATTGAATACATCAAAGAAAAAATTTATGTCACTAGTGGAATGGGTTGAGGAAAATATATTGATGAGATGATTGATAGATCTAAATCTAGTACAATTCATGGGGGATATGCACCAGTTAAATATGATATGAAAATATGTATATTTTTTAAAAAATAAATCATTTATATTTTTATATTAGTTTAAAGGACATGAAACTCATGTATCTCCTTTACAAATATGGATCATTTGGATTTGATGATTTATAAATAGATTAATATTGAGAGACTAATTACGTGGTGTCACAAACATGTACAAATAAAATGATGATATATATAAATTTTGTTTTTAACATCATCTTAAAAAATGATTTTATATATAAATGGATATTATAAGTTCAAATCCTATATTAAGGGTATCAAATAGAAAATTCATTATTTTTTCATTATAAAAGGATTTTAACCCTTCCCTAATTCATGAATTGAGAACTAAGCTAACTCACATGCCTTTTCAATTTCCCATGTGAATAAAGGCGTGGCTTTGAAATTTCAAAATTAAAATTGTGTCTTGGAATTTCGGTTTGGGAATCTTGTATTATAGGTGATTAAAGAAGCCTCAAATTATTTTATTAAAAAATAATGTGAAATTGATATTAAAAAGTGTAACTGAGTACCTAAAAAATTCATCTATGAAAATTTCTCAAATTATTTTATTAAAAAACAATATAAAATTGATATAAAAAAATATAACTATGTAACTGAAAAATTTTTCCACGAAAAAGGAGTAAAGTTTTTTGGATAACTCAATACAAATCTAAAATCATTTAATTTTTTAAGTTCTAAATTAGATTTTGAATCATTTATTTTTAAATTAAATTATCTTAAATATACTCTTTTAAAAATTTAATTTCTCATTTATACTTTTGGGGTGGTGTAATGGAAAGGGTTGGAGGTGTTGTAGACATCAATCCTCAAATACCGATAGCCAACAACCAAATGGGATGTATGGATTTACTTTTGGATCTCAAAATTCTAAAATAACAATTCAACATGTTTACTAATATGTAAACAATAGGTAGAATTAATATGTGAATAAAAACAAGACAATATAGTATTATCATAAGCGGGAGCTTATACATAATGATTATATCAAACAAGAATAAAAAAACATGAGAACAAAAAAATAGATTCATGTAAAAATTTATAACATCTAGGAATGATTAAAATAAGCAAGGCAATTAGTTTCAGGATCAATCTGAGACAACAAAATCATACAAAAGCGAGATGATTACCATCAATAGTTGACATAAATCAATAAAGAAATCATAAATGGACATAATAAATTTACATGCTTCAGTAAATTGACTTATGATCAGGGGGAAGGGACATCAAGGTTCCAATATGTAAAAAATGAGAACTACACTACTATGGATAAAGGAAAAAAACGTGCTAGCCTATATCAATGCTTTAAAAAATAAAATATAAAAGCACCTTTTATTAATGTTAAAAATAAATCACGGATAAAAAACTCATTTGTTTTTTTAGCATTTATAAAGGATAACCTTTATCAACAATTTTTTTATCACTGATAAATAGTTCCATTTATCAATGATATTTTAATGCTAATAAAAGGTACCCTACTTAACATTTTTATGTATTCATATTCATATACTCTTAAATATTATTTATATAACAATAAATAAATATATTTATATAAATATAATTTATATATATGCTTATTCATTTATATATTTACAATTATATGTATGTGTATATATATGTTTATATGTATAATTATAATTATATATCTATATTATAAAATATGTAAATATGTATTATATAGAAATTAATATATAAAGATATTTAAATATGTTTACATATAAAATGCATATTTAAAAATATTAAATAATATTAGAATAAAAATTTATTATCAATTTTATTTTCATGATTTATATAATAAAAAATTATTAAATTTATATTAAGCAATTAAATATTTAATAATATATTCAAATACATTATAGAAAAATATATTTAATTATAATATTTTATAAATTTATTAAAATAATGTTATAAATAAATAAATAAATAAATAAATAAATATATATATATATATAAATATTTGAATTAATTATATAAATAGATATAAAAATTTATTTAAATATATAAAATGTTTATATATAAATGAACATATATTTATTTAATTAGATTAATATATACACGCACACACCCCCCACACATATTGTTGTGACTTGAATCCAATTTTGCCCTGTAACATCTCAGCCTGGGTGCCAGTAAACCAGTTTCCCAAGTCAGTTCGTCACATGACCTAATGTGCTCCTCCTTATATGCTAGAGGCCGCTGACTATTAATGATGGTCTAAAAAGAAACATTTGTAGACAATACCCTCTTTACCATAGTATACGAACAAAAAAAAATCAAAATAAACAATATCACATAACAAGGAATGATAATCATACATCACATACCATATTCCCAAACTAGGGAAGTACTAATAAACCAATACAATAAACACATTCCATGTCACGATAGTCTACAATGTTAAGGGAAAACCAAAATAGAGACAGACTAACAAAATCCCAAGTTGGGTATCGATATCATGTTCAATACCCTCATCCATGATCTATCCCAAGTCAACCATCTAACATAGGGACTTTACCCTTATCCAAACCTGAAACTATGAGATATTCTCAGGTACTAGAGGTGGCCCGAGTAGGGTTTGAGTAAAACTCAATAGGCCACCACCAATAGTGTCTAAAGCAATATCCTGTCAAAACATAAGTGTTTGCAAAATCATGATAGAATAATAATGACGATACATGATGGAAAATTTGTTTTAGTTTAACCAATTACCAATTATCCTAATTGGCCACATGCTATAAAATCATAGGCCATGCACTCTAGGGGTTAAATTTTTTTATAAAAAAGGTGTGTTCATTTAAAATTTAATTCTGGATACAAAAGAGTTCCATCGAAGTGCCCACATCATGTCAAACCACTTGTGCCCAAATCATTATGTAGATACCCAAATCAAGAGTATGGGTTTTCCGTTCTCATCACCTAATGACACAGATGCAGAATGAAATTTTAAACCATACCAAACCAAGGAGAAGGAAAACCAAGTCCAACATCCCTAACCAAGGTGAAGGAACACCATGTTCAACCTCCTTAACTATGTTCTAGGGACTCCATATCCCATATCTCAACCGTTTATCAATAACCATTTCTAAGTTTCAAAACATTTCATCTTTAATACATGATGTTGTAGACACCATAAAATGTGTTTTCATGCACTTTTCTGTAGAGTGAAGATATGATTCTCACATAGACAACAAATGTCAAGTACGAGTAAATAAGTTTTCACCATAAAGGAAGAATATGCAGTCTTGATTTCTATGTTCTGAAATACTACTCCATACTGATGGATAAGTGGAATGATTACCCCATCTAGGAGTAGGTAGTGGATTTCCAATATCGATGATGGAAAGGTTTCAACGCATTAAATTCAATTTCTGAGATTTTTCTAAGAATAAATGGTGTATTTACGATCTCAATAAGTGTATATATCTTCAAGACCTTTGATTTTACTAGCCGCGGATCCCAAACGGACATACGGAACAAAAGTTATTCCACTCGGAAGGCGGATAAATTTTACAAAATGACTAATGTGGAAGACGTACTCGTAAGACCTATGCGGGGGACCTACGCGACAAGAATTTTTCTATACCTCTACATAGAATACCTACACAAAGGACCTATGCGGATGACCTGCGTGGACAAACTCACTTCATTCATGTCCCCTTATTTCCTATAAATAGGAACCTTGAGATCCCCATTTCATAGAAGGAAAAAGTTGGAAGAAGTCCCAAAGCACCAATTGCAAATCTCTTTCCCCAATATCCCCCAAAATTTCTCAAGTTTCTCTATAAAACATGATAGAAGAGATAATTAAAGGGGAAAAAGTGGTTCAAAGTCTCATCAGGGTCAAGAACATATGGAGCTACACAGAGCACCTACGCACTGCACCTGTGCGCTGCACCTGCGTGGATCACCTGCACGGAGCACCTGCACACTGCACCTGCACACTGCACCTGTGCAGAACACCTGCATGGAGCACCTGGGGGAAAAACCTATGCGGAGTACTTACACGGGGGACCTACGTAGAGCACACACACGAGGCACCTTGGTAGAACACCTACGCAACCCCACTGGTCCATACTAAGGGGGCACAAACCCCACCCCCTTGCTCAGGATCAGTGTCGAGCTGCGGTCCCAGCCCTCCGGGATGGTCCCTTCACTTCCGTCACTCACCCCCATGAACAATGGAGAGTCACACTGAGAACTTTTCAGATCCAGTCAACGAAACTTTCCATTGTGCCCTTTATGTGGCCCAACTTCCAACCTTGGAATACCATGATCTGAGACACTCCATCACACTCAATGAAGTTCCTTGAGCTGACTTAGTCCTCTTGGTTCATTTCACAATTTACAAGTATGGACTCTCCTTATGGATTCCTCGAGTACCTTGAGTCGATGTACTCCTCAAGACACTCCTCAAACCTCATCACCTGACTCCTATTCCAGGTTAAATTTCAAATGGGCATCCTCCTTAAAAGTACGCCCCAAAAAATTCCCAAATGGGAATCCTCCTTAGGAGTAATCCCCAACCAATCCTCTAATGGGCATCCTACTTAGAAGTAAGCCCCAACCAATATCAAAAGGGAAACCATCCCGGTGTAAGACCCTAATTTTCATTCTTTCTTCCTTCTATTTGGACCCTTGTCTAATGTGAAGAGAACATAGGGAAGGCTTGTCGCCTCACCCTCTTCCTAGGTCACCTCACCCTCTTCCAAAATCGACGTGCCCTCTTCCACTAGCAGAGGAGGAAAAGTGAGTGTCATTGTTGAATCTTTCACATTATCTTATTTCTCACACTAAGCATGACTCGCGTGGTCTTAGAGATATGTGATGGTTACAACATGTGCACAAACACTAATTGGAATGAACTATGAGAACTTTTATTCCCATCATAATCAGGATACCTAGGAAGCCTTATCAGGGCCTGATCTCATTGGACATCCTCCTTAGTAATCCAACCTTAATTCCCTTAATCCGGGCATCCTCCTTAGGAATAATCCCCAAATTAAACCCCCAAGTCATCAAGGCATCCTTTTCAGGATGTAAGACCAAACTAATTCTTTATAAAAGGACCATAATCTGCTATGAGACTTATCAAACTACGTGAGATTTGATTCCCATTCATATGGGATATGTAGGAAGTCTCCTTGAGGTTCAAACCCAACACTTCAAATCAACCCTATTATCCTTGGGCCATATTCCCAATAGGGTCTGATTTTACTTGGAAGCCCATATCCTTTCCAAGTTCCTCGGGATTCTTCAACATAATTCCCACATTGAGTTTCAACTAAGCACCTTCCACTTAGAGGTCTTTATCACACGACCTTAAAAGGTATGATGTGTCCGATTCAGTGGCACTGAAATATGAGGGTTATGATTCCTTTCAAAAAGATATATAGGTAGCCTATCTTATAGGCATGATCCCAAAATCAAAACCAAACCTTCGTCTCCCTGGGTGACAATAAAATTCTAGAGTGCCCCATTGAGTGGCTTAAAAACCAGTATCATCACAAATGATGAGTAAAATAATCTCTAAACAGTATATTAGAGGATAACATTGATGGAAAACCTCAAATTCATACGGATATTTCCATTAATGAATAACATTGAATGCATATTGATGATTCTAAATTTTACACATGTTAATAAGTGATTTTGAATTCCAAGGGATACTTTTTAAATACTTGGTAAATTAATAAGGATTCATGAAAATATCTTAAATTTACAAAGATAGTCCCAGAGTAGACAGTAATTCCTCCCAAAAGGGTGTGATGAGTCTGACCTCCCATCCTCTCTACCAATGCATGTTCTTAAGTATCGTAATGTTCAAACTTAACGAATGCCTACCTTTGAAAAGTAGGTCCTCTTTGGATAAAGAACTATTGGAAGTTTCTGGTTCCATGAATAAATCCAATTAAAATAACCTGGAAATAGTGATTCTTAAAACTAGAACACACGTTTCAAGGAACTATGAAACAAAAATGGTGAACCCGACATGAATCATTAACCAAGTTAATAATGTTAACCACCTGTTAGGCCCCTATCAATTGATAAAGGAAGGACAAAAAAAGGAATTAATCACGCATGTATCCATCTAAAAAATGTTGTTTTAATCAAGATTATTGTTGTATAGTTTTCCACAGAACTCCCTTCAATCCAAAGAATGTATTTCTCCAAGAAAACATCTGTGAACTTCCTGAAACCTGCTCAAGCTGGATCTCCATATATGGGAAGGACGTAATCACAAACCTAGTGTCTTCAACGATGGGTCTCTAATGTGCTGATAAATGAATATCGCTATCATGGTACAATACCGACTTTGGAGGCTACTCAACAGGCCCTCCAGGTCAACAACAATCATTGATCATCTGGCCAACAATGACCAATAATCAAGAAGAAAATGGTTCCAACCACTGTCTCCAACCGTTTTGGGTCTTTATCCTTAGAACGTAATAATAAATCCCTCCAATACTACAAGGATGTGGATCAAGTGGTCACTCAAGGACTCAATTCAAGAATTCAGGAGTCCTTCCTAAGGACTCCCACCAGTAGTCGTCGCCAGAATCGTGTGGTAGTGAACCCCCAACACGATGGGGGTGTTGCCTCTGGAAATTTGGCCCAGGTCTCTCAGACTCGAGCATGCAAGACGAATCTCTAGGGACAACATCCAGTTAACATGGAGCAGGTTCTCACCTTTGCCTCCTCTGGAGAAGACCATCAATTTAACTTGATGGAAAAAAATAAACGAGAACATACCCCTGCCCGTCCTAATTTTTCTATTTAGGAGACTCATCTGACATAAACCCACCAATCACACTAGATAAACTCAGTAGAGTACCGTGAACAGGAACATACACCTGTTTATAAGTTATCAGCTAGTCAGCAGGCTCGTCTGACTGCATTTAAATAAGTTCTCCAATCTAATGAAGTGACAACTGGTAAATAGGAACATACACCTATTTACAATCACCAATTCTGTTAGCAGTCTCATCTGCCAGTACTGAAGGAAGTCTGTCAACTATACTTGAAAGGAAATAGCTAGCAGGCACATACACCTGCCAATGTTCATCAAGCCTACCAACAGTCTCGTTTGGTAGCACCCAGAGAAGTCATTCAGAAAGCTCCAATGACAAATTTGGGGCTTACCCAACTCTCCGCACCCATGCATGAGTACTTTCAATACCCATTGATAGGAAAAGGAGGATAGGATTAGGCACATACACCTACTCCCTATACAGAATGGATGTATATTCCTGTTCCAACTGTTGAAGTCAACAAACATATTCTATCAATGGTGAAAGGGTATACGCAAATCCCTGCCCAGATTCTGGAAACATGCTAGGATATTTTAACTACTTCAGCAGTATCATGGAAATAGACACATAAATCTATCCCCACACATGGGATAACACATCATGCCATCCCGAAGTAGATAACCACCTATGATCCAGTCCAGGAGGGTCATGGAGCATAATCCCCCATATCATATGGACAACAAGATTGGGAACATACACCCTTTCCAATTATAGGTAATCGGTCTGTTCCAGCAACTACTCCAGGGCAGACACATACACTTTCCCATGATAATCACTTTTCCTAGCAAGTGGCCCCAACTAAGTATAAGAGAACATCCAAGAAAAAGTCTTTCCAAACATTGTTGGAAAATCAAGAGTTAAGCTACGACATGTCTCCTCTTAATGATGGAGTTCTTGAAACCCTCAAACATTTATCTATTAATACTCAAGATCCTATCCTCTCATTACTAAATTATGGGACTGGTAGTTTCAATTCTGAAGTTCCTCGTCAGACACTTCATTATGAAGGATTGCTTCATGAAAATTCGGTCAATCCAGAGTGCATATATCCAGATGAGAGCCACGACAACCCATCGTGTGGCCAGAAGACCAAGGAGCAAGAATATTTATCCCTTTCTATAATACATCTTGGTGATCCTCCCCATTATGGAATTCACTACAAAATTCCTCTTTGCAATAGTACTTCACATTGTCAAGACAATTCCATAATTGACAATGTACCGATGAGAAATCCCTCTTATCTTGAGGCACTTGAAAATAAAAATCCAGTTATTTCTGATGCTTTGTTATTTACAGGTGAAACACTTTCTCAACTAGAAGACATATTAAGGGAACAATCATTCTCCAAACCTCCTTTATGTCATTTTTATTCTAATACAGAGCATCCACTCTGGTCAGATCAAGTGGAGAAACCTATAGTAAAATATGATGAAGATGTGTTAAACGTGAGGAAACAATTAGCTAAAGGGGAAATACCAGTCATGTTCTTGCCTTTGGAAAATTATCAGTATAACATTCTAGAATCTATGATTGAAGATTGCATTCATGACATTCACCTCAACTTATGGAAAAGTCTTCGTCATTTGAAAACCAAAGTATTGCCATATGATGAATATCAAAATCATATAAAGGTGATATAAGGGTTACAATGCCAAATTGACTTGGAATCTCTTTCAGTTTCCCAACATCCAAAGGTTGAAAAACAGTAGAGAACCCTTCAGCGTGCATGTCTCAATGCTCTAAAGAGGCTACACCAGTTAATTTCTAATTCCCCATATAAGGTTCGTATTAGAGGATGGGGTGCATATGGAGTGTTGCATTTCAATGCACTCCAAAATCATCAAAGTTCGCTGAAATTGGTCTCATGCAATTTTATTTCCCATGGTCAGACCCAATCAATAGGTTTTGTATGTAATAAAATGTACACTCAAGAACAGGCCTCAACCAGTTCTCATCAGAATCAGGCCCAAAGAAAATAAGTTGTTGAGCTAATTTTACGTCAAGCATCTGAGAATCTTGAACATACATCCCGTTTAGAGGATGTCAGGTGTCAGAGGATGAAAATTTCTGAAATAGCACAATGATCTTCTGAAATAGGTGATTTAAGTGATTGTCGGATGATGCACCCAGCTAATGTTCGAACAAAAATCCGCAAAATCAGAAGATCAGTTGCACGGATTTCATCCATAGAAGTTCAATAATCACCCCAACTTGCCAGGATGAGGGATCATTTAATTCAACCTTCAAACTCATTAAAAAATGTCCAAATATTTTAAGAATAAGAATAGGAATAGCCCCAACCTACAGGGCTGGGGGCTTTTTCACATATGAAATCCCCTCCTCAATGAAAGGTAGTTTTCTCCTGATTAGGGAAGAATCCACTAGAAAAGTGTAAAAATTAACTATCCAAGGATTCCGTTTGGGTTACTATCCACCAAAAAATTCCAGGGAATTATTCATATAGGATAAAGAAGTCTTGGGGAAGACACAAATGGAGGCGATCTGGCAGAAATACTGACAGAATTCCATAAATTCATTATGCGTCAGTGAATGTTATTAACACCATTACAGAAGATCCTCCAGAAAATAAGTCCAGTTTAGGGG
Source organism: Viscum album (assembly GCA_963277665.1). Taxonomy (NCBI): domain Eukaryota; kingdom Viridiplantae; phylum Streptophyta; class Magnoliopsida; order Santalales; family Viscaceae; genus Viscum; species Viscum album. Next base: position 1,521,610,994 of record OY728152.1, on the reverse strand, counting down.
AATTAGAAGATGAATTTATTTTCCATAATATGGTACATATCGAGGAAAATGAAGAAGGTGTACGTACCCAAAATTAGAGGCTTACCCAGAATATAGGTATGCCTTCAAATAACCAACTATTCATTCTCTGAAAGGCATCTAACAAGGGGAAAGGAAAAAGTCAGATTTAATCTCACTTTTCCACTAGAGAAGGTCAATATATTTCACTTGAAGAGAGATTTTCATAGCAAGAAGAGGAAATGAAGGAGTTGAAAAGACTCAACATAGAGTTACTTCAAAACATCATTTCTCCTAGATGTACTCCCTAGGAAAGTCCTCAACTTGTAAATCCTATAGGAGCTCCTCAGTAAAGAGGATTTGTAGTAACTACAGATGCAGATAGTTAATTCCCTCTATTGGGTACACAATCAAGGCATGACTATATACATCCTGATAGGCCTATTTCCATAGGTTATCCAAGACAGATATCAGCACCACCATCAGTGGTTTTATCGGTTGTTGCACCAGCTCAAGCTCTAGTTAATATACTTGCATAGGTACCATCTCATTCAGATGTTCCCCAAATGCTTATGAACACAATTGAGGCATTAATGACTCTATTGGAAGCTATGGAGGAACAACGTGCACTGGTTCATCTAGAAAAGAGAGCTTACCCTGAATGGGTGGATGAAATTCCTCCCCCACCAAATTTTGTGAATACCACATTCCCAATATTTAACGGTTTAGGAGATCTGGAACAAAACTTAACACATTTTGTTTCTCGTTGTGATCCCATGATGGGAACTTCTCAACAATAAGAATCAGTTAAGCTTAGGTGTTTTGTGCAATCATTACAAGGACCAGATTTTGTCTGGTATACAAGTTTTCAATCTCGATCAATTACTAGATGGGAAGATCTCCGTCAGAAATTCCTTCTCTAATTTAGCTCAATGTTACCAAATATAATAGTTTTTGATCTTACCAATTGTAAACAAAGGGAGAATGAAATAGTTTCATATTTCATTTTACAATAGAAAGGATTAACATATTTCTTAAGTCTATCACTCCCTCAAGAATAATTACTTCCAATCCATGTGGCAAATTTGCATGATGAATTATGCACACCATTGATCTCTGTGAAATACATAGTCAGGTTTCAAGACCTTACTTAAATTGCTCAATAGATAGAAGACTCTATTATAGAAACTAAGGCTAAAACTTGTGTAATTAACTTAGCTCTAGGGAGGAGGATATGAAAGGAAGAAACTGCTACAGTCACCCTCAAACATGCACCTTTACCCACTTCTACTTGAAGACCCTCATCATACCGAATGGTTCCACATCCTGAGCATCAACAACAATGACTGCCTCATCAAGATGATCAAAGAGATTAAAGGTGGAAACCGTTTGAGGAATTAAAGAATAAAGTTTATTCTTTCAGGAATGAACAAGTTCCTCGTTACTTCATCTCAGCCTTAGAAAACAATTTGGTTCAATTTACAAGACTAAAAAATCCAAATAAAGATGGAGATGAAGATCATACAAATTATTGTCCCTTTCATCAGATGTTAGGACACCCCATTCAGGAGTGCTTTGTTTTCAAAGACCTTCTACAAAATATGGTAAACTCCGGACAAGTGAAATTGAAAAGTTCATCATCTCAAGTAGCATGTGTTACTGCTACCGATCTAGAGGAAGAGGGCGAATAGTAAGAGGTAAAAAGTAAAATGTGCAAAAATATGATGATTGGATGATCAAAAAAATGATCAACCAGACTCATGCCATTTTATGAACACATTTGAAACAACCAATTGTGTCTTCTTCCACTCCTGCCATAGAAAAACCATATTCATCAAAAGGACATTCCTCAAGGAAGAAAAGTGATCATAAAGACAAAGAGCATTCATAAAAAGATGAGCTCGTGTCAATGCCAAAGTTTCCCTTGACCCTAGCAGATTTTATGCCATTTGTTTCAAAAGAACGGGCACCACCATGCCAAATGATACAACCATAATTAACCTATGAAGAAGAATATTCGCCAGATGAATAATTGATCTTTGGTTCTGTTAATGTTATCCATTTAATGGATCCTTATTCCAATGGTGATTCTGATTATAGTGAGCCAGAATTCCTTGTACCTAATTGGGGAACAAGAGGAAGGGGGAAATTTTAAGGATATAGGGGAAGATGTGGGAATTACAGAAACCACTATTTTAACTCTACCCCTTCTTGAACCATATACGCATCATAAACTCATGGAAGAACCCTTCAGCAGGCTCAACAGGAACAAGGAGTTTCTTCCATGAAAGATAAGTTCAGTTCTGACACAATTATTTTGGAAGACTGATTAGAAGCCACACCATCTTCTTCTCAACAAATAAATAGACCTAGTCAGTCTAATTTACCAAAGCCAGCTGTATTTCCATCTTCTGCTCTGACACAAATTACATCTACAACAGAAGCATAAACTTCCAAATCACATGAAAAATCACATCTCCATGCTGGGAAACGCATACCTTAGGACCAAAAGTATGATTTCTTGAAACAATTGGCCCATGTACCAGCCAATTTGTCAATTATGGATGCTTTGAATCTGTCAAAATATCTTCAAGAGGCTCTCATTGAGGCTTTGTCAAGTCCTCAAGAGTTTGAAACTGAAGTTGTTGCTATTGAGGTTTACTGTATAGATAATGATCCTTAAGAATGTCATGTAGTCATATCTTTTACAGATGAAGATGAAGATGATGCTGTGTATGGGCATATTAGACCTTTGTATTTTTCTAGAAAGGTCAATGACATAGACATCCGACGAGCCTTCATTGATAATGGCTCCGGAGTCAACCTCATTCCTATTCGTACACTTCGTCTATTGGGCCTAACTAAATATAACTTATCTCCTTCAACTTAAATGTTGCAAGCTTTTGATAAGAATGAACAAGAATCTCTAGGAAATATTACACTCAGAACTCAGTTTAAAGATCTTATGTCTAATTCAAATTTCATGGTTGTTCATCAGGACACAACCTTTAATATTCTTCTTGGAAGACCTTGGTTGCATCAACATACAGCCATACCTTCATCATACCACCAATGTCTTAAGTACTGTTTCAATGGTCAAATAAGGACATTGTATGGTGATAAGGCTCCATTCAAAACATGTGAATCTCAATACATTGAGGCATAGTTTTATCCCACAAAAATAACGAAGCCGATGACAAAGGAAATAACCAGAGTTAATGATCCAAATGGAATAGAAAAGATCCCATCAAATCCATTTAAGAATTTGAGTACGGATTATGTGTTACCCATCAACCAAATTGAAAAGGTAAACCCAAATCCGGGATCTCGTCTTGTAACTTCCATAATGTCAATTATGGAAATTGAGCCTAACAACATAGAAGAAATTATTGATACACCAAGCAATGATGAAAGCCCGAATGGATATGTTTTCATCTCATCTGTTGAACTACAAAAAGCCTCTACTTCATCAACTAGAGTAGAAGATATAATGGTAGTGCTAGAGGAAGAAAAAGATGTTGATTCTCAATCAATCAACCCCTTTTTATTACCATAGGAAGACCCTTCATCATCAGTAGGGTCAGATATGGTGGCCTTTTCTTCGGGATGTTCAAATACTGATTTCTCCACTAACACTGGAAGTTTTGCCTCATCATCTACAATGAAAGTGGAAATAGAAGAGGTAATACATAATGAAGAAAAAGAGGAAGATATCGGGGATGCTCCCCCAGCATTTGAAGAAGGTGTCTCTACCACCGTGGATGAACTCAGATAAATAAATTTGGGTACAGAAGAAGATCCACGCCCCACTCTAATTAGTACGACCATGACCTATGAAGAGAAAGAGGTGTATACTTCCTTTATAAAGCAACACAAAGATATATTTTCTTGGAATTATACAGAAATTCCACATCTTAATCCTGATGTACCCACCCATCATTTGGGTTTTCCAAAAGAACATTGTGGATTTAAGCAAGCAGCAAGGAGAACACACCCGAATCATGCCTCTAAAATTGAAGCTGAAGTTGATAGGCTTATAAAGGATAAATTTTTCAGGTAAGTTCAGTATCCCAAATGGCTGGAAAATATTGTCCCAATGAAAAGGAATAATGGGAAAATTAGAGTCTGCATTGATTTCAGAGATCTTAACCTACATTGTCCTAAAGATGATTTTCCAGTCCCAATTACAGAACTTTTAATTGATGCAACGACTAGCTGTGAAGCTCTTTCCTTCATGGATGGATACTATGGGTATATTAAAATCTGAATGGCCCTATAGGATGAAAAATATATAGCCTTTAGATCCCCTCAAGGTGTGTTTTTCTATCGGGTAATGCCCTCTGTCTTAAAGAATGTAGGTGCAACATACCAATGTGTCATACACTATATCTTCAAACCCTTCTTAGGAAAATTTGGTGAATGTTATGTGGATGATTTGGTGGTCAAATCCAGACAATGTTCCAATCACTTGGATAATTTGGAAACCATATGAAATAAACTTTGGAAACATAGTTTGAAGATGAACCCCTTGAAATGTGATTTCGGGGTAACCTCAGGAAAGTTCATTAGCTTCGTTGTATGCCATCATGGTATCGAATTATATATTGAGAAAACAAAATCAATCTTTGGTATGTCACCTCCTCAAAATTTGAAAGAAGTAAGAGGACTCCAAGGACATTTGGCCTATATTCGTCGCTTCATCACCAATTTAGAAGGCAAGTGTTTTCCCTTCACCAGATTAATGAAGAAGGGAGTTACCTACCAATGGACTAAAGATTTCCAAGAAGAATTTGATATCCTCAAGAAATACCTCTTGAGTCCACCAGTATTAATGACATCTATTAAAGGAATACCACTTATTATCTATGTGATAGATTTAGAGTGATCACTAGGTGCCTTCCTCGCCCAAAATAATGATGCTGTGAATGAAAACAGCCTTTACTATCTTAGTCGAACTATGCTTGATGCGGAAAATCGGTATTCAAGTATTGAAAAGTGATGCCTGGCATTAATCTTTGCAGTTCAGAAATTGAGGCTCTACCTACAACATCATGAGGTCCAATTAGTGTCTCGTAATAATCCACTCCAATTTATACTCAGTTATCCTATGCTTACAGGATGTCTGACATGATGGGAAGTTATTTTACAACAATTTGATATCTAGTTTGTACCTCAAAAGGCAATAAAAGGCCAAGCTCTAGCTGATTTACTTTCTGAGAATCCATCTGCAGAAGATACATCATTTAATACTGAACTTCCTGATAAAGAGTTCTTCTCTATTGAAGATAATCCCCAAACATGGGAAATGTATTTTGATGGTGCTTCCAGAATTCCAATAGGAAAGAGAATGAAAAAACCCTAAATTCAATAAGGTTTGATTAGGAATTGTCCTTATTTCCCCAGAAAAGGCAGTATTTCCTTATTCTTTCTTATTATCGAAAGGTGGTACCAACAATGAAGCAGAATATCAAGCTCTCATCATAGGTTTAGAATTGTCCCTTCAGGAGAAAATGGATCATTTAAAGGTAAAAGGTGATTCAGAATTGGTAATAGAGAAAATCAATGGGGAACATTCTATCAAAAAAGAAGAATTAATTCCTCGGTGTGATTACATTAGAGGGTTAATTACTGAATTTCCCTCAGATCCGACATTGTATTATGTCCCGCGATAACAAAATGATCAAGCAGATGAACTGGATAAAGTAGCTACAACCTTGGAAGATTCAAATCAGGATGAGATAATTATCAGCATAACCCATTGCCGTGTGGTATCACCTTTTGTTCAAACCATAATGGAGGAAATTAATGAAAATTTCCCTATTTATGAACCACATGGTCATACCACGGGATGGAGAACATCCATCATGGAATATCTTCAAAATGGGGTACTTCCACCAGATAGGGCTGATAAGGAATAGATCCAGCTACGAGTAGGTAATTTTTCTCATTATGATAGTCCAGATCACTAAAAGATCCTCTACAAGAGAGTGGAATTCCCTTCAGATTTATTTATGGAGAATAGACTTCAACTGTCATGAAAGAAGTACATTTAGGAGCTTGTGGTGGCCACCAATCTGGGCATAGACTTTCTAATTTGATCCGAAGGCTTGGATATTTTTGGCCTTCAATGACGCAGGGTTGTACAAATTTTACTAAAAAATTTCATCCCTATCAAGTGCATGACAACTTCATTCATCAACCCCCAGAGTTTCTACATACAGCTAAATACTCCTGACCATTTTCCACATGGGGAATTGTTGTAGTAGGGCCTTATCCTCCTGCCACGGCTAAGCAGTTCAAGTATATTCTCACTACTACTGACTTATTCTCTAAATGGGTTGATGAAATACCTCTCAATAAAGTTGGAGCCAAAAGCATAGTTAGTTTTGTCAAAACTAATATCATCAACATATTTGGTGTCCCTCATACTATTTTGATGGACAATGGCACCATTTTTTGTTTTTCTGAAGTAAAAAAGTTGTATCAGGAACATAATATCAAGTCCAACCATTCATCTTGCTATCATGCGATGGCCAATGGATAGATAGAGGCCTTCAATAAGACCCTATCGAATATACTCTAGAAGATGGTGGATAAAGATTAGAAATCATGGCCTGATAAACTTTTGAATGCTTTATGGTCTTATCAGATAACTACCCGTACTGCTACCCAAACAACTCCTTATCCATTGGTATATGGAACTGAATCATTTTTACCAATTGAAATTCAATTTCCTTCACTTAGAGTCGCAATCTATGATTAGTTGTCTATAGATGAGAGGTCTCAGAAATGGATCAATGATTTGGAAGGATTATACAATAAAAGATTGCAAACTTTGCATCATTTAGAAGTCTATTAGAATAGAATAGCATGAGCTTTTAACAAGAAAGTTCACCTCCGTTCATTTCTTCAAGGAGAATTGGTATTGGTTCTTAGGAATCCAATGATATCAGGTAAGAAACCTCCAAAACTTAAGCCAAAGTGGGAAGGACCTTATTCCATACAAAAGGTCTATTCAAATGGAGCTTATGAATTAATCTCAATGGATGGGGAGATTATTACAACTCCAACCAAAGTGAGATTATTGAAGAAATACATTGTGTAGTTGTGCACATTAGTCCTCACTGCAAGACTTTAAACTGCACAGTGAAATTTCCTTACTGTAAGACTTAAAAATGCATAGCCCCCATGTCCTAGTTGTAAGAAATTAAACTGCATAACAACTATAAGCATCCATGCTGCATGACGTTAAAATTCGTAGCATCTTCGTCCTTGTCTCATGATGTTAAACTGCATGAAATAATTTGTACAACTAACGTTCTCTCTATTTGACATTAGAAACTTCCATAAACAAACATCATTGACATAATCACTACTCCTTAGTAGTACATGAGTCCCTCTCTCTCCTATGTCTGAGTCAGATCTGCATAGAGACCATGTTTTAAGAACTACATATGGCTTGATTCTCATTTTCAATGAGATACATAGAGACACCTAAATCTCTAATTTTGGGCCCAGCCACAATCACAAAATCTTATTATTTTCTTTTCTCCTCCTGTATATGAATCAGATCTATACAGATTATTTCCTTAAGATATATTATTTGGTCCTTATATCATTTTATGTCTTAAGATTTACCGTTCTCTCAAAACATGTCAAAATCCCCCATTCTTCATGTCAAAATCGATGAGTGTGAGGAATGATTGTTTAAATAACTACATACGACTTGATTCTCATCTATTTTTAGATACATAGAGATGCCTAGATCTCCAATATTGGGACCAACCACGATAAAAAAAACCCTTTATTTATTTTATAAGAATAAAATCTGCATAGGAAATGTTTTAAGAATTATGTATGACTTGATCCTTTCCCCAGTAAGACATATAGTGACACTTAGGTGTTATCCCTTAACCTAGTTACAATATGTATTTTCCTTTCATATTGGTTCACTATCATCCTTACCACATGAAGTTAAACTATATAGAAATCTGACACCCCCATTCTTCATCTGTATCACCTTTGTATTGTAAAATAGACCCTTACTTCTCCTTTTTTCTTGCACCGAGCATAGCTCAAGTGAGATTAGAATTGGATAGGGTGATTATTTATATAAGTAAGGTTTTTTAATTACTTATGTGGGTGCAAATTTCCTCATTTCATGACTTTAAACTGCACATCATAATATTAATTCATAAGAAACAAAGAAAGTCTCCATTTTACATATGAGTCAGATCTATGTAAAGGATTTCAAACTCATGGCCAATACTAGTTAAAATATTTCTCATAAACATTAAACATAAACCCTTTCCATATTTCATACTCTTAATTTTGAATACTTTTCAGATCTTCATAATCTTTCTTATGGTTTTTTTGTGACAGAGTTTCTAATACCTGATAGCTCTTTTTCCTGACTATGCAACACGTGCCCTTAGGCGGCCTTGCATAAGTTGCCTACATAACCGAAATGTCAGTCAAAAGATGCAAGTATTTAGCTATGAATCATATTCCCCAGTTGGCCCTGCATAATACAACCCCCACAACGAGTTTTTCAAGTAATGGTAACTTTGTTCTTAGATATGGTATCTTTGTCGCCTTTAATCTTTGATGACAATATACGAGAATCTATATTTTAAAACAGCCATTCAAGTATACTTGTCCCATTATCTTTCTCACAATCTGAAAGTCTTAAAGACCATGGTTTACACATTTCCCTCACCATGTGTTCAATACAATATGAAATAACCTTGAAATCACTTAACCACATATTATATATTGTTTCCATTTCTGGTCTTAGCTGTATGACCTAAAACTACAGACACCATATCTCTTACGTTTGGGTCAAACCTTCTTAAAAGTATTATTCCTCAGATTCTTTGGACACTCTTTTTTGGAAATACCCTTTCCATATTCAGGCACCTTTATCCATAAATCAAACTCTGTGCTTCAGAAAATATGAATCTCCATAAAATTTCTTCGTATTTTAGCAATAGAACGTTAAAATTCTAAGAGCTATTTTTTTTGACTATGTAGTACGTGCCCTTAGGTGGACTTGAATAAGTTACCTACATAATAGGCCTGTCAGTCAAAAGATTCCACCATTTGGCTATGCAGCATATTCCCCAGTTGGCCCTGCATAAGAACCCCCATAATGGGTTTGTCAAATAATGGTAACTTCATTCTAGGAAAAACTTCCTCTAAATGCTTTTAGTCCTTTTCCCATATTATTCCTTGGTTTCAGAAATTACCAAATCATCATTTACAATTTTCCCTTCCATACCTGAATATGATAGTATGTTTCTAAACAAATTATCAAGAAATTGGAAGAGTTTTATGATACCTTTGGTCAGAGCTAAAGACCTTAAATTAAATCCATCCAATGTCCTCACCGCATGACTTAAAACTTCACAATACAAAATCCTCACTACATGACTTAAAACTGCACAGTACAGCGTCCTCATTGCATGACTTAAAACTAAACATCATGATATTAGTAATTCCCCATTTATGATAAATTTTAACCATTACTCATGCACCAAATTTATATAGAAAGGGTTTTCCTATTTCTGACTTATGTCGGTCTAAATAGCACTTTTTTCATTCTTAAAATTCCTTTCTTTGGAAAAACCACCCCCTATGCTCTTGATTCACCCAAATCTTATTTTCCCCTATCTATCAACTGTAAAATGTTAAACTTCAAAGAGCTCTTTTGCTTGACTATGCAGCATGTTCCCTTAGGCGGCCTTGCATAAGTTTCTTACATAATAGGCTTGTTATAAAAAAGATTCCACTATTTAGCTATGTAGTATATGCCCCAGTTAGCCCTACATAACACATCCCCCATAACGGTTTGTTAAATAATGGTAATTTTTTTCTTTGAAAAGACACCCCTTATGTTGACACGGGTTTTAAAATTTGGTGACCATAAAAATCATGGCTCAAGATTCCCCTTTGAAATATTTAAATAATATTAAATCAATTCTTAGCCACAGAGTTTTTTTTGGGATCTAATTTCAAAATTTATGGTCCAAGTTATTCGATCTTAAATACCAGCCCTTTGTAGTCCAACATGCATGACTCTGAACTGCCAAACTATACTGGATAAGACCTCTGACTTAGGAAAAAATTTGAGAATCCTTCCAAACATGATGTAACTCCAAATCTTACAAAATTATGTTCGAATGCGTCAAAGTGCCCTACTTTCACCTTAGAACAAGTTTCTTTTCATTCTGAACGAATCAAATTCTAAGGGGGGATTTTGTAGACACAATAAAATGTGTTTTCATTCACTTTTATGTAGAGTGAAGATATGATTCTCACATAGATAATAAATGTCAAGTATGAGTAAATATGTTTTCACCATGAAGGAAGAATATGTAGTCTTGATTTCTATGTGCCAACATACTACTCCATACTGATGGATAAGTGGAATGATTACCCCATCCAGGAGTAGGTAGTGGATTTCCAAGATCGATGATGGAAAGGTGTCAACGCATTAAATTAAATTTCTGAGTTTTTTTATGAAAAGAAATTGTGTATTTATGATCTCAAGAAGTGTATATATCTTTAATACATTTTATTTGACTGGTCGCAGATCCCAAACAAACATATGGATCAAAAGTTATACCACTCGAAAGACAGATAAATTTTACAAAGGGACCTATGTGGAAGACCTATGCGTTGGACCTACACGGAGGACCTACACGACCAGAATTTTTCTATACCCCTACGCGGAAGACCTACACAAAGAACCTATGTGGATGACTTGCATAGACAACCTCACTTCATCCAGGTCCCCTCCTTTCCTATAAATAGGAACCTTGGGATCCAAATTTCACAAATGGAAAAAGTTGGAAGAAGTCCCAAAGCTCCAATTGCATATCTATTTCCCCAAGATCCCCAAAATATTATTAGGTAGCTCTATAAAACATGAGAGAAGAGATAATTAAAGGGGACAAATTGGTTCAGAGTCCCATCGGGGTTAAGAACATATGGAGCTGTGCGGAGCACCTGCACAGAGCACCTGCACGCTGTACCTGTGCCCTGTACCTGCGCGGATCACCTGCCCGGAGCACCTGTGCGCTACACCTCGGCGTTGTACCTGCGAGGAGAACCTGTGGGCCACACCTACATAGAGTACTTATATGGGGGACCATTGTGGAGCACCTACGTGAGGTACCTTGGCGGAGCACCTGCATGACCCCACTAGTCCATACCACGGGGGAGCAGCCCCCGCACCCCTACTCGGGATCAGTGTCAGGCTGCAATCCCTGCCCTCCGGGACAGTCCCTTCACTTATGTCACTCACCCCCATGAAAAATGGAGATTCACACCACAAACTTTTCAAATCCGGTCGACGACATTTTCCATTGCACCCTTTATGTGGCCCAACTTTCAACCTTGGAATACCATGATCTGAGACACTCCATCACACTCAATAAAGTTCCTTGAGTCAACTTAGTCCTCTTGTTTCCTTTCACAAGTTATGAGTATGGACTCTTCTTACCGATTCCTTGAGTACCTTAAGTCGATACGCTCCTCAAGACACTCCTCAAACCTCATCACCTGACTCCTATGCCAGGTTAAATTTCAAATGGGAATCCTCCTTAAGAGAAAGCCCCAAAAAATTCCCAAACGGGCATCCTCATTAGGTGTAATCCACAAACAATCCTCTAATGGGCATCCTACTTAGGATTAATCCCCAACCAATCTCAAAAAGGCAGTCATCCTGGTGTAAGCCCATAATTTTCATTATTTCTTCCTTCCATTTGGACCCCTGTCCAATGTGAAGAGAACATAGGGAAGGCTTGTTGCCTCATCCTCTTCCTGGGTCACCTCACCCTCTTCCATGGTCGACGAGCCCTCTTCCACCAGTAGAGGAGGAAAAGTGAGTGTCATTTTTGAATCTTTCACATTCTCTTGTTTCTCACACCGAGCATGATTCACATGGGATTAGAGATACGTGATGGTTACAACATGTGCACAAAAACTCATTGGAATGAACTATGAGAACTATGATTCCCATCATAATCAGGATATGTAGGAATCCTTTTCAGGGCCCATGCTCAGTGGACATCCTCCTTAGGAGTCCAACCCTAATTCCCTTAATCTGGGCATCCTCCTTAGGAATATGCCCCAAATTAAAACCCCAAGTCATCAAGGCATCCTTTCTAGGAAGTAATCCCAAACTCATTCTCTCTCAAAGAACCATAATCTCCTATGAGACTTATCGAAATACGTGGGATTTGATTCCCATCCATATAGGATATGTAGTAATCCTCTTTGAGGTTCAAACCCAACACTTCAAATCAACCCTGTTCTCCATGGGCCATATTCCCAATAGGGTTTGATTTTACTTGGAAACCCATATCCTCTCCAAGTTCCTTGGGCTGCTTCAACATAAGTCCCACACTAAGTTTCAACTAAGATCCATCCTCTTAGAGGTCCTTATCACATGAACTTAAAAGGTATGATGTGTCCCATTCAGTGGCACTGAACTACGAGGGTTCTGATTCCTTTCACAGGGATACGTAGGTAGCCTATCTTATAGGCATGATCCCAAAATCCAAACCAAACCTTTGTCTCCCTAGGTGAAAATAAAATTCTAGAGTGCCCCACTAAGCGGCTTAAAAATGAGTATCATCACAAATGATGAGTAAAATAATCTCTAAACAGTATATTAGAGGATACCATTGATGGAAAATCTCAAATTCATACAGATATTTCCATTAATGAAGAACCTTGAATGCATACTGATGATTCTAAATTTTACACATGTTAATAAGTGATTGTGAATTCCAAGGGATACTTATGAAATACTTGGTAAATTAATAAGGATTCATGAAAATATCTTAAATTTACAAAGAGAGTCCTAGAGTAGACAATAATTCCATCCAAAAGGGTGTGATGTGTCTGACCTCCCATCCTCTCGACCAATGCACATTCTTAAGTATCATAAAGTTCAAACTTAATGGATTCCTACCTTTGGAAATAAGGTACTCTTTGGATAAATAACTGTTTGAAGTTTCCAATTCCATGAATAAATCCAATGTAAACCACCTAGAAATAGTGATTCTTAAAAATAGAACACACATTTCAAGGAACTATGAAACAAAAATGGTGAACCCGACGTGAATCCTTAACCAAGTTAATAATGTTACCCACCTGTTAGGACCATATAAATTGATAAAGGAAGGCCAAACAAAGAAATTAATCACACATGTATCCATCTAAAAAGATTTTTTTAATAGAGCTTGATGTTGTATTCAGTTTTCCACAGAACTCCCTTCAATCCAAAGAATGGATTTCTCTAAGACAACATCTGTGAACTTCATGACACCTTCTCAAGTTAGATCTCCATCTACAGGAAGGACATCATCACCAACCCAATGTCTTCAATGTTGGGTCTCTAATGTGATGATAATGGAATATATCCATCATGGTACAATCCCGACTTTGGAGGCTGCTTGATAGGCCCTCCAGGTCAACAACAATCCTCGATCATCTGGCCAACAACGACCAGTGATCAAGAAGAAAACAGTGCCAACCATCGTCTCCAACCATTCCAGGTCTTTATCCCCGAAACGCAACAATAAATCCATCCCATACTATAGGTAGGTGGATCTATAGGTCACTCAAGGCCTCAATTCAAGAATGAAGGAGTCCTTTAGGACTCCCACCAGTAGTCGCCACCAGAATTGTGTGGCAGTGAACCCCCAACATGATGGGGGTGTTGCATCTGGACGTTTGGACCAGGTCTCTCAGACTTGGGCACACAAGACGAACCACCTGGTATAAAGTCCGGTTAACAGGGAGAGGGTTCTAACCTCTTCCTATTCTGGAGAAGTCCATAAATTTATCTTGATGACAAACAACGAACGGGCACATACCCCCGTCCGTCCTAAATTTTCTATTCAGCAGACTCATTTGACAGAAACCCACTAATACCACCAGATAAACCCAGTGGAGTACCATGAATAGGAACATACACCTATTTACAAGTTATCAGAAAGTCAATAGGCTCGTATAACTGCATTTAAATAAGTTCACCAATCTAATGTAGTGGCAACTAGTAAATAAGAACATACACTTGTTTACAATCACAAAATCTATCAACAGTATCGTCTGCCAGTATTGAAGGAAGTCTGTAAACCATTCTTGAGAGGAAATATCCAGTAGGCACATACACATTCCAATGTTCATCAAGCCTGCCAACAGTCTTGTTTGGTAGCACCCAGAGAAGTCAGTCGGAAAGATCTGATGACTAATTTGGGGAAAACCCAACTCTCTGCCCCCATGCATGAGTACTGTCAATACCCATTGACAGGAAAAGGAGGACAGGATCAGGAACATACACCTTCTTCGGATATGGAATGGACGTATATTTCTGTTCTGGCCACTGAAGTCACCAAACATATTCTATCAATGGTGAAAGGGCAGATGCAAATCCCTGCCTATATTCTGGAAACGTGCCAGGATATTTTAACTACATCAGTAGTATCAGGGGAACATACACATAAATCTATCCCCACACATGGGATGACACATCATCATGCCATCCCAGAGCAGATACCCACCTCTTCTCCAGTCTAGGAGGGTCATGGGGCATACTCCCCCATATCATATGGACAACAAGATTGGGAACATACACCTTTTCCAATTAGAGGTAATCGGTCCATTCAAGTAACCACTCTAGGGAAGGCACATAAATTTTCCCATGATAATCACTTTTCCCAAGAAGTGTCCCCAACTAAGTATAAGAGAACATCTAAGAAAAATTCTCACCAAACATTGTTGGAAAATCAAGAGTTAAGCTACGACGTGGTTCCTCTTAATGCTGGAGTTATTGAAACCCTCATACATTTATCTATTGCTGCTCAAGATCCTATCCTATCATTACCAAATTATGGGAGTGGTAGTTTCAATTCCAAAGTTCCTTGTCGGACACATCATCATAAAGGCTTGCTTCATGAAAATTCGGTCAATCCAGAATTCCTATCTCTGGATGAGAGCCACAGAAACCCTCCATGTGTCCAGAAGACCAAAGAGAAATAAGATTTATCCCTTTCTATAATCCATCGTGGTGATCCTCCCCATGATGGAATTTTCTACCAAATTCCTCTTCACGGTAGTATTTCACATTGTCAAGACAATTTCATAATTGAAAATGTAGCGATGAGAAATCCCTCCTATCTTGAGGCACTTGAAAATACAAAGCTAGTCATGTCTGATGCTTTGTTATTTATGGGTGAATCACTTTCTCAACCAGAAGACATCTTAAGGGAACGATCATTCTCCAAACCTCCTTTAGGTCATTTTTCTTCTAATACAGAGTATCCAATCTGGTCAGATCAAGTGGAGAAATCTCTAGTAAAAGATGATGAAGATGTATTAAACATGAGGAAATAATTAGCTAAAGGAGAAATACCAGTCATGTTCTAGGCTTGGGAAAATTCTCAGTATAACATTCCAGAATTGATGATAGAAGATTGCATTCATGACATTCACCTCAACTTATGGAAAAATCTTCGTCATTTGAAAACCAAAGTATTACCATATGATGAATATCGAAGTCATATAAAGGTGATAGAAGGGTTAAAATGCCAAATTGACTTGGAATCTCTCTCAGTTTCCCAATATCCAAAGGTTGAAAAATAGCAGAGAACCCTTCAGCACGCATGTATCAATGCTCTAAAGAGGCTACGCCAGTTAATTTTTGATTCCCCATCTAGTGTTTGTATCAGAGGATGGGGTGCATATAGAGGGTTTCATTTCACTGCACTCCAAAATAATCAAAGTCCACCAAAAGTGGTCTCATAAAATGTTATTGCCCGTGGTCGGCCACAATCAATAGGTTTTGTATGTAATCAAATGTATGCTCAAGAACATGCCTCAACCAGTTATCATCAGAATCAAGCCCAAATAAAAGAAGTTGTTGAGATACTTTTATATCAAGCATTTGAGAATCTTGAACATGCATACTATTTATAGTATGTCAGGTGTCATAGTATGAAAATGTCTGAAATAACATAACGATATTATGAAACAGGTGATTTAAGTGATTGTCGGATGATGAACCCAGCTAATGTATGAACCAAAATCCACAAAATCAAAATAGAAGTTGCACAAATTTCTGCCATACCAGTTCAAGAATCACCCCATATTTCCAGGCTGGGGGATCATTTAATTCAACCTTAAAATTCATTAAACAATGTTTGAGGATTTGAAGAAGAATAACAGGAATTGACCCAGCATACAGGGCTGGGGGATTTTTCACATCTACAATGCCCTCCTCAACGGAAGTCAGTTTTCTCTCGATTAGGGAATAATCCACAAGAAAATCTTACAACTAAACTATACAAGGATTCCTTTCAGGTTACTATCTACCATATAGTTCTAGGGAATTTTTCATATAGGAGAACATAGTCTTGTGGAAGACACAAAGGGATGCCATCTAGTAGAAACACTGATAAAATTCCATCAATGCATTATGCGTTAGTGAATGTTATTAACACCATTGCAGAAGATCCTCCAGAAAATAAGTCCAATTCAGAGGAATCATAAGATGAAGTTTTTGTCCATAATACGGTATAAACCAAGGAAAATTAAGAAGGTGTGCATACCTGAAAACAGAGGCTTACCCAGAATCTAGGCATGCCTTCAAATAACCAACTCCCCCTTCTCCAAAAGGCATCTAACAAGGGGAAAGGAAAAAGTTAGATTGCATCTCACTTTTCAACTAGAGAAGGTTAATCTATTTCACTTGAAGAGATATTTGCATTGGAATAAGAGGAAATGGAGGAGTTGAAAAGACTCAACATAGAGTTACTTCGAAACAACATTTCTGATATACATACTCTCCAGGAAAGTCCTCAACTTACAAATCCTATAGGAGCTCCTCAGAAAATAGGATTGTAGCAACTACAGATGCGGATAATGAATTATATATATTGGGTACACAATAAAGGTAAGACCATATACATCCTGATAGGCCTGTTTCCATAGGTTATCCAAGGTAGATATTAGCACCAACATCAATGGTTTTACTAGTTGCTGAACCAGCTCAAGATCCAGTAGCTATACCTGCATAGGTTCCAGCTCATTCAGATGTTCCCCAAATGATTATGAACACAATTGAGGCATTAATGGATTGATTAGAATCTATGGAGGAACGACATGTACTAGTTCATTCGGAAAAGGGATATTACCCTGAATGGATGGATGCAATTCCTCCCCCCACCAAATTTTGTGAATACCACATTCCCAATATTTAATGGTTTAGGAGATCCAGAACCACACTTAACACATTTTGTTTCTCGTTGTGATTCCATGATGGGAACTTCTCAACAACAAGAAGCAGTTAAGCTTAGGTGCTTTGTGTATTCATTACAAGGACCAACTTTTGTCTGGTATACAAGTTTGCAATCTCAATCAATTACTGGATGGGAAGATCTCCATCAGAAATTCCTTCACCAATTTAGCTCAGTGATACCTAAGATGATATTTTTTGATATTACCCATTTTAAACAAAGTGATAATGAAAGAGTTTTAGATTTTATTGCATGATGGAAATAATTAACATATTTCTTAAGTCTAGAACTCCCTCAAGAATAATTTCTTCCAATCTGTGTGGAAAATACAGGTGATGAATTATGAATACAATTGATCACTGTGAAATACACAGGAGGGTTTTGAGACCTTACTTCAATCGCTCAACATATATAAGACTCTATTATAGAAAATAAGGCTAAAACTCATGTAATTCCATAAGCTATGTAGAGGAGGATAGGGAAGGTGGAAACTTCTACAATCACCCTAAAACAGGCACCTATACTTGCTTCTACTTCAAGACCCTCATCATACCGAAGGGCTTCACCTTCTGAGTATCAACAGTAACGACTACCTCAACAAGATGATCAAAGAGATCAAAGGCGGAAACAATTTTAGGAATTAAAGAATAAATTTTATTCTTTTAGGAATAAACAAGTTCCTGGTTACTTCATCTCAGCCTTAGAAAACAATTTTGTTCAGTTGCTAAGACCAAAAAATCCAAATAAAGATAGAGATGAATATCGTCCAAACTATTATCTCTTTCATAGATGTTGGGACACCCCATTCAGGAGTGATTTGTTTTCGAAGACATTATACAAAAGATGGTAGACTCTAGACAAGTAAAATTGAAAAGTTTATCATCTCAAGTAGCATGTGTTACTACTACCGATCTAGAGGAAGAGGGCGAATGACAAGAGGTCAAAAGTAAAAATGTGTAAAAATATGATGATTGGATGATCAGGAAAATGATCAACCAGACTCATGCCATTTTACGAACACAGTTGAAACAACCAATTGTGTATTCTTCCACTCCTTCCATAATAAAACCATCTTCATCAAAAGGACATTCCTCAAAGAAGAGAAGTGATCATAAAGACAAAGAGAAGTCAGAAGAATATGAGCTCGTGTCAAGTATAAAGTGGTCCTTGACCCTAGCAGATTTTATGCCATCTGTTTCAAAATCATAAGAACCGCCCTGCCAAATGATACAACCATAACTATCCTTTCAAGAAGAATCTTCGTCAGATAAAGAATTGATCTTTGGTTCTGTTAATGTTATCCATTTAATGGATCCTTATGCCAATGGTGATTCTGATTATAGTGAGCCAGAATTCTTTGTACCCAGTTAGTGTACAAGAGGAAGGGGCCTAGGTCGAGGATATAGGGGAAGACGTGGGAATTACAGAAACCACCATTTTAACTCTACCTCTACTTGAACCATATATACAGCAAAAACTCATGGAATAGTCCTTCAACGGGCTCAACAGGAATAGGAAGTTTCTTCCATGAAAGATTGGTTCAGTTATGAAAAAATTATTTTGGAAATCCAATTAGAAGCCACACTGTCTTCTTCTCAGCAAATGAATAGACCTAGTCAGTCTAATTTACCAAAGCCAGAAGTATTTCTAGCTTCTGCTCCGACACAGAGTACATATACAATAGAAGCATCAACTTCCAAAGCACTTGAAAAAGCATATCTCCATGCTGGGAAATGTAAACCTTTAGACCAAAAGTATGATATCTTGAAACAATTGGCCCAAGTACCGGACAAGTTTTATATTCTGTATGATTTTAATCTGTCAAAAGATCTTTGAGAGGCACTCATTGAGGCTTTGTCAAGTCTTCAAGAGTTTGAAACTGAAGTTGCTGCTGTTGAGGTTTACCGTATAGAGAATGATCCCATAGAATGTCATGCAGTCATATCTTTTATAGATTAAGATGAAGATGATGTTGTGTATGGGAATATTAGACCTTTGTATTTGTCTAGCAAGGTCAATGACATAGACATCCAATGAGCCTTCATTGATAATGGCTCTGGAGTCAACCACATTCCTGTTCGTACACTTTGTCGATTGGGCCTGACTGAATCTGACTTATATCCTTTGAATTTAATGTTGAAAACTTATAATAAGAATAAACCAGAACCTCTGGGTGAGATTACACTCAGAACTTAGTTTGCAGATCTTGTATCTAATTCATATTTCATGGTTTTTTATCAGGATACAACCTTCAATATTCTGCTTAAAATACCATGGTTGCATCAACTTTTAGCCATACCTTCATCATACCACCAATGTTTTAAGTACTGTTTCAATGGTAAAATTGGGAAATTTTATGGTGAAAAGGCTCCATTAAAAACATGTGAATCTCAATACACTAAGGAAGAGTTTTATCACACAAAAGGAACGAATCCCATGACAACGGAAATAACCACAATTAATGCTCCAAATGGAATAGAAAATATCCCATCAAATCCATTTATGCATTTTAGTACGGATTATGTGTTACCCATAAACCAAATTGAAAAGGTAAACCCAAATTCGATAACTTGTACAGTAACTTCCATAATGTCAATTATGACAATTGAGCCTGAAAACATAGAAGAAATTATTGATACACCAAGAAATGATGAAATCCTGAATGGAGATGTTTTCATCTCATCTGCTGAACTACAACAAGCCTCTACTTCGTCAACCAGAGTAGAAGAGATAATGGTAATGCTAGAGGAATATAAAGATGTTGATTCCCAATCCATCAACCCCTCTTTATTACCATAGGAAGACCCTTCATCATCAGTAGGGTCAGATATGGTGGCCTTTTCTTCGGGATGTTCAAATTCTGATTTCTCCCCTAACACTGGAAGTTTTGCCTCATTGTACACAATGCAAGTGGAAAAAGAAGAGGTAATACATAATGAATAAAAAGAGTAAGATCTCAGGGATTCTCCTCTATCATTTAAAGAAGGTGTCTCTACCACCGTGGATAAACTCATAGAAATAAATCTGGGTACAAAAGAAGATCCACGCCCCACTCTAATTAGTACGACCATGACCTATGAAGAGCAAGAGGTGTATACTTACTTTCTAAATCAACATTGAGATTGTTGATGTTCCTTTCCGTCACAGAGTCTAAAAACTAAAAAAGGAAAATACCTTAGTCCAAAGTGATTCATCCTTTGAAGAAACATCAAAAATTGAAAAAGGAATGAACAATGATTTCTTCACACTTGGTTCATGCAGGTTTCATCATGGTTGTGCAAGTATACTTGCGTGACACATTTGGGCATGCAGGTGACTTGAACCCTCTTTTATTTTTGCCCAAGGTCTTTCCTAGCCTATAAATACCCCTTGTGGGCCCCCCATTTTGGGATGAAAAAATTCCAAAAGTCAAATTTAAGCTCTGGTCGCCCTAGTCTTTTCTTGAAGTCTTCCGGTCACTTATAAGGTAATTTATTACATAGAATAGAAGATATAAATAGGGGAAACAAGGCCTAAGTGTTGAAACTCATAAACACTTGCGCGCCTAAGTGGACAACCCTTAAGGGAAATGGCCACACTTGCACGCCGCCTTATCCCTTCAACAAAACTTGCGCGCCACTCTTTTGGAAGACTTTAGGGATAATAATAAGGGCTTGAGCCAAGTCTCACCCAAGTATTACCCTAAGGGTTGACCATCGCACAAGTAACCATATGTCGCGCAAGTATACTTGCGCGACCAGGACTTGCGTGCCCACACAGGACTTGCATGCCTCTCTCTTTTTGGGCGCCCCTCCAGCCTATTCACTTGCTTTCTTCAAATCCACCTCTTCTCTTCAAGATTAACCTTCATAACCATCTTCAAATCCATTTATAACATGGTTACTTTGTTGGTTTTCTTATCTAAAAGGAATTCTGTGGAACATCTATCAAAACCTAGTGATTTACATATCTTCATGTCACTAAGGTGAGAGATTTCATTCATATAACCTCATCCTTTAAGATGAGAAGTTACCTAACCTGGGCCTCCTTTTTAGGAATAAGCCCCAATCATAATTTCTTTAATTTGGGAATCTTTCTTAGGAGTAAGCCCCACTCATAAATTCCATTAACTTAGGACTCCTTCTCAGGAATAAGTCCTAAGTCTCAAGTCTCCTTAAAAAATGGGCCTCCTTATCAGGATTAAGTCCCAATATCAAATTCCCAAATATGGGCATCTTCCTTAGGAGTAATCCCCACTCATAAATTCCATTAACTTAGGCCTCCTTCTCAGGAATAAGTCCTAAGTCTTAAGTATCCTAAAAAAATGGGCCTCCTTCTCAGGAGTAAGTCCCAATATCAAATTCCCAAATATGGGCATATTCCTTAGGAGTAAGCCCCAAATCCCCTAACTTGGGCTTCCTTTTCGGGAGTAAGCCCCAGTATTCAAGTTCTCTTAATTTTGGGCATCCTCTTTAGGAGTAAGCCCCATGTTCCCAAATATGGACATCCTCCTTAGGGGTAAGCCCCAAATTCCAATTTCCTTTTAACCCGGGCCTCCTTCTCAGGAGTAAGCCCCAGTTCTAATTTCTCTTAACCAGTATTAATTTCTTTTGATTTGGACTTCCTTCTCAGGAATAAAATCCAATCATAAGTCCTCTCTAATTTGGGCATCCTTATAATGATTAAGTCCTAAGTTAAGTATCCAAATATCCAAAAAGTACATATACCTTTATGGACCTTGTTCTCATTTTTATTCCCTAAAGTAAATCCCATATATCTTGGGTAGTCATACATACATAATCCCCATATTATTTCTTATGATTTCATCTTTCATGGCACAATTGTCAGGTTTTACCAATACCTCTTGTTTCTCACACCGAGCATGACTCATGTGAGCATAGAGCGTAAAAGTAATTTTGACATCTTTCTTTGAGCCATCAATCATACATAAACCTCATACTTCTTTACTCGAACTACGTGGATTCTGATTCCTTTTCTAAGCAAGGATACATAGGTGTCCCATCTGTGGGTATGATCCCAACTCTGAAACAATCCATGTCCTTATGAATGACAATAAACTTTAAGTGCCCCACTGAGTGGATTTAAAACCAGTATGGTTAGCATAATAACCTAGATATATCTATACAATGTATTGAAGGATACCATTGACTAAGAATATCTAAAAAATATAGATGATTCTTTATCGATTAAGAACCTCAAATACATATAAAAGATTCTCTAAATCTTATTCATATTAATAATTGATTTTCAGATCTAAAGGAAATCTCATTTTTGTACTTGGTAATTTAATAAGGATTCATGAACATAACTTAAATCTATAAAGAGAGTCCCAGAGTAGACAATAATTCCCCCAAAAAATGTGTGATGAGTCCGACCTATCATCCTCTCGACCAATGCAAATTATTAAGACTCATCAGTCCATAACTAGTGAGCACCTACCTTTGGAAAGTTGGTCCAAATGGATATAGAATCATTGGATGTTTTCGGTTCTATGAACAAACCCATTAGAAACCGATTGGAATGTTTGAACCTTAGACAAACAAGGTCATCTCCATTTCCAGAGGAAATAAAAAATGGTGAACCTGACGTGAATCCTTAACCAATTTAAAATGGTGTTTTACTTATTTGTTAGGACCCTATTTAAACTCAATGAGAGGGACAACAAAGAAATCAATAAAATATGTGATCATCCAAAATATGTATTGGACGAACTTATCTTGATTATGTCTGTTATATCAAATAGTCACTCTTTTTCAAGATCTTCTGCGTTACAGAAATGGCTCCTCTTAATTTCACACCTGTGAATACCTCTATTGTGAATACCTTTTCTATGAATGCCTCTACTGCTACTCCTGCTGGATCATCGTCCGCTCTGAGGAAGACATCACTTACTCAGTGTCTTCAACGGTGGGTATCAAATGCACTGGTTAAGGAATACCATCGACATGGTACCATTCCTACTCTGGAGGCCACTCGACAAGCCCTCCAAATCAATAATTCACCCTAGTTGTCCGGACAGCGACGACTAGCGATCAACAAGCAGGTGGTTCCAACCACTGTTTCCAACCGTTTAGGGTCGTTATCCCCTGAACGCAATCACCATTCCCTCCTATATTCTGGGTAGGTGAATGAGAAGGTCACTGAAGGCCTTAATTCAAAGAGACAGGAGTCCTTAACAAGGGCTCCCATTAACAATCGCCGCCAGACTCATGCGACAGTGTGACCTCAACATGATGAGGGTGTCGTCTCCAGGTGTTCGGCTCAGGTTCCTCGAACTCAAGCAGGCAAGAAAAACCACCAGAGGTGATGGCCGATCAAAAGTGAGCAAGTTATTATCTCTACCATTTCCAGAGAAGTCCACCAACCTAACTTGGTGGAAAGCAACAAGCGGGAACACACACCCGTCCGTTTTAATTCCACTGTCCAGCAGACTCGTCTGGCAGCAACATGCCAATCCCACCATGCAATTTCGGTGGAGTATTATAGACAGGAATATACAATTGTCTATAACTCATAATCTATCCAGCAGTCTCATCTGACTACAACCAATGAAGGTCGCCAATTTAATATGGTGGCAACTGATAAGTAGGAACATACACCTGTTTACAGTCAACAATTCTGTCAGTAGTCTCATCTTCCAGTATTGAAGAAGAATCGTCAACCATACTTGATGAAGAATACATAGCATGAACACACATCTGCCAATGTTAATAAATCCTACCAATAGTCTCATTTGGTAGCATTCGAAGAAGTTAGTCGGAAAGCTCTGACGACAAATTTGGAGTAGACTCAACTCTCTGCCCCCACACAAGAGTACTATCAAAATTCACTGATAGGAAAAGGAGGAAAAGATCAGGAATACACACCTAATCCAAGCACGGAATGGATGTATATTCCTATTCCAATAGCTGAAGTCACCAAACATATTCTAACAATGGTGAAGGAGCAGAAGCAAATCCCTGCTCATATTCTGGATGTCTTCCAAGATATTATAACAGCTTCAGCAGCATCATAGGGAAAGAAATGTAAATCTATCCCTACCAGTGGAGTGACACATCAACAGGTCACTCCGGAACAGACACACACCTCTGTTCTAGTCCAAGAGGGTTGTGGGGCATACTCCCCCATGTCATACGGACAACCAAGTCAGGAACATACACCTGATTTGAGTGGATATAATCAGCCTAACCTGATTTTTTCTCCTGAGCAGGCACATACACCTGCCCATAATAACAACTTTCATCAACAAGTGGTTCCCAAAGTGAGTAATAAGGCGTCTAAGAAAAATACCTGTTCAACACAGTCAAGAAATCAAGGGCCAATATGTAACAAGGCCTTACTTGATTCTGGAGTTCTTGATGCACTCAGAAAATTATCTATTACAACTCAAGATTCTACTCTATCAGTTCCCAATAGTGGGAATATTAATTCCGAAGGTCTGCATCAGACACTTCCTCATGAAGTCTTGCTTCATGACAGTTTAGTTGATCTTGAATTATCATATTCAGATGAGATCCATGAGAACCCTATGCATGGCCAGAAGACTAAGGAGAAAGAGGTTTCATCTTTTGCTGTAACCCACCATGGTTGTACTCCCCATGATGATGAATTTAGCTACAAAATTCCTCTCTGCAGTAATAATTCACATTGCTTGGAAAATTCTTCAAAGGAAAATGTAGTGACGAGAAATCCCTCTTATCTTGAGGCACTTGTAAATATGAAGACAGTCATGTCTGATGCTTTACCATTAGCAGGTGAAATACTTTCTAAATCAGAATATAGCCCGTGGTGTAGGTCATTCTCCAAACCACCCCTGGGTCATTTATCTTCTAGTTTGATAAGTGAATTCTCTACCGATCTTGTTGAATCTGATGAAACAACAAGGAAGTACTAGCTCTGGTCTAATCAGGTAGAAGAATCTTCATTGAATGATAAAGAGGAAGTTCTGAATATGAGAAAACAACTAGCGAAAGGTGAAGTTCCAGTCATGTTTTGGCCTTTGTCCGACTCTCAGTATGACATTCTAGAGATGTTGATGGAAGAATGTATTCAAGATATTCGTCTCAACATGTGGAAAACTCTTTTTCAATTGAAAAATAAAATATTATCTTATGATGAATATGAAAATCATGTTAAGATAATAGAAGGGTTACAGTGCCAAATTGATTTGGCATCTCTCTCAGTTTCTCGATATCCGAAGGCTGAAAAGCAGCAGAGTGCCCTTCAGCATTCATGCCTTGGCGCACTAATAAGGTTGCTCCAATTAATTGCCAATGCCCCATCTGGTATTTATATCAGGGGATGGGGTGTCCATGGAGCACTACATTTCACTGTACTCTCCAGCCAACAAAGCCCGCCAAAAATGGTCTCATGAAATGTTATTGCCCATGGCCAGCCACAACCAATTGGCTTTGTTTGTAATCAAAGGCTCTCTCAAGAACATGCCTCAACTAGTTCTTCTCAAAATCAGGCATACAAAGAACAAGTTGTTGAATTACTCCTGCATCAAGAAAAAGAGAATATCAAATAGGCTTCTCGTTTAGAGCATGCACATCATCAAGTGACAGAAGTGTTAGAAATCATCCAGCATTCATTTGAGATGGGTGATTTGAGTGGTTGTCAGTTGATGCATCTAGCCAACTTCCAGACTAAAGTCCGTAAGATCATGAGAGATTTAAAGAAAGTATCAGATGTAGCAGCTCAAGAACCACCCCAGCTTGCCAGATTGGGGACTCTTTTAACCCATCCCTCAGAATGAACAAATAAGATTCTAAGAGTTGAGCAGAAACAACAGGAATAGCCTCAGTCCATAGGACTGGGGACTCTTTCAAATCTTCAATCTATCCCTCAGAGAAAGTCAGTCTTCTCTCGATTAGGGAAGAATCCACAATAGGAACGAAGAGCCAAATTATCAGGAGATTCCCTCCAAATTACGATTCGTCAAGAAGTTCCTGAGGGGTCAAATCAACAAAAGACAATGTCTCCTCAAGGACATGGAAGAAGACAATATCGCAGAAATGCCAATAGAAGGGACACAATGCGTTATGCATCAATTAATGTCATCAATGCCGTTGTTACTGATCCCCCAGATGAGGCTCACTCAGAGGGATCAGATGAAGAAGTTCCTTCTCAAGAAGTTGTACGCACAGACACAAATGAAGAAGGTGTGCGTACATGAAATCAAAGGCTTACCCAGAATCTTGATAATCCTTCAAGTAATCCACTTCCCCCTCTCAGAAAGGTGTCCAATAAGGGGAAAGGAAATAATCAGGTTACATACCCTTCCTACAGAGAAGGACAATCGCTCTCACTGGAGCAAATATTTGCACAACAGGAGGAAGAAATGAAGGAATTAAGGAGGTTGAATGCAGAACTACTTCAAGGTAGTCTTCCTCCTAAGTGTGCTGGAGTCAGTCATCCAAGGGAATTTGTTTCGACTACTGAGATGGATCAATAATATCTTCCTTTATCAATACACCCTCACAGGTCTAGTCCTATGGGTCATGTGCAACAACAATTGGTGGTGCTTCCATCGGTTGCAGTACCAGCCACCACACCTATCCAAGCTCCAATGGTTGCACCTGCTCAAGTCCAAGCTCAACCGGATGTTTCTCAAAAGTTAATAACTACTATTGAGTCATTAACAGATCGGTTGGAAGCTATAGAGGGAAAACGAGCTTAAATTCAACCTGAAAAGAGAGGTTATCCTGAATGGGTTGATGCAATTCCCCCCCATCAAAATTTTCAAGTACCACATTCCCAATATTTAATGGTTCGGGAGATCCAGAGAAACACTTAACACATTTTGTTTCTCATTGAAATCCTATGATGGGAACCCCTTATCAACAAGAAGTAGTTAATATTAGGTGTTTTGTAGAGTAATTACAAGGGCCTACTTTTTTTTGGTACACAAGCTTGAAATCCCAGTCAATTACCAGATGGGAGGATCTCTGCCAAAGATTACTTCTTTAGTTCAGCTCAACGTTTCCAAAGACTATACCAACCCATAATTTACATACATTGTTATTTCTTCAGAATTGAAGAACACATATTACAACATATAACAAAACCAGGAAAGGACCGTATAGGTATAGTGTCTTTAGAAACTGGGAAACATAAACAACTGGTTCAAAAATCATCTACACTGTCTCCCTTTTATTTTATCATATCTAGAGTCCCTTTTGGCATATCTTACTTAATATTCTTCTTCCTGACCTGGGGAAAATAAAACATACAAAAGGGTGAGCTCAAATTCTCATTAAGGGTGAACAAAAGAAATATCAATCACATCATATTCATAAGAACATATCATTTTGGAAATCTTAACCTGCAAAATAGATCATAATTTCATAACATGGGATAAATCATAGTAGTGAAATGTAATCCCAATAATCATAAATTAAAACATAAAACATTGTGTCATACACACATAATCATAGAGAATCATTTCTTAGTAGTCAAGACTCTTATCCAAGACTATCTTAGCGGACAAAGTCCATTTCTGAACCGGGTTCACTCCTCGTTTCAGTCCTGTTTCACTGAACCGGTTTAACCTGCCATTCCAGCCATGTCTATCTCATGAGATGTAAATCTTTACCCAATGCATTGTAGGGAGATATAGGTACCACCCATCTCATAATGAAACCATTCTTATGTGTTCCACAAAATCATAAATCATACATCATAGCATAACCCGTGTAATAAAAATGGGAATCTTAAACATCATGCCATCATAACATAATCCATATCAGATAAAAGGACATCATAAAAACAATTCCATCATAACATAATCAAATCAATGTAAAAATAGGGATAGAAACATAACCCTATATTATCTTAGATGGAAAATAATTTTTATAAAACACTTGAACTCCATTCTTGAGGAAAGTATCCTTTCTACTTCAATTTTTTTTTTCCTTTCTTAACATGTTATAAAATTTTAAACTAAAATAAGTTGATTAAAAATAAACTTGAAAACTTGTAAAGTAATCTTCATGGAAATAATGTTCTATGAATCCATTCATGCTGTATAAGTTAAAAAAACATTCTTCTCGTACTTTGGTCGGAAAATTCAAAAAGTACCTCGTACGAAAAACGAAAAAATATTCCTTTCATATCTTTTACTAAAAACTCACCGAAGGGTAAAATTGGATTTAAAAAATTGTAGGAGGATAGAAATAATATTACATATTGAGGAAACATTGATGTGGATGATAAATATTCCCCAGTAAATTCTGAAGTATAAACAATCTCGGATAAAAATGAGATTGTGAAATTTTCCCTTACCTTAGGTACGATTTGCTTTGTACGTGTCCAAACCTCCTGTATATTGATTTAAATAATGTTATTGAATTATTCCATAATCGTACTCATTGTTATGATATCATATATGGTCATATTCTTAGCTTCTTATTAGTAATATTTCATTGCTACTTGTTATTCGGGTGTTTATTACTTTTTGTTCTTATGAATGTTTTGTCGAATAAATTCTTATTATTCTTTTTAGGTTATAGATATCTCATTTACAGAATGGTATTAGTGTAATATATATCATATTAATTCATTCAATTCATTTCTATAATCATTATGCAATGAAGATCATGTAGAATGAGTCGCATCACATCATGGAGACAGTATTCCGTACGTACGCACGAGCGATGATATCGTTCCCATGATCGTGGAATTGTATTGGAGTGTATGTATACTATTTCAGAATCAATATCACTTTACAATAATCATATATAGTTATTCTTTACACCATTATACCCATCCAAGTAAGGTGGTGGTGGAAAATAGATTACACCACGGCGTGGAGACGGTATTCCGTACGTACGCACGCACGATGATTTCGTTTTCCGTAGGATGGATAGATGGTTAAATAAGGTTGTTTCATACTTACTTAATAATGAAACAACTAAATAAGAATAAGTAGAATAAGAAATAAAGTTGAAAGAATCGGTAACAGACATTACCTCTTCTTTGAAGCGCCTCTTCTTAACCTCCTCTTAGGGCACTAAAGATGGTCTTTGAAGAGGACCAGGACCTCTAGGATGTTTCTAGGGAAGTGGAGAGGAGAAATTGGCAGGGGTTGACCGAGCTTGAAGGCTCAAAGTGGTGTGAAGAAGAGAGGGAGGAGGTGCCCTTTTATAAGGGAGGAGAGGGGCACCTTAGGAAAAACTAAAAATATTATTTTATTATAAAGTCATATTCAGTTTTTAATAGCTCCAAATTGATTTATTTCAAATCTAAGGTGGGGATGGGTCGAAATAATCTCAGCTAATATAATTTAGACAAGTTTAGGTTTATATTTTAACCTTATCATTTAGATTTAACTTTAAGTTAGATAATTTAACTTTTACCGTGTCTTCTTGTTTTCTTACACTATAAGGTTAATAAACTTACTATAACAAGCCAAACGAACCCCAAGTTGTTTATTATTAATATATATAACCTTATATAAGTCATTTGGCCGAACCGTATATTTTTAGGAATAAAATAACAATTAATAATATAATATTTGTTTTAAAAACTATTTTATGTCAATTTTGACACTATTTGGTAATTGATTTTTTTGAAAATTATAACAGAAATATTAGTTCAAAAAAAGATAATTAAATCAATAATAACATGTCATATTAACCTAGAAAATTATTGGAATTCATAAAAAGTCTAAAATTACATTTATTTGGATATTTATAACATCAATTATGTCAATATTTCATTAATAAGATAATTACTGCATCATCATTGTGTCATAAATAAATTAAATTATTTAATGTATAAAAATTACAAATAAAATTTCATTATGTAGAAAATATATTTAGCTTTCTAATGAATATTTATAGTCTATTTTATCTTATGTATAGAACTATATTAAAAATGATTTAATTATTAAACTTTGATTTTAACTATTTTAACCCTTCTTTAAATAAATTAATAATAAATGTCCTAATCTAATCCAAGTAGGCCTAAATGGTCATATTTTATTCCTAAGGTTGTTTTTGATCGAATTACACTTATCCAATAGAATTAGGATGTGTTTTAGGGTAATAATAATAACATTTTTACCCTTAATTACCCTATTTACTTTTAACCGTGGTAAAAAAAGTAAAAAGTTACTATTCACCAAAAATTATTTTCATCTCATTGAACTAGATTTTAGTCCTTGATATTAACTGTGACTCTTGGATTTTCAAAATTCCACTCACAGAAGCGGTAAAATTAAGTTTTATGTAAATTTGCAAATTCTCCTAGGAGGTGGGTAAAAGACGGTAAAAAGTTCAATAAAATTTTTATATATCTAAAATTATTATAAAATGACTCCAATGAATTGCATTGAACTTATATAGGTATTATGTATCAATTTTGACCTAAAATAAATTTAAATAAAATAAATAATTATTTAAATAAAAAGTCGGTTTTTAAATAGTAACCCAGTGTTTTCACTATTCATCAAAAATTGAAAGTTTTCAGAAAAATACCAAAATTTCACCCTAGGCTAATTTAGATATTCCGAATCTAAAAATGAAGTTCATTTAAAAAAATAAAATTTAAAAAATTTCAAAAAGTTGGTATTACTATTCATAACGGTTAGTTTTAATAATATTTTAATAGCATATCATTGTTTGGTGAAAGTCGGTATTGCGTATGATGCAAGCTATAGATGAAGGTCGCGATTGCGTGTAAAGCAAGCCAAGCTAGTGTTGTGTGTAGTGAAAGATTCATTTGATGATTTATATAACATAAAAAAAAATTTTCTCATAAAAAAATCTTGGGTGTTACAAAGACAATAGTTTTTGATATTAAAAACTATAAGAAAAGGGAGAATGAAAGAGTTTCATATTTCATTGCTCGTTGGAAGGGATTAACATATTACTTAAGCTTAGCACTCCCTCAAGAAGAATTGTTTCCAATCTATGTGGCAAATTTGCGTGATGAGTTATGCACACCGTTGATCCCTGTGAAATACACAGGAGGGTTTCGAGACCTTACTTCGATCGCTCAACAGATTGGAGACTCTCTTACGAAGAGTAAGGATAAAGCTCTTATAATTCCATCAGCTCTAGGAAGGAGAATGGGTAAAGCAGAGACTGCTAGAGTTATGCTTAAACAAGCACCTGTACCTTCTTCTACTTCAAAACCTTCATCTTATCGAAGGGCTCCACCTCCTGAGCGTCAACAATAGAGGAAGTTTCGCCAAGATGATCAAAGAGATCAAAGATGGAAACAATTTGAGGATTTGAAGAGAAAATTTTATTCTTTCCAAAATGAATAGGTTCCTGGTTACTTCATTTTGGCTCTGGAAAATAATTTGGTTCAATTTCCAAAGCCCAAAAGGCCCAACAAGGAAGGATATGAAGACCGTCCCAACTATTTCCCATTTCATTAGATGTTGGGGCATCCCATTCAGGAGTGTTTTTTCTTCAAAGACCTCCTGAAAAAGATGGTGGACTCGGGACAAGTCAAACTGAAAGGTTCTTCAGCTCAAGTAGCATGTGTTACTGCTATAAATCCAGAAGAATAAGGTGAGTGGTAGGAAGTCAAAAAAAAATGCGCAGAAATATGATGATTGGATGGTCAGAAAAATGATTAACCGAACTCATGACATTTTGAAAATGCAATTGAAGAAACCAATTGTGTCTTCTGCTATGAATTCCACAACAAAACCCTCTTCATCAGAGGAAAAATCCTCAAAGAAGCGACATAATTCAAAAAAAAGGAACAATAAGAAGAAGATGAGAACATGTCAAAGCCCAAGTTTTGTTTGACTCTGGAAGATTTTATGCCATCTACTTCAAAGCTATGGGCACCGTCCCATAAAACGGTACTGCCTAAATTGGCTAATCAGGCAGAGTCTTCCTCAGAAGAAAAATTGATCTTTGGTTATGTTAACATGATTCACTTAACATATCTATATGCCAGCCACAATTTCGATTTTTATGAGCCTGAGTTCCTGGTATCAAACAGAGGAATTAGAGGGAGTCCCAGAGGTATGGGATGTAGAGGAAGACATGGATATCCCAGAAGCCACTATTCTAATCCTACCCCTGCTATAACTGTATATGCAGCAGAAACTCGTGGCAGAGCCCTTCAATGGGCTCAACAAGAACAAGCAAATTCTTCCACCAATAGAAGATTCAGTCCTAGCACAATTATTCTAGAGGATTGGTTAGAGGTTCCACCTTCTTCCTCTCAGCAATTAAATGGACCTATTCGGTCTAATCTTCCAAATCTAGAAGTATTTCCAACTCCTACCCCGATACAAGATGCATCTACTTCCAAAGCATCAACTTCTAAGGCATCTGCGAAACCACATGTTCCTGTTGGGAAACGCAGACCTTTGGATCAAAAATATGATGTCTTGAAACATTTTTCCCAAGTACTGTACAAGTTATCAATTATGGATTCCTTGAATCTATCAAAGGATCTTTGGGAGGCACTCATCGATGCTTTGTCAAGTCCCTAGGAATTCGAAAATGAAATTGCTGCTGGTGAAGTCTACCATGTTGAGAATAATCCTACAGAATGCCATGCAGTGATATCCTTCACAGATGAAGATGAAGATGATGTTGTGTATGGACATATTAGAACTTTTTATTTATCTGGAAATGTCAATGGTGTAGACGTCCAAAGAGCTTTAATTGATAATGGTTAAGGAGTCAACCTCATCCCCATTCGTACACTTCGTCGATTGGGCCTCACAGGATCTGATTTATCTCCTTTTACTTTGATGTTACAAGGATATGATAAAAATGAACAAGAACCGCTGGGCGATATTACACTCAGAACTTAGTTTGGAGATATTGTATCCAATTCAGATTTCATGGTTGTTGATCATGACTCGGCCTTCAACATCTTGCTTGGAAGACCCTGGCTACATCAACATGCAGCTATCCCTTCATCATACCATCAATGTCTCAAATATTGTTTCGATGGTCAAATTGGGACACTGTATGGTGATAAGGCCCTGTTCAAGACATGTGAATCTCAATACATTGAGGCGGAATTCTATCAAATGAAGGGAAAGGAGAAATACACAACAAGGGAGGTTACCAAAGTTAATGCTCCATATGGTTTGGAAAAGATTCTAGTAAACCCATTCACACATGTGAGTACAGATTACATGTTTCCTATCAGTCAAATTGACAGGATAGAACCAAATACAAGTACTCTTATGGAAACTTCCATAATGTCAATTACGGAAATCATGTTGTCTGAAATTGGTGATTCACCAAGCAATGATGAAAGCTCAAATGGAGATGTCTTCATTTCATCTGCTGAAATCCAGCAAGTCTAGACTTCACCAACCAGGCCAGAAGAAGTTATAGAAATGTCAGAGGTGAACGATGATGTTGATTCTCAATCCATAATCTCCTCTTTATTACCCAAGGAAGACCCTTCATCATCAATCGGGTCAGAAATGGAAGCTTCTTCTTCAAGATATTCAAATTTTAACATCTCTTCTGATCATGAAAATTCTGCTTCATCATCTACTATGCAAGTAGAAACAGAAGAAATAACACATGTTGAAGAAGAAGAGGAAGATCTCAGGGATGCTCCTCCATCATTTGAAGATGGTATCTATACCATTATGGATGAACTCAGAGAAATAAATATGGGTATAAAAGAATATCCACGACCCACTTTAATTAGTGCGGCCATGAATCTTGAAGAAAAAGAGATGTATGTTTCATTTTTAAAGAAAAATCAATATATATTTGCTTGGAAATATACAGAGATTCCAGGGATTGATCCTGATGTTGCTACTCATCATTTGGGTTTTCCAAAAGAACATCAAGGATTCAAACAAGCTGCTAGAAGAACACACCCAACCTATGCTTCCAAAATTGAAATTGAAGTGGATAATCTTATCAAAGATAACTTCGTCAGAGAATTTCAATATCCCAAGTGGTTAGCTAATATTTTCCTTGTGAAAAATAATATTTGACAAATTAGAGTTTGCATTTATTTCAGAGATCTTAATCGGCATTGTCCTAAGGATGATTTTCCAGTTCCAATTACAGAACTCTTAATTGATGAAACATCTAGCTATGAAGCACTTTCTTTAATGGATGGATATTTTGGATATAATAAAATCTGAATGGCTCTAGAAGATGAAGAATATACATCTTTTAGAGCCCCTCAGGGTGTGTTTTTCTATCAGGTAATGCCCTTTGTCCTGAATAATCCAGGCGCAACATATCAGCGTGCCATACATCGTATCTTCAAACCCTTTTTAGGGAAGTTTTTTGAATGTTATGTGGACAATTTGGTGGTTAAATACAAACAAAGTTCTAATCACTTGGATGATTTGGAATCATATTCCACAAACTTAGGCAATATAATTTGAAGATGAACCCCTTAAAATGTGCTTTTAGGGTAACCTCTGGAAAATTTCTCACCTTTTTTGTATGCCATCGTGGTATAAAAGTCGATCCTGAGAAGACAAAGTCAATCCTTGGTATGTCACCTCCTTGGAATTTGAAATAATTGAGAGGACTTCAAGTAAACCTGGCCTATATTCGGTGTTTCATCACCAATTTGGTAGGAAACAGTTTACCCTTCACCAAATTGATGAAGAAGGGAGTCACTTACCAGTGGACTGAAGAATGTCAAGAAGAATTCAATATTCTCAAGAAATATCTCTTCATTCCACCGGTATTAATGCCACATATTGAAGTATGACCACTTATTCTTTATGTGACAGCCTTAGAGTGATCATTGGGTGCCTTTCTTGCTCAGAAGAATGATGCTGGGAATGAAAACATCTTATACTGTCTCGGTCGGACTATGCTTGAAGCTACAACCCGATATTCAAGTATTGAGAAGTTCTGCCTAGAATTAATCTTTTCATTTCAGAAGTTGAGACACTACCTGAAACATCACGAGGTCCAATTGGTATCTCGTAATAACCCGCTCAAATTCATCCTTAGTCATCCAATACTTATAGGACGTCTGGAAAGGTGGGCAGTTATTTTGCAGCAATTTGATATCCAGTATGTGTCTCAAAAGACGATAAAGGTCCAAGCTCTGGCTGATTTCCTTACTAAACACCCTTCAGTAGAAGACACATCTTCATATATTGAACTTCCTGATGAGGAAGTCTTCTCTATTCAAGAAAGCATTAAAACATGAGAAATGTACTTTGATGGTGCTTTCAGAAGTCCAACAAGGAGGAAAATGGAAGATCCTAAATTCAAAAAAGTTGGGTTAGGAATTGTGCTCATTTCTCCAAAAAAGGCAGTGTTACCCTATTCCTTCTCATTGTTGGGAGGCGGAACAAATAATGAAGCAGAATACCAAGCTCTCATCACAGGATTGGATTTGGTGCTTCAAGCACAAGTGAATCACTTAAAGGTGAAAGGTGATTCAGACCTAGTAATCAAACAAGTCAATGGGGATTATTCCATCAGAAAAAAAGAGTTAATCCCTTTGTATGATTACTTCAGAGAGTTAATGGTGGAATTTCCTTCGGAATCGACATTTTCTTATGTCCCGCGATCAAAAAATGCCCAAGATGATGCACTGGCTAATATAGCCACAACTCTGGAAGATCTAAATCGGGACGAGACAATTATCAGTATTTCCCACTGTCATACAATTTCACCTTATATTCAAACCAGAATAGAGGAAATCAATAAAATTATTCCCATTTCTAAACCATATGGTCATACTAAGGGATGGATGACACCTATTAGGGAATACCTTCAAAATGGAACACTTACACCTGATTGAGATGGGAAAGAACAAATCCGGCGACGTGTGTTCAATTTCACTCTTTATGATAGCCTAGATCACCTAGAGAAAATTATCTACAAAATAGGTTTTGATGGAATTCTCTTTAGATGCATTGATGATGAAGAGACAATGGCTGTCATGAAAGAAGTGCATGCAGGAGTCTGTGGTGCCCATCAGTCCGGACATAGACTATCTGATCAAATTCAAAGGCTTGGATACTTTTTTCCTTCAATGATTCAAGATTGTGTTGATTTAAAAAAGAAGTGTCATTATTTCCAAGTACATTCCAATTTCATTCATCAACCCCTAGAGTTTCTTCATTCAGCTAAATACTCGTGGCCATTTTACACATGGGGAATGGATTTAGTAGGACCTTATCCTTCAGCTACATCCAAGAAGTTTAAGTACATTATTACTACTACTGACTTCATTTCCAAATGGACAGAGGCAACACCTCTCAAAGAAGTCAGTTATAAAAGCATTGTTAGCTTCATCAAGTCTAACATCATTACCAGATTTTGTGTCCCTCATACCATATTGACGGACAATGGCACCAACTTCTGTTCATCCAAGGTAAGGAAGTTGTATCAAGAATACAACATCAAATACAACCATTCCCCTCGATATCATGCAGTGGCCAATGTCCAAATAGAATCTTTCAACAATAATCTTTCAAACATACTGCAAAAGATGGTGGATAAAGATAAGAAGTCATGGCCTGATAAACTTTTTCATGCTTTATGGGATTATCGAACCACCACCTGCACTACAACACGGTCAACTACATATTCATTGATATATGAAATGGAAGCAATCTTTCCCATTTATGTTCAATTACCCTCACTCAGGGTAGCCATTTTTGATCAGTCATCTATAGATTAACAATCTCAAAAGCGATTGGATGAATTGGAAATATTATATGAGAAAAAATTGTGCACCTTTCACCACTTGGAAGTCTATTAGAATTCAACAAAAAAGTTCATCTTCATTCATTCATTCAGGGAGAATTGGTATTGGTTCTCAGAACTCCAATAATACTAGGAAAGAAACCTCCCAAGATGGAACCAAAATGGGAAGGACCTTACTCAATACATAAGGTATACTCCAATGAAGCTTATTATTTAATCTCAATGGATGGAGAACTCATCACTACTCTAACCAATGCTATATTTCTAAAGAAGTATTTTGTGTAACAAAAATACTCTTACGTCCAACAAGACGTTAAACTGCACCATCGCTGGTCCATGCATATGACCTTAAACTATTCGCACCATCGTCCAACATGATGTTAAACTGTGACGTCCTAGATACATGATGCTAAATTGTGAAAAAGTCCCTAACACATCCAACATGACTTTAAACAGTGTCCTCTTTTTTCCTTACTTCATGAAATTAAACTGCACAGTCCCCCTTTCATCCAACATGATGTTAAACTGTATTGTCCCCATCGTCTTAGCTACAGGACGCTAAACTGTACAACACCATTATTGTCCAACATGACGCAAAACTGTGTTCACGTCCAACATGACATTAAACCGTGTCCCTATATTTTTCCTACATGACGTTAAACTGAACAAAGTCCCTTAAATACGTCCTACATGACGTTAAACTGTATTTTTTCTCTGCTACATGACACCAAACTGTGCGGCACCAATATTCCTCACTACAAGACTTTAAACTGAATAGTCCCTTCATATGTCTTAGATTACATTAAACTGTGCATCGTTAAGGTTGTTGCTACCTCTTATTTATCACACCGAGTATGACTCACATGAGCTTAGAGTAAACTTCATCCATAACACCCTCTATGGGCCGCTAACCATGTGTAAGTCCCAACACCATTTTTAGGTCGTTGTTCTCAAAACAACTTAATTACTAATTCACTATTTAATTGAAATACGCGGACTTTGATCCTTGCCTTTTAGGATGGGTACGTAGGCAACGTCCTGAGGTTCAAGCCCAAAATCAATCTCTTCACATCGGTTTACCTTCGTCTCATACGATGTTAATTTGTGAAACTGCCCCCAGAACCAATATTTTTCACATTGTTTCACCATTGTCCTTACTATATGATGTTAAACTGTTTGCACTTTTGTCCTGTACGAAAATAAACTACAACATTCTTTGAAACCCTCACCTGAGAGGGAATCATTATTTACATTGATCTCGAGTCATGTTATATTCTAAAGACTATGTGCATACATGGCAATGCCCGAACCTTTTATCTTGGGTCAAACCATCATTTCACTAAAGTCCCATTTCACCCTTCACTTGTATGAACCAAATCTGTACAAAGGGTATTTCAAGAACTACGTGCGACTTGATTCCCATCCTTATGGGATACATAGGAATGTTCGAGCATCCCTCGAATCCAGCCCCAAGTCTTTGGGCCTAACCCCAAATTCCACTTTTAGTCCTTTGGATGAAAAGTCCCCCTATGAAAACATGAATGTGGTATGGAAACCCTGGTCTTCATTCACATCAGGTTTATAAAACACATTGTGTAGTCCTTATTATGGTCTGAGCTCTATGAACCTAAACTAAGATCTCTTACACTCTCATCCCACATGACGTTAAACTGTATTTCAAGAACTACATATGGCTTGATTCCCATTCTTATGGGATACGTAGTGAAGTCCAACACCTTAATTCAGGACCCGGCCACAACATGATTATGGTTAGAATTGGTCTGTGTATATCTACATGCATTTAACAATGCCCATTTTTATGTGTTATACTCCTAACCTTAAATAATTCCAGATCTCCATAAACCTTTACTTGACTTCTGGTCATAAAATGTCTGATACCTGAGAGTTCTTTTGCCTGACTATGAAGCACGTGCCCTTAGGCGGCCTTGCATAAACAGTCTACATAACGGACTTGTCTTCTAAAAGATACTATTATTTGACTATGCATCCAATTCCCTTAGGTGGCCCTGCATAATTCAACCCCCTAACAGGTTTGTTAAATAATGGTAACTTCATTCTTGGGAATAAAACCTCTTTTTTCCTTAGTTTTCTTAACGATAATATGTAGGGATCCGCAAAAATTATCCATCATTAACATATTTGTCCCATGTTCTTTTTCATGATCTGAAAGTATTCAAGTCTATGGTTTATATTTTCCCTTCCATAAATTTGGGTCAGACCTTCGTAGGAGTGACATTCATCCAGTTCTTAGACAATCTTGTTTGGAAATATCTTCTCCATATTCAAGTACCTCTCTCCATACAACAAACTCTATGCTTTGGAAAATTTGAATCTCCATAAACTTCCACTAGCTTTTTAGAAGTAGAAAAGTAAATTTCTGAGAGTTCTTTTTCCTAACTATGCAGCATGTGCCCTTAGGCAGATTTGCATAAGTAGTCTACAAAATGGACATGTCAGCCGAAATATTCTATTATTTGACTATGCAGCCAATGCCCTTAAGCGGCCCTACATAATTCAACCCCCTAACGGGTTTGTTAAATAGTGGTTACTTCATTCTTGGGAAATACTTCTTT
Source organism: Viscum album (assembly GCA_963277665.1). Classification (NCBI taxonomy): domain Eukaryota; kingdom Viridiplantae; phylum Streptophyta; class Magnoliopsida; order Santalales; family Viscaceae; genus Viscum; species Viscum album. The sequence goes on along the minus strand of OY728152.1, from coordinate 1,521,571,448 downwards.
TAATTATTTTTATCCCTTTTTCATATCATTCCTTAGATTCAAAATTTCTTAAGTCACAATTTACATGTTTTCCCTCATACTTGAGTGTGGTAATATGTTTTCAGATAAGTTATCAAGTAATTGAGTCAATTTTAATCCATTCGGTCAAAGCTATTTTGACCTTAAACATTATAATTTTTATGTCCAACGTGCATGACTTTAAACTGCTCACAAAAGACAAGGTAACTATGAACAAAAGTCAAGTTCCATCTCACTAAACATACATTTCGTATGATTTAGTTAATATTGAGAAAATAAAAAGATTCAAGGTTTGTAGGGTTATTCATAATAATCCTAGCAAAAAACAAACTATGATTACTAGGCCCATTGGCTTAGGTAAAATTTAAAACTGGTAGCAAAAGAATACAAGCACAAATGATTGAAGATGAAAGTATTCTTCATTGATGCACAAAAGTTAGAAGGACATCCACAGACTGGAGTATCTTCTCTTTTCCAAGAATTACAAAAGGCTGTCAAAATAAATCTTAATTTGATTTATAGCATCCCGAGATTCATCAGAAGCCACTTGAATCTCATGCACTCGACCAAATTCACTATTTTCAGCTTGATGGAGTGATTTCTTAGCATCTTCAATGGCTTTCATACCATTCGTTTGAACTCCTTCCAATGAATTGTTAAGCTGGTCAAGTTCCCCAGTAACAACATCTAACTTTTGCTGAAGGTGCATCTACTGGAAAACTTTCTCCTTGATCTTATTCTTCAGCTCCTTCAACTTGGCAGCATGATCAGCATCATCTGGGGACACTGGAGCCTCAAATTCGCTGACATTAGCCAACAACCTTGCTCTGGTTAGATCTTGATGGTATTTCTGCTCCTACTCCCTTCTTAAGATTACTTGTTTCACTACGGCATGGATCTCTTGATATCCAAAACCGCCAAGTCCCAACATGAAAAATAGGGATTCCAGTCGGGGAATCTTCGATGAAAACTCTTCTAAAGGCACTTCAGATATGTTCTTACATATGTTCTATCATGCCTTACGTCGTGAAAATTGGAGCTCCTTTTTTACTTCCGGGTCTGACTAAGCATCACTGTCATAGGGGTGAATATAATCTGGGATTAATACACTTAGGGAAGTTCCCTGTTATGCTCCTTCCCCCCTAACCCATGTTTTTTCACTTTATATTCCCGTTGGGGCGGAGGCTGAGACTTCACCTCCAGATCTAGCCATTGAAATTGATGGCACTGCATAATCAATTGAAAGATTTGGATAGTTTCAAAGAATAAAAAAAGTTGATTAGTTGTCTTGAAAATTAAGTACAACCACAAATTTTGTTATCTATTACTCAATGGTAGACCAACAACAGGAGAAGGTTCCTCCCTGTCTTTCCTAGCTTCAACATGATTTTCTGGACGAGTTTGAGGAAGCTCTACTGGGTTCAGCTCCACTTAATCCAGTGTCTCTACAATAGTGGGGTTGTCTTTACCCCTTCAGGCATTGGTAGTTCAGCATCTTGTTCAGATGGAATTGCACATTTGAACCATTCATGATCAGATATGTAATAAGAAGTTATTTTAATAGGGCGAAGGATAACACTCACATCCAAAATCTTCTAAATTACATGGTAATTTAACATGATCTAAAAAATATTCAAAAGATGCACCAGGTTCCATCATTTCATCCAATGTTATCTCAGATTCCTGGTTAGTCTCACCAGTGGGAGCATTCAATATGTTTTCTTGGAAACCTTCATGCTGTGGCCTCTGATCCTGTATAACATCTTCAGATAAAATTCCAGCATCAGTTGTAGTGGCTGCCAAAAGCTCTAGTGTAGGGGTTGAACCTAAAGTATCACAGAATAGAAGTCAGTTGATGTTTCATTCAACATTTTATGAAGCATTGTTAATTTACCAGGAGCAGGCGCTTCTCTCCTTACAACAGCAGCAGGAGGGATACTGGGAACGGACGTTGGCTCTTCTCCAGGATCAGTCAAGTCAGCCTGAACTTGTGATCGTTCACCAGCACCCTCCGTCGTCCTCAAAGGAGGGTCAGTCCTCTCCCTCAGAGTTGAAATTAAAGAAGCCCCTATAATCCCAAGAAGTATGATCAATATTTTCATGGATTAAAACTCATGACTATTTGAAGGACTTACCACTACTGATGAAACGTTTAACGGTGGATTTCCTCATCCGATGCCTTTGCTTCTTTGGCTTCTTAGGAGTGTTGATGTCATCATCTCCAAATATAGGAATTGGAGAATGAAAAGCCATGTCTAACTCCTCGTACATGGCTTGATGGCTTGGAGATATCTCACCCAGCTCACGAGGAGATTCATTAGCCCCGATGGTAGTACCACCAGAGATATAATGTGGTGAAGGAACCTCAGCAGTTCCTTTCTTTGCAAAATGCAGGATGAAGAAAGTAATTTCTTTGAGTAACAAATCTTTAATTGGAATCAAGTTACAAAGAAAATAAGGAAAGATACTTACATCTTCAGGAGCCACGTAATCATGCCACTCCTCATCTCCGGAACCACCAGTCCCCTCAGTGGCGCCACGATCTATCATTCCCTTCACCTGCTTGGTGATAATAATGGAATCATCAGTGGCATATATGAGCATATCCAGCTCTCTGATGTAAGCCTGCACTTCATCGGGGTTATCCATGTAACAGATATCTGTAGAATCCCAAATATTCCCAATTCTAGGGATTTTTATCCCATCACATAGATCTAGCCAGACAGTTTCAGCATCGCAATATAAGCTTCTCCATGTCTGGACAACCTCTATTCATAGATATTCAGCATGTGTACCAGCAGGCTGTGAGGAGGGTCCTACAATTTTAGACTTCAGCTTCTTCCCAGCTCCTGCAGCTACAGATAAAGGATAAGAAAATATGACTTGTTTCTCTATAAATTAATGGTGATTAAATTTCCCCAATGAAGTAACTCACTAGGAGTCGATGGAGTTGGTCTCTTGATTCTGACAGGGGGATTGTATTTGGCATGAGGCCGCTTTGCCACATGTTGTGCCACATCATCTCCATCTTGGGAATCCGGTGAGTTAGACCTAGGTGAGGAACCTGATGAATCAGCTCCAGGGGAAGCGTCACCTTCCTGATGAAGGGTTTCTTTCTCTACAGTTCTTTTCTTTTTCCCAACCTGATAAACTAGACGATTCAGCACCCCTTTAGAGTATGATGCTATCCAGTTCTCGGCATACCATGTAGTCAAGTTACTTTCCGCTTTGTCAACTAGTAGATCAAACATTACCCCTTTCTTCTCCAGAGATATCAAAAACCATATTTTTCGATCAACCATCAGATGCTTCTCTGACCTAACATGCACAGGAGGGGATACAACAGTCTACTGCAGACACTTGAATTGGCGTGCAAATTTGTATGGAGCATAGGCCTCGCATATAATCTCTCTGTCAATCCTGGTGTCTAGTACACCATCTCTGCAAGCCAACATGTATGACCTTAATTCCAGACCGGAGGTTCCATCATCAACAAACCACCCGGTTGGTGGGTTTCCATAAGGAAAGAAATTGAATTACTTGTACATGCTCAGCCTCACCTTTATATCACAGGGGTTAAGAGCTAATGGAGCAATTCCAGAAAATTCCTGCACTGATGGCCTGAAGGAACTTCCAGGAACCTGTAATCTGTTCTGTACATTATATGTCTTGAAGTGAGTGGTGATCCATCCCCAAAAAACTTGCAATGGTACCACTATTCTCAAAGGAGACTTACCCGTAAATACATGGAGTAAGATCCTGTGAATCTTTTCCAAAATGGGGGTAGCCAACCCAACCATTTTCATCTCAGCCAACTTGGCTACCACAATGAAGGTCCCTGGCCTGACGCCTCCCTTAGAATCCCTGACTGGCAGAAGATAAACACTGATCCACAAGGCTAAGAAGCCCACCAGACGAGTATTTTTTGGGATTCTCTAATTTACTTCATATCCCCACTTACCAAATTCTCCTGCCTCCAGGGTCAGCCAAAATGTGCCAAGAGAACCCATATTCTCTGTTCTGGGGAAGTTAGTAGGATGAGTATAGGTGGGACCCTTCTCCTTTGAATCCTTCTCCTCCTTCATGGTAAGAAACATATTCATTCACTCCTCTGGATGAATATCCTTTCTAGAATGAGTTAGTGATTTCTTTAAACTCTTGATCTTGTGGAAAATTTTCAATAATTCCCGAGCCAAAACCGAAGTCTTCTCCGAATCATTCCAAGTCACCTTGGGAGGGATGAATTCATCATATATGTCACCCAGAATTGGAGCCCCTGATATCTTGTGGACACCCCCACAGACTGATTCCTACTTCTCCATGATTTAGATGGAAAGAATTGGATTATGGGCTCCAGTGACTAATTAGATCCGGCACAAACTCATCATTCCTGTAGACATAAGTCTGCCCATCCCAGATGAATTCATATATCGCAACTACTTTCAAATCCTCGACAAACTCTGCACAGGTTTGTCGCACCCAGTATGCCCACATCCAAGTTGGCTTTACACCACCTCCAGGACGGAAGTCCCAACTCTTCTTCCAGCCTTTGGATTGATCCATCTGAGAATTTAGAAAGATTGAAGGATAACAATGTGGTTGTATCTCGGGCTTGTGTGGTTTCAGATCTGGTGCACAAGGGTTATGATGCATCATATAAGAATTCTACATTATTACAGTATTTATAAATGCTCCTCCACTGGAGATATTTGCTGAAGCAAAGTTGGTGTAATTCTGAAACCAAGAATGTGGGAGATAGTTCTTTGCCTCTGGAATGTTGACATCTTACAGATGACCATGCCCATACAGAGGCAAGTAGATGCTCTGTGGAAAGTTACGATGATACTTCTTTAAGAACTTAGCCAAATATGGAAAAGTGATGTCATAGATATCATAGTAATCATGGCCTAAAATGTTCATCATATCATCAATTCACTTTCTATCCAGTTCATCATCAGTTCTGATTCTTCTAGGATCCATTTAATCTGAATAGAGGTCAAATAATTAACTCTTAAGTGAGTTGTTTTTTCATAAAATTTGTGAATAAAAAGTAAAAAAATGGCAAAGGAATTAAGGTGCATAATTCTAATTTTGGCGCGCAAGTATAGTTGTTTCACACAAGTTTTTGGCGCACAAGTATCACCGCGAAGGTCAAAATACCTCTACAGAAGCACGACACAAAGAAATAGTAGAAAACAAGTAACTTACGTGACGAAGGAAACTTGCATGGAAAGAGATCGAAACTATTAAAAGTTGTGTGCTTTACGCGAGAATGAAGTGCATATTTATAGGCAAGGCCGCAACCCTACGCGCCGAAGACAGCGCAGCAAAGCCTGCGTGACGCCATCTGCACACTCAACACCTGCATGACACCATTTGTGTGCTCAAAACTTGCGCACTGCAGTTTCCTTGGTTTTCTCCTTTTTCCTTAGAGTCACGTCCTCCTTCTTTCGGATCTAACTCTGATGGGTGATTTTTTTTGACGCTCCTTTCCATCACAGAGTCTAATGACTAAAAAAGGGAAATAACTTAGTCCAAATTGATTCATCCTTTGAAGAAACATCAAAAATTTAAAAAGGCATGAACAAGGTTTTCATCACACTTGGGTCACACAAGTTTCATCATGGTCATACAAGTATAATTGCACGCCACATTTGGGCACGCAGGTGACTTGCGCGCCCTCTTTTATTTTCTCCCAAGGTCTTCCTTGGCCTATAAATACCCCTTGTGAGCCCCCACTTTTGGGACGGCAAAATTCCAGAAGTCAGATTTAAGCTCTGGTCACCCTAGTCTCTGTTTGAAGTCATCCGGTCACTTCTAAGGTAATTTCTTACCTAGAATGGAGGATCTAAACAGGATAAAAATGGCATAAGTGTTGAAACTCATCAACACTTGCGCGCCTAAGTGGCCACCCCTTAAGGGAAATGGCCACACTTGTGCACCACATTATCCCTTCAACAAAACTTTCGCGCCACTATTTTGGAAGCCTTTAGAGATAATATTAAGGGCTTGAGCCAAGTCTTGCCCAAGTATTACCCCAAGGGTTGACTATCGCGCAAGTACCCATGTGTCGCGCAAGCATACTTGTGTGACCAGGACTTGCGCACCCACGCAGGACTTGCGCGCCTCTCTCTTTTTGGGTGCCCCTCCTGCCTATTCACTTGCTTTCTTCAAATCCACCTCTTCTCTTCAAGATTTAACCTTCAGAACCATCTTCAAAACCATTTATAGCATGGTTCCTATGTTTGTTTCCTTATCTGAAAGGAATTCTATGGAGCATCTCTCAAAACCTAGTGATTTACATATCTTCATGTCTTCATGTCACTAAGGTGGGAGATTTCATTCATTTAACCTCATCCTTTAAGATGAGAAGTTCCCTAACCTGGGCCTCCTTTTTAGGAATAAACCCCAATCATAATTTCTCTAATTTGGGCATCTTCCTTAGGAGTAATCCCCACTCATAAATTCCATTAACTTAGGCCTCTTTCTCAGGAATAAGTCCTAAGTCTCAAGTCTCCTTAACAAATGGGACTCCTTCTCAAGAGTAAGTCCCAATCTCAAATTCCCAAATATGGTAATCTTCTTTAGAAGTAATCCCCACTCATAAATTCCATTAACTTAGGCCTCCTTCTCAGGAATAAGTCCTAAGTCTCAAGTTTCCTTAACAAATGGGCCTCCTTCTCAGGAGTAAGTCCCAATCTCAAATTCCCAAATATGGGAATCTTCCTTAGGAGTAAGCCCAAAATCCCCTAACATGGGATTCCTTTTCAGGAGTAAGTCCCAGTCTTCATGTTCCCTTAATTTTGGGCATCCTAAGCCCCACGTTCCCAAATATGGGAATACTCCTTAGGGGTAAGCCCCAAATTCCAATTTCCTTTTAACCTGGGCCTCCTTATCAGGAGTAATCCTAAGTTCTAATTTATATTAACCATTCTTAATTTCTTTTGATTTGTACTTCCTTCTCAGGAATAAAATCCAATCATAAGTCCTCTCTAATTTGGGCATCCTTTTAAGGATTAAGTCCTAAGTTAAGTATCCAAATCTTCATAAAGAACATATACCTTTATGGACCTTGTTCTCGGGTTTCTTCCCTGAAGTAAATACCATCTATCTTGGGAATTCATACATACATAATCCCCACATTATTTATTATGATTGCATCTTTCATGGCATAATTGTCAGGTTTTACCAATACCTCTTGTTTCTCACACCGAGCATGACTCACGTGATCTTAGAGCGTAAAAGTAATTATGAAATATTTCTTTGAGACATCAATCATACATAAACCTCATAATTCTTTACTCGAACTACATGGGTTCTGATTACTTTTATAAACAAGGATACATAGGTAGCCCATCTGCAAGTACGATCCCAACTCTGAAACAATCTATGTCCTTCTTAATGACAATAAACTTTAAGTGCCCCGCTGAGTGGATTTAAAACCAGTATGGTTATCATAATAACCAAGAGATATCTATACAATGTATTGAAGGATACCATTGACTAAGAATATCTAACAAATACAGATGATTCTCTATCGATGAAGAACCTCAAATACATATAAAATATTCTCTAAATCTTATAAATATTAATCATTGATTGTCAGATCTAAAGGAAAGATCATTTTCATACTTGGTAATGTAATAAGGATTCATGAACATAACTTAAATCTATAAAGAGAGTCCCAGAGTAGACAATAATTCCCCCCCAAATGGTGTGATGAGTCCGACCTCCCATCCTCTCGACCAATGAAAATTCTTAAGCCTCATCAGTCCACAACTAGTGAGCACATACCTTTGGAAAGTAGGTCCAAATGGATATAGAATCATTGGATGTTTCCAGTTCTATGAAAAAATCCATTAGAAACTGATTGGAATGTTTGAACCTTAAACAAACAAGGTAATCCCCATTTCCAGAGGAAAAAGAGATATATTTTCTTGGAATTATACAGAAATTTCAGGTCTTAATCCTGATGTAGCCACCCATCATTTGTGTTTTCCAGAAGAACATTGTGGATTTAAGCAAGCAGCAAGGAGAAGACACTGAACTCATGCCTCTAAAATTAAAGCTAAAGTTGATAAGATTATAAAGGTTAACTTTTTCAGGGAAGTTTAGTATCTTAAATGGCTGGATAATATTGTCCCAGTAAAAAAGAAGAATGGGAAAATTAGAGTCTTCCTTGATTTCAGAGATCTTAACCGGCATTTTCCTAAAGATGATTTTCCAGTCCCGATTACAAAACTTCTAATTGATGCAAAAACTGGATATGAAGGTCTTTCCTTCATGGATGGATACTCTGGGTATATTCAAATCTGAATGGACCCATAGGATGAAGAATCTAAAACCTTTATATCCCATCAATGTGTGTTTTTTATCGACTAATGCCCTTTGGATTAAGGAATTTAGGTGCAACATACCAATGTGCCATGCACTATATCTTCAAACCCTTCTTAGGTAAATTTGATTAATGTTATGTGGATGATTTGGTGGTCAAATCCAGAAAACTTTCCAATCCCTTCGTCGATTTGGAAACCATATTCAATAAACTTCAGCAACATAGTTTGAAGATGAACCCCTTGAAATGTGATTTCGGGGCAACCTCAGGAAAATTACTTGTCTTCATTGTACGCCATCGTGGTATTGAAGTTGATCCTGAGAAAACAAAATCAATCCTTAGTATGTCACCTCCTTGAAATTTGAATGAATTAAGTGGACTCTAAGGACACTTTTCCTATATTAGGCACTTTATCTCAAATTTGGAAGGTAAGTGTTTCCCTTCACCAGATTAATAAAGAAGGGAGTTACCTACTAATAGACTAAAGATTTACAAGAAGTATTTGATATCCTAAAGAAATACCTCTTGATTCCACCAGTATTAATGCCACCTGTTTAAGGAAGACCACTTATTCTCTACATGATAGATTTAGAGCAATCACTAGGTGCCTTCCTCACCCAAAAGAATGATGCTGGGAATGAAAACAACCTTTACTATCTCAGTCAAACTATGCTTGATACAGAAACTCGGTATTCAAATATTGAAAAGTGATACCTGGCATTAATATTTGCAGTTCAGAAATTGAGGCACTACCTGCATCATCATGAGGTCCAATTGGTGTCTCGTAATAATCCACTCAAGTTTATCCTCAGTCATCCTATGCTTACGGGACGTCTAGAACAGTGGGTGGTTATTTTGCAACAATTTGATATCTAGTTTGTACCTCAAAAGGTAATAAAAGACCAAGCTCTGGCTGATTTCCTTGCTGAGCATCCATCAGCGGAAGATACATCATTTAATAATGAACTTTTTGATGAAGAGGTCTTCTCTATTCAAGATAATTCCCAAACATGGGAAATATATTTTGATGGTGATTCCAAAATTCCAATAGGAAATAGAATGGAAAACCCAAAATTCAACAAGGTTGGATTAGGAATTGTCCATATTTCCCAAGAAAAGGCAGTATGGACTTATTCTTTCCTATTATAGGAAGGTGGTACCAACAATGAAGCAGAATATAAAGCTCCCATCGTAGGTTTGGAATTGGACCTTCAGGTGAAAATGGATCATTTAAAGGTAAGAGGTGATTTAGAATTGGTAATCAAGAAAATCAATGTTGAATATTCTATCAAAAAATAAGAATTAATTACTTTGTGTGATTACATTAGAGGGTTAATAGATAAATTTCCTTGAGATCCAACATTGTCTTATGTCCCGCAATCACAAAATGCTCAAGCAGATACACTGAATAACGTAGCTACAGCCTCGGAAGATCCAAATTGGGATGATACAGATATCATCATAACCCATCACCATGTGTTCTCACATTTTATTCAAACCAGAATGGAAGAAATTAATGCAATTTGACCTATTTCTGACCCATATGGCCATACCATGGGATGAATAACATCCATAATAAAATATCTTCAAAATGGGGTACTTACACCAGATAGGGATGAGAGGAACAGATCTAGCTATGAGCAGCTAATTTTACTCTTTATGATAGTCCAGATCACCAAAAGATCCTCTACAAGAGAGGATTTGATGGAATTCTCTTTAGATGTATTGATGGAGAAGAGACCACAGCTGTCATGAAAGAAGTACATTCATGAGCTTGTGGTACCCACCAATTTGGGCATAAACTTTCTGATCAGATCTGAAGGATTGGATATTTTTGTCCTTTAATGATGTATGATTGTATAGATTTTACTAAAAAATGTCATCCCTGCCAAGTGCATGCCAACTTGATTCATCAACCCCCAGAGTTGCTACATATAGCTAAATACTCATGGCCATTTTCCACCTGGGGAATGGATGTAGTAGGGACTTATCCACCAGCCATGGCTAAGCAGTTCAAGTATATTCTCATTGCTACTGACTTATTCTCTAAATGGGATGAGGAAATAACTCTCAAGGAATTCAGATCCAAAAGAATTTTTAGTTTTTTGAAAACTAATATCATCACCAGATTTGGTGTCCCTCATACTGTTTTTATGGAAAATGGAACTAATTTTTGTTCTGTTGAAGTAAAAAAGTTGTATCAGGAACATAATATCAAGTCCAACCAATCATCTCGCTATCATGAAATGACCAATGGATAGATAGAGGCCTTCAATAAGGCCCTATCGAATATAATCCAGAAGATGGTGGATAAATATAATAAATCATGGCCTGATAAACTTTTGAATGCTTTATGGTCTTATCAAACAACTACCCGTACTGCTACCCAAGCAACTCCTTATTCATTGGTATATAGAACTAAAGTAGTTTTTCTAATTGAAATGAAATGTCCATCACTTAGAGTTTAAATTTTTGATCAGTTTTCTATAGATGTGAGGTCTCAAAAATGGTTCAATGAGTTGGAAGGATTAGACGAGAAAAGATTTCATACTTTGAACCATTCAGAAGTCTATCATAATAGAATAGCATGAGATTTTAACAATAAAGTTCACCTCCATTCATTTATTCAAGGATAATTGGTATTGGTTCTTTGGACTCCAATGATACCAGGGAAGAAAACTACAAAACTTGATCCAAAGTGGGAAGGACCATATTCCATACACAAGGTCTATTCAAATGGAGCTTATGCATTAATCTCAATGGATATGGAGCTTATTACAACTCCAACCATTTAGAGATTCTTAAAGAAATTATTTATGTAGTTTTGCACATTAGTCCTCACTACAAGACTTTAAAATGAACAGTGAAATGTCCTTGCTACAAGACTTAAAACTATATAGCCCCCATGTCCTAGTTGTAAGACATTAAACTGTATAACAACCATAAGCATCCATGATGCATGATGTTAAAATTCATAGTATCTTTGTCCTTTTCGCGTGATGTTAAACTGCATGAAATCATTTTTAAAACTAACATTATCTATATTTGACGTTAGAAACTTCCATAAACAAACATCATTGACATCATCACTACTCCTTAGTAGTACAATAGTCCCTCTCTCTTCTATGTCTGAGTCAGATATGCATAGAGACCATGTTTTAATAACTACGTATGCATTGATTCTCATTTTCAATGAGATACATAGAGACACCTAAATCTCCAATTTTGGGCCCAACCACAATCATAAGATCTTATTATTTTCCTTTTTCCTCCTATATATGAATCAGATCTATATATAGTGTTTCCTTAAGATATATGATTTGGTCCTTATACCATTTTATGTCTTATGATTTACCGTTCTCTCAGAACGGGTCAAAATCCCCCATTCTTCATGTAAAACTTGATGAGCGTGAGGAATGATTGTTTAAAGAACTATGTACGGATTGATTATCATCTATTTTGAGATAGTTAGAGATGCCTAGATCTCCAATACTGGGCCTAGCTACGATAAAAAACCCCTTTATTTCTTGTATAAGAATCAAATCTGCATAGGAAATGTTTTAAGAATTATGTATGAATTGATCCTTTCACCAACAAAACATATAGTGACACTTAGGTGTTATCCCTTAACCTAGTTACAATATGTATTTCCCTTTCATATTGGTTCATTATCATCCTTACCGCATGACGTTAAACTGTATAGAAATCTAACACCCCCATTCTTCATTTGTGTCACCTTTGTATTGTAAAAGAGACCCTTACTACTCCTTGTTTATCACACCGAGCATAGATTAAGTGATCTTAGGAATTAGATAAGGTTATTCTTTATATAATTAAGGTGTTTTAATTCCTTATGTGGGTGAAAATGTCCTCATTGCATGACTTTAAAATGCACATCATAATATTAATTCAGAAGGAATAAAGAAAGTGTCCATTTTACATATGAGTCAGATCTATGTAAAGGATGTCAAAATCATGGCTAATACTAGTTCAAATATTTCTCATATGCATTAAACATAAACCATTTCCATATTTCATACCCTTAATTTTGAATACTTTTCAGATATTCATAATATTTCTTAAGGTTTTTTGGTGACAGAGTTTCTAATACCTGAGAGCTCTTTTGCATGACTATGCAGCACATGCCCTTAGGCGGCCTTGCATAGGTTGCCTAAATAATAGGCCTATTAGTCAAAATACATGACTATTTGTCTATGCAGCATATTCCCCAGTTGGCCCTGTATAATACAACCCCCATAATGAGTTTTTCAAGTAATGGTAACTTCATTCTTGGTTACAGTATCTTTGTCCCCTTTAATCTTTGATGACATTATATGAGAATTTTTATTTTAAAACATTTATTAAAGTATACCTATACCATTATCTTTATTACAATCTAAAAGACTTTAAGACCCTGGTTTACACATTTCCGTCACCATGTGTTCAATAAAACATGAAATAACCTTGAAATCACTTGGCCACATATTATATATTGTTTCCATTTCTGGTCTTAGCTGTATGACCTAAAACTATAGACACCATATCTCTTATGTTTGAGTCAAACCTTCATAAAAGTATTTTTCCTCCAATTCCTTGGACACTCTTGGTTGGAAATACCCTTTCCATAATCAGTTACCTTTCTCCATAAATCAATCTCTATGGTTTGGAAAATATGATTCTCCATCAACGTTATTAAGCTTTTAGTAATAGAACGTTAAACTTCTAAGATCTATTTTGTTTGACTATGTAGTACGTGCCCTTAGGTGGCCTAGCATAAGTTGCCTACATTATAGGTCTGTCAGTCAAAAGATTCCAATCTTTGGCTATGCATCATATACCCCAGTTGGCCCTACATAAGACATCCCCCATAACGAGTTTTTCAAAAAATGGTTACTTCGTTCTGGGAAAAGACTTCCTCTAAATGATTTTATCCCTTTTCCAATATCATTCCTCGATTTCAGAAATTCCCAAATCATAGTTTACAATTTTTTATTCCATACCTAAATATGATAGTATGTTTCCAAATAAATTATCAAGAAATTGGAAGAGTTTTCTCATACCTTTGGTCAGAGATAAAGACCTTAAATTAAAGCCATCCAACATCCTCGCTGCATGACTTAAAACTGCACAGTATAACATCCTCAAGTCATGACTTAAAACTGCATAATACAACATCCTCACTGCATGACTTAAAACTAAACAGTACAATGTCCTCACTGCATGACTTAAAACTGCATAGTATGATATCAGAAATTCCCCCCTTTCTGATAAATTTTAACCATTACTCATACACCAAATGTGTATAGAAAGGGTTTTCCTATTTCTAACTTTTGTCGGTCTAAATATCCCCTTCTTCATTCTTAAAATTCTTTTTTTGAGCAAAACCACCCACTCTGGTCTTGAGTCACCCAAATCTTATTTTCCCCTATCTATCAATAGTAAAATGTTAAACTTCAAAGACCTCTTTTTCTTGACTATGCAACACGTTCCCTTAGGCGGCCCTGCATAATTTTCTTACATAATAAGCTTGTTAGACAAAAGATGACACTATTTGGATATGTAGTATATGCCCTAGTTGGCCCTACATAACACAACCCCCATAATGGGTTTGTCAACAAATGGTAATTTCAATCTTGGAAAAGACACCCCTTATGTTGACATGGGTTTTAAAATTTGGTGACAATAAAAATCATGGCTCAAGATCCCCCTTTGAAATATTTAATGAAAATTAAAGAAATTATTAGCCATAGAGTTTTGTTTGGGATATAATTTCAAAATTTATGGTCAAAGTTATCCAACCTTAAATACTATCCCTTTATAGTCTAACATGCATGACTCTAAACTTCTAAAATATTCTCACTAAGACCTATAACTTAGGAAAAAATTTGAGCATCCTTCCAAACATGATGTAACTACAAATCTTACCAAATGACATTGTAATGCGTCAAAGTGCCCTACTTTCACCTTAGAACAAGATTATTTTCATTCCAAACAAATCAAATTCTAAGGGGGGGGGGGCTTTCTTAGACACCATAAAATGTGTTATCATGAACTTTTCCGTAGAGTGAAGATATTATTCTCACATAGACAAAAAATGTCAAGTATGAGTAAATATGTTTTCACCATGAAGGAAGAAGATGCAGTCTTCATTTTATGTTCCAAAATACTACTCCATATAAATGGATAAGTGGAATTATTACCCCATCCAGAAGTAGTTAGTGGATTTCCAAGATCGATGATAGACCTCCACGGAGTACTTATGTGGGGGACCTCCATGAAGCACCTACACGAGGAACCTTGGCGGAGCACCTGCACAACCCCACTGGTCCATACCACGAGGGATGAACCTCCACACCCCTATTTGGGATTAGTGCCAGGCTCTGGTCCCAGCCCTCTGGACCGATCCCTTTTCTTCTGTCACTAACCCTCATTAAAAATGGAGAGTCACACCGTGATCTTTTCAAATCATGTCGACGATATTTTCCATTACGCCCTTTATGTGGCCCAACTTCCAACCTTGGAATACCATGATCTGAGAAAATGAATAGCACTCAATGAAGTTCCTTGGATCAACTTAGTCTTTTTGGTTCCTTTCACATGTTACGATTATGGACTCTTCTTATGGATTCCTCAAGTACCTTAAGTCGTTACGCTTCTCAAGACACTCCTCAAACCTCATCACCTGACTCCTATTCCAGGATAAATTTCAAATGGGAATCCTTCTTAAGAGTAAGCCCAAAACAATTACCAAATGGGAATCCTCCTTAGAAGTAAGCCCCAACCAATCCTCTAATGGGCATCATACTTAGGATTAAGCCCCAACCAATCTCAAAAGGGAAGCCATCCTTATGTAAGCCCCTAATTTTCATTCTTTCTTCCTTCCATTTGGACCCTTGTCCAATGTGAAGATAACGGAGGGAAGGCTTGTCACCTTGTCCTATTTCTAGTTCACCTCGCCCTCTTCCATAGTCAACGCACCCTCTTCCACTAGTTTAGGAGAAAAAAGTGAGTGTCACTATGGAATCTTTCACATTCTCTTGTTTCTCATACTGATAATGACTCACATGGGTTAGAGATACATGATGGTTACAACATGTGCACAAACACTCATTGGAATAAAATACGAGAACTATGATTCCCATCATAATCAGGATTTGTAGGAAGCCTTATCCGAGATCGAGCTCATTGGACATATTCTTCAAGAATCCAACCCTAATTCCCTTAATCCAGGCATCCTTCTTAGGAATAATCCCCAAATTAAACCCCTCAAGTCATCAAGGAATCCTTTTCAAGAAGTAAGCCCAAACTCATTCTCTCTCAAAGGATCATACTCTCCTATGAGACTTATCAAACTTTATGGGCTTTGATTCCCATCCATATGGGATACGTAGGAATCCTCCTTGAGGTTCAAACCCAACACTTCAAATCAACCCTATTCTCCTTGGGATATATTCCCAATAGGGTCTGATTTTACTTGGAAACCCATATCCTTTCTAAGTTCCTTAGGCTGCTTCAGTATAAGTCCCACACTAAGTTTCAACTAAGCACCTTCCTCTTAGAGGTCCTTAACACATGATCCTAAAAGGCATGATGTGTACCATTCAGTGGAATCAAAATACAAGGGTTCTTATTCCTTTCACAGGGATACATAGGTAGCCTATCTTATAGGCATGATACCAAAATCAAAACCAAACCTTCGTCTCCCTGGGTGATAATAAAATTATAGAGTGCCCCACTGAGTGGCTTAAAAACTAGTATCATCACAAAGGATGAGTAAAAGAATCTCTAAACATTATATTAGAGGATACCATTGATGGAAAACCTCAAATTCATATGGATATTTCTATTAATGAAGAACCTTGAATGGATACTGATGATTCTAAATTTTACACATGTTAATAAGTGATTGAGAATTCCAAGGGATACTTATGACATACTTGGTAAATTAATAAGTATTCATAAAAATATCTTAAATTTACAAAGATAGTCCTAGTGTAGACAATAATTCCCCCCCAAAAGGGTACGATGAGTCTGACCTCCCATCCTCTCGACCAATGCATGTTCTTAAGTATCGTAATGTTCAAACTTAATGGACACCTGCCTTTGGAAAGCAGGTCATCTTTGGATAAAGAACTATTGGAAGTTTCCAGTTCCATGAATAAATCCAATGGAAACCACCTAGAAACAGTGATTCTTAAAACTAGAACACTTGTTTCAAGGAACTACGAAACAGATGTCAATAAGGATGTACATTATTCTAAAATACAATTTAATCACATGGTCTACTGTATTCAACCCCATTAATCAATAATAAAATTATACCATTTTAACATTTTATTCACCCTTCAAAACAATTAATCATTCATTGAAATCATTTAACAATTCACAAATAATCCCCTTTCATCATTTTTCACCACTTTCATTTCTCATTCCATTTCACATTTTAATTCAAGTCACGCCAAACAGTCCCTTATGACCCATTATCATATCGTATAACCCAAGACTTGGTTTAATCCCATAAACACTTCATTTCACTTTTTCACATTTCACATTTACCATTTTTAGTGGATTAGAACACCCTCAGGGTGAACACTAAGCCTGGTCTTGTAATCTCCAATGGACCTAAAAGGATCTGTGAAGGGTCTCACACAACATTGTAAGCCCTAATTTATCATTAATATCCAAGAACCAAATATACAACTCATTATTGCATTAACAAACATCACATACACATGAAAAAACATCAGTACTATGGGAGATGGAATTTGACCACCTACCTCATGCTCGTTGACAAGTGCTCACCTAACCTTTTCCCTTAATTTGAGATAAAACAACCACTAAAAACAAAGATAATAATTACATGGAAAATTTAGGGTTTAGGATATTCAAAAAAATATAAAATAACCCACATAAATTTTCCCATAAAAGGAAGAAATATGACTCATTGACTCACCTGGGGATTTGATTTTCACTAAACGACACTTTAAACACCAAATAAATAAGGGAGAAAAATCCTTGGAGAGGTAGAGAGCTCCTAGTTCACACCCCTTATTTTTGGGGAATAAATGGGGTGAAAAATCAAGGAATAAACATTTAAGTTCTATAGGGAAAATAATAATTTTTATTCTTTTAAAGAGGTGCATGGTTTGGCCACACAGTTTTCCAAACCATGTTCTAACTGTTTGGTCTCCTCTGTCCAAAAGTGGAACGGGTCACACAATTTTATGAGGATATCACATGGTTTGGAAAAATATGAGGATACTATTTGGTTGGTTCTATAAAATTCCTCACAATTTTCATGCTCCCCTTTCATGGTTTAGAAACCATGAATCCCCATTCTCTAGGGTGAATGATTAGTACTAACTGTGTGCTAACTTTGCACCATGCACTACATAGCCTCCTTCCCCCCATTTCCTTATCTCAAACCCTGAAGACACCTCCAAGAGATTTCTTTCTTCTGGGATGCATTCCATTAACCAATTTAAGGTAATTTAAACCAAAATTTAAACAGAAACATACCTCATTAGAAGTTCGTGATATTACAACCTCCACACCTTACAATAGATTATCTTTGAGATACACTCCCAAGCATCACTAGGACTCAAAGGTAAAAAGATTGGGCCACTTAGCCCAAATAATAACTTATATATCTCAATTTTACTTCTAATCATGGTGATGCTTCCACAACACTCGAACCAATGAAACAATATTTCCCTAAATATTTTTCTCACCATGGCTCACAACATGAATCAATTTATCCTCAAAGGATGCACCATCCATAATATCAAAACCATCAAAATTAATCATATGATAAGGGTAGGGGTGATACTTTTGAATTTTTGATACATTAAATACATCATGCATATCACTATACATCTAGAGAAGATCTAATCGATACACTACCAATCCATTTCTCTACACAATCTCAAATGACCCCACATACATAGGTGACAACTTATCTTGTTTCTGAACCTGACAGTGATCCAATATTAGTGAAACCTAGAGAAATACAAAGTCACCATATATAAACTCAATAGGTCTACGATGTTGATTAGTGTATGGATTCTATCTACTATGGGCCATATCCATATGCTTCCAAGTCAACTAAATATTCTCTAACATCTCATGCATAAGATTTAATCCCAGCAACCCATATTCTCCCACTTCCATCCAACACAATAGTGATATGCATGGACTACCATAGAGTACCTCATATGGTTCCATCTGAATAGTCACCTGATAACTATTTTTATAGGAGAAATCAACAAGCATTCGGTGCTTCTCCCAATTTACACCAAAATCTAGGATGCATACTCTTAGTGTGTCCTTTAACACCTGGATAGTATGATCTGATTACCCATCCATCTGTGAGTGAAAATATATACTCAACAACACTTGAGTAACCATAAACTTATGCAATCCTTTACAGAAGTGATAAGTAAAGTGGAGGTATCTATCTTAAACAATTCTCTAGGGCACCCCATTCAAGCACACTATCTCTCGAACATACAAGTCATCCAACTAATCAATGATGAAAAGTCTCCTTGACCAGTAAAAAATATGATACCTTTTTCAATAAATACATAATTACCCATAGAACATCATTATTATAGGGAGTACTCTGTAAGACCACCACAAAATCCATCATAACACTATCCTAGTTCTATTTCGGAATAGGAAATGGTTGTAACAGACCAACAGGCTACTGGTTCTCATCCTTCACCTATTGAAAGGTGTAACACCACATTATGAAACTTGTGATTTCCTCATTTATTCTCATACAACAATAATATCTATGAAATTTGTAATAAATTTTGGTCAATCATGGGTGTACCACCCACTTCGAGTCGTGAAACTTGTGCATCATCTCCTTTCACATACAAGTTGGCATAATAACACGACCATGAACATGGATGATCTCATCATCATCGATTGTCCAATTAGGAGTCATCTTAACCCCATAAAAACTATCCCTCAATGAAAGGAATTTATTATCCTCATACCAAATTTCCTTGATCCTATAATATCCTAAGATATTAGAATAAGTAAATTATGTTCGATAACTCGTACGACACACAACACCAAGCTTAAAGAACCACATAATATTATTATTTAAATATGAATATTATAACCTAACCATTAAATTGGTGCGTATGAATATGATTGAATAATTTTTGATATATATATATATATATATGTATAATGATTCTAATAAATATAATTTTATTGACTAATTCTTAGTAAATAATAACTCAAGTTTTAGTAAAACCATTTTAATCTTCTAAGTTATGTTTCAATCAAAATGGTTTTTGATTGAATTTTGTGAGAGAATAATATAATTATTTTTTGTAAAATTTTTAAATTATATTTGATAAAATTAATAATTTTTTTAAATAATAATATCAAAATTATCATTGCATTTGGATGGTTTAATTTTAAATTAAATTATATCATTTATTTGTTTTTAATTTATAAAAATGGATTGAATATTTGGAATTATTAGATCTAAATTTGGTAAATAAGTAACTTTTATTTTTGGTCAATATGAATAACAACTTTAGCAATTTTTGTTACCATGACAAAGGGTAAATCATGTAATTAAGGTTAAAAATAAAATGATAAGGACTAAATAATGACTCCAACACTTGAATTAATTTTATTGTATGATTATATTGTATAAAAAATCATCCAAAGGTCAAATATTTTTCCATTTTTTATATTTTTATGTGATTATAAATTTTATAATATTTTACGTAAAGAAAAGTAAAAAAAATGTCACACTCTTGATTTTAATAACTATAATATTTTCAACATGGGGATAACTAGAGGATATGTTTGGTTATTAATAATAATTTGAAATATAAATTATATATCTTAATCATGGTAATTTAATTTTAATTTTTAGTAAATAAATAATTATCTTAAATGCTTACATAATGCTGATGCAGTAATTATTCAATTAATAAAAAAATAAAAAAAATTAAAAGTTATATAATTTGAGATAATTAATGTGATTCACAAATTTTATAGATTAATATAATAGTTTAGGTATGTAATAAAATATATATTTTTTAATTTCATTCATCTTCTTGATGTTATTAAAGTCAATGTAATGAATAGTTCTAAAAATTGACATTAATGATATTTTATAATAAATAATATTTTATTAAATGATATAAAATTTCTAAAAATATAATATCTTGAAAAGTTATTATAATATGGTTTATTTTATCAACCATAATCTATTTATGGGTTGTGTTTTCATTTATATTAACTATTATGACCCTCAAAGAGCAAAAGTCCTTCTATCACAATAAGTGTGAAAGGGGTTAATGAGGGGTTAAAACCAAAATATAAGGGTAAAAAAATAGTAAAAAATTATGTATTTTTTTATTATATTGTAGTATTTATACCCAAATACATCATATATTCTAAATAAATCATAGAAATTTGTAATTGAATATTAATTTATATTAATTTCATATTTTGAGATATTTCAAGAGTGCCCTCCGCTCTCTTATAAAAGGAAATATCTTATTATCTTTAATTAACAATTAAAAATCTATTTAGTTTGGAAAATATATGACCAAATATCTTAATAACATAAATAACCACATTCTATGGGAGTTATCTATGGAAGAATACCAACCTTAGTGGTCATAAGGTATTAAACAAAGGAGACTTTCCAAAGAATATGTATAGTTTTTATCCACATGTTTTAGTTTTATTTCTTATTCCACTTCCTTAAAATATTATTCAATGAGGATAAAATAAAAAAAACCAATATATAATATATAATAATATTTTATTATGTTAATTTAATAACCTATATTCATCTACAACCTCTATCAAATGGGAAAGAAATTCATCGTTCGTGTGTATAGTGGACTACCACCTCACGAATAAATGTAATTCATTTTCCATAATCGTATCTCATGGATGGTTATAATTATGGATTTAATTTATATAAATTATATTCATGAAATATTTATCATTATGTAAATATAACATCACACATATTTTCTTACCTTTCAATACACTGGAAAATGATAACGTAGTTCGTGCGTACATTTGGACCACCACCTCTATGAAGTGATATGATTCGTTTTTCATCACCACATCACATTGATGATATATATAAGTATAATTAATTAAATAATATTATATTTATTATGTTATGATCATTTTTTAAAGATAAAATTATACTTACCTTATTTCCATAATGATTATTCAAAAATGGAAATATTACTCATGTGGATGTATAACTTACCATCTCCATACTTGTTACATAGTTCATTATTCATAAACATATTTTATGATTGATTTTAAAAGTATAATTGATGTATAAAAATTATAATCATTTCATTATTATTATTATTCAGGTGATTTAATAATTATATCTTTGAACATATTCAGCCCACTGAAGTCATTTTGGACTTATGTATCAAATATCATCAAAATGTACAATATGAACTTAAATGATTAAGTAATAGTATATAATATTGTAATAAGTGATATAAAATGAATAATAAACTGTAAAAGGTTATTTATAATGTAAATAATTAATATAAGTTTATTATTCAATAAGATAAAGAACGTATGTGATGAGTCAGACTCAAGGTAATAGACTTTATTTCAATTTTTTTTAAAGTTTTACTTAAAACTCACTTTTTATTACATATCCAAATTTTTAAATTTATTTTATGTATTTTTTTATATGGAAATAAAATATTTATAAAGTAAATTTTATTCCAGTTTTTAATTTATTTCAAATGTTTTTAAAAGGAATATTTTTACAAAATGTTTTGAATTTATTTGTAAAAAGAAAAAAAGAATGTTATATTTTAATGTGTGCGATGACAATGGATTTTACATCCACCATAACCATTATTTTATATTCATATTAATTTATAATATTTTATGTTTTATTAAAATAAAAAACTTCTTTACCATTTCGCTGTGAATTTTTTTTGAAAAAGGGCTTTCAAGGAAAGGGATATATTAATATCTGAAATTTTTTCTTATGGGTGAAAAGAATGTTTTATGATTATATTATAGTTTTTGGGATTTTTTTATGATGAAGAGTTATTTAATTATAAAATAATATTTTTTGAGCCTGTTATAGATCTCCAATGCATTGGTTAAAGGGATGGATTTAATCAATTAAGTTTATCCTAAGAGAACATGGGAATATACTAAGATGTTTAATCCAAATATTGGATGTAATTAACCTATTAGATTTATCATAAGAGAATATGGGAATATACTATGACGGTTATTCCAAATATGGGATAGATTTAACCAATTAGGTTTATCTTAAGTAAATATAGGGATATATTGTGATTGTTATTCTAAATAAGAGATGGATTTAATCAATTATGTTTCTCCTAAGAGATAATGGGAATTTACTATGATGGTTATTCCAAGTATAACCATGATGGTTATTTCAAGTGTAACTGTGATAGTTACTCCAAGTATAACTGTGATAGTTATTCCATGTGTAACCACGAGGGTTACTCCATATTTAAGAGTGATATGAAAATTATTCCTAATTTTCCTACATGTTTTATCTATGATTTCTAAGGATTTTAAAATTTTCATTTGAGAAAAAGTGTGTGTTTTAATGTGGAAATGATTCATTTTATAATATCAATGAATAATGTTATAAAGTTAATTATTTTATGAGTTTTCATTTTTTCCACTTGACTAAAAATTTACTTTATTTTTCTGTGCCTTACCGAGTTTTTTGTGCTCATCCCACATTTTATTTTTTTTCATAGGGTTTAAGGAAGGATAAGAGAAAAGAAGAAGTCCGCTGAATGTTCTAATGAATTTTCATGAAAAGAAAACATGTTTATTTTTAAATATTTTGTTTGGTGGAAAAAAGGATACCAAATATAAGTTTCCAATTTATAATATATGAGTTTTTATGTAATATTTGTGACCTAACTCTCTAAAAATCTAAAACAAAAAGATACTTGGGAATGAAAGAAAGTAAATTTTAGTTTAAGTCACTAGAATATGTAATGTTTAAGTATTGGAATTTAAAGTTGGTATCAGAGTAGGTCTTGGATAAATTTATAGGTTATGATTTTATTTGAACATAAGTTAAAACTCCTCTATAACTACAAAGTATAATAGGTTATGGAGAGTTACAGTTTTTTAGATAAATAAAAAGAGTTAAAGATAACATGGTTAAGGATATATTATTATTTATCCTCCTCATAAGATGGTATGTTGTTATTTTATTGATATGATCACATTAAACTTTTTAGTTTTAGTAAATGGTTGGATCTAGGAGGCACCAAAGTAATAATGGATGTGAAGGAAAATGCGGTGGTTATCTAAATGGGATAACAAATGAAATGGGAGTTGCAGTGAAAACTATTTTGGTTATTCTTAACCACCTATCACAAGTTATGATTAACAAGTTGAACCTATGTGAGTTTCCTAAAACGTCAAATAAGATATAAATGAAACTCCATGGAAGTTCAAGTGATATAGATCATAAATTTGAAAATATTCATCAGCCCATGTGTCAAGAATGTGGGAAGAAGCACCCATGAAAATTTCTTAAGAGAATGGGAAGATGTTTTGTATGTGGAAAAGGAGGGAATAAAGTAATAATATTCCAAGGAAAAAAGAAGTGTTTAGTTAATACCATGAATATTGATAAATTTATTCATAAGGAATCCATTGAATGTTTTAAATTTGGGGAGTATGAGCATTATAAAAAGCGATATCCTGGGGGGGGGGGAAGCTAAAGAATGATATCAGAAAGACCATGCAAATGAATGTTTAGCAATGTCTAATTCCATTTTTGTTGAATATGAGGAAACTATAAATGAAATATAAAAGGTATGGATTATATCTTGACCTATGTTTCAATAAAGTTTAATCTTAGGATATAATTAATATTTTTTTATAGGAAAGAATTATTAAGGAATAAGATAGAAAATTATGGTTAATGTATCTATATATTCAAGAGTTATGATGTAGTGGTATATTTAATGTTGATCATAAGTTCAAAATCATAGAAACCCATTTTGAGGTTTTATGTGATGTGAATAATTTAGGATGAATTTATTGATTTTGGGTATATGTTTGAGGTATATGGAGCCCTTAAGTTTAACATGTGAAAAATATATTTAAGGAAGAATGATATTTCCATTTTACAAACATAATTTTAAAGGTACTGTTAACCTTTAGGGTTTATATGATCTATGATGAATAAGGTTATTTTTGAGCATGTTAGTCATATTTTTAGGAAATTTATAGGAATTATATTGATATAGATTTATTAAAAGGACAACCCATAGGCTGGGTGACAACCTGTCTCATCTGGAAAGGCCATAGGGATTGAACCCACAACCGAAGGGCGACAAGGGTGAAATGCCTACCAATGGACTATGTGATGTCTTGGTTAGTATGACCTCAATTTTTTTAATTAAATGGTTCAATAGATAATGATTAATTTGATTTTGGGAATATAAATTTTATCATAACCATGGGATTGAAGAGTTATTTAGTGATTAATTGATTTAGGTAGATCATTGTAATTTTGGGGAACATTATGTGATATTATAGGATTTTATTTGAGGAGTCAAGATTTAATTATATTTTAGAAGAATATATGATATAAATGTGAATTTATGGTGATTAATGTTATTTATGGAAAATATTTTAATATATTGGAGATTATATGATTATGGAATAATCATTTTTGGTATGAGACATTAAGAGTGACTGAGGTTTTTGGAAGATAAATGTTAAATTTATCTTGGAAGAATATGTGATCAAATACTTCTAATTTTTGGGTTTCAATATTATTATGGAATATTTTTATTAATTTTAAGGTTATTTATTTATTAAATGATCTGATTTAATCTTTTAGTGTTATTTCCGAGGCTTTGCTGATTAATGTTGTATTTCTTTATATGAAGGCTTATTCATTTTGAGAATTATATTACCTTATGCTAACCATTTTGGTTTTGGTTAATATAAAAAGATAAGAGAAATAAATCGTCATCATTTTATATAATTATGTGATCTTTTAGAAGTTGATTTTAGTTCTTCATACATGAAAAATTCATCTTCAATACTCATCATTTGGAGAAAGAGAATAGATTGTGGTAGAAATTGATCAAAGGATGAAATTAAACTTTTCAAGTAAGTATATTTACTTATGATTCTAGTATAGATTATAAAGGACTTTCTAAAATTAAAAAAATTATCTTGAAATAAAAATGGAATCTATTTACTTTTATTATCAATTATCAATGGTACTTTAACCCATCACATATTTACGGTTTTTTGATGTTTAATTTTCTCATGATCATGTTCTCTATCGCTCTCTATCAGTCCTCGGGCGTTAGTTTTTTTCATCCATGTCCATGTTTTCACATAAAACCATTTTTTATTACATGGAAACCTAATTATGCATTATTCAATATAACTTTAATACTTTACTTTTCTATATTTTCAAGTGGAAGTATTATTAACCCTTTTTATGATGTGGGATTTCAAAAAAAATATTTTGAAAAGTCAAACCCCTGGTTTTTGAGCCCAAGTTAAAATCGGAAAGATGAAATTTATTAAAGTTGGAGATAATTTAATCTCTAAAGATTTTAAAATAAGGATATTATGTTCGATAATGTGTATGACACACAACACCAAGCTTAAACGTACCATGAAATATTATTATTTAAATATGATCATTATTACCTAACCGTTAAATTAGAGGGTATGAATAAGATTAAATATTTATATATATATATACATATATATTTATTTATATGAATTATAACAAATAAAAATTTATTGATTAATTATTAGGAAATAAGAACTCAAGTTTTAGTAAAACCATTTTATTCTTTAAAGTTATGTTTTAATCAAAATGATTTTTGATTTCTTTTTGTGAGTGAATAATATAATTCATTTATGGAAATTTAATAAATTTTATTTGATAAATTAAATATAATTTCTTAAATAATCATATCAAATTTATATTATGGATAAATTTTTATATTTTTCTGAATAGTTTAATTTTTCAATAAATAGTAAAAAATATTGATTTTTATCAAAAACTGTGTTTTATTTTAAATTATTTTTAAAGTAAAATTTTATTTTGGATTAGTTTTAAAATTAAATTAGTTAATTATTATTTTAAATAATATAAATATTTTTTTTGAAATGAATTTTATACTTTAATTTAGTATAAAAACTTTTTTATACTTAAAAGGGAATTTTTATGAAAAACATTTTTTGTTGTGTTTTTCCAGTTTAATTTTAAATTAAATTATTTCACTTCTATATTTTGAATTTTGAAAAATGTGTTTAATATTTTTAATCAATGGGTCCAAAATTTTTAAATATTCCCCTTTTATTTTTGGTCAATATGAATAGTAACCTCTGTAAATTGTTTTACTACAATAGATGGTAAATCAGGGAATTAAGGTTAAAAATAAAATGATAAGGACTAAATAATGACCCTAACACTTACCTTAATTTTATTTTATGATTATATATCATCAATAATCATCCATAGGTAGAATATTTGGCCTTTTTATCATTTTTACATGATTATATACTTTATAATATTTTATGTAAAGAAATGTTAAAAATTGTCACACTCTTGTTTTTAATAACTAAAATATTTTTAACATGGGGATAACTAGAGGATATATTAGTTTATAAATATTATTTTTAATGATAAATGATTTATATTTATGGTGGTATTTTTTTAATTTATTGTGAATAAATCATTGCCTTAAATGCTTACACAAAGCTGATGCAATAATTATTCAATTAATGTAAAAATCAAATAAATTATATTAAAAATATTAAAATTAATATAATTTTAGATAATTAATGTGATAAATGAATTTTATATATTAATATAACATTTTAGTTAGGTAATAAAAATATTATTTTTGAATTTAATTTGTTTTATTGATGTTATTAATGTCAAAGTAATGAATAGTTCTGAAAATTGACATTAATGATATTTTATAATAAATAATACTTTATTAAATGATATAAAATTCATAAAAATATTATATTTGGAAAATTAATTATAATATGGTTTATGATATCAACCAAGGTCCATTTATTATCTGCTTTTTGATTTATAGTAACTATCCTGACACTCAAAGAGAAAAAATCCTTGTTATTGTAATTACTGTGGGAGATTAATAAGGGGTTAAAAAATATAAGGGTAAAAACATAGTTAAAAATTGTTTAATTTTTATTATATGAGAGGATTTATACCAATAATAATTCTATATTAGAAATAAATTAGTTGGATCAATTTTTAATTTAATATTAATTTATATTAATTTAATATTTTGAGAAATTCCAAGAGTGCCCCTCCCCTCTCTTATAAAAGGGAATCTGTACTTCTCTTTACTTCACACTTAAAAACCCATTTTATTTGAAAAATATCTAAAAACTACCTTCATAAAATCTATCATCACATTATAAATACCTTATTTATGTCATAATACCAACCTTAGTGGTTTTAAGGTATGAAGAAATAGAGACTTTCTAAAGAATATGTATAGTTTTTAACCACATGTTTTAGTGTTATTTATTCTTCCACTTCCTTAAAATATTCTTAAAATATAATAAAATAATAAAAAAATTATTATATAGATACTTATATTTTATTATGTTAATTTAATAACCTATATCCATCTCCAACCTCCATCAAATGATAAATAATTTCATCATTCGTGTGTACAGTGGACTACTGCCTTACGAACCGATGTAATTCATTTTCCATAACCATCTCTCATGGATGGTTATAATGATGTATTTAAGTTATATCTATGATATTAATGATATATTTATCATTATTTAAATATAATATAGCACACATTTTCTTACTTCTTCATACACTAGAAAATGATAACGTCGTTCATGCGTACATGGGGACTACCACCTCCACAAAGTGTTGTGATTATTTTTTCATCATCACATAACATGGATGATATATATAAGTATAATTAAATAAATAATATGATATTTATAATATTATTATCATTATTTATAGATAAATTTATACTTACCATCTTTCTATAATGATCATTGAAAAATGTAAATGTTACTCATGCGTACGTATAACCTACCATCTCCAGGATTGTAACATAGTTCATTATTAATAACCATCTTCCATGATTGGTTTTAAAAATATAATTGATATAAAAAATTTATTATTATTTAATTATTATTATTCTATAGATAATGGAATAATGACCACTTTTACCATAATCAACCTACCAAAGTTATTTTGGACTTATGTACCGAATATCATCAAAACATATGATTTGAACTTAAATGATCGAGTAATAATATATATAATGGTAATAAGTGATTTAAAAGGAATAATAATATTGAAAAAGGTTCTTAATAAATTAAATAATTAGTATAATTTTTTTTATCCAGGAGTATGAAGAATGTATGTGATGAGTTGGACTCAAGGTAAGAGACTTTATTTTAAAAATATTCTTTTAAAGTTTCCATTAAAACTATCTATTTCTTCCGTATAAACATTTTTAAAGTTATTTTATGTATTTTTTATATAAAAATAAAAAATTTACAAAGGAAATTTTATATCTCTTTTGAATTTCTTTCAAAGTATTTCAAAACTAATATTTTTACAGAGTGTTTTGACCTTCTTTTCTAAAATACAAAAAAGAATGTTCTTTTTTAATGTATACAAAGACAATGAATTTTACCACCACCATAATCATTATTTTGTGTTTGGATTCCTTTATAAAATTTTATTTTTTATTCAAAGAAAAACCCTTCACCCCATTTTTCTAAGAATTTTAGTTTTTAAAAATAGGTTTTAAAGGAAAGAGATATATTAATATCCTAATTTTTTTTCTCATGATCACAAAGAATATTTTACGATTATATTATGGTTCTTAGGAATTGTTTATGATGGAAGGTGGTTCCTTTATAAACCAAGATTTATTGAGTCCATTATATCTCTCCAATTCATTGATTAAAGGGATATATTTAACTGATAAAGTTTCTCTTAATAGAATATGGGAATATACTATTATGGTTATTCTAAATATAGGATAGAGTTAACTTATTAGGTTTATACTAAGAGAATATGGTAATATAATATGACAGTTATTCCAAAAATGGTATGGATTTAACTACTTAGGTTTCTCCTAAGAGAATTTGAGAATATATTGTGATGGTTATTCTAAATACGGGATGAAGTTAACTGATTAGTCTTCTCTTAATAGATTATGGGAATATAATATGATGGTTATTCCAAGTATAGTGGTGATGGTTATTTCAAGTTTAAATGTGATGGTTAATCTAAATATAACCATGATGGTTATTCTATGTATAACCATGAGGGTTACTCCATATTTAAGAGTAATATGAAAATGATTCCAAAGTTTCCTAAATGTTTTATCTATTCTTGATTTGAGTTTTGAAAGTTTCCTTTGATAAAAAAGTGTGTGTTTTTCATGTGAAAATTATTTAATTCATAATCTCAAAGAATAATGTGATAAAAGTAAGTATTTTAATAGATTTCTTGTTTTTTACTAGACTAACATTTTTATTTATTTTTATATACCTTACTGATATTTTTTTCCTCATCCCATGTTTTAATTTTCTTTTTACTAGTTTTAAGGATGGATAAGGGAAAATAATAAGTCAAGTTGAAAGTAATGAATATTTGTCATGAAAATAAAACATGTTTCTTTCTAATAGTTTTGGATGGTGGAAAAATTTGATACTAAATAGAAGTTTCCACTTTGTAATATATGGGTTTGTTATGTAATAGTTGTGACCTAACTCTCTAAAACTCTAAAATTAAAAGATATTTGGAAATGTAAGTGTAACGCCCTGGTTCTGGAAGCCACCTAGAGGCACCCCATACCTGATTGGTCACATGGCCTCAAGAGAATTTCCCCAAATGCCAGAGGCTACCGACTAGCAGCGATGGCCTTGGGTGTGATAATGAGGAAACTATGCCCTCATTAGCAAAGTAACACAATGAAAGATAAACAATCATACAATAGCGAAAGAAATAAATACCAAACAATAGTAACAATGGAAGACTGATAAAGGAAACAACTGGAGCATATATATATATATATAAATGATGCATGATACATATATGTTTAGGAAAACATCCAAACAAGTCACAATGCTGGAATACAACAGTGCTAAACCAAAGTGAAAAAGAAAGCAGATAAACTCCTCAGCATTGCAAGCCATAGATTGGTCCCATGATCTCCAGCTCCACAACAATCAAGAACCTAAAGTCGAGGGGCGCTTACCCTTATCTATACCTGCAACAATATAATCTGTTTGGGACCAAAAGCATGACCCAAACAGGGTGTGAGACAAAGTCCTAGTAGGAAACCAACCAAAGATCCGTGCCTAACAGTCAGTGAATATATGGTAGGTAAAAGTATAGAAAAACAGTAAACAATCCACAGTTTCTAGCCTATAATTTACAAACAAGTAAGAATCCACTCAAGAAAGTAGAAAAAACAGGTAACCCTATGGGTAGTTCTCACAGCCTAACCCCTATGGTTCAACCAACAAGTACTAGAAACCATCTGGGAGGCACACACTGTCTCACCCCTCTAGTTCAACTAAAGAATAGACTCTCTGGGGAAGCACTCACCATCAATTACCCCTATAGTCCCGTATCGTACTAATGGAACTCTAGGGAAGAACTCAACATCTCATTCCCCCTGTGGCCCACGTCAAGGAACTACAAACACTATGAGGAATAACTCAACATCTATTCCCCCTGTGGCCTTGCATTGTATTATAAAGACACTCTGGAGAAGCCCTTACGTCCATTCTCCCTATGGTCTACTACACTAGGTTCCCTCAGCCTTGTGTAAAGTCAGCAAGTATCGCATCGCGTAACGTCCAAAGTTACCTCAAGAACTACTTGGCTATAATTCTACACACTACTAGAAATTAAGCCCTTACCAATAGTTTTAAACCATTTCTAAAGTCTGACAAACCGTTGGAAATTAAGGTGTGGTAGTATCCCATTACCAACAGTTTTTGTATAACTGTTGGGAAAGGCAGTGTAATTGGAGTATTTCCAACTATTTTACAAACTGTTGGAAATATTGGAAGTCTAAATGTTTTTACCAAAGGTTTCCAGAAACCATTGGTATATATTGTAAAAACTATACCAACGGTTCTAAACCGTTGGTATAGTTTTTTAATTTTGAATTCCACAACTATTATACCAACGGTTTAAAACCGTTGGTAATGTGTTTTTCCAAAACTGTTATACCAATGGTTTAAAACCATTGGTAATGTGTTTTTCCAGAAGTGTTATACCAACGGTTTAAAACCATTGGTAATGTGTTTTTCCAGAACTGTTGCACAGTAGCCCTCTAGTATCCCCTCCAGTATACACCTGCATAAAAAATATCACAAAAACCCCATACAGACTTAAAATAGCATAAAAAACACTTAAAATAGCACAAAAAAAAGCACATAAAACCATCAAACTCTTCCAACAATGTCATGTACTACAATTCCCTATTTCAATATTCATATGACAACAATCATCCAGTAGAGTTAATAATAGTTTCAATAACTCACACATTATTTACACCCATTTATATATTCAAATGACATCCACTCTTCCAGTAGTAATTCACCTCACCCTTGCATAGCCCCCCATGTCCCCATAAAATTCTAATAGGCAGAATAGTCTGAGAAATACTTATTAGAGTTAAAAAAGAGTTTGAAATTAGCTCAAATCCCAATTTTCTTCTTCTGATCCTAGATTTGGGTATGTAATGATTTGTGATGCATTTTGCATTGAACTTGTATTTTTTATAATATATGGTGAAAATGTATTTTCTTAGGAGACTCGTCACTTATGAACCCATGAGTGAAACTACCCAACTCATGAAAAAGAGTTTGCGACTATCGTTGATGAGTGTAAATTTCAGTTGTTGTATTCACTTAAAATGATGTCCTTTTGGAACAAAAGAGAGACACTTTGAGTGGTGTCGGCCATACCGTGCCTCAGATTGAGGCGAGGTTGACTCGTACACGTCAAAAATGACCCATGGATCATTTTCCTAAAGTATCAATGCAATATGAATGCGTTTGGTCGGTTTTCCATATGCCGGTTGTTTTTACTTAAAAGTGTATCCATTTTAAACAAAAGAAAGACACTTTGAGTCGTACCTGCCACACCGTGCCTCAGATTGAGGCGGGGTTGACTCATACACGTCATAAATGACCCATGAATCGTTTTCCCAAAGTATCAACAGAATCTGAATGCGTTTGGTTCATTTTACGTATGTTAGTTGTTGTTTTCACTTAAAATGTTGTCCATTTCAAAGAAACATGAGACACTTTGAGTGGTGTCAGCCACACTTCGCCTCAGATTGAGACAGGGTATACTCGTACATGTCAAAAATGACCCATGGATTTTTTTCCTAAAGTTTCAACAGAATCCAAATTCATTTTGTTGGTTTTCCGTATGTCAGTTGTTGTTTTCACATAAAATCATGTCCATTTTAAACAAAATAGAGACATTTTGAGTGGTGGCGGCCACACCACGCCTCGGATTGAGGAGGGGTTTACTCTTACACATCACAAATTACCCATGGATATTTTTAATAAAATATCAACACAATATGAATGTGTTTGGTCTGTTTTAAGTATGCCAATTGTTGTTTTCACTTAAAATCTTGTCCATTTAAAACAAAAGATAAACACTTTGAGTGGTGTCAGACACACTGGACCTTGGATTGAGGCGGGGATGACTCTTACACGTCACATATGACCCATGGATAATTTTCCTAATGTTTCAACATAATTCGAATGCATTTGGTCGGTTTTCCGTAAGTCAGTTGTTGTATTCACTTAAAATGATGTCATTTTGAAACAAAAGAGAGACACTTTGAGTGGTGATGGCCAAATAGCACCTCATATTGTGGAAGGGTTGACTCTTACACCTCAAAAATGACCCATGGATCATTTTACTAAAGTATCAACACAATACGAATGCGTTCGGCCGGTTTTGACCACCCCCCGCACGCTTTTCAAGCGCACCGAACACCTAAAAAACACATATTCAGCCATGCCGCACAAACCGTGCGTCTAAATGACATGAAGTCTCCTCTTATACCTCACAAATAATAATTAGGGGGTTTTCGGGTGATTTCAAGTCATTACGATGTCGTTTGGCATGCATTTGACCGTTAAACGCATGTTTTGGCCATTTACGACACGCGTAGTGCGTTTTCAGCCAGCGCGGTCACACGACACCTCCGATTGATATGTAGTCTGGCCAACCATTTCAAAATTCACCCAAACTTTTTTTTCGTTTGATTTCATTGCATTCCTAAGTCGTTCGACCATTTTTGACCACCCCATGCGCGCTTTTCGAGCGCGCCAAACACCTAAAAAACACATATTCAGCCGTTCCGTGCAATCCACTCGTCCGACTGACGTGTCGTCTACTCGTACACCTCACGAATAATAATTAGAGTTTTTTTCGTGTGATTTCAAGTCATTCCGATGTCGTTCGGCATGCATTTGACCGTTAAACGCATGTTTTGGCCATTTACGACACGCATAGTGCATTTTCGGCTAGCGTGGTCCCACGACACCTCCAATTGACGTTTCGTCAGGCTGACCATTTCACAATTCACCGACCCTTTGTTGTCATCCGATTTCATGGCATTCTGAGGTCTTTCGGCCGGTTTCGACCACCCCACGCGCGCTTTTCAAGCACGTCAAACACCTAAAAAACACATATTCAGCCGTGCCGTGCAAAACGCACGTCCGAATGAAGTTTTGTCTCCTCGTACACCTCACGAATAATAATAAGGGTGTTTTCATGTGATTTTAAGTCATTTAGATGTCGTTCGGCATGCATTTGACCGTTAAACGCATGTTTTGGCCATTTACCATACACGGAGTGCGTTTTCGGCCAGCATGGTCACGCGACACCTCCGATTGACATACCGTCTTGTTGAACATTTCACAATTCACCCACCATTTATTATCGTCCTATTTCATGGCATTCTGAGGTCATTTGGCCAGTTTTGACCACCCCACGCACGCTTTTCTAGCATGCCACACACCTAAAAAAACACATATTCAGCCGTGGCGCGTAAACCATGCATTTGAAGGATGTGTCGTCTCCTCGTACAACTCATGAATAATAATTAGGGTGTTTTCATGTGATTTCAAGTCATTCCGATGTCGTTCAGCTTGTATTTGTCCGTTAAACGCATGTTTTGGCCATTTACGACACACGAAGTGCGTTTTTGGCCAGCGCGGTCACATGACACCTTTGATTGACGTGCCGTCTAGCCGACCATTTCAAAATTCACCCATCCTTTGTTGTCGTCCGATTTCATGGCATTCTGAGGTCGTTCATCCGGTTTCGACCACCCAACGCATGCTTTTCAAGCGCGTCGAACACCTAAAAAACACATATTCAGTTGTGCCGTGCAAACCGTGCATCTGAATGACGTGACGTCTCCTCTTACACCTCCCAAATAATAATTAGGGTGTTTTAGTGTGATTTCAAGTCATTTCAATGTCATTATTCATGCATTTGACTGTTAAACGCATGTTTTGGCCATTTACAACATGCGGAGTACGTTTTCGGCTAGCACGGTCACACGACACCTCCGATTGACATGACATATAGCCGAATATTTCAAAATTCACCCACCCTTTGTTGTCATCCGATTTCATGGAATTCTGAGGTCATTCGGCCAGTTTCGACCACCCCACACACACCTTTCGAGGGCGCCCAACACCTAAAAAACATATATTTAGCCGTGCTGCAAAAACCGTACGTCCGAATGACGTGACATCTTCCCGTAAACTTCACAAATAATAATTAGCGTGTTTTCTTGTGATTTCAAGTCATTCTGATGTCGTTCGGCATGCATTTGATCGTTAAACGCATGTTTTGGCCATTTACGACAGGCGGAGTGAGTTTTCGGCCAGTGTGGTCACACGACACCTCCGATTGACATGCCGTCTATCCAACCATTTCACAATTCACCCACCCTTTGTTGTCTTCTGATTTCATGGCATTCCGAGGTCGTTCGGCCGGTTTCGACCACCCCACGCGTGCTTTTCAAGCCTACCGAACACCTAAAAAACACATATTCAGTTGTGCCATGCAAACCGCACATCCTAATGATGTGTCGTCTCCTCTTACACCTCATGAATAAAAATTAGGGTGTTTTCGTGTGATTTCAAGTCATTCCGATGTCGTTCGGCATGCATTTGACCGTTAAACACATGTTTTGGCCATTTACAACAGGCGGAGTGCCGTTTCGGCCAACACGGTCACACGAAACCTCTGAATGATGTTTTGTTTCCTCTTACATGTCACATATGACCCATGGATCATTTTCATAAAGTTTCAACAGAATCCGAATGAATTTGGTTAGTTTTCTGTATGACAGTTGTTGTATTCACTTAAAATGATGCCATTTTGAAATAAAAGAGAGACACTTTGAGCGGTGACGACCAAACAACACCTCAGATTGAGGTGGGGTTGACTCGTACACATCACAAATGAACCATGGATAATTTTACAAAAGTATCAACACAATCCAAATGTGTTCGACCGGTTTCGACCACCCCAATCACACTTTTCAAGCGCGCCAAACACCTTAAAAACACATATTCAGCCGTGCCGTGCATAACGCACGTCTGAATGACATGACATTTCCTTGTACAACGCACAAATAATAATTAGGGTGTTTTCGTGTGATTTCAAGTCATTCTGATGTCGTTCGACATGAATTTGACCGTTAAATGCATGTTTTGGCCATTTACGACATGCAGAGTGCGTTTTCGGCCAGCGCGGTCACACGACACCACCAATTGATGTGCTGTCTAGCCGACCATTTTACAATTCACCCACCCTTTTTTGTCATCCGATTTCATTGCATTCCGAGGTCGTTCGGCCAGTTTTGACCACCCCACGCGCGCTTTTCGAGCACGCCAAACACCTAAAAAACACATATTCAGCCGTACCGCGCAATCCGCACATCCTAATGATGTTTCGTCTCCTCGTAAACCTCATGAATAACAATTAGGGTGTTTTCATGTGATTTCAACTCATTCCGATGTTGTTCGACATGCATTTGACCGTTAAATGCATATTTTGGCCATTTACGACAGGTGGAGTGCATTTTCGGCCAGCGTGGTCACACAAAACCTCTGATTGATTTGTCGTCTAGCCGACCATTTCACAATTCACACACTCTTCTTTGTCGTCTGATTTCATGGCATTCTGAGGTCGTTCGGCCAGTTTCGACCACCCCACGCATGCTTTTCAAGCGCGCCAAACACCTAAAAAATATATA
This sequence comes from Viscum album, assembly GCA_963277665.1. Taxonomy (NCBI): domain Eukaryota; kingdom Viridiplantae; phylum Streptophyta; class Magnoliopsida; order Santalales; family Viscaceae; genus Viscum; species Viscum album. The sequence continues at coordinate 1,521,534,719 of OY728152.1, read as the reverse complement.
TTCAACCGTTCCACGCAAACCGCATGTCCGAATGATGTGTCATATCCTCGTAAAACTCATGAATAATAATTAGGGTGTTTTCATGTGATTTCAAGTCATTCCGATGTCGTTTGACATGCATTTGACCGTTAAACGCATGTTTTGGCCATTTACGACATGCAGAGTTCATTTTCGGCCATCACAGTCACATGACACCGTCGATTGATGTGCCGTCTGACCGACCATTTCAAAATTAACCCACCCTTTGTTGTTATCCGATTTAATGACATTCCGAGGTCATTCGACCGGTTTCGACCACCCCACGCACACTTTTCAAGCGCGCCGAACACCTAAAAAACACATATTCATCCGTGCCGTGCAAAAAGCGCATCCGAATGATGTGACATATCCTCTTAAACTTCACTAATAACAATTAGGGTGCTTTCGTGTGATTTCAAGTCATTCTGATCTCATTCGGCATGCATTTGACCATTAAACGCATGTTTTCGCCATTTAAGACAGGCGGAGTGCGTTTTCGGCGAGCGCGGTCACAGAGCACCTCCGATTGATGTGCCGTCTAGCCGAACATTTCAAAATTCACCCACCCTTTGTTTTCGTCCTATTTTAAGGCATTCCGAGGTCGTTCGTCCGGTTTCAACCAACCCACACGCGCTTTTCAAGCCCACCGAACACCTAAAAAACACATATTCACCCGTTTCGTGAAAACCGCGCGTCCGAATGACATGTCGTCTCCTTGTAAACCTCACGAATAATAATTATGGTGTTTTTGTGTAATTTAAAGTCATTCTGATGTCGTTCGGAATGCATTTGACCATTAAACGCATGTTTTGGCCATTTACGACAGGCAGAGTGCGTTTTCGGCCAGCACGGTCACATGACACCTGCGATTGATGTTCCGTCTGACTGACCATTTCAAAATTCACCCAACCTTTGTTTTTGTCTGATTTCATGGCATTCCGAGGTTATTAAACTAGTTTTGACCACCCCATGCACGCTTTTCAAGCGCGCCGAACACCTAAAAAACATATATTCAGCCGTGCCGTGCAAACCGCATGTCCGAATGACATGTCATCTCCTCGTACACCTCAAGAATAATAATTAGGGTGTTTTCGTGTGATTTAAAGTCATTTGGATGTCTTTTGACATGCATTTGACCGTTAAACACATGTTTTGGCCATTTACGACACGCAGAGTGCATTTTCGGCCAGTGTGGTCACATGACACCTCCGATTGACGTGCCGTCTGGCCAAACAATTCACAATTCACCCACCCTTTGTTGTAATCCGATTTCATGGAATTTCGAGGTCATTCAACCGGTTTTGACCACCCCACGCGTGCTTTTCAAGCACGCGAAACACCTAAAAAACACATATTCAGTCGCGCCACGCAAACCGCACGTCGGAATGACGTGCCGTCTCCTCGTACACCTCACAAATAATAATTAGGGTGTTTCCATGTGATTTCAAGTCATTAAGATGTCGTTCGGCATGCATTTGACTGTTAAACGTATGTTTTGGCCATTTACGACACGCAGAGTGCGTTTTTGGCCAGTGCGGTCACACGACACCTCCGATTAATGTACCGTATGAGTGAACATTTTACAATTCACCCACCCTTTGTTTTCGTCTGATTTCATGGCATTCTGAGGTCGTTCATCCAGTTTCGACCACCCCACACGTGCTTTTCGAGTGCGCCGAACACCTAAAAAACACATATTCAGCTGTGCCGTGCAATCCACGCATCTGAATGACGTGTCGTCTCCTCTTACACCTCACAAATAATAATTAGGGTGTTTTTCATGTGATTTCAAGTCATTATGATGTCGTTCGACATGAATTTGACCGTTAAATGCATGTTTTGGCCATTTACGACACGCGAAATGCATTTTCCGCCACCGCGGTCACACGACAACTCCGATTGACGTGCCTTCTAGATGACCATTTTACAATTCACCCACCCTTTGTTTTTGTCTGATTTCATGGTATTCCGAGGTCATTCGGCCGGTTTCGACCACCCCACGCATGCTTTTCAAGCGCGCCAAACACCTAGAAAACACATATTCAGCCGTGCCACGCAAACCATGTGTCCGAATGATGTGCCATATCCTCGTACAACTCACGAATAATAATTATGGTGTTTTCGTGTGATTTTAAGTCATTCCGATGTCGTTCAGCATGCATTTGACCGTTAAACGCATGTTTTGACCATTTACAACATGCCGAGTGTGTTTTCGGCCAATGCGGTCACACGACACCTCCGATTGACGTGCTGTCTAGCCTACCATTTCACAATTCACCCACCCTTTGTTTTCGTCCTATTTCATGGAATTCTGAGGTCGTTCGGCCAGTTTTGACCACCCCACACACGCTTTTCGAGCGTACTGAACACCTAAAAAACACATATTCAGTCGTGATGTGCAATCCGCATGTCTGAATGATGTTCCGTCTCCTTGTACACCTCAAGAATAATAATTAGGGTGTTTTCGTGTGATTTCAAGTCATTCCAATATTGTTCGGCATGCATTTGACCGTTAAACGCATGTTTTGGCCATTTACGACACGCAGAGTGCTTTTTCATCCAGCGCGGTCACACGACACCTTTGATTGATGTGTCGTCTAGCCGACCATTTCACAATTCACCCAACCTTTGTTTTCAACCGATTTCATGGCATTCTGAGGTCGTTCGGCCGGTTTCGAACACCCCATGCGTGCTTTTCAAGCGCGCCAAACACCTAAAAAACACATATTCAACCATGACATGCAAACCGTGCATCTGAATGACGTTCTGTCTCCTCGTACACCTTACAAATAATAATTAGTGTGTTTTTGTGTTATTTCAAGTCATTCCGATATCCTTCAGCATGAATTTGACCGTTAAATGCATGTTTTGGCCATTTACGACACGCGGAGTGCGTTTTCGGGTAGTAGGGTAACACGACACCTCTGATTGAAATTCTTTATGGCTGACCATTTGAAAATTCAGCCACCCTTTGTTGTCGTCCGATTTCATGTCATTCCAAGGTCGTTCATCTAGTTTCGACCACCCCACGTGTGCTTTTCGAGCACACCAAACACTTAAAAAACATATATTCAGTCGTGTCGTGCAATCTGCATGTCTGAATGAAGTGTTGTCTCCTCGTACACCTCAAGAATAATAATTAGGGTGTTTTCGTTTGATTTCAAGTCATTCCAATGTCGTTCGGCATGCATTTGACAGTTAAACGCATGTTTTGTCCATTTACGACACGCGGAGTGCATTTTTGGCCACTGCGGTCACACGACACCTTCTGTTGATGTGTCTTCTAGCCAACCATTTAAAAATTCACCCACCCTTTATTGTCGTCCGATTTTATGGAATTCCGAGGTCGTTCGGCCAGTTTAGACCACCCCACGTGCGCTTTTTAAGCGCGCCAAACACCTAAAAAACACATATTCAGCCGTGCTATGCAAACCACGTGTCTGAATGATGTTCCGTATCCTCATAAACCTCAAGAATAATAATTAGGGTGTTTTTGTGTGATTTAAAGTCATTGCGATGTCGTTCGGCATGCATTTGACCGTTAAACGCATGTTTTGGCCATTTACGACACGCAGAGTGCGTTTTCGGCCAGTGAGGTCGCATAACACCTCCGATTGACGTTCCGTTAGGATGAACATTTCAAAATTCGCCTACTATTTGTTGTCGTCTGATTTCATGGAATTCTGAGGTCGTTTGGCCGGTTTCAACCACCCCACGCGTGCTTTTCAGGCACGCCAAACACCTAAAAAACACATATTCACCTGTACCATGAAAACCACGCGTCCGAATGATGTTCCGTCTCCTCGTAAACCTCACGAATAATAATTAGGGTGTTTTTGTGTGATTTCAAGTTATTTAGATGTCATTCGGCATGCATTTGACCGTTAAACGCATGTTTTGGCCAATTACGATACACATAGTGCATTTTCGGCCAGCGCGGTCACACGACACCTCTGATTGTCGTGCCGTCTGGATGAAAATTTCAAAATTCCCTTAACCTTTATTTGCGTCCTATTTCATGGCATTCCGAGGTCATTCGGCCAGTTTTGACCACTCCACGGGCGCTTTTCAAGCGCGCCAAACACCTAAAAAACACATATTCAGACGTGCCATGAAAAACGCATGTCCGAATGACATTCTGTCTCCTCATACACCTCATGAATAATAATTAGGGTGTTTTCATGTGATTTCATGTCATTCCGATGTCGTTCGACATACATTTGACTGTTAAACACATGTTTTGGCCATTTACGACACGCGAAGTGTGTTTTCGGCCAGCACGGTCACACGACACCTCCGATTGATGTGCCTTCTAGCCTACCATTTCACAATTCACACACCCTTTGTTGTCGTCCGATTTCATGGCATTCCAAGGTCGGTCGGCCGGTTTCGACCACCCCACGCACGCTTTTCAATCGCCCCGAACACCTAAAAAACACATATTCAGCCATTCCACGCAAACTGTGTGACCGAATGACGTGTCGTCTCCTCATACACCTCATGAATAATAATTAGGGTGTTTTCATGTGATTTCAAGTCATTCTGATGTCATTCGACATGCATTTGACCGTTAAACGCATGTTTTGGCCATTTACGACACACAGAGTGGGTTTTTGGTCAGCGCAGTCACACGAAACCTCCGATTGAGGTGCCGTCTAGATGACCATATCACAATTCACCCACCCTTTATTGCCGTCCGATTTCATGGCATTCTGAGGTCATTCGGTTAGTTTCGACCACCCCACGCACGCTTTTCAAGCACGTCGAACACCTAAAAAACACATATTCAGCCGTGCCGTGCAAACCGCACATCCGAATGATGTGAAGTCTCCTCGTACATCTCAAGAATAATAATTTGGGTGTTTTTGTGGGATTTCAAGTCATTCTGAGGTCGTTCGGCATGCATTTGACGGTTAAACACATGTTTTGGCCATTTACGACACACGAAGTGCGTTTTCGGCCAGCGCGGTCACATGACACCTCCGATTGACGTGATGTCTAGCCGACCATTTCACAATTCACCCGAACTTTGTTTTCTTCTGATTTCATGGCATTCTGAGGTCGTTCGACCAGTTTCGACCAACCCACACACGCTTTTCGAGCGCGCCAAACACCTAAAAAACACATATTCAACCGTGCCGTGGAATCCGCACATCCAAATGATACGCCATCTCATAGTACACCTCAAGAATAATAATTAGTGTGTTTTCATGTGATTTCAAGTCATTCTGATGTCGTTCGTCATGCATTTGACCGTTAAACGCATGTTTTGGCCATTTACGACATGCGAAGTGCGTTTTCGACCACCGTAGTCACAAGACACCTCCGATTGATGTGCCGTATCCTCGTAAACCTCACATATGACCCATGGATCGTTGTCCTAAAGTTTCAATAGAATAAGAATGACTTTGGTTGATTTTCCGTATGTCAGTTGTTGTATTTACTTAAAATGATGTCATTTTGAAACAAAAGAGAGACACTTTGAGTGGTGCCGGCCACACCGTGCCTCAGATTGAGGCGGGGTTGACTCGTACACATCAAAAATGAACCATTGATCGTTTTCATAAAGTATCAATAGAATCCGAATGCATTTGGTCAGTTTTCCTTATGCCAATTGTTTTTACTTAAAAGCGTATCCATTTTAAAAAAAGAAAGACACTTTGAGTAGTACCGGCCACACCGTGCCTCGGATTGAGGCGGGATAGGGGGATGTCCGGGGGGGGGGGGGGGTGTCCGGGGTCTTGGGAGGATGGATGGGGGGCTGTCCGGGGTCCAGGGAGGAGGGTGGGGGGCTGTCTGTGGTCCAGGGAGGAGGGTGGGGGGCTGTCTGTGGTCCAGGGAGGAGGGTGGGTAATGTATCTAAATCTCTATCTAGGTATCATAAATAGAATTTTTACAGGACTGCGAACCACCAAAGAGTTTCATCCTAGAGCAGGGCCAAATCACGGAATGACCACGGTGTGACCACAGCGTGACTGTGGTGTGACCGCGGCATAACTGCAGTGTGTTGGCCTGGTCCAGCGACATCCGTGGGGCAACTTCTTCCGGCCAGGATTCCAAATAAATCTTATGTAGTTGTCCTTCACATTATAGAAACAGATCTTATGTTATAAAAAACAGACTCTTGATTCGGGATTGTGGTATGATAAAGATATATATTTTATATTATTTGTTTTTAAAAGTGGTACTAGGTAGTTGAAACTACTGATTGAGAGTCAAATTATCACACCCTAAACTTTCACTATGAGTTTTCGTAGACAGCGCACCTCCGTTGGAGGGGTTTTATTATAAAAACATGACTTTATTTATCAAATGAAACAATTATATTAAAGAAAACTTCTTCAACATATGAAATTAAATATAATTAAGAATAATTAAGAAAGAATCTAAATTCAATTTAAATAATTCTTAAATTAAAGAGGCTACGAGAGGGACTCTACCTCAAGGGGCGTCTCCCATGGGTGTCTTGTGGTGTGTAGTGTCTATATATGATTTTTTTGGTGCTTCTGTATTGTGGGAAATGTGTATTGCATGGCCAGTTTAATAAATAAATTATTCAATTAGAAGATACATCCATATTCAATAGAGATATACCCACTTTTGATAGAGAATACCATCTAAATAACCAACTCGGAAATCCGAGACCAACATTTTACTTTACCAATTACAATTACATAATATATGCAGCACCAACTTATGTTTTATGAACCAATCAATTAAAGGGAAAGAAACTCCTCACAATAACCCATAAAATATCATATAGCATCACTCACCTCCAAACCATTATAACATCATTTGGCTTCCATATTTGGTCGAAAATAAAGAGTTATACTGAATTCAAAAATATCTATACCAGAGTGGAAAACCAGGTTCAAAAATAAAGAGTTATACAGAATTCAAAAATGTAATGGATCAATCTTTCCCGGATCACCATCACCATAACCACTATCATCATCATCCTCATCCCCGCCACTATCTATGTCCCTGTCGCCATCCTCATCATCGTCCCCATGCTCATCATCGGCCCCATCCTCACCCTCGGCCCCATCCTCGCCCTCGTCCTCATCCTCATCCTCACCCTCATCCTCTTCAGCATCCTCGTCATCACCAGGAACATCATCATCTCGACTGCCACTAGAACTTCTGCCTGGTGCATTGGATAATGCACCCATCGATGACATAAATGTCTGACAAGCCGCACTGGCCTCTGGTGGAAGTGATGAAGATAAAGCTTTCATCAGTTTCATAAATTCTTTGTCCCTCCTTTAAACTTGTACTTCCAAATCGGTGACCCTTTTATCAGACTATCTTTCATGCTCCTTGACCTGTTCCAACTCGGTGGTACTAGAATGGATACCTGGAGAGGACCAATACCTCTTTAGGACTATATTCTTACCAGTTCGGCAGCGTACTCGACTAGAGTGCTCTTCTCCCAAAACCTGATATAAATGATCGTGTGGCCCAAAATTGTTAGGATACTAGGTATAACTAAAGAAGACTGTTAAAAATATTAATAGATTATTAAATTTAAAAATAGATATTAAACTTTGAAATAAACAAATTAAAACTTACAATCTTTTCTTGGGTCGGTTCATTAACCGCAGTTCCATCTTTTTTTCTTCTACTCGAGAAAAACAATTTTTCTCGAGGGATACGTCCTTCAATATCCAATTTGTGATTCTATAATGACATTGAAACAATATAAAGTGAAAGTATAATAATATATTCAATATTCAATAAATCACAAAATTTAAGTAGGAAACAATAAAAAGGGAAAGTCCTAAAGAAAAATTATAAACAACTATATCGTACCAGCTGCCTCTCATGATCTGACATAGATGTGTGCCCCAAAGTGTGGAGGTATTGCTTTGAATCAATGTTTTTTTTGTTTTTTTCAGAAGATTCCTAAATAATGTTTAATAATAAATAAGATAATATTAATGAAAAATATGAAAACTGTCATTTAAATACCTCAAATGGGATTAATACCTTAAATTTGGCCATCACCCAATGGGTAATCATTTGAAGATATTGCTCTATCGGGTAGTCATCCATGATAGGTAATGTCTCTAACTCCGTTTCCACTCTATCACACCATCCAACATACAACTCATGCTTATAAGCTCTCCAAAGCTCTCCTAGCTCCTTTAAACGCGCTGGTCGTGCACCTTCGCCATCAGGGAAGTTAAAACGAAGCTTACACACAATAGATTAGTTCATATAAATACAAAAAAATACAACATTAAATCCAATAGATTTTTTACCCATATTTGTGCCCACACATTATCCTTGACTTCGTGTGGCAGATGTCTCTAAGAGAGAGGGCTGACCAGAATGATGTCGGAGTATTTGGCTAGCATCGCCAAAAAACCCCGACATTCCTGACCAGATTTCTCAATCATATGTCCATCATAATTGTATTCAACCATCAACTATGTATGGCGGTTCCATACTGCACACAAGCGAGTACACCCCTCCCCTGCCTCCTATCAGTAGATGAATATGTTATTAAAGAAAAAAAATATCAGTACAAGTTATAATAAAAATAAATCTTGGTATAAAAATTTGATAGAGATATAAATATACCTGTGGTAGTCGGATCAATGGGCATCACTGGATGTGCAGAAGCTGAAGGAATATCCTGTATAGGTGGAGTGTCACTCAGTGTATGCTCCTCAGCCACATACTGTGTCAGAGCAGGATTCGAAGAATGTTGAATATAATAGCTCAGAGATAATGAACCAGAAGCAAAAGATGATGGCACAGACTTTTGGATAACTGGTAGTGTAAACATTAGAGGCCTAAATATCTCATGTGTCCCTGAAGACACACCATCCCTCGTACCACCATCCCTCATACCACTAGCCTTAGTACCGGGACCACAAGAAGATTGTCCAACTCTGAAACCACCCCCCTCCTACCACCAGCCTCTCTACTGCGAGCAATATCAGGCTCCTCGTTAGATATCTCTCGTCTAGGGGGTAGATCCTAAAATTTTTTTTAACACAAAAGTAAACACATGATATTATAAGTTATTAAAATATTTATATTTGAAATAAAATACTCACAATAGGGATAAGTGGAGAAATTCCCATTTGTATCATGCGACGATTATTTTCTGTCATCTTTTTCCACCTCCACTCTTCAATTGTTGTCATTTATTGCAATGAAAAAAATATGGAAGTAATTAGAAACAGATAACTAATGTGTAACCCAAAAAACAAAATATAGAAAAACCATTCTCATAAAAAAAACACAAATTAACAGAAGATTTATGGTGGTTTCAAGGTAAGTACTAGGATACACACTCTAAATGATGTAGGTGAAACATGTAGGTGAGAACACAACTATATGATTCTATATATTTCCCACCACAACTTCGGGTTCACAATCAACTCTGACAATTGAGCTATTGGAGACATCATAAGTAATAAACAGATTTCTTCCAATTACAGTAGGGATAGTGTCAACTTCATCATCACCATCATCAAAAACATGTTTGGGATTTACTTCAATAATTAAACCGAATTTAGGATGACTATGATCTTTGACATAAAAAACTTGTTTCACCATTGATGTCAATACATATGGTTCATCGGTGGTAAGATTGCGAGTCATGTCAATAACTCGAAATCCACAATCATCAATAAAGGTGCCTTGCCTCGTCATTGAATCAAACCATTGACATTTCATCATTGTGACTCGACCATGCGAGTAATAATCCAAAATTATTATTTTCTCCACGACTCCATAATAATCTACATTTTCAGAACAAGATCTATTATCTGATGAACTGGCATAACAGTCTATTGTGTTAGTTAACATAACACCATTATGCTGTGTTCTCATGTTTCTTTCTCATTCAGTGATAATAAATTTGTATCCATTTATCACAAGTGATTTACAAGCACAAACCATGGTATTAGGACCAAAATCCAAAGCTATTATTTCCTATTAAATAGAGTCTGCAGGAAAAATCGATACCTGAAATATAAACAAATAGTAAAATTAATTAAATATTATTTTTATTTAGTCATTACAGAAATATTTTTACCTTCAATTTCAACCAAGCAGAAAACCCTTTGCTATGAAAATTATCTTTCTTTCTCAAAGATAAATAACGATTCTTTCTATATATCAATTCTTTATGTTCCCTGTAGATAAAAATAATAATAGTTTAACAAATATTTAAAATTACAAGAGATAAGATAAGAGATACATGTATAATTTACTTACTTTATATACTCATAGAACAAATCACAATTGAACAACACTGTGTGATGTTCCATCTCTCACTCTTCAAGGATTAATGTCGTCAATATATATGATCCCATAATTCCTCCTATCTGAGGAAGTGATGAAAAATTGGGTTCAATTTTCCCATATTGTTCTTCTTCATTTATCATTGGTCTGTTTATTCTCATAGTAACATCAGAAAAATACATTGAGAAGAAATCCACACATTCTTGAGCCAAGTAACCGTTCACAATAGAACCTTTGGTATAATTCCTGTTCCGAACATATGATTTCAATGTGAACATGTTTCTTTCAGTTGTATACATCCAACGGAAAGAAACCGGTCCTCCAAGAAGTATTTCGGTCGGAAGATGGACAGTCATATGCAACATGCTTGTAAAAACTGATGGAGAGAATATTTTCTCTAACTCAAAAAAAATTAATGGTGTCTATGCCAATAGTTTTTTTAAGAATAATTTGAACAACCTCTTAGCACAAAGACCTCTAGACAAAAAGAACAACCGAATAACTGAGACTCTAACCTTATTAGACAAGAGATAACAGATTTCTATTTGAATCAACTCATGCAAAAGGACGTGATAATCATGAGTCTTCAAAGATTTTAGCTTCAACTCTTTTCTGTTGACCCATTTTGATATATTACTTGAATATCCATCAGAAACTTTAATAGTCTCTAGCACTTCCAGAAATTGATTTTTTTCAGCATGTGTCATCACATAAGAAGCACTTGAAACTTGCCATTTATTTTCACTAATACAGACATGATTCAATTCTGGTCTGATCCCCCAATCTACCAAGTCACACTGAGATTGTAAATCATCTTTTGTCTTCCCCTTGAAATTTAGAAGAATTGAAAGAAACATTTCACATATATTCTTTTCAACGTGCATTATGTCTAAGCAATGCCGTAACAAGTTGGTTGACCAATAGGACAACTCAAAAAATATACTATTCTTCTTCCAATTGTAACATGTATCATTGGAATTTTTTTCCTCTTTCTAGATTTCATTACACCCTTCCCAAATTAATAACTGAAATCTTTCAATTCATTAAGCACATCAGTTCCAGACATACACTGAGGTGGATCGTCAGTCTCCATGGTATTGTCAAATCTTTGACGATTGTTTCTATTTGGATGGTTCATTGGAAAGAATCTTCAATGTCCCATAAAACTAAAACTATGACGATATTTCAGTCTTCTTGATCGAGTATTCTTCATACAAACAGGACATGACAATTTTCCTTTTGTTCTCCATCCAGACATCATTGCATAAGCAGTAAAATCATTGATTGTCCACATAAGCATAGCACGCATCTGAAATATGTCTTTCAAACATGCATCGTATGTGGGAACACCCACATACCAAAGAAGTTTCAACTCTTTTACTAAAGGTTGCATGTATACATCTATATAATTGCCGGGATCAGAAGGGTCAGATGTCAGTATACTCAAGAAAGTGTAAGGGTTTTTCATACACAACCATGGGGGAAGGTTATAAATGTGTATGAAAACCGGCCATGTGCTGTGCAAAGTAAGCATCTTCCCAAATGGATTAAAACTATCACATGAAAGACCCAGTCTCACATTATGCACATCGGCCGTAAATTTAGGATATCGAGCATCAAATCTCTGCCATGAAAATACATCTGCAGGGTGAACCAAATCTTCATTATTATTTTTTCTCTCGGTGTCATGCCATCACATTTTTACTGATATTTAATTAGACATGAAAAGGATCTGTAATCTGGGGATCAATGGAAAGTGCCACATTACTTTTTGTGGCACACGATATGGTGTTCCATCATCTTTTGGATTCCATCGGGAGGTTCCACATTTGATACAATCATTTCTTTCAGTAGTTTCCTCCCAAAATAAGCTGCAATCATTCGGGCAAGCATGATTTTTTTTGAGAATCCAAGTTCATCAACTAACTTCAATGACATATAGTGGTTTGATGGAATATCTACATCATATGGAAGTAAGTCCTTCAAGAAGGTGAGAATGTAATCAATTGCAGTATTTGAAATCCCATACATAGTTTTCCCATGAAACAATCGAATTAAAAATTCCAACTTTTTTATTCTACCACATTGTCGATATACTGGAGTCGTCGTAGCATCATTCAATTTTTTCACCCTATCAACATAATCATTTTCATTGGACGCATCATGTGTGCTTGTATCGAAATCTTGTTGGCTGGAAATCCTTTCCTTCTCATGATGCCAAATAAATGGAGACTGATCATATATCAAACTCTTCAATTCAGTCTTATCATTTGGATCATCAACATTTTGAGATTCCATTTTCTCTCTATTTTAATACCACACATAATAGTTTGTTTGGAAACCATATTTGGTTATATGATAGATAACTGCTTCATGGCTCAACCAAGGTCTTCCAACACAATTAGAACATGGGTAGTGTATGCGACCACTATCTGAATCCTTTTCAAATGCAAAATCTAGAAATCTGTTCAAATTATTTTGAAAATCAGTTGAAATCCGATCAGTTTCGTACATCCAACTTCTATCCATTCTGTAAATTTTTTTCAATAAGTCATTTCAAAGCAATTCAATAATATTAAAGTTCAGTCAAAAACATATTTAGGTAAATGACAATTTTTTACTTTATATAAAAGAATAACTGACACATTACTCTATATGAGAATCATATTAAGAAATACAAAAAAATACAGTGTATATAAGAAAATAAGATATAGAATTTCTTATACCTATATTCAAGGATTTCCCAGTAAGATATTGGAAGTGGATCAAGGAATACATAATCCTTAAGGGTCTTGTTGGGAGTACATGAGTTTTATACTTTAACTTATTCGGGGAGATCAAGATGAGGAGTAGGATGAGGATCACATCAAAAGTAGTTATAGCCTCATCATGTTTCACCTTAACCATGGATTAAAGGATCCTAGGTTTGGGGCTATAGATCATAGGTTGGTAGGGTGTATTCATTGAATCATGTCCCAATTATTTTGGAGAGGGACCTTGAATAGTTATAGGTATGGATTTAATTAGAAACACCTATAAAAAAGATATCCAAGAATTGTGATGTCCCAAACCAGGATGCCACTCATTAGTGACCCGAACCTAGATGGCCACATGGCCTAAATCCCATCTATCAACTAGCGGTGAATAATTACATGCACATGACCATTTCGCGAGATATATATCTGAAAGTAAATAATTTGTAGGCATGAACAACATTGGTGAGTTCTATGATGGTTATACTACTTTATTATGGGTTCCTTCCTAGGATAAAAAATGATATAAATACCTTAATAATGCTTTATAACTACCTATGAAAACTGTGACATGAATTCCTAACACTCATTTTGAATTTCAAAAAATATTACAACTGTATGACCGAACTTCTTGATGGAGTAGGAATAAATGATCTTGTAATAGAGTAAATTTTGGTTTTATCACCATTAACACATGAAAATGACCCAAAAATCACTCTAGTGGTTCATGTTGAAGCGCCCCTTAATTGAATGACTTATAGTGTGGGTATCATCATCTTAAAGTTAAGGTGTGATATTTCCAAGACAACATTTAGGGGTACATTCATAATGCATGAGTATCTTATCGTTCCTCTTAGGATAAAAAATTCTATAATTGTATTTATGGATAACCAACAAAATCAAGTCAATAGACCTTAAATTTAAAATAAATCAAGGATAAAATAACTCAGGATCATATTGACCTCTTCAATATCAACCAAAATTATTCTATACAGATAAATCACAAAAAAACTGCAACCTAAAATGATATATTGATTGTGTTCATAAGGGGATCATAATACACAATACGTTGCAGAAAAATGGAACGAAAAAATCTAAAATAAATGAAGGCACACCTATCGATTTAGAATAGAAGAACAAAAATTACTTTAATCAAAGATAGATTCCCCGTTGTAAATTAGAGTTAGAACCCTCCAAAGCAGGTTGGGAAGTAGGGTTCGAACCATAACCTAAAATTACATATGACTTATTTTCGTAAGGGGATCATAATAAACACTAGATTGCACCAAAATAGAATGACAAAATCTAAAATAAATTAACACACACTTACCAATTTAAATGGGAAGAACAATTCTAAAATAAATAAAATCACACATACTGATTTAAATGGGAATAACAAATCGTTGCAAACTAGACCTGTTGTGTTGGGAAGTGGCGTTTGCATCAATATTTAGAGGCAAAACTTCGAGATAGTTGAGGTTTAGGGAAAAAATTTCAAGAGGGTGCATCCAACTCTCGGTTAGGGAAAAAATTTCAAGATCTCTGGAGTTATAGATCGATGATATTTGGGGATTTTCTTTCCCAACAATTTTTTAAAACCATTGGGAAAGTTATGTTATCCCAACAATTATAAACCTTTGGGTAAAAAATCTCTAAAACTATACCCAACAGTTTAAAAAACCATTGGGAAAAACCTCTTAATTCCTACTATGCTCAACGGTTTACTGAAACCATTGGAAAAAATCAATTCATTATCACTATACCCAACGGTTTGTTTGAAACCGTTGGCAAAACAAAACTAGTATATGGATATACCAACGGTTCTATAGAACCGTTGGTATAAGAGTCTTTTCCCAATGATTTTTTAAACCATTGGGAATATTGAATTGGTATATCTTGCATTTCTAGTATTGACAACATCTCAACATGGAAGAACAACAATCACACCATCCTACAAACTAGGCATAGAACTGGCAATAGCCTAACATGAAAAACTAGACCAAACAGTCTTAAACAGGAAAAACATGCATGAGAAAAACATCCAAAGCATAGTAAAATTACCCTATTCACAAACAACAACCTCTACTCAGGCATATAAGCAAAGCAAGCAAATAAAAAGGGAAAAAGAGGAAACACACAATACCCCATTCAAGGGTATTGGTGTAATTTTCACAAAATACTCAAAGAACTTATACAGAAAGGCACAAACCACCTACCTTGATGTTAGAAGATCGATATACTTGAACCACGAGGATTGAATCACCTTAGAACATCTAATATCTAAAAAAACATCTAAAACATTCAACCATTGATAACTTGGAAAATAAAAGGAATTGGAAAATGAAGATCTTTGAGAAGGAAGAGCTTACTGATATGGTTCAAACACAATCGACGACGGTCGATTCAGAGAACGGATGGAGGCTCAGGGGTTCGTCGAAGATTCACGGCCGTATGGAATCTCTCGGACGAAGAGCACCTAGAAGAAGACGGTTCTGTCCGTCAGACGCGACCCCAGTGCATTTAATGAAAAAAACAAAATACACTGCACGTACTTTTGGAGTACACGACATGTACTTAATATTTCTGTACTCCAGTTTAGGCGGACTCCACATCCCCCACACGACTGTGTGTGTGGCCCTTACACGGCCAGCACACGGCCTCATGTAGCAATGTAGTACACTGTCAGTACTCATAAAGTACATGGTGTGTACTTCAAAAATTTCCAGAAACTCTTCTATTCTAAAAAATGACCAAAAAAGGAAGAACATACCTGAAAAGAAGATACATGTTCTTATAGTAAGAAAGTGAATTCTATTCAAAGTTAGAATATGTATTGTTTAAGTATGGGTACTTACAGATCTGAATAAAAAGAGAGGGATCAACAAGTAAAGACACAAGTTCCATCTAATCCCACTTTTTCTGAACACCTATATTCATCTCAATGATCAAATTTATCATCTTCCACTCAGAAATAGAATCATGGACTACACAAGTCTATATCTTCCAACTTAAATCATTAGCAACACCATTACCATTTCTAGGTGTATATTCCAGCTCAAAATAAAAATATTTCATATACTCAACCCATATTTATTGTTGACTATTTAGATCATGCTAAGAGAATATATATTTTAGGATCTTGTGATAATTATAAACACAAACTTATCACCTAGAAGATAATACTTCCACCACTTCAAGGAATAAACCAATATGACTAACTAGATATCATGGGTAGGTTAATTTCATTAATGTGGCCTAAACTATCACGATCCATATTCCATGACCCAATCCACCAACATCAACACTACCCCAAGTCTGATACTAGATGCCTCACAAAATAGAGTGTACTTATCTCTTGGTTTAGGTAAGATTAGAATTAGTGCTATGCTTAAACACCTCTTTAACTCATGGAATTCATTCTCACATTCCTTAGACTACTCAAACTTTACATCCTTCTTGTTCAAGCCTGAATGCAGAACTTCCAAGCTATAAAAGTATTTTATGAACCGTATGTAATAACTCCCAAAAAGATTCAAATATAAAAACATCCTTGGGATGATCGCAACACAAAACCACTCGAAAATTCTTGGGGTCCATTGATAAACCTTCCAATGGGATGATGTGACATAGGAAATTTACCTTATTGATCTAGAAATGAAACTTATATATATTGACATATGGTCAATGATCTCTTAGTGTACTCAGGATGATTTCAAGATGTTTGGAATGATCTTCTCGAGTCTGGGAGTACAAAAAGATATCATCAATGAATACAAACACAAGTGATCCAGGTATGGGTGAAGAATCTATTTCATCAAATCCATGAACACATTGAGAGCATTCATTATCTCAAATGGAATCACCACAAACTCATACTATCCATAACTAATTATGAACGAAGTATGTGGTATATCATATGGTCTCACCCTCAACTAATGATACCCCGATCTCAAATTGATCTTGGAGAAGACATAGTAAACCCTGATTTGGTCAAAAATATCATAAATATGTGGAAGAATATACCAGTTATTATTCCTCATCCAATTATCCTCTAATGGCATGAAGGCCTTCATTTTTTATTGATTTTTGATAATCCACCTTTCAAGGGGTGAGGTGGAACCCTTACAAGGCCCATAGGCATAAGTATTACATGGCCCGTAGGCCTTAGAATAATTCATTTTCCCATAGGCTTAAAACATTACATACAACCTAGACTAACTACTTGGAAATGCTCCTCCCCAGCATCTTCATCGTGAAATCAGCTCTCCACCTTCCTATGTCTGTTCGGATAGGCATTCTCGTGAATGCACAGGCTTGTCCCGATGGCAGGTGCCATACCCTATCATTCTTACAATCCGTTTAGCTTCTACTATGGTGAAATATCCTTTCTCATCCTCTTTATAGAGCTTGTTCCACATAGGTCATCTAGTTTGTATCTACACTTACAGTGGCCCGAAGTCCTTGAGGTGGCCTGAAGGCCTTACTGACCCAAAGTCCTGGGTGGCCCGAAGGCCTTAAAGGACTCGGAGACCAAATCGGTGCCCCGAAGGCCCAAACGGGGGAATATTCTTGGCTTCTACAGTGCTAAATGGTACCTGCTACAGTTCCCTCTACAGAACCTGCTATAGTACCTACTACAGTACCTACTACAGTTCCCACTACAGTACCTACTACAGTACTGCTACAGTACCCCCCCAAAAATAATGTCTCCACCTGGATTTGATCCTGGGTCTCCCGGGTGTTAAGTGCTCAGACGAATAAACCCTTCATCCTATAAATCCTCCAAATGAGTGTTAAGATCCTATAGCTCTATTGGTTCTATTCTATAAGTAGGAATATAAATTTTCTCATATTTAGGAATCAATTAAATCATGAAATCAACATATCTCTTGGGTGGAAAACCTAAAAACTCCTTAGGAAACACATACAGAAATCAATCCACTATAATAGGGAATACATATATCTCCACTACCCTTCATCAAGAATCAAAATTGAAACTTGGGATGTGAGCTCACCCAACCACTAACTAGCCTACCCTATCCCACTTGAATATCTCACTTTCCGCGGTGAATATAAATTTCACCCTCAGGAGACGTGAAAGTCATTTTCCTATGACAATAATCAATATGATCCTGGTAAGAAACCAAAGTATTAAGTCAAAACTCGACATCTCAAGTATGAACAAGTATCAAAGGAGATGGTACCCACCAAAATTAAGGGAACACTCTTTTCAATTTAGGATACTCTCTAGTCACACCCCTAATGGCGCGCCGATTGACATAACTCTATACATGAACTTCACTGTAAAACCAAAACCATTCACAAACCAAGTATATATAAATGAATATGAGAATTCTGTATAAAATAAGGAACTGTAAAACATATAATCTATAATAATTTTACCTCATATAGTTGATAATCTATCCTCACTAATGATGGGTGTAGATTGAATGAGACACAACAAACTTGTTCCTCTACCCTGGACTCTAGTATGAGACCTATGTGCTACACTGCCCTTTTGATATAGATGATCTTTTCCTGAATCACCATGTACCCACCCCGACTAGTACATCTGGTGGAACCCTAACTCCCCAACTAGTATAAGATGATAGACCCCCTTTTGGTGCTCTGTATGAGCCTAGGTCCTCCATCGCCGCCCATATGTCAAGGTATCTGGTAAAACCTATGTATATGACCCATACCACCATAATCTCAACACTCAATTGGTGGTCGAGGATACTAACCACGCATGTGACCTACCTTTCTACACTGATAGAAGACCACATGAACAATACCCTAAGAGGTCATTCCACTCCCTTGGTTTCCCAGTCTGCCACTTCTTTAATGGAAGTTCTCATAAAGAAAATTCCTACCATTAGAATATATACTATTAGATCACCCAGATAAAACCACCTATCCACCACTTGAGTCCTCCTTTAGGTTCCCCTCAGAAATGAGAGTCTTATTCACCACCTCATAAAACTCAGGCAGTTGAAAGATATTTACTCAGGACTTAATCTCACAATTGAGAAAATCCTAAAAATGATTTTCCCTCATCACCTCATCCCTTTCTAGTATTGGGAAAAAACACTGCAGGTCAGTAAAGTGGCTAACATAATCCATTACTCAAATAGTCCCCTGGGTCAAATTCATAAAATCTTCAACCCTTTCCTACCTTAGGGTCTCTAGGTAGAAATTATCTAAGAACTTTTCTTGGAATTACTTCCAAGGAAAACCCTCTTTCTACTCATCCTGGACATGAATATCCCACCAATGCTTCACTAATACTCACAACATATATGCTTCCAACTTGAACATTTTCTCTGGAGGGTTCTCTAAGTGGTCTAGTATAATCTTGATAGACTCAATACAAAACTATGTTTCCTTATATACACCCTCTTTAGACAACGTCAAAGGGTGATGCAACAAAAACTCCCTCATCAACTCAAATATAATTGAAGCTACCCATCCTGGGTCTCTCTCCATAAAATGAATAAAGTGGGAAAAGTTCTAATTTTTTTCCCCATACCTATTTCTAGAAACCAATGGGGGTTCTTTTCCCCCTACTAGAAGTGAATTCTCAGCAATTCCCTACCATCTCCCTAGTGGTAAATGTCATCATAGTAGCATATTTATACAATTCCAAATGTATGTTATAGGGAATAGAACAATTCATTTTAAAGTAATATAAAACAGGGGTCACAACTAGGAAATAAACAAACTATCCCAATGATGAAAACCACATCACTATCACTATCCTCAACCATCTATATCCGGGGACATGTATAAAATTGAGAAAACCAAAATACCAAATTTAAAACATCACTTTATAAACCATTTTAACATATTTAGAATTTATAAATAGTTTTATCTTACTCATCAAGTATTATTTTAACCATTTAAATTTATCATCTTTTCAATTTAAACAATTTCACCTTATTTATTATACTCCATTTATTTTTAATTACAAAAGAAACAAAAAATAATTTTATTTCTCATAACCCTCATGCTCTTCCACGTGTTCCTAACATGATACATGTCACATAAATCCCTTAGTACCTAAAATTATATATGAATATAAACTCTGTACCATGTTGGCCCATGAGTAAAACCGAAAAATTAATAACATCACACATCAAGTGATTCACCCAAGGTGAAATAAAATCCAACCATAAAAAATAACATCAAGAAAAAAAATCCCACTCCAAGAAACTTGGGTTTACCATTATACATTGGCTACCTAATCACATGAATGAGATCATAAAAAATTCCCGACACATCCAAATATCCTATCTACCTTTCCCAAGTAGTAATTCAAGAGAAAAGAAAAATGCACTAATACCACTTTATAACGTCTCAACCCAAGTTCTGCTAATCCGATTCCCTAAGTCATTTCATCACATGAACTTAGAAATTCCTCCTTGTATTCCAGAGGCTACTAACTAGTAGTGAGGGTCTAAAGAGAAAAATGGGGATACTATACTCTCTTTACCAGAGTAGAGCAATAATGAAATTCAAAATAAACAATAACATGCAACAATGAATGACAATCATACATCATATACCATATTCCCAAATGAGGGAAGTACTAATAAACCAATATAGTAAACATATTCCATGTCATGATAACCTATAGTGTTAAGGGAAAACAACAATAGAGATACACAAACAAACTCCCAAGTCGGGTCCTGACATCATGTCTATACCCCTCATCCATGATCCATCATAATGAAACCATATACATAGGGCCTTTACCCTTATATAGACTTAAAACCATGAGATATTATTAGGTTTATAGTTATCTTTATTAGGGTGTGGGTACCACTCATTTGGCGACCACCAATGGTTTCTAAAGAAATATCCAGTCAAAATATAAGTGTATAAGAAAGTGAAATAGAATAATAATGTTAAGACATGCAATACAAAATGTTTTAGTTTAACCAATTACCAATTAACCTAATAGTCCTCTGTATTTGAAAACCTTGTCCATGTACTCTAGAGGTCAACACTTTGCATAAAAAGAAAGGGGGTGTTCATTTAAAATTTCATTCTTGATACAAAAGAGTTCCATCGAAGTGCTCACATCATGTCAAACCATTTGCGCCTAAATCATCATGTTGGTACCCAAATCAAGAGAATTAGGTGATATTATCATAATCCTATGCCACATATGTGGAACGCCTTGTCCAACCATCCCAAACCAAGGAGAAGGAATTCTATATCCAATATCCTTAACCAAGGATAACGAACTCCAAGTCCAACCTCCTTACCCATGGTCCTGAAACACCATATCCCACATATCTACCATTTATCAACAACCATTTTCAAGGGTTGGCATATTTTTTCTTTGAAACGTGATTTAAATAATTATTTTCATTATTCTAAAATGTTCATTAATTACATGGTCTATCATATTCAACCCCCTTTAACAAATTATTAAATTATACTATTCATCATTTCATTCACCATTCAAAATAATTAATAGTTCATTAAAATCATTTAACAATTCACACATAAGCCCCTTTCATAATTTTCCATCACCTCCCTTTCTCATTCCATTTTACATTTTACTTCAAGTCATGTTAAACAATCCCTTAGTCACCATTATCATACCATGTAACCCAAGACATGGTTTAATCCCATAAACCATATATTTCCCTTTTTTAATTTTTACATTTACTATTCATAAGAGTTTTACGCACCTATTAGGTGGACACTAAGTCCAATATTGTAATCTATAACAGACTTAATGGGACCCGTGAAGGGAAACACAAAACATTCTGAGACCTAATTTATAATTCATATCTAATAACCAAATGTGCATCACAATGAAACGTTAACACAAATCATATACACATGAAAACACATTAAAATTATAGGAGAGATCATTAGAACACCTACCTCAAAATCCTAGATAATTACTCATAGAAACATGGCCCTGGATTCAAGTTAAAACAACTGTTAACACCAAAGATAATAATTCCTTGGAAAAATTGGGGTTTAGGATCTTTGTAAGAAGATAAAACAACCCACAATGATTCTCCTAGAAAAAGGAAGAATGAGGACCTGTAGAATCACTTGGGGATTTAATTCTCACTAAACAACACTTCAAATGACTAAGAAATGAGGGATAATGGTCCTTGGATAGGGAGGTAGATCCTAGTTTTCTACCCTTACTACTGGGGAATAAATAGGGTGAAACATTAGGGAAGAGACATTTACGTTTAAGAGGAAAAATGGTCATTTTCACACTTTTAAAGAGGCACATGATTTTTATGCTTGGTTTTCCAAACCATCCACGAACCATGATGCCTATTATATCTAATAAAGGAATGAGGCACCTAATTTTCTAGGGAGGCTACTAGTTTTCCAAACTATATAGAGGCTGTGAAGTTGGTTTTATCTAAAAACACACAGTTTCCAAGCACCCCTTTCATGGTTTAAAAATTGTGCATCACCCTTTTCTAGGGTGCATTGTTCTAGCGCACGGTTAGTACTAACTATGCACCATGAACTGGATGACATCTTTCCCATCATTTTCATGTCCTAAACCCCCATGACACTCATGATACCATTCCTACTCTCAGGAGGCATTCCATTAACCAATTTAAAGGGAGTTAAACCAATTTTTAAACAAAAATGTACCTCATTAGAAGTTCAGGATCTTATAGAACAAGACTAAAAATTTCATTGTATTTAAAAATAAAATAATTATTGAAAAATAGGAGGTTAATAATGGAAGTGAAGGGAATGAGATGAAGGACGAAGACTGTATCCCATCTCTATTACCAATTAGGGGTATAGGGGAGGTTCCATGCAGTATGGACCAATTCAACTTGGAGTTTTCTACACACACAAACACACATATTAAAAAAAAAATATATAAATATTTAAATATAAACACACACACACACACACATTATGGACCAAGTATATATTAACCCCCCCCCCACACTCATTCTGTAATAAATATATATTTAAATATATAAATATATATAAATATATCACTATGTTTCAAAAATAACAACTCGAGCTATTGGTAAGATTTCTCATTCATAAGGTGTTATACAAGGATTCCAAACTCATCAGAGTTTATTTGATTTATAATTTCACTTGTTATTTTCTTGTGGGGTTATCCTAGGCCCATATTAGAGTGCACTTTCCATCACAAGAACTTGGGGTTTCCATGAGAGCACCTTCATGGGGGGTGGGGTGGGGTGTGGGGGGGGGGGGTGATTTCATGAATTTGTATTTAAAATATTTGTATAATCTTTTATCAGTGCTAAAAAATAGTGTTTATAAAGTATTGTTTTATTATCACTGATAAATCCTAAATTTATTAGTGCTAAAAAACCATTGATTGTTGAGAACAATATTATTTTATGTATTGTTTTAAGAAAAATCTTTTTATGAATAAAGAATGATTGCTTGACTAGTATATTTTTTTCCAACATAAATACTTTCAATGTCTTATATTTTCTATGTATTGTTTTTAAATATTATATAGATTATTTTTGAGACTAGGAGCTGAGACAACATGCAATTCCGAGGTTTGGTGTGCCCATAATAAATGCTGAAAATATATTAAATATATTAAATAAATTAAATAGCATGCATTTGTAGTTTTCCTAAAAAAATTGAATAACTTCTAAATGAGTGCCCAAATTAGAAATATAAGGGCACCTTGAGTTTACCCTAGGTGTAACTTAACATTATTCGGCACTGGTCATTTTTAGAAAAGTTATCACGGGCATGGAAATGAATAAAACAATTGAATAAAATTATTTTATTTTAAATGTTTGATGCAATGATTGGTTAGTCCTTAAAAATGATATTATTTTATAATTCTAGGGTTATCCTCATAACCTTGGAACCTCTAGAGAACTGTTGGAGAGAGAGAACTATGAGGATTATCTCTCAGGCGAACGACGAAAGATCATGGATCGATGATCGATGCACATCGATTTTGAAGGATATCACCAGCGAAGGCAATATAAATTCATTATTAATTAGTATTTGAACTGAATCAAGGTAGGGCATGTGTTTTATTTGTATTTATTTCTCATTCTTGAATTATAAAATGAATGTTTACCAAAAAACTAATAGATTGATCCGCGGTTCGATCGTCATGTGGAATGTGTTATTTTGCATGGTTTTTCAAGAGATTATCTTTGAGATTTGATTATTCAATTGTCATTACAATGAAAAAAAAACTGAAATCAACATGAACATTGATTGAGGTATGTTCCCCTAGTTTTATTCTATGATTTTCTTTCCCAAATTCTCTATTCATCACGATGTTATTTGTTTGGACGTAGTTCGATGTATTATCGAATGATCAATCATTGAAAAATAATTTATTGGTGAAATGATCTGATATCATGGATCTGGGATTTATAAAATGCGATAGAGATGCAATGGTGGTTACAGTGGAAGATATGATGATAGTTGATGCCCGATTTTGTGTTCTTCGGTGCGTAATGAAGAACAGTGATGATATTTTTTTGAGTGGATCGAAGGCCCAAATATTTTTTTATTCGATGATGGAATGACTAGACAGATGGATCTTGAGTTTCATGGAATGATGGTTGAAAAATCGGATATCAGAGGATCGAATGAGGTGGCGGACCTAGGGAGTCATGGAATAGGCCCCCACTAGGATGGGTTGTTTCAGAGTGGTATCAAATGCATGGTCAATTCTATGTTAGGATCGGGAGTCTATGATATTGGTTTGGAGAAATAGTGTTAAGTGTTTTGAGTTTGACTTTCAGGCTAGGTACTTCAGTGTTAGTGCAATGACAGATGTATCCATACACCAGGACTCTGATCACATGCTTTTCAGTTAAATACATGAGAACACCAGTTTTAGGGAAAATAATGATAGTTTCATCATATAGGAATGGGTTGTGATTTCCATGTCCTTCTTGAGTAAGCTCTTCAGATATACTCATTGACTGTGATGCATATTTTTTATTTCAGGATGGATCCACGATGTATACTAGCTAGGATTCACCAGAATAATCATGAGGATGATCACATAAGTGATGAGGCTTCAATATAGGGACCAATTCCCAGGATGTCACCTCCAAGTGGTCCACCATCCATACCAACACCTGTAGAGCAGCACATGGTACCCTAAATAGTAGCATATGAGGAGTGTATAATGAGAATGCTTCACAAGTTTCAGAGATAGAGACAACTCTAGTTCTGAGGCAAGACCAAACCATAGGTGGTTGAGTACTGTATTGAGGTAGTGACTTGAGTTTTTCATCTAGTCAGGACACTAGCAGATCAGATGGTGGTCCTAGAAGTGAGCTTTCTTCATGACTCATCGGGGTGATGGTGGGGTTTGGTTACTTAGTCTCACGAAGAGGTGACTCTTTTATGGATATGGTTTGAGTTCTTTTTTAGATAGAAGTTATCACCAGTTATGATGAGGGATGTATGTATCCAGGAGATTCTATAACTCCAATAGGGTAGCATGATAGTGGATGAGTATTCATCAAGGTTTACCAACCACTCCAAGTAATCGATGAATATAGTTTGATATCATTTCTTCAGGGATCTGACCTCTAAACGAGGTATGTATAGAGACATACAAGATAGTTTTATCCTTCTATGAATTCCAACCTATGTTTGGGTTTCTAGAACAAGATTTGGTGTTTAACAGTTCATTGGATGAACAGATACAACCTGTGGTTGTTAGTAGTGGGAAAGCTGGAGTAGAGACCTCAGCAATAGGGAGATGACATCAGTATCAGGGACTTAGATGTGAGAGATGTTTAAGGAATAGGTCTCGAGATAGAGGATTTTAAGTTCAAGGATCCCAGTGTGGGCCCATTTATCCTAGAGATAAGTAGTTCCACTCATGTGATGGCAGGGTACATCTCGCTCGAGATTGTCCGACCCACCGTACAACAGATAGATAAACTGTAGACGGGCCACTGAGGTAGAGGCAGTGGAATGAGTAGGTAGGTTCATAGGGTGGAAGAAATGGAATAGGAGCTAGGAGAAAAGTAATAGGTGTTCAATGCTTTAACCTTTTACCACTACCACCCCCAGGTTGTCCACGCCAGGCTCATGGAGCTGGAGGACAGGGGAGGGGACAGCTGTAGGAAGTCGAAGCTTATGAGATGGAATATCTGGGAATGATTCGAGGTACGATCTATATATTTTCTAATTTATCTATTGTAATAGATATATGTGATATTCATTATTTTCTCACCACATTTTTTGTCTGAGACTTATAGATTCTAGTTGAACCATTGACTCGACCCCTACGCTTAAAGACTCATACTGAAGAAGACTTAGTGATCATGCAATTGTGCCAACCGTGTGACCTGACCCTTGGAGGCAATAGTTTCAATTATAATCTATTGGTAGAAGCGTTGATGAAGTATGAAATCATTCTTGGTATGGTTTGGTTATCTATAGTTCATTCCTAGATTGACTATTTTAGGAGAAGGGTGCAGTGTGTCTGCAGTGACAGAACCAAGTTTTCTTTTTTCAGTGAAAAGGAAACCTAGAAAGCATAATATGGATTAATTAATAGGAGGGTTCACTCTCTTAATCATCAGTTAGCTAGCCTAACCCTTGGTGTAGTGGATGTTATGAGTTCCCAGTTTCCTACAGTGGTGGCAGAGTATGAGTACGTCTTTCCTAAAGATGTTTCGGGTTTACCCCCCCACTGAGTGATAGACTTCTACATTGATCTAAACCCTGAGATAACACTAATATCTGTACTATCATATCAAATGGATCCTATAGATATTTGTGAGATAAGGGTACAGTTGGGGGACTTTCATAGGAAGGTATTTTTTAACCCATTGTTTCAGCCTTGGCATCCCCACTTTTGTTTTCCAAAAAGGTAGATGAGAGTTTGAGGTTGTGTGTGGACTACTGATGCTTGAGTGTGGTGAACCTAAAGAACAACCATCCACAATCGAGGATCAATGAACTCTTTTATTAATTTAGAGGGAAATGATGGCTCTCTAAGGTTGACCTTAGGTTGGGATATCACCAGTATCAAGTACGGGATGATTATATACCAAAGATGGAATTCAAATATCACTATGGTCACTATGAGTAATTAGTGATTCTCTTTTACATGAAAAACACCCCAGTGGTTTTCATAGGACTCATGAACTAGATATTTCAACCTTACTTAGACCAGTTCCTGGTAGTCTTCAATAATGATATCCTTGTGTACTCAACATCCAAGGAGGATCAAACAAGACACTTAAGGACAGTTCTGGACATACTATGAGAGCACTAGATTTATAGAAAGCTCTAAAAGTTCCAGTTCTAGATTCAGGAGGTCCACTTTTTAGGACATGTTATCTCAGTGGATAGAGTCGAAGTGGACTCGGCCATGGTTGAGGCAGTGTTAGCTTGGGAGACACATAAGAGCATGACATAGGTGCATAGTTTCCTTGGTTTGATTGGATATTACTGGAGATTCATACACGATTTATCTAGAGTATCAACACCCATGACAACTTTGACTTGAAAGGGGTATCCTTTTTTGTATAAAGAAAAGTGCCAGTAGGATTTCCAATAGTTAAGGTAGAGTTTAACGAGTGCTCCCATATTGAGATTTTTAGAGGAGGGTGTCATGTACATAGTTTTATGTGATGCATCTGGAACCAGGATCGGCTATGTTCTGATATAGGGGAATGTATTGATTACCTATGGTTGTCTCCATTGATACCACATGAGTAGAACTACGCAACCCAAGATCTTGAGTTAGCATCGGTAATCCTCATTTTAATGATGTGGTGACACTACCTGATGGGTTAGTGGTTTATCGTCTACTCCGATCACAAGAGTCTCAAGTATATCTTCTCTTAGAAGGATCTTAATTTGAGAAAAAGGCAACAGATATAGTTTCTATAGGATTATGACTTAGAAATTGTTTATACTCATGGGAAGGGGAACATGGTAATAGATGCTCTTAGCATGAGATCTTGTTCATAGTTTCTGGATGAGATGTCAGAGCAGTTGGATATATTATAGTTATCCTTTGTGGATAGTGATGGAGCATCTTAAATCTAGTCGATGATTGTCACCACTCAAATCTTACAAAAAGTCAGGGAGGCACAACTTGGGGATACCAATTGTGAGACCATTTAGGCTCAGATATCCACATGGAATTCTCTTAATGGATATTATAAAGGTGGGGAGCATGTCTCTCTTTTCAGAGGATGCATTATGGTGCCAGTGATAATGTGGGAGGAGGTTCTGAGATAGTTTCATAAATCTCTATTAGAGGTATATCATGGTGTGGAAAATATGTACGAGGATCTCTAATATCAGTTTTTGTGGACAGGGATGAAGAAAGGAGTTACAAATTTTGTCTCTCGATGCCTTACTTGTCAGCAAGTGAAGGCTGAGCACCAAGTTCTAGAAGGTTTGGCTCAACCCCTTGATGTTCTAGATTGGAAGTGGAATGGTATATTTATAGACTTCATGAAAAGATTACCATTTAAATCTAGGGGACACAATTCTATCTGAGTGATTGTAGAATGAATCACCAAGTAGTCCCAATTCTTTGATATATGAGAATAGAGGTTAGTAGAGAGCTTAGGATGCCTCTATATTCAGGAGATAGTCTGAATCCATGTATTTCCATCGATAATTGTTTCTTACCATGATAATCTCTTTAAATCCCAATTGTGGAAGGGATTACATGAGGCGTTTGGGGCCTAGTTACACTTGAGCACAAAATTTCACCCCCAAACTAATGGCCAGACAGAGTGGACCATTCAGGTTCTGGAGGACATGTTGCGAGCTTAAATGTTGGCATTTGGATATATTTGGTAGGATCACATACCACTGGTGAATTTTTCTTACAAAAAAACTACCATTACTCCATAGGTATGGTACCATTTAAGGATTTTTATGGGAGACCCTACAAGTCACCATTTTGTTGGAATGACCTGGTATAGTCAGAACTCATGAGCCTGGAGTTGGTGCGAGCTACAAAAGATAAAGTTCAACTCATCTAGGAGTGGATGAAGACTTCATAGATCTGTCATAAGTCTTATGCTAACAGGCTATGAAGGCCTTTGGAGTTCTAGGAAGGAGACTATGTGTTCCTATGGGTTTCTCATTGACTTAGATTACAATGATTTAGATGGGGCGACAAGTTATCTCCAAGGTCCATTTTCCCTTTCAAGATACTATAGAGTTGGTGAGGTGGTGTACCACTTTTCTCTACCACCTCAGTTATACTGGGTACATAATGTCTTCTATGTGTCATATATGAGGAGGTACGTGCATGAACCATCACACGTTGTTGACTGGGGAAAGCTGGAAATTGAGGATGAAGTGACTTTTTCTAAGTACCTAGTGAAGATCGAGGATTTGTTGGATATGATCCTTTATGGGCGATCGATTCCTTTGGTGTATGTATGGTGAAAACATGAGAATCTTCAGAAGAGAACATTGGAGTGGGAGTCTCATATTCATGCTCAGTACACAATATTTTTGAGTAGCTCTTATTTTGGCCTTTTAGGGACGTAAATCCCCAAGGTGGGGAGAATGTAATGCTTTGGATTTTTTGTGAATTATTTTTAAATATTATATGGATTATTTTTGAGACTCAGTGCTGAGATGATGTGAAATTCTGAGACCCGATGTGCCCAGAATAAATGTTGGAAATATATTAAATATATTAAATATAATTCACATAGTTTTCCTAAAAATTTGGCATAAATTCTAAAAGGGTTCCTAGATCAAAAATCTAAGGGCATCATTGAGTTTGGAACATTAGGTTTACCCTTGGAGCGATATAATATTAGTTGGTGCGGTTCGTTTGTAGAAAAATTATCATGGGTACATAGATGAATAAAATAATTGAATACAATTATTTTATTTCAAATTTTTGATGCAGTGAATATTTAGTCCTTAAAAATGATATTATTTCCGAATTCCAGGGTTAGTCACATAACCCTAGAACCTCTGGAGAACCATTGGATAGAGAGAGCTTTGAGGATTCTCTCTTAGGTGAACGACGAAGGGTTGTGGATTGATGATCGACACACATTAGTTTTGAAGGATCTCCTAAAATAACCATACACATATTCAATATTTGTTAGTGATCAAAGAAAATTAATGTAGGGAATGTGTTTTATTTGGATTTCTTCATCGTTCTTGAATTCTATGATGAACACAGAACAATCAACGAACAAATTGATCTACGATTTGATCATATTAGAGGATGGGTTATTTTTAAGGGTTTATAGGGAGATTATCTTTTATATATGATTATTAGATTATAATTATAATATAAATGAACTAAGATCTACATGAAAATCAATCTAGGTCCATTCCTCTCATTTTATTATGTGCTTTTTTCACCTGAATTCTTCATTTATCTTAGCGTTCTTCATTTTTCCGTGGTTTTAGGTATTATCAAATGATCAATAGTTATAAAATCATTTATTGGAATAATGACATGATATCACTAATCCAGGATTTATCTAATGTGATGGAGGTGTGGCAGTGGTTATGGTGGTGGATCGGATGATGGTTGGTGCTCAATTTCATTTTATTCAGCGCATAAAGAAGAACGATGATGATCTCATTTTATGAGAGGGTAAAAGGCATGAATCTTGTTGATTAGACAATGGAATGACTAGATGAGGATGGGTTTTGAGTTTCGCAGCATGGTGGTTGATTGATTGTAGGCTGGAGGATCGACCGAGGCGAGTGGGAGGAAGAAGAAGGGTTCTAGGAAAACCCGATACACATAGCATGTAGTCCCCTTTGTATGACTCAGTGTGTACTTGGGGAAGTACACAGACATGGTGGAGTACATGGGTTGCCTGTTGGATTTGGTGGCCTAGAACCAACTACTTTGTACTTTATTCATTAATGAATACCTTATCACATCTTGATTGTTCTTCTGCGTGACAATGCATGTGATAATTTCCTATAGATAACTGTTGCATTAAAGGGTTATAGCAGATCCCTGCTATGATGAGAACCCGGAAGTTCCATAACACTATTCTTTAATATATGTTATATGGTAAGATGATGTTATTTGAGGGACACAAATAATACAGGCCATTAGGGGTGTGGGATCATAAAACTTTGAGGCACCTTCTCATGGTGTGCTCCCTTGGTAATATCCAGGAGGATATTATGAGAACGAGACCCACCAGTAGGAAATCCACATTTCATAGTGTCATTGGATGTTCCTATATTCGGACATGTGTATTGGTCCTTAGAATTTAAAATTATTATTAATGGGTATTACAAATTGCGCACTTAGATGTATTGAAAAATACTGTGATGACATAATGTTTTCATTGAGGTAGGGTACGTTGGGTGCGTCATGAGTGATACTGCATTAATAGATAATGCGGGAAAGGATTTGTCCCTTCTGTTCCATAATGTAAGTAGATATCTCAGGACCTTTGATGGAATTTATATAGCCTAAATAAATCCATGTCCATGGTGAGGAATGGGAAAGTTCAATTTCAGAAATTCAAAAAAAGAAAAATCGAGCACATGGGTTGATGGAACTAGAATGCAACCCACTTGATTCGAGATATCCAGAAAAAGAAATTATATAACACGGTAAGAATTTGTAGCAGGTGACAAGTTATTGCAGTATTAACTTCTTTCTCTATGGGTGCCTTGGCGTGTTGCTAGACGCTAACCATGGACTTTAGGCAGGCTCCGCCTAATGCCACTGAGAAAGAGGAATAGAGGGTCACACACTAAGTGTGTCCAAGTATCTCAGTTAAATATTAATTTAACAAGTTGAATAAAGATTATTACCGATTGTGGTTTAATAATTATTTAAGGATTCCTGATCGCATTTTTTTTGACACTAGTTATTCGATAGAATATATTGTGGAAAAAATAATATATTTATTATCAAGTAATGTAGTGATATCTATTTTAGAAATAAATAGCCATTATTCAAGGCCTAATAAATGTGGTGGAGGAAATAAAGAAAAATGAAAAAACAAAATTACACGCCGTGTAAATTAAATATACACACAGTGTATTTTTTTCAGGGAATTTTTGAGAAATAATATTATTTTTTTAATTAAATAATATTAGGTGTAATTCTATGGGTGAATGTCAGGTAATAATAATAGTCAATAGTTATTATTAGACATGGGGTATTACTAAGAATAAAATGAAATGAATAAATACTTTCAGGTAATTAATTCATTTTATTATTCTATGTAATTAAAAATCCCAATTATATATTTCTTATTAGCCTAGCCATTTTTTGTCATTGTCCACAACAAATCTAGATAAATCTCTCGAGAAAAGAGAGAATTTTTTTTCTTCCAAGAACTATCTCACGTTACGAGAGAGGGAGATCCTCCTCCATCGGATCAAGGTGATCTAAGGCAGACATCAAAATTGAAGGCTATTCCATGCTAGCACCCAGAGATTCCTTTGACGACATCCATAGATACATGGAGCACCTGTGGATCACCACTAGAGGAATCCTACACTTGGAATCTATGACCCAATGATGGATCACATCAGATCATGACTGAAAAAATCAACGAATAATTCCATAAAGGTAATTCTTGTCAATTAATTGAATTAATTATAACCAACATATGATGATCCTATATATGATTTCAGGACTCCCCTCCTTTCCTTTTCGTTCTTCCTTCTATTTTGAAGATCTGGAATTTTATTATCGCGACAGATCTCGGATTGATCATTGTTAACGCTAAAATTAAAGTTGTGTACACCCACCAACGTGCTTTCACTGTGCCCAGAACCTACAAGTGGTATCAGAGGGGTCATATCGTTGATTATAATTATTTAGTTTTTTGTTGGTGATTTATGAAATTAATAATTTAGTTGTTTCAATTCAAGTAAATCATTCTTTAAATATTAATCTCAAGATTTATTCCTCCTCTCTCATTTCTCATTCACCTTATAGAAATGATTTTTTCTTTTAATTTTGATTAAAATAAAATAGTGGATCTCCTACGGAGGTGTCAAACGTTCCTGTCCATAAAACACCAGAATAAACGGTGTGTATTTGGTAGCACACACTGTGTAGTCTAGGTTCAATGCATAGGACTATTCTGCCAAAACAGGTCACGTGTTGGAGCATTTCTAAGTCTTAAATGACAATGTGTGTTGACCAGGAACAGATGGAACATGGTTTCTAGATTACATGTCGTGTGGTCCATTGAACCCGATGTGTAGTCCCTTCGGGTTAGGGTTGGACTGTGTACCCCATACATGTCTTGCCCAACTGGAAACTGTGTATTGCAGATACTACATGGAGTGTGTCCCACTGACCATGCCGTGTACTCTGAAAAATTTCCAAAGTACATCTACACACCATGTCCCCAGGCATTTACTTCAGATAGATGATGAACAAAAGTACTTTTTGTGTAGTCATAACTACACACCGTGTACTCATCCAAATTACATAGATTTATTAAAATTTATTATTATATTATACAAACCTTTGAGACATGTACCATAGTGTAGGTGTAAATCTAAGGCACAACACGTGATAGGTGTTTTATATACATGTGTTTAATTTAACATCTGTGTAATGTTCATTTTTACTCACTGGGCAGTTAGGAATGGGAATTCAGCTAGTTGCCTCCAAGGTATAAGTTATGTACAAAGATAATTTTAAATGAATTTATTTGTTTAAAATTATGGTGGATGATAATCTCAAGGAAATTCAGAAAAAAGGGTTTAAGATAAAAGGATCGATTAATTAAATATAATTAATTGATTAGAGCATGATTTATCTTAAAAAAGAACGATTAAAGAATTGAATGCTAGTTTTATTTATGTGTAAATATCGTTGCATGCATGGATGATCATGAGCTAGACCAAGAACTTTGTATGTGAATGGTTTCTTTTAATTTATTTATTTAAATTAAATTTTTTGTCCTGTGCGCCTTCTCCTCATTAATATGTAGGGCCTACGTTCTTAAGGTTTATTTTATGTAAAACCCCATTTTACACCTCACCTGCATGTGAGATAAAAGCATATGTAATGGATAGAGCTCCCAAGCTAGTGGAGACGA
Source organism: Viscum album (assembly GCA_963277665.1). NCBI lineage: Eukaryota > Viridiplantae > Streptophyta > Magnoliopsida > Santalales > Viscaceae > Viscum > Viscum album. The sequence goes on along the minus strand of OY728152.1, from coordinate 1,521,500,641 downwards.
CTCAAGTTAGGAGCCAAGGTGGAACCAATCCAAGAAGATACAAAGGTGGAAAGGTGTAAAAATGTAAACATGAGCCCAAAAGGTTCAAGGTGTTTCTCCCCTAGGTCTTGGGTTAGTTTATCAACTGCTAGATAAAATAACCAATAGAAAAAGCTCATGATCATACCATTTATTTTATTTCTTTCAGTTGCATGGTTTATTTATTTTGGGTGTGTTGTCACAATCACACAATTAATGAATTAAACAAGCATGCAAGATGGAACTAAAATAAGACTGACTTATGCGTTAAATATTATCTTATACATGGTTAATCACTTAAGTACATCCCAATTAATATTAACAACCATGTAATAAAAGATAATAAAAATGGAAATTTACGTATAAGGATAAAATCCTTCAAAGAAAATATCAAGTTGGTATAGCGTTCCATAATCCTGGTTAGAGTTGAACCATAGTTCAAAGTGCTTGACCAACCCTAGTTGGGGTGCTTTCAATTATAAGGGAATTCTAATTCAAGGTTTTGGGTTGAATTGACTTGGTTTGCATCAAGGGTTGACTGCCACAATAGGACTTGGTTTGACCAAGAGATAAAGGTTGAGGAAATCCAAAATAAAAGGATTTTAGGATTGGGGAGTCCACTCAGTGGATCAAGGAGTTGCGAGTTAATGCAGTTGGAATTTGGAATGTCTACATAAAACCCTTCAAGTTTCTTGACCAACCCTAGTTGGGGTAATGCTAAGGGTAACATGGATCCTTGCCACTAGAATATTCAGGCAACAGAATATTCCGAAGTCCATGGTGAGGGCTATTGAATTTCAAAAAAATTGTGGGAGACTAATAAGTATTAATTTATTTCTTTGTCTCAATTTTATAATAATAAAGTATTAAACCTTTTATCATCTTAATTTGTAGAAATGAAAAGAAAAATGACTTAAAACATATCATTGTGAACCATAATCGAGAAGGAAAACCTTCTCACCGGCACCAATTTCCCAGAGTGCCAGAGGCGTTTACGCATCATCCTTCGCCACAAGGGGAAATTGAATGTGCTGGAAGAGCCTGTTTGAGTTGCACTAGGGAAAGAGGCTAGTGATGAGGAACTATCTCTCTATATAAAACATGTGGATGATGCCACATACTTCTATTGTTTCATGCTATCATCCATGTCTAATGAGCTCTTGAAGCAATAAGAAAACATGGACGTGTATAGCATGATGTATCACCTTAAGGATCCCTACCAGGAGAAGGTGAGACATTAGAGATATGATATCTCAAAAGATTTTTTTACAACTAAGCTTGGAGAGTCTACACCAACTGGGACTCATGTAGTTAAGCTTATTAGTGACATTGAACGCCTGTACATCTTAGGGATTAAGTTCCCGGATGAGTTGCGTACAAATGTCATCCTATCATCACTTCCCAATACCTTCTCTAGATTTATTGTCAACTATAACATGAGAAACAATGAGAAGATTCTATTGAAACTTCTGACCTTAATTTTCTAGGTAGATAAGGACAAGGAGAGTTACAAACCCATATTACTTATGGTGAATAAGAAAAGTAAGGACAAGGCAAAGGGGCCGAGGACTTATAAACGGTCTGAATCCCCCAAGCATTGTCCCTCCAAGAAGGGGAAGATCCAGTGGCAGGGAAATGAATGGGAAGTAGTATGTTTTTCATGTGGCAAGCCAGGCCATTGGAAGAGTAATTTCACCCAGAAGCATGGGGATGCTAAAGGTGTGTTCATTATCATGTGTAATCTTTACATTTCTACACATTGGGTATTAAATACAACTTGTGGGGATAACATATGTATTCAAATGTAGGAACCAAGTAGATTTTGAAAGATTTATAGAGGAGAGGTGGATCTTCAAGCTGCCAATGGAGTGAGGCTAGATGCGTTGGCCATTGGAAATTACCACCTCTCATTGCCAACTGAGATGATTTTGGTTTTACATAACTGTTATTATGTTCCTTGTGTTACCAAAAACATAATTTCTGTATCATTTTTGGATATGGATGGATTTATTTTCATGTTTGTAAATAAGGGTTGATTATTTTATAAGAACAACATATGTTATGTTATGGTGCATTTAAATAATGGTTTGTATGTATTAAATTACAAAAACCAAGTGTTGACAGTCGATAATGAAACAAACTCACATGAATCATGCATCAACCAGTTGTGGCATCATCAGCTCAGTCTTGTAAATGAGAAGCGTTTGACAAAGCTATGCCAAGATGGCTATTTAGACTCTACTGAACTAAAACCAATTTATAGATGTCACACTTGTTTACAAGGTAAAATGACCATGCCACCTTTTGGTGGACAGGGTGAGAGGACCACAGAGCTTCTAGGATTGGTGCACACAGATGTGTGTGAACCATTTCAAGTAGAAGCTAGAGGTGGATATTCTTACTTTATTACTTTTACTGATGATTTAAGTAGATATGGATTTGTATACTTAATGAGGTATAAGTCATAATCCTTAGATAAATTTAAGGAATTCAAGAATGAAGTAGAAAATCATCTTGGTAAGAAGATAAAGAAGCTTCGATCGGATTGAGGTGGAGAATATCTGTACCAAGATTTCATTGATCTTCTACGGGAGTCTGGGATTTTATTTCAACTCACTCCTCCTTATACACCATAGTGGAGTGGTGTTAGTTAAAGGAGGAACCACACCTTGTTGGAAATGGTGAGGTTGATGATGATTCATGCAGTCCCTCCATTATCCTTTTGGGGATTTTCATTACAAACTTCAACATACACATTAAACCAAGTACCAACTAAGGAGGAAAATGGAATTCCCTCCAAGTTATGGAATGAAAATAAACCTATTTTTTCGCACACATGTGTATGGGTATGTGATTAATTTGTTAAGGCCTTCTCCAGAAATAAACTATAACCCTGGGGAACGAAGTGTATTTTCATAGGATATCCTAAGGAAACGAAATGATATTATGTATATAACCCTTCAGACAAGATAGTGACTGTTTCCAGACAAACCATATTTCTTGAGAGGTATCACATCTTCAAAAAGGATAGTGGGAGCAAGATTGACTTCGACAAAGTTGATGATAAAGATACACAGGAGTTGGTACAAGAACAATTTCCACAGGTCTCTGTGGAAGAGGTTCTAGAAACACAAGTACTGCGTAGGAGCTCAAGAGAGGTAAGAGAACCAGAGAGGTTTGGTTTTATAGTCACTGAGAATGGTGAATCATTATTGTTAGAAAATGATGAACCTCTATCCTATACAAGGAAGCTGTAGAAAGCTCAGAAGCCGCAAGATGTCTAGAAGCTATGAATTCTGAGATGGATTCCTTATATCAGAACCAAGTCTGGATTCTGGTCGATGAACTAGTTGATGTAAAACCTGTTGGATGCAAATGGGTATTCAAGAGAAAACTGGACATGGAAGGTGAATTTAGCACCTATAAAGAAAGACTATTGGCTAAAGGATTCAGACAGCATCAAGGAATTGACTATGATGAAACCTTCTCGCGAGTTTCCATTTTTAAATCCATAATAATGATACTTTCCATAGTAGCTTACCATGAATATGAGATTTGGAAAATGGATGTCAAAATAGAATTACTTAATGGGAACCTTCAGGAATATGTCTATATGACACAACCAGAAGGGTTTGTGACACCAAGTGAAGCCAAACTAGTTTGCAAGTTTCATAAATCCATTGATGGATTAAAGAAAGCATCCAAGTTGTGGAACATTCAATTTGATGAAGCCATAAAGGAATTTGGTTTCATTAAGAACAAATGTGATCCATGTGTTTATAATCAGTTTAATGGGAATGTGGTCGTTATCCAAGTAGTATATGTTGATGACATATTGCTTATTGGAAATGATGTACCGTTCTTATTGTCAGTTAAGGACTGGTTGATTAAGTGTTTCTCCATGAAGTACTTGGGTGAAGCAGCCTACATTCTAGGGATCAATATCATTCATGATATATCCAAGAGGCTGCTTGGACTAATTCAGGGTACATATATTGACTAGATATGAAAGAGATTTTGTATGGAACAATACAAGAGGGGATTGGTTCTAGTGTCACATGGCCTGCATCTTTCTAAGAAAATGTGTCCTCAGCCACAACAAGAGAAAGATAGAATGAGTAAGATCCCATAAAATTTGACTATAGGATCTAATATGTATGCCATGTTATGTACCAAGATTAATGTTGCCTATGCACTGAGCATGGTAGGCAGATATCAAGTAGATCTAGGAGAACAAAATTGAACTACTGTAAAGACCATCCTTAAGTATCTGAGAAGAACTAAGGATATATTTCTCATGTATGGAGGATATGAGAAGCTTGTCATCAGAGGGTATGATGATGCTAGTTTTTAGATAGATCAGAACGATCTGAAGTCGCAATATGGATATGTTTTCTGTCTTAATGAAGGAGCTGTGAGATGGACGAGTTCAAAGCAACCAGTTGTCACCGATTCTAAAGTGGAGTCTGAATATATAGTGGCTTCTGAGGCAGCCAAGGAAGCTGTCTGGATTCAGAAATTTTTCCAGGAACTTGATGTGGTGCATAGTAGTAAAGATCCTATTAGATTATATTATGATAATACTACAATAATGACTCTTTCAAAAGACAAAGGTCACATCAATGGACAAAGAACATACTATGGAAGTATCACCTCTTGATGGATTTCTATCAAAGGGGCGAAGTTGCAATGAGCAGAGTGTCTACAGAAGAGAACATGGCGGACCCGATGACTAAAGGACTATCTTAGCAAAAGCATGAATATCATGTGAGAGCCAGTAGGTTAAAAGTTGTTAGTAGTTGGCTCTAGTCCAAGTGGGAGTCTATTGGAGTTGGTGTCCTAGAACCAACTAATCTGTAATTTATTCATTAATAAATATCTTATCATATATTGATCGTTATTTTGCCTGAAAATTCATGTGATAATGTCCTAAGGATAACTGTTGCATTAAAGGGTCATAGTGGATCCTTGCTATGATGAGAACCTGTAAGTTCCATGACATTGTTCTTGAATATATGTTCTATGGTCAGATTATGTTATTTTAGGGACATAAATAATAAAGGCCATTAGGGGTGATAACTCATAAAACTTTGAGGTACCTTCTCATGGTGTGAACCCTTGGTAATATTCAAGAGGATATTATGAGAACGAGATGCGTCTGTAGGAAATTCACATTTCATAGTGTCATTGGATGTTACTATATACGGACATGTGTATTGGTACTTATACTTTAAGATTATTATGAATGGGTATTACAACTCGTGCACTTAGATGTATTAATGGAAACTGTGGCGACCCATTGTTCGCAGCGAGGTAGGATACATTGGGTGCGTCCCGAGTGATACTGCATTAATAGATAATGCGAGAAAGGATTTGTACCTTCTGTTCCATAACAGTAGTAGATATCTCATGCCCTTTGATGGAATTTATGTAGCCTAAATAAATCCATGGACATGGTGAGGAATGGGAAAGTTCAATTCCAGAAAGTCAAAGAAAGAATAATCGAGCACATGAGTTGATGGAACTAGCATGCAACCCGTTTGATTTGAGATATTGATACAAAGGGATTATATTACATGGTAAGTGTTCGTAGGAGGTGAAATGTTATTGCGACATTAACTTCTTTCTCTATGGGTGCCTTGACATGTTTCCAGATGCTGACCTTGGATTTTCGGCAGGCTCTACCTAATGCCACTGAAGAAGAGGCCTAGAGGGTCACACACTAAGTGTGTCCAAGTATCTTAGTTAAATATTAATTTAATAATTTGAATAGATATTATTCTTGATTGTGGTTTAATAATTATTTAAAGATGCCTGATCACAGTTATTTCATCACTAGTTATTCGAGAAAATATATTGTGGGTGAAATAACATATTTATTAGTGTGTAATGTAGTGATATTTGTTTTAGAAATAAATATCCATTATTCATGGTCTAATAAATGTGGTGGAGGAAATAAAGAAAAATGTAAAAACAAAAGTACACATCGTGTATATTAAATATACACACCTTGTATTTTTTTTGGGAATTTATGAGAAAAATATTATTTAATTAATTTAATAATATTAGGTGTAATTCGCTGGGTGCATGTCAGGTAATAATAATAGTCAACTGTTATTATTAGACATGGGGTATTACTAATAATTAAATGAAATTAATAAATTATTTCAGATAATTAATTAATTTTATTATTCTAGGTAATTAAAAATCCCAATTATATATTTCTCATTAGCCTAGCCATTTTTTTATTGTGAACAACGAATCTAGAGAAAGCTCTCAAGCCAAGAGATAATTTTTTTCTTCCAAGAACGCTATCAATCTATGAGAGAGAGATCCTCCTCCACTGGATCAAGGCGATCGAAGGCGGACATCGTAAGCGAAGGCTCTTCTGCACTAGCACTCAGAGATCCCTTCAGATATGTCTAGAGATGCTTGGAGCACGTGTGGATCACCGCTAGAGGAATCCTACACTTGGATTCTACGACACAAGGATGGATCACATCGAATCATGACTGGAAACATAAACAAAGAAAGAATTCAATCAAGGTAATTCTTGTCGATTAATTAAATTAATTATAACCAATATATGATGATCCTATATATGGTTCTGGGACTCCCCTCTTTTCTTTTTCGTTCATCCTTATATTCTGAAGATCTGACATTTTATTATCACGATGGATCTTGGATTGATCGTTATTAATGCTAAAATTAAAGTTGTGTACACCCACTAATGCACTTCCGCTACACCGAGAACCTACAATGCCTACATGGCATGTACTCCCCCACATGGAACAACTTGTCCAATGTATATGGACTACCCTGTGTATCGTTAAATGGGCATAGATACATAGTTTGACGCTATGTACCGACACATAGATGGAGTATATGGGCGGGACCCTAGATACAGGGACATGATGTGTGACCCCTCTACATTCCGTATTCTCTCCTTCTATATGAACACAATTTCAATGACACAATCTGTTTACATGAGAAGAATATGGGGTCAAGGGACATGTTGTGTAACCCCTTTACAAACCATGTACTCTTTTTCTAGATGACTTTGAACTCTTGTACTCTATATCTTGGACAATTTTTGTTAGAGTTCATTCCCCTTATCCTTTCCCTAAAGGTTGGTATGGATCATTTCCTAATCCTAGTACTATGATCCCTTTAGTGATAATTTATGGATATAGTCATTGAAATACCTTCGAGAGACCCGGAGTGAGATCCACTATTCATATTCATGTCATAGGCAGAGTTCTTGGTATTGATGCGTCCAACACTACTCGGGCACCGACCCTTTACTTAGCCGGTTAATCTTGATTGAATTATTGGTATCACCCCATGGCCCTAGTTGTGATACTCATTTGTATATCATATTCTTTTCATATCTATCTACATGTAACTTTCTCACAATGAGACCTGACGAGTAGTACCTCTTAGACGAACTTCATCAGTGCTATTAGAATCAGGAGTGTGCTATCCCAGATTATTGTTTCATGGAATATTAGAGATCGAATCCCAGGGTTGGAAATGGTCGTGACTTACCACTAGATTGTGTGTCTTTTTGAGTATATCTGGATATTATTGTTATATGTGTTTTAGACATATACCTGTGTAAAGCTGACTATACTTTCATTTTTTGTATGCTTTGTGGTTTTAGGGTGTCCTACTGAGAATTATTATACTCACCCCTATATATGATTTTCCTACATGTGTCATGTCATCTACATATGATCAACCATTTGATAGAGTCCTAGGTGGAATAGGACTAGATGATGATTAGTGAGTTTAGACATATCAAGGTGTGTTCCTATGGATTTCAGACCACAATACCTTTACATTTAGTTTGGAATTGTGCTACATACTTCTTTGTGGTGGGTTTTCATTTGGCCCTATTTACTTTCATTTACTTCCTGTCATACTTTGGTTATGAGATATAGATGTATGAATGCATTTGTTATTAAGTTGTTTTTACATTTCAACATTTTGTGAGCTTGGAGATGTGTGCATGTATATAGGTACTAGAAAATTCCTACCATGTTAGTGATATGCCTACTCAGTGCTATTTACCATCCCTTGGCCTATTGAAGGTGGGATTGGGGAGTCACATCATAGTCCCCACTGGGATGTGTCATGTCATCACTTAAAATTTTTACCTTCCTTACAAGGGTGAATAGATGAAGTCTAACATTATGAGTTAAACATAATGAGTCCAATAGACTAAAGTGATCATAAAAAGTGAGGCACTAAATTATTACCAAATTATGCTCACTATTTTATTTGATAAATATGTTTGGTAAATTAAATCAGGAAATGATATTCTGATCTCAAAAGTTCTGAATATCATGTTTATACAAAGTTATTCATGATTCTTACTAAGGTTGGTTGAAGTAGGAACTTGGTGTACCTATGGTTTCTATAAAAAAAGTTTTGTGAAATTTGTAGTTAAATTTGTGATGGATATAGATAATTATGAAGTTAGTTAGAAAAAATTTATGAGTCCATTACATAGAGAAATCCAAATAGGGGAAATCCAAGAAAATCCATCATATAGATTAATCATTGTGGAAGCTCCTAGTGAAAGGAAGTTCAAAGAAGGAATTAGATAAATGGAGAAAAATGAAGGAAAATAACATAGGTCTCTTAGAAAATTCATTGGATCAAGTCCACCAAATATACCTTTAAAATGTTATCCAATAGAGTCCATTATATGGACTTTTACAATAACTTAAGACAAAGTCCATTATTTTTTTTCAAAGTCATTAGATAAAGAAGTAGTTATGGAAGCTCCAAATGAAAGTAAGTTTGAAGGATTCATTAGATAGAGTAATTAAAAGAGTTTTGAGAAGAAGAAAATTGCAAGGGTTTCAAAGAGGCAAGTATAAAGTTTACTGAATATAGGGAAACTAGACAAAGAAGAACCTTATAATGTTACCATTCAGAGGACACTGGATAGATATGTTCCTATGAAGTGGTATCAGATGAAGTTTTTTAATCTTTACAATGTTTTTGTAAAGTCATTAAATGTGATGATGCTGAGATGGATTTTCAATGCTTCAACAATCACAAAAGAATCATCATGACACCAACCATGATTTAAGGAAAGTTTGAATAATGTTGAAACCAATATTTAAGGAAATATTTATGAATATTATTGAGTCCTATCTTTTAGGAAGTTTAAAGGTGGTAAAATGTGGAAATATTTAAACATGATATTCAATGTTCATGTGTGAACTTTAAATTTGATTATTGTGTTCCTCCCTTACTATTAGGAGAAGAAATTACTATATAATGGGGAGATAGTTCATTGATAAAAAGTTTTTTTTGAATTACTTATAGTTGGATGAAGTGTTAAAGAAGTGAAGTGCCGTAGTACCCTACAAATTTTCTTATCAATTGGTATTGTATGAACATGGTGAGAAGCATTGGATGAACATGTTATTAGACCAGGGAGATTAAATAGAGGTTTATAGGACTGAGTATACCAGATGGATATTATTTGAAGGACTATTATCAAATGTAATAAATTTATTTCTCACTGTTGTATTAGAAAGTAAATAGGAAGAAGAACTTCTAAGAAGGGAAAGTGTGAATAAAGTTTAAGCAGTAGAATGAAAACATAATGAATCCAATTGACAAAGATTATTATATCTATTGAAAAATATTTTTATATCATATTACCCATGTGATGATAACATGCATTATAGAAGGACTAAAATTCTATAAAAGTGACAGACATTCCCTAATTACTGTAAACCACCAAAGAGATTATTTTCTATTGGTTGTATGGTCTTGGATTATTTCTAAACCATGAAACGGAAAAGATACTCTTATTGAGTAGTGAACCTTATAGGTTTTCCTTTTTTTTAAATTCCAGTAGTGTTTATTATCATTAACTAGAGGTAAAGGTTGTTTCTTAAATAAGAAAATCATAAAATGAAAAGATCACTAATTCACCTTTCCCCTTATCAGTGATCACATAGATTATGATTTGTCTTTTAAAGTGGTATTAGAGTGGGATTATTTCATTGAATCTTTGTAAATATTTGATGAAAATTAAGGTTTACATGAATGTTCAAAACCATGTCAACAATAAGAGGATACCTATCTTCAATGAAAATAACTATCATATCTTGATGGAAAAAAATGTTACCCTATCTTTTATCCATTGAATATGAAGTTATTGAAGCTAAAATAAATGGTTCCACTCCTCCCACTGATGGTGGTCCCTTAACAGTGGATGATAATTAGAATCTTGAAAATAATGGGCAAGCTAGATATATTATACTTTATTCACACTTTGAAAATTAATTCCCGAGGGTCAAAGGAATTTTAATGGCTAAAGGAATATGAAAGAAGTTGAGGAATATTTAGGAAGTAAATATAAAAGTGAAGAAATCTAAGTTAAAAATCTAGATATTTAAGTATGAATATATTAAAATGTGATATTATTATACTATTTGTGACTTCTTTACAAGAGTAAATTACATTATAGTAACCATAGAGTGTTTTGGTGAGAAGTTGGAAGATTAAACTATTGTTAAAAATATTATAATAATTATTCTTGATAAATTCACTACCAAGGTATCATCCTTATAAGATAAATATCCTAAAAATCTCTCACTATATGATTTTCATAATATTATCATTACCAATAAATTGAGATGAGAAAAATCTATCATGAAGAAGGAGAAAGATGATTGATAAATCTATTTCAAAGATGCTAAGGAATGAAAGTCTAAAAAATTTGTGGTTGAGTAAGAAACCAATGATTATGAAACTGAAGATCAATTATGTAAATTTTTTGATGAATTTATGTCTTTGTTTTCCAAGAAAGTTAATATTTAAGTATAAAGGAAAGTTATCATCAAAGTTATTTGGCTATAGAGCTATTGGACATTTTTTTGCAAATTTCCTAAGACTAAAGAAAGATGAATATAGTGATGAGAAAAATAGAAACTAAAAAAGATACATGAAAAAGAATATTGAAAAAATAATTCATTTTCAAAAGGAATGGATATTTTTTTTCTAAATATAAAAAGAAAAACTTTTTTTCCAAATGTGATAAAGATGATGATAGTGAAGTAGAAGTTGAAAACTTCTATGATGATGTTACCAATAAGTTACTTATTGAAAAGTGAATAATGAGAAATTTAACAATGATGAAAATAATACCTTTAAAGAATAAAAAGTGGATAATCAGATGAATCTTATGATTAAAATTTAATTGAGAGAATGTCTCTTAAAGATTGTTAGACTTGAAAAGGAGAACAAGAAGTTGAATAAAGAAGACCTTTTAGGAAAAAATCAATAATATATTCTTGAATAAAAAGCTATGTTTTTGAAAGATATTGATGATATGAAGAAGTTACTTGATGATGAGAAAAACATCAACATAAATCTTGAGGAAAAGATCAAGGTGAAGGAGAAATAATTTGTGCTTTTATAAAAAAAACTTACTGAAGTTGATCAAGGAATAAAAAACTTCAAAAAATTAATTTTAGAAGTTGGTGAAAGTTATAAGAAGTGTAAACCTAAAATGAATCAAAACAAATTACCACCATAGGTTAGAAACAAGGTTGACATGTTCTGAATAATAAATAAGTTAAGAAGAATATGTATGTTTCCAAATCTATAAAAGTCAAAAATCCAAAAAATTATTAATAAATAAAATGTTTAAAAAAATCACCCTGACTAGAAGATTTTTTAATATTGAAAATAAGTTTAAGATGAAGAAATATGATGGTTATAAAGATAATAGTAAATAGGTTCACAATTCTAAACAACATATAGGTCAAAGAGGAAATTATTCTTTCAATGTATATTTATAGTATCGTGGAGGCTTTCAGAATAAAATGAAAATTTACTAGTTTAATTATTGACACTATAATGCATTTAGGATGAACTAAAGCCAATGTTTGAGGGGGATTCAACCTAGTCAATAAAGATAGCCTAAAAATATAGTTTGAAAACTAAAAATAGATTTGAACCTCTGGAAAATATTTTTATAATATGTGGTCAACTTGGATATCTTGATAAATGAAGTATTTTTATGTTATTATCATAATAAAGTTTATATAAAAAAACTAAAAATCCTTATGTGAAGAAAGAAAATGTAAAAAATAAGTCCTTAGTTATTGAAATTTATCTCAAAGCTACAAAAGGAGAATGACCTTGGATACTAGATATTGGGTGTTATTCACATATTATCTATGATTTGAAATTGTTGAAGAATGTAAAATTTTGCACAGAAATAATTATGAATTTCGTAAATGATGATCCAATCAGAATCAAAGGTATTGAATCTACTGTAATTGGAAAATAAAAATTGAAATAAAAAATTTATTTGTTTGTTTATGGGTTTAAACACAATTTTTTGAGAGTTTTATTGCTTTGGGATGAAGTTGATGAAGTTTTTTTTAGAAGATATGGATTTTTTGTTAAAAAGATTGTATATGAGAAAGTTTCAATGATTAGAAAATGAACCAAGGGAAGTCTATTTTAGGTTGGAGATTCACATAGATCATGTTATCTAAGCATGATGAAAGAAAATTAGTTATAAAATAAAATTCATAGATATATGTGCTAGAGGAAAATGAGAAATATATCAAAGAGATAACATATTCCTGATATTCCCAACATGATAAGATGAATAGAATAGTTTTGTTCGATATGTTACAAAGAGAAGATTACAAACTCAGTACATCATAAATTTGAGATATATTCAAGTCATCCCTTGGAGCATATTAATTCCCACATATATGGGACCATGATAAATAAATATACAAATAGATATAAATTAGTTATATCATTTATTAATGATTTTACTCATATTACACATATTATGATTTTAAAATATAAATCATAGTCCCTTAATTTTTTTAGAGTTTTAGGAGAAGTTCTGAAATTGAATATGGATATTAGATGAATTTTTTTTGAACTGATAATAGTACAGAATATATAAATGGTAAGTTTAAATATTTTCTTGAAAATAATGGAATTTGTCATTATCTTAGTACACCACACACACCACATTAGAATGGTGTTTTTGAAAGAAAAAAATAAAAGTTTGGTGGAGATGTCTTGAACAATACTTGTTGAACATGATACTTATTGATTATTTTGAAGGAAAGTTATTAGAGAATCAACTCATATTAATAATTAATGTTTCTATATGCAATACTTAGATATGAATCCTTGTGAGAAGTATTTCAAAGAGACCCCAAGTTTTAAATACTTAAGGGTTTTCAGCAGCTCTTGCATAATCAAATCCAAAGGTGAAAATATATGGAATTTGGTTCAAAGTGACATTGATGAAATATTTCTTGGATACCCTCCCAATGGTAAAGGATATAGGTGTTATAATATATAAATAGGAAATATTTTTGATTCTATAGATGTAAAAGTGCTGGAAAATTCTGATAAAAAATATTCACAGTCATCTGTAGATATAAGTGAAGGTGAATATGAAGTCGTTATTGTTAAAAAACATAAAAAATTTTCTAATAGAAGTGATGATGTAGAATATGTTTAGGATGAATATGTTGATTTAGTAATTTTAAGTGACGAGTAACAATTGAATTAATATCATACTAGGCTGAGAAAGTAGGTGGAGGTATAAAATATCATTGGTGATCAAGGAAAATGGGATCAAACTAAAAGAACATCAAGGATTATTTCATATACCTATTTTTATTCATAGGTTCAAACAACTGATGTTGAAAAATATTTGGAGTATCAAGAGTGGATTAATTCCGTGAATAAAGGGTTAGATTAGATTGATAAGGATAATACATGAGAAATATTACCCAACCTAGAAGATAAGAATGTGTTTGGAACATAATGGGTCTTTCGAAACAAGATGAATGAAAACATTTAAGTGATAAAAAACAAAATAAAACTAGTTTTTAAATGTTACTCACAAGTTGAAGGAGTTGATTTCAATGATAATTTTCCCCAAATTATAATAATTGAAACATTTATAATCCTTCTTACAATTTCTACTCAATGAAGATATAAGATATTCTAGATGGATGTCAGGTTGAATTTTCTTAATGGAGAACTAAATGAAGAAGTTTATATTGAGAAACCATGTGGCTTATTTCTTTGTCATGATGAGAGCTATGTGTGCAAGTTGAAGAAGGATTTATATGGATTTAAACAATAAACACAAGTGTGATATTATAAATTAGATACTTTCTTGAATAATAAAAACTATACAAATGTAAGAGTTGATAACAACCTCTATATAAAAGAAAATCAGAATGTTTCCCTCATTATGACTGTTTGTGTTGATGATACCATTTTCATAGGGAATGATAAAGAAACATGTGAAAATTTTGTTGTAGAGATGAATAAGTTGTTTGAAATTTTTATTCTAAGATAAATGAAATAATTTCTTGGCCTATAAATCTCTCAAAACAAAAATCACATTTTCCTTTCTGAATAAAAGTATGCTAAGAAACTTTTGAATAATTTTTTCATAGAAGATTAAAAAACAATTTCCACAACCATCTCAGTGGGAACGAAGTTGAAAACAATATGGGAAAGGGAAATATATTGATCCAAAAGAGTTTTTAAAGTTTATTGGAAGCCTATTATATCTAACAGATTCAAGTCCAAATATTGTATATACTATCGCACTTTGTGTTAGGCATCAAAGTTCCCCCAAGGAGTCTCATCTTGTGTCTAGAAAAATAATTCTTAGATATATTAAAGGAATAATTTATTTCAGGTTGAAAATATGATATTGTAAGAAATGTTGATCTATTTAGTTACACAAATGCAGATTGGATAGGATGTGTCAAAGATAGAAGATCCACATTTGGTGGAGTTTTATTTTTTTTAGAAATATATGTTAGTTGACATATAAAGAAAAAATTTCCATCAAATCTTATCACTGTAAAATCTGAGTATGTTGTTTCTACTCAAGATACAACACTATTAATATGGATGAAGACATAGTTCGAATATTTTTTGGTTGATGTGAATTTTCCCCTTATGTTGGGATGTGATAATCAAAGTGTTTTAAATCTAATTAAGAATCTAATGAAACTTCTCACTCTAATAATATTGATATTAAATATTACTTCATCAAATATTGTGTGGAAAAGTTAGGTTTTTTTCCTACAAGAATGTAAGTATCAGATATATTTACTAAACCATTATTGAAGGAAACATTTTATAATATGATGTTGATTATGAGTTTTCAACATCTATATCTTTAATACCAAGGTATGTTATATCTTTCCCCTATCCCATCATGAATTTTTATAGTGGTGTAGAAGGGGAGAAAATATGTAACATAAATCTATCCATTAGTATGTGCTTTACCTTTCAAGGAAGAGAATATATTTAGGGGTTTTTTTAAATGGGGTAAGATATGATTTCAACATGCGTGAATAATTTTACTAGTTTGTTGAAGTGGATGCAATATTTTTTCTATACAGTTTAAAGTTGTTTTTTTGAAGATGAAAGTTTAGAGCACATAAAGAAGTTTGAATTTTTTTAATAATATTTTCTTAAATCACTTCTTATATACATCCATATATTTTGGTTTAATGATTTTTGTTTCTTACACCGAGTTCACTCACATAGGCTTAGATTTTTTGGGTTGTATTCCATTTCTTGAGTTTCACAGTTTTAGTGTTTTATGTTCCTTGGTTGATAAAAAAATCCAACGAGGGAGATTATTGAGACTAATATTTTTTGAGGTTCTATTTTAAGAATAAGTTGGTTATGAAGGAATAAATATTTCATGAGTGTTGTCTTTTATTATCTAATATAAATCACTTAAAATTATTACCTTCCTTATAGAGGTGAAAAAATAAAGTCTGATAGAACAAATTAAATAGATGGTTTCTAATGGACTGAAGTGGTCAAATAGAGTAAGGCACAATTTTTTATCCAATTATGATTATTATTTTATCAAATATATATGTTCAATAAAGTAAATCAAGCGATGCTATACCGATGCCAGAAGTTACAAATATCATGTTTATAAAAAGGTATTCATTATTATTTCTATGTTTTGTTAAAGGAATAACTTTTTTAAACTATCTTTTTTGGATAAAAAATGTTTTGTGGAAGTTACAGTCAAGGTTGTAACGGAAAAAGAAAAGTATAAAGTATATTAGAAAAACTTTGTGAGTCCATCGTATAGAGAAATACTAATAGATTAAATATAAGAAAATCCATCAGAAAAAGTAATCATTATAAAATTTCCCAATGAAAGGAGGTTTGAAAAAGGCATAAGACAAAGATTTACAAACAAAGGAAATAAATAGAGGTCTCTAAGAAAATTCACCAGATTGATTCCACCGAACATACCTTTATAATGTCATCCAACATATTCCACGAGATTGAATTTTATAATGTTTTTAGAAAAATTCAATCAGTTGAGGTTTTGAAAATTCATCAGATAGAGAAGTTTTTATTGAAGCTTTGGATGAAATTAAGTTTGTAGGATTCATCAGATGGAGTGAGTCAAATATTTACAAGGATAAAAAACTTGTGAGGGTTCCAGAAAAACAAGTATGAAGTCTACCATATAGAGGGAGACTATAAAATAAAGAACCTTATGAGGTTACTGGTCATAGGACACCAGAAAAATATGTTGTTATAAAGTTTTATGGGATGAAGTTTGTGAATATATATGAAGTTTTCATAAATTCATTAGGTGTGATGATACTGAGGTGGATGTTCAACACTCTAAAAATCAGAAATGAATAATTGTGATACTATCCAAGATTTATGTAAAGTTTTAAGAATGATGAAACTAAGATTTAAGGAAATATTTATCAATATTGTTGAATCTTATCTTTTAAGAAGTTTTAATGTGGTTAAAAAGGTAATATTTAAGGTTTATATTCAAATTTTGAGCGAGAACTTGTAATTTTAAGTTAGTGCTCCTCTCATACTATTCATAGAATCAATGACTTTGAAGTTTTTCCTCCTATATTACTCTTCAGAAAATAGATTCCTTTATAAATGGGAGAAGGTATGAAAAGATTTTTTTTAATTACTTGTAGTTAGTAGAAGTAATAAAGAAGTTAAGTTTCATGGTAGCTAAAAGAGTTTCCTATCAATTGGTATTGGATGAATAGGGTGAAGAAGCATCACACGAATAATTTTTTAGATCGAGGAAATTGGGCAAAGGTAGAAAAGGCTAAGTATTCCAGATAGATATTACCATAAAAACTAATACATGATGTAAGAATGTTCTTACTCATTGTTGTTTCATAAAATGAAGAGGTATAAGAACTTTCAATAAGATCAAGTGTGAAGAAATTTCGAGCGGCATCGTGAAAATTTATTAAACCCGATTGGTGAAGGTTCTTGTTATTGTTGCAAAGCATTGTTATATCATATTATATGTCTAAGGTGCATATGAACTATTGAAGGAATAAAGTGTTATTAAAGTTATTTATATTCTTGAATTTTTGTAAACTACGAAATGGATTATTTTGTAGTGATTGCGAGGTCTTGGATTATTTCCAAACCATGCTAAGGACAAGATAATTTTATTGAGTAGAAAACCTTATAAATACCTATGTTCTTGTGGGTGTGCTTGTTTTTTGTTTTACAATAGATTATATTCTCACTAAATTGAGGAAAAAGTTATTTCCTAAAGAAGAAAAGAATAAAAATAAAAGATCACCATTTCACCCCTCCCCCTCTCAATGATCACACATATTCTGATTGGTCCTTTTAGTGAATACATTAATAACACTTTTTTAGCTTTGTTAAAAGAAAATTTTATCATTAGTAAATCCCCAATTTATAGTATTAGTATGAGATATGAGATAAGAAATGAAAAAGAAAAAAGTATATGAAAGCATGTGAGGAAACTATCAAAATTTCGAGTTCTCGAAACTCCACGACTCATGATGAAACTGAGATGAGGATGAGGCATATACCATGAACCTTGCATAAAATCAGAATTCAATAATCATGAAACTAAAGAAAACTAGTAAATACATGTGAACAAGAACTAAAAGTAATTAAAAAGTATACCAAGACCCTATTTCTAGGGCTCAATCTCACCTGTGTGTCTTTGTAGACCCTCCATGTTGTAGGTGATGGTCATATCCATTATCGAGAACACCCTATATCCTCATCACCAACACTTGAGTACATGAAAAGTTAGTGTGAAAACACCTCCTCCTCCTATCTAGATACTCCTCCAGTGAACCAAGATACTTGGGTACTATATATCTCTTCCTTTTGATAAAACCAATCCACCAAGATAGAAATATCTCTCACACCCAACTAAACTGCTTCCCTAAAAATGGAATGATACTCCCTCGAATCATGGAATTATAGAGTAATGATGGAAAGAGAGTGGGCATGCATCTGGTGGAACATGTGGTTTAATAAGATCAAATGGAGGATCTATAGTATCAATCTCATAAAAAACTAGTGATAAGATTGCTAGGTGTCACCTAGGATCCATGCCAAAACTAGATGATATAAAAAAAACCTAGGGCACCCATTATCCACAAGATCAAAATGGTCAACATAGAATAGAAGGATGTGAGGAGAACACAAATCCACTAAGGGAGGGAGAAAAAACATGGGATAATCATGGGTATTGTCTTAGATAAATAGGATAGCTTAAGACCAATGAAATAAGACTAAATAGACAATACAAAACAACACAGATAGAAATATACAACATTTATATATCACATAAAATGCAATTAAATCATTCCCAAATAAAACAATTTAATTTCATAATAAAATTCCAATTTATTTTAAAAATTATGATAAATAATATTAAAAAATACCCACATTTAAAATTAAATTCATCAACCAAACACACTCTATGTCCCTGCCCCACATAATTTATCTCACTGACTTAAGAAAAAATGAAAACCTAAGAAAATATAAGAGTACAATAGTTTCACTTTCCTCCATGTGTGTCATAGTGGCACACACCTTCCCGAATTAATGACATGTAATGATAACTATTAAAACATGATTAGAAATATTGTCTTAATATAAGAAACATCATTAACAAAACTATTACCTTCATATACTCAAGATTCCCTTTATCATGTACCCAATCTCTCAGATTAATTCATTCCATCATAGGTTTTGGAGTTGTTCACCTATACCTACAAAACATCAAAGAAACATAGTAGTATCCAATTAATCAAACAAAAGAAACTTGTTATAGAAAACATACAAGAGTATGAATAAAATCAAATATAAAATAGTTCAAAATGTAATAAAAACAACAAAAAGAGAATAAAACACCACAAAATTCAATCATAATAAAGATAAATAGCCTAATAAACATGGATACGAGCATCTGAACACCTAGAAACCCACTATCAATCCACATAGTCCAATCCATATTCATGAATTATATTTGATTTTTATTCAAGAACACCCCCTATTAAGACAAAAACCATATTGATACTAGTTCAAGACCATGTAAACCTCTTCCAAAAAGGTGATAACTAGAATCCACATTGAGACTAATTAAGATGCATCTCCCCCTAAGGTGAAGACCCTACCTAAACTAAAAACCACCAAAATGATGTTCTATTAATAACTAAGTACCCAATGAAACAATAAAAAGAGATCAATTCTAGATTAAACCTAATTTTAGATAAGGAAGAATAACCCTACATAAACACCACACCAGCTTTCACACATACTCCTACTAGGACAACTCATATACAAGATTCCTATAACCTCAAGGAACAAAGAGTCTAGACATGAAACAAGAATATGAATACAAATCTATTTATCAACATAAAAAATAATAATAATCCCATATAAAAGTAAACATGGACAAGATGATCAAAATAAAAAAATAAACATACTATAAAATAACCTACAAAATAAGATAATAAACATAACATTTTAGAATGAAAAATTAATTACTTATTGGTTTTGATACCAATTTTTTTATATATATCTACTTGAACACCCACATTTAATGACTAAACAAGGTGTATGCATTTAATTTTGGATCTAAAAATTATAAAGTAACAATTCAACATGTTTTCCAATCTGTACACAATAGGATAAATTAATACATGAATAACAATAATCCAACAAGGTATTCTCTTAAGGAAAAGATTATATATAATGATTCTATCAAACTAAAATCAAAATAACATGATAAAAAAAAACCATATTCATGTAAAAATTTACCAAAGTAATGATTAAAATAAGTAACACAACCAATTTTATTAACATAAGACCAAATATCAAGATCAGTCCATGATAAAAAATAAATTATAAGTAATATGATCCATATAAACATTAAATTTATAGTAGCAAAGAAAGCATAAAAGGACACCAAAATTTTACATGCTTTAGTCAATCGAACTACAAGAACATAAAAGGGGCATCGAGGTTCCACTATGAAAAAATAGAGTACACGATATACAAAAAGCAATAAACAAGGCTAGATATAATAAATTAATATGAGGAAACTATCTGAAGGTCAGGTTATTTATACTCAAGGACTCATGATGAAACTAATACAAGGATGAAACATATGATTGTAAGGTTTATCATTATAGTTTAATGATTAAATTAAGTAGTAGAAGCATAAAGAAACTAAAAAACTAGGAACAATATACTTGATAAATGAAATCATGCGTACCCTAAAATTAAGAAACCTATGAATGTATACCTTACATTGTAGTACCAATAAAACCATCTTCATCAACTATGGATGGTAAATATTATAAAACTGGTAGACGAATGGGATCCATACTTTGGAGGTATCTATGGGTTGTGCTTAATTAAATGACGATTTAGAATAATACTCTCATCACCCATGATATTCTAGTTCCTTATGAAGGATAAGGGTGAATACAAAGGGAGATATGAGATAAAGAGAGTTTTAGAAAAAAATTCATGAGCAATATTACACCCATCATATGGAATTAGGCTTCTTAATATAGCCTTCAAGACTCCCCTAACAACTCCATACATTTACTCATTATTTAAAAAACACATGAGTAATGCTAGGATAGTTATGCATTAATCATATGAATGGAAGCCCTATTCATTTAATCTTATTAAATGACTTACTTAATAAAGGAAATCAATGTTATTCAAATGTTTAACAATTAAAAATTCCACTACATTATTATAAAATAATTATATAATCCAATGATTATAATATCACACATACCATAGTAAATAATATTCCATGCATTCATGTCATACCATACAACTTTCACCAATAGTATAATATAACATGGAAATAAACTCATCATACGAGTTAAAGGATTTAAGGAATAACTCCTTTAATCCTCCATTTGCACTAATGGCTCATTGACTCAGTGTCATTTCACCTTATATAATATCATATGTAATAACTTATGAAACTATATACAAAACTCATTTTGGATATCTTAAAAAACACTTTTGGAAAACTATCATTAACCTTAACTTATATTAAATCATTTGTAATACCTTGTGAATACCCATCCAAAAATCATTTGGGTTAACTATAAAATAATTTTATAGAAGCTCTCCAAGTCAAACTTAGTCCCTATTTAGTTAAATATAAGGTTTTACCACATGATACTTTGTATCATTGACAAGAAATACGAATTAATGAATATATAAATATAAGAAAAGAGAGGCCTATAGAAAACCATCAATGCTACTCAAGCTATAAATGAATCTGGTGTGATCTACATCAAACCCATGTATCTATATACCTATGTCCACCAACTGCATCATATGAAATTATGAATTCTCATATGATCCCCTTTTATAAGAGATTACTATTAATAGATAATAATATTATATGTACTATCTAGGTGTGATGACACACTTCCTCAGTTTATCTCAATTGAGGCCCCAGATTCCATACTCATCATACGAGAGTAAAATCTAATTCTAGTTAAGATCCAATGAACGATATGATCAATAACATACCCAACCATCCCCAGATTATCTAATCCTCAAGGCGTATATAAGAAATGTATCAATGTATAAAGTTTATCATGTAGTTATATCAATAAACTTTGGCAGTAGGGATTTCAAATATGATATATTCACCCCTAGTATACCAAATACATATATATAACTCTTCAGGTGGCATACTTAGTGGGTATTCTAGTGAATAGAACTCATTTTGTGCCTCATGATAATATTTTTTATCCCAATACAAGAGTCCTACTCATGTTAAACTTAAAATTTCATTAAAACCTATAATAATTCAAGATGAACCTTGGTTTGGGAAAACTCAAATATGTACTTTGAGTGGTCAATTATCATTACACTGCATGAAATGTGTATCAATATATACATATATACCTCTAATTTGAAATAATGATAAAGTTTATATTTCCTTTTATATTACATGAAAAAATTTATATTCTTAAACTACTTTAATAATACTTAACAAAACCATATATAAGTTCCTATCTAACATATCATATATGATAAAATACCAGATCAACCTTATGCTTGATGCACTTTCAGAGGTTTTGTGAAATAATTATATTTGTATGTAATTTCTACCACATATTTATGTGACCACCTAATAATATACTCCCACTAAACTATATAGTGAGTATCATCTATGAGGTAAGCTAGTTTCAATAATGGTGAGATTTAGGAATCATATTCCTAATGCTAAAATCCTTAAACATATTCAAACCCCATAACTCCAAAACAATAAAATGTTATGATGTAAACTTCTATTGTCTACTGAGAAGTCTTTATAAGTAAACCATAACTATTATTTAAACCCATTCCATCACAGTTTTTCTTGAAATATTTTGGTAACTAATGTAACTATTTACATTATCACTTACCAACACATCCTAAACCCCTTTAGGATAAAGTGAACTTTATGTTTTTATTGGTATAATATTTTATTTGTTAACTTTAAAATTATCTAAGTTAAAACACACTCCCACTAGCCTCTTAGACACTATATTATTCTTATAATACCATGTTAACAAACATAAAATCCTTTGAGTTATAAAATAACACTTATTTCCTTTTAGTATGAATATTTTACAAGTAAACTATTATTTCTTTATCTTATATGGAATTATATGTAATTAGATCATTTTCATGAGAAATAATATTATTATCTAAAATATTCCACTCATGGTGGTTGAATCTTAATTCCTCATATTTTAAAAAATATCTAGATAGACTCTTTTATCCTAGTTAAAACATTTTATCCTTTTTATCCTTTTTAGAACATGTTATAAATATTGATGAATAATAAACTATGTATATAGATTCTCTTATATCATATTTTTCATATCAAATCTTAGTTAACAAATAGCTTCTATTATCATATAAGAGATGTGAGATGAAGATACACGTCCATTACTTAGATCCATATGAGATTTATTTATAATTTTATATTCAAATCTTCAATTTAGGAATTTTTTACTTCATCAATTGAATGTAAACTACAAGATTTATCAATTATTATCTTGATTTTAAACTCTTGTATATTTATAATAGTTTTGAAGTATACATTTGAAACTCGTCAGTTGAGTGAAATCATTAAAACCCCTAAAATACTTACCTCTATCATATTATTCTTTGAGAGTATGAAATAAATCTTATCCACATGAAAACCACACACTTTTTTCTCAAAAAACCTTTAAAACTCATAAAAATCAAATAGAAATTTGTTTTAGGTTACTTAGAGAATCATATTAATAACTCATTTTAAACCATTTAATAAATAACTCAAGATTAGTTAAATACATAGGATAAACTAAACCAGTTAACTCCCTACTTCTTTCATTCAAAGATAAGGAACATTATTAAATGCATTAGAGAGATATAATGGGGATCACCAATCGTATAAGCTATATTAGCGTCACCTATATTCATAATATATAATTGGGATCAACCTATAATATAAGATACATTAGGCTCACTCATTTCTATATAATTATCAATTACCATATCATGAATAAAACATTTTATGCTTTTAACTATTTAAAAACTCTTTTGAATCCATATGCAAAACACTTTTAGATATTGAAATACCCTATCTTTTATAAAACCAATTTTCAAAATAAAATACATAGAAGGAAGATAAATATGGGTTTTGTTTGAAGAAAACATAAAATCTTGTAAAGTAATCCAAACATCAAATAATGGTTACAATGGTGGGAATAATCATTGTTTCTATATATATTAAAATAAAACATTCCTTTTGTCTTTTGTAAAGAAAGTAAAAACATTCCATAAAAATATTACCTTTGAAAACCTTTTAAAAAAAGTAAAAAGAGACATAATGTATTCTTTTTAATTATTTTATGTCCATATAAATAAATTGATAAAATATTTTTAAAAATATGGACATGGAATAAAAATAGTTATATGGGAAACTTTAAAAGAGTATTTTTAAAAGAAACCCCTTTATTAAAACATTAAAATATTATTTAAAAAAAACATTGTAAAGAAAGTAAAATATGGTAAAAAATGACATTTAACATCCATTGAAGAATAAATAATTATATTCTTGAAACATTTAAAATAACATGGACATGGAAGAAAAAAGAGTTTTAAGGGAAACTTTAAATGAATATTTTTAAAATAAAGTCCCTTACATTGAGTCAGAATCATCACATACCTTCTTTATCTTACAAAATAATAAACTCATTATCATGACCCAGAACAATGAGGACTAGATCACGAATACCCCAAAAATAACTCCAATAGGCTAGGGGATGGAAACCAACATTTAGTAGGCATATCAAACAAATGGGAGGCATTAGCCTAATGTACCTACACACACAAACACATCTCCAAGACCATACAATGCTGAAATGTGAAACAAATGAAACCAATACATGCATAAATATATGTTCCCACAATCAGGGCATGATAGTAAATCACTAAACATGATAAATAAGGCTAAATAAAATTCCAACTAAAAACTTTAGAGAGTTTAACCTTCTCTAAGGAAAATGACTACGATCAAATGAAACCACACAGAAAACACCTAAGTCTTTCAAGCTCAAGCTATGCCCCACCCACTCCCTATCCTCCAAGGACACCATCAAATGGGCCATCCTCTGTATATGACATGACACATGCAATAAGATCCCATATAGGGGTGATTATAACAATACACAGTAGGACACCTCAAAAACACTAAACACAAAGCCTCAAGAATATTTATCCCTTAACAATGATATAGAAATCAATGCATAATAAGGAAAACCTTGGCATACTCAGAAACGACACCGAACCTCCAGGCGGTCATATCCAAACTACCTGCCTCATGATTTTGATTGAATAAATTCTCATTCTAGGATAATTCACTCCACAAGCCATGCTATCACCTGCGACACTCATATAGGAGGTCATGATCATTGGGAATCGCCCAAGAAAGCTCACTAGTCTCCAAGGACATGATACTCATATAGGGGATCACTATAAGGATTTTTGGGGGACACAAATAACCTAATATAGATCAACATGCTATATTGTAACACCCCAAGATTCCACGATACTCTTCTCTTTGAATAATACAGTAGCGTGTGTTGTATGCAACTTCGAGTTCTAACACACACTACGACCAATCAAAGTAGGCATTATGAATAGTAATACCCACTTTTTGAAATTTTATAAATTTTATCTCTCAAAATGGACTTCATTTTTAGATTCATAATATCGAAATTAGCCTAGGGTGAAATTTTGGTACTTTTCGGATAACTTTCATATTTTGATGAATAGTGAAAATTACTAAATTTTAATTAAAAACAACTTTTTTAATTGAAATAATTAATAGTGATAAATTACAAATTTGAGTGGTTTTAAATTATATTTATAATATATTTTTACCATTTAATCCAATGTTGGTTATTGGACATAATTTCACATTTAAACCAGACATAAACAAGTGTCAATCTTTTGATAGTTATTGTTTCTTAAAAACACGTTTTTTGTTTTAACAGCGGTAAATAATTTTAAATTAATAAATGAAACTTCTATATTTTGAATTTTGTAAAATAGACATCATTTTTGAATTCATAATATCAAATATATCTTAGGCCAAATTTTTGGTATTTTTCTGAAAACTTTCAATTTTTGATGAATAGTGAACAAAAAACACCGAGTTATAGTTTAAAACCGAATTTTTTATTTAAATAATTTTTTATTTTATTTAAATTTAATTATGGTAAAAATAGATACATAATACCTATATAAGTTCAATGTAATTCATTGGAGTTCGTTTAGAATAATTTTTGATATATAAAAATTTTATTGAATTTTTCACCATCTTTTACCGACCTCCTAGGAGAATTTGGAAATTTACATAAAACCTAATTTTACCGCCTCTGTGAGTGGAATTTCGAAAATACGAGAGACACAGTTAATATCAAGGAGTAAAATGTTGTTCAATAAGATAAAAATAATTTTTGGTGAATAGTAACTTTTTACTTTTATTTACCACGGTTAAAAGTAAATAGGGTAATTAAGGGTAAAAATGATATTATTATTACCCTAAAACATGTCATAATTCTATTGGATAAGTTTAATTCGACCAGAAACAACCTTAGGAATAAAATATGACCCTTTAGGTCCACTTGGATTAGATTAGGACATTTATTATTATTTAATTCAAAGAAGAGTTAAAAGAGTTAAAATCAAAGTTTAATAAATAAAACATTTTTAATATAGGGTTATACATAAGATAAATTTGATTATAAATATTCATTAGAAATAGAAAAATATTTCCTACATAATGGTATTTTAATTATAATTTTTAGACATTAAATTGTTAAATTTATTTATCACACACTGATGATGCAGTAATTACCTTATTAATGAAAGAATCAAATAAATGGTAATATAAATATTAAAATAAATATAATTTCAAAGTTTTTATGACATCCACTAATTTTCTAGGTGACTATGACATGTTAGGTCTGATTAAATGTATCTTTTTCGAAGTAATCAAGTTGTGATGACTTTCACAAAAACAAAATACCAAATAGTGTGAAAATTGACATAAATTAATATTTAAAACAAATATTATATGATTAATTGATATTATATTCCTAAAAATATAAGGTTCGGAAAAAGGACTTATATCATGATAGGTGTATCATTAATGGACCACTTTGGGGTCGGTTGGAAGTTTATAGTAAGTTTATTAACCATATAATATAAAAATACAAAGAGACATGGTAAATGTCAAACTAAGTAACTAAGGGTTAAAACTAAAATATAAGGTTAATAAAGTGACCAAAACATGTCTAAAACCTATTGGTTAAGTGGATTTAGACCCATACCCACCTTATACTTTGAATAATCTACTTTCGCGCCATTTGAAACTGAATATGAATTTATTATAAATTAATACTTTAAGTTTTTTCTAAAGATCCCCTCCTCCCCCTTATAAAAGGACACCACTTCTAACAAATTCCTCACACCTTTAAAGCCTTTTTGCACATCCAAACTCTGAAAAATTAATCTCCCTACATCCCTATACTCCTCCTAGAATCCTCACATTAGGCATAAGGTACTTCAAGAGTCCTTTTTCGTTCAAACCAAAGGGAGTTACCCAAATTAAAGGTAACGATTTCTCTTAGCTTCTTTTCTTTTATTTTACTTCTCCAACCCCTAAACTCTTCTTATTATTTTCTTTTGTAACAAAAACAGTATCCTAAATATACTAGGATATTTTTATGATAATTATTCTAACTACACTTAGACACACCTCCATCTAATGGGTGAAGAACATAATGTTTCTGTGGATGGAAACCAAAAGCCTCACGAAACGATGATTGTTCAATTATCTCCTACCGCCTCTCATGGTGGAAATTATGATGGAACTATAATTAAATATGATATTAATTATATTAATTTTATATATAATCTTCTGTAATTCCATTTTTTATCATACCATTTTTCGTTTCATGTTGTATATATATACGATAATTTCATTTGAGGAAGTGCGGACTACCGCCCCCTCAAAGTGATATGACTCGTTTATACCATACATGGAACATATAAAGGATGGTATTAATGAACTTAAGTAACACATATAAGATATTATATTATACTGGAATAATAATATACCTATGTATTATTTGGTTTTGATTCCTTTTAAAATGAAAAATGAAATGGAAATAGCGTTTGTGCGTACGTACGGACTACCGTCTCCACGAACACGATGGGATTCATTCCCCATCATATCCATTCAATTATAATTCTCATTTTATGATTAAAACTAATTTTTAAGTACTTTATATCATTATGGATATGTATAAGATACAACCTATCCATAAAAAACACGAATTATGTACCAAAACAAATAAAATAAAATGAGTAAGTTAACACCCGAAACGACGATAATACTAAGATATTATTAACGAAGCATTGTTAAAAGATAATATATGATATCATATTAATGTATATTATTCTTGTATAATTTAATAACAATAATTTAACCACTATATAGGAGATTACCCTACCCTCAACAAATGAAAAGTACAAGGTAAGGAGTTTTCATCTCACTCCTTATTTCTGTGAGATTCATGCCATATTTCCACTATTACGTTTTGTGTGGTGTATGTACTGCCCATAATTGTATTATTTGTGTAGTAAAATTTGATTGATGTGTATTTACATATTCATTGTATGATACCTCTTTCATGGGTTGTATGTTTCTTAAGTTACCAAATTGGTAAGGGTTTATTTCAAAATCTCTTCATTATCCGAGGTTGTTTATACGTAAGTATCTACTGGGACATATTTATTATCCATGACCATGTTTTATGAAAGAGTTTTGAAAGGGATTATTTTAAGGGACTTTTTTTACTAATACATCATTTCAAATGTTTTAAATATTTATTCTTCTAAATATTTCTCATTAATGTCCGTGTCTTCAAAATGGATTTTAAGGATTTATTTTTGTGGACATGAATGTTTTTAAAATGTTAATTCCTTTAAAAAGTTTCAAAGTGGTATGAGACACTTTTGATTCAAAAATGTCTTTAAATGACTTCTTTTCCAAATTATGTGACTTTTAAATGTTTTCATGAAAAGTTGTATTTCTATCAAAGAGTTTTACAAATCATTTCCATCTATGTCAAATCCTTTAATAGATTTTAAACTTGTTTTGAAGTTGATTTATTATGATACAAAACTTCCATATTGTATTGAAGGTTTTGTGATATGTTTGACTGTGGATGTGTTATTTTTATACCATTCATGGTTTATGGTTAAAGTATTTACATTTCGTATCCTAGTTCTTATACGAATTTTTATGTCAAGTTTCATCCTTTTCATATGAGGAATGTATTGGACATAGTAAGTGACTGGTGGAGCCCGCTATAGCTCCTCGATGCATTGGTAGGTCTCATGAGACAACTAGACATGGAATTGGCCGAGGCCCTTTCCAAATTTGATATATGGTTTTGGCCGAGGCCTTAATCATTTTTAGACATCTTGGCCGAGGCCTTGACAAAATGTTTTATAATTTCTGGCATTATACATTCCCTCATTATAGAAACAATATTGATGGTTCATGTAGTTATTCGAATAGTAGAATACCCATGATTATGTTTTATTATGGAATTATTTACTCATCTCATATTATTTCCATAAAATTATTCATTTTTATTATTGGTAAAGGCATGTGGTTTCAATTATTCACCATTATTAGTATTTATGTCATTTTACGTTGTATTGCTTACCCTTACTGAGCGTTTGAGATCACCCCTTTCTATGTTTTATTTTTCCCATGATTCCAAGATGTGTATTATGATTGATATGCAGGGTTAAGATAAAGGAAATAATGGCGTTCTCAAAGAAATATTTACGCTGTGTTTTATGTTTGAAATTGTAATGTAATGTTAATGTATGTAATCTATTTTCCAAGACTGCTAAACCGATTGGTCCTTCGGGGATTGATTCCTTGTAATCATTCCAATGTATTAAAATAATGCACCGACTCCAGGTAACTAGGGTCGGGGCGTTACATATATAGAATATCATAATCCAATTATATCATGAACCCTACCGAAAAGACTTTCTAGATGGATGATCAACTCCCTATTTAAAGAGGTCACACTGATTCCACAAACCCCACCCATATTATAAAAATGATAGAGGATCACACTCCAATATTATAGAGGGACACCATAAACTCTACCCAAGACTCATTCTCTAGATAGGATCATAATCTGGATATGTGGATGTAATTCCACACTATACCCTCGAGGGGATGGACTAAGGGAATGAACTTAAATGAAACTAGTTCATACTGAAGAAAAAAAGGCCTCCAAACACCCTTAAAGGTGGTACATGATGTGTACGTGAGGGTACATAACATGTCCAACCAACCCTTGATATTACCATGTGGTGATTAATTACACAACATGTAAATATCTATATACACAACGTGTTGGAGGAGTACACATTGTGTAGGGACTGGCTAACACCTTGACTGTTCTCTATGCTTGTGCCTGTGTACTACTAGCCATGCCCATGTACCAACCCATGTACACCTAGCCATGCCTATGTGCACCTAAATATGTTTGTGTACTTTGTCGTATTCATTCCTATGTAACATCTGATTTACACGTTGATCCACCAAGCATGTGTCACATGGTGTGTGATATTTAACTCTTCATGGAAACCCTAGAGCTATAGTTTAGGGGTCCCACAAAATGTGTATCATTGTATTACATGCACTGTAACCTAAAAAATTCTATAATCCTTGGGTTCTTCCTTCACATTGTTAGCACATGCCACCTCCATCGCCACCCTTTCTGTAGATCATAGATCTGGGGTTGGAAAACACTCCTGTAACCGGAGATCAGGATTCTGGGATTTGAATCCCCTCAGGAAACACCCACACTTGCTGTATGTAGACTTATCAAAGAATATGGGATAAAAGAATACCAACAATCTAATATGATTTTCCCCCAATCATCCTCTATTATTATCACACCTCGATCACACCCTCAATCATGAACCAAAACTTTAGTATTGATCCATTTCACCAAATAATAGTCACACAATGATCAAATATCAAGTAATCATCAAACCACAATCCAAAGAAAATTCCCATGATGATAGTGAAAAGAAACAGCAAAGAAAACCATAAACCATACAATGTGAAGAACAAACCTCAACCTTTGTTTTTTTGGCCTTGATCGTTTTTTATATATTTAGATGAACGAAGAGTGATAAAAATCAATGAACAAAAATAAATCCATAAATTAAATCTATCATTTATGGGAGAATCAATTTTTTGTTTATGTAATTGATCCACGTTCAAATAGGATAAAATAAAAAGATATAATTTCATAAATTAAACATCCTAGATGGAGTTTGGATTGATCTCTGAAAAATAACAGTTCTATGTTTCCATTCTTGGTGAGATCCAAAAAATCTGATGGGTCAACGTTCCTCAATCCGATGTCAATCCGATGTCATCCACCAAGATCCTCCAGAGATCCTCTCCAATAGTTCCACTAAACCCCTAGGTTATGTGTCAAAACCTAGGGGTTTATGAATAACCATTTTTAAATAGAGTAGTGGGTTACTACATCAAACAAAGTAAAATAATTCAATTTAATTAATTTATTTTATTCATTATAAAAATACAAAAACTTTTTCCAAAAATCTCAATTCTGAAAAAGGTTATATCATGTATAGGTTAAAACCTATATTCTAAACACAATGATGCATTTGGTATTTGATCTGGGACCCTATTCATGATTTATTCCACTTATTTAGGCACACTACGCATGTTTGATTTTAATATATTTCAAAAAATTAATTTTGGGTACACCAGGCCTTGGAATCTCATGCCATATCAATTCCTAGTTCCAAAAATAATACATATAATATACAAAAGTAATAAATTGAAAGTAAGAGTTGTTACATTCTCCCCACATTAGGTATTTTCATCCTGAAAAGTGAAAAACCTACTAAAAACGATGAGGGTAATGGGATCACATCTGGGTCTCCCACTCCTAGGTTCCCTATTTAAGATTCCTATGCTACCAACAGACACATACTAAGTGAATTAATCACCCATGAAGGATCCTCTAATGATGATTCTCGATCTCCACCAGGTACTCATCAAAGGTAGCTCTATCCTCAATGTACCACTTTCCCTAGTAGATAACACATGATGGGTCATGCACAAACCTTATCAACTAAAACACATGGAAGATATCATGTACCTAGTCCCACTATGGTGGTATATCCAATTGGTACACTACCTATCTAACTCTACATAGTATCCATAAAGATCCAATGAATCTTAGATATAACTTTTTTGCCTAAGCTAAATCTTTTAAATCCACATCAAGGTGACACCATCTAGAACACATGGTCTCCCACCTCGAACTCCATAGGTCACCATCATCAGTCTAAATTAGACTTCTGATGGCTTTTTTCTATCCTAATCTACTCCTGGATAACATGAACCTTCTCTATCATATCTCACACCAACTCTAGGTCCATGAGTTCTGACTCACCTGGGTCAGTCCAACAATGTGTTAACCTACATGGTTGCCTATACAAGGCCTCAAATGGTGCCATACCAATGGTGGAATGGTAGCTAATTATTTATACAAACTCCACCAAGGGTAAGTGATCCTACCAACTATATCCAAAATCCAACATGAAGGCTCACAACATGTCCTCCAAAACTCGAATGGTTCACTCAGTTTGGTCATCAGTTTGGGGGTGAAATGGTATTCTAAAAAAACTGATTCCTAAATGACTCCTGTAATCCTCTCAATAATCGTGCTGTGAAATGAGCATCATAGTCTGAAATAATCATCAAGGTAACTCCATGGATATAGACTATCTCCTATACATACAAGAACCCCAAGATCTCTACTTAAATCTTTTATAAAATAGTTTGGAAGTAGGCCAACTTGGTGATTTAGTCTATGATCACCCAAATGGAATTGTGTAACCTATATTTACATGATAAACATATCACAAATTCCATGGATATCCCATCCAACTTCCACTATGGAACATCAAGGGGTTGATCTAAACCCACTAAAACCTAGTGTTTAGCCTTCACTTGCTAAAAATTTAGGCATAGAGAGACAAACTATACAATAGAAAACTTGATACCTAGCCACCAAAACTAATGTCAGAGGTCCTAGTATATCTTTTCCACACCTATATACCGCCATAGGGGATGCATGAAAATCCTACATCACCTCCTCCCATAACTTCAATGGTACTACCGTCTATCCTTTGAAATAGATAACATGATCCCCACCTTCAGAATATCCATCTAGATCATGTCTAGTGGACAGTTGAGTATCTAAGGTCTCACAGTTAGTATCTCCATGATGATCACGAGATGCTATAAAAGTGGTGGTGTAACAACTATCAACTAAAGATATGAGGAAACATCCTTGTATACGAAGGACAATTGTAATAATGATAACTAATCTGACACCTCAACCAACAACTAAGAAATATATCTCCTACTGAGAGAATCTACCACCACATTCCCATTATCAGAAGTATAGAAAATATCTAAGTCATAGTCATAGAGACATTTCCTCTATCTCAAGTTAATATCCTTATAATATAAGATATAATTGAGACTATTGTGATCAGAGTAGTTGATAAACCTCTCACCTATAAGGAAATGTCACCATATATTTAGTGTGAAGACAACCCCTATAAACTCAAGATCATGGGTCACATTGTTCTACTCATGTGGAATCAACTGATGTGAACCAAAAGAAATAACTACCTGGCACTGCATCAGAACACAACCAAGGCTGATCCCTAATGCATCATATAAAACTACAAAATCGACACCCTCCTCTAGAAATCTCAATATGGGAGCACTCATCAACATTTTTCTCAACTAATGAAAGAAGTAATATCACCTTTACATCCACATGAATGGATTCCCCTTTCAGGTTAAAGTTGTCAAGGTTGCTACCACTTTGGAGAAATTGGGTACAAACCTCTGATAGTACCCCACCAACCCAAGAAAAATTCACACCTCAGTAACACTATTGTGTGGATCCCAAGCTAGAATTTCCTTAACCTTCATTATGTCTACTGACACTCCTACCTCTGAGATTAAGTATCCTAGGAAGTGGACCTCTCGAATCCAAAACTGAAACTTTGAGATCTTCCTATAAATATGGTTCTCTCAAAGTTTTTCTATTACTATCCTCAAGTGTCTCAGGTTATCCTACTCAAATTACAAGTACACTCAGATATTAATAATGAATACCACCACAAACTAGTCTAAAAAGGTTAAAATATCCAGTTCATGAGTCCCATAAACACTGCTGGGGTGTTCATCATGCCAAAGGGTATCACCAAGTACTCATAGTGACCATAAATTTTTTTTGTTACATCTTCAGTATAACCTCATCTCATACTCATAGTTGGTGATAACCTGATCTGAGGTCAATATTCAAGAACCATCACTCCCCACTCAACTGATCAAAGAGTTCATCTATCCCTGTTATTGGATAATTTTCTCCATGTTCATCTGGTTCAAGAACCATTAATTTATACATAACCTCAAGCTCCTGTCTTCCTTGTTGGTGATCAACACTAGGGCTTCCCAGGGGGAAACACTAGGTCTCATAATCCCTTCTCTTTCAAGTCCTCTAACTACACCCTCATCTCATGAAGCTCTGTAGGATCCATCTGAAATGTTGGAGAAGATATCAGGCCCATCTTGGGGGGTGTAAGTCAATATATAAGTCTATCTCTAAGTGGGGTGGTAAACCTAGAACATCCTCAGGAAATATGTCCCCATACTCCTCCACCAGCGTAGGGAACTGTTATCCCATAGAATCCACTGCTCGAAGAGTCATGATAGCCAAATAGTGAGTAATAATATGAAATCTTCTATTATTGAGCTCATCCTACTCCTCCAAGGTCTACTTTTTACCACAAAATAAAACCTTGTCCCATCACTAGGGATACACCACATCCTCTACCTAAAAATATTCAATCTAGTCAAGAACTATGGATATCCAGTTCACACATAATATGATGTCATAAGGACTCATCACTGATGAAAAGAGATCCTATACAAAACTCTCACCAACAAGTGTTATATCACACTATTGGAAGAATTATGAAATCATTGAGTCACATTCTGTCAGAGTCTCCAAGAAAAAGGGTCGAGCCGAAGGCTCAACTAGAATCTCTAAGTCTCAAACTAGAGAAGTGGAAAAAATGGAATGACTTACACCCATGTCTATTGATATTGTAGCTAAGGTAGAAAAGACACAAATCGTTCCTCATATCATCCCTAGAGCCTTGGAATCATAGAACTCCATAGCCTAAAACTATCCATTTCCCTAACCACCATCTCCCTAAGTCTATCATGGACCACATATGGGTGGTGGTGGTAATAAGTCAAGACTTCAACCACATTTTGTTTCTATACTAGCCCATATGCCATGTCCTCCACCTTATAGACCACCCTTATCATGCCCGTCGTATCTCTTCCATGGAGGTCCATCAACCATATCCCAATTAACTATACAATGGGTTGGACAATCCCTTGTAAGATGTCCTCAACCATTGTAGGAGAAACACTACCTCTCCCTTGGATGACTTGAGCTATCCTGAGAGCCTTGAACTAATGACCCTTTATCCTGGGATCGTCTTTAAAATCTTCTAGTACACCCAGATCTCTACGATTTCCATTGGCTACCTATCACTGAGATCTCATCTCTTGGGTCCCCACTACCAGCACCCAATTTTAGCTCCTGTTCAACTTGGAATCTCTCCACCCCTAAGGCCCACTCAAGAACCCCATCAGAAGTGGGAATGTAGAGAGATATCACTAAATCACAAATATCCTGGAATAATCCCATATCAAAGGTCCATTCTCTGAAGAATGGATCCTACACCATATTTATGGAGTATCATGAGAGATCAGTAAACCTCAACAAATACTCCACTATAGTTTAGATTCCCTTCTGTAGATTCAGAATTTTCTGTATGTGAACTGATCAAAACATGGATGAATAAAACTCCTCCCTAAAGAGATTCTCAAAGTATGACCAGGATAGGGATGTCTCATCATGTGACAGAGTCACTAAACACCACCATCACCCAAAATATCCCTAAATAAGACTCAATATGAGGACCTAAATAATATCTTTAGGTATCCACACAAGGTGGAAAACTTGAGTGACCTCCTCTAGCTAGTCCTTAGCCACAAAGGGGTCTAGATTTCCCAAAAACAAAGGATTTCACTTCATCTAGAACTCATGCAGCACACTCATCCTGCGTGCATACTCATCTAGAACTACCAGTGCTATATGCTACTCAAAATGTGGTGGTATAGATAGTAAACCACTTAGAGGTTCTATCTCTGGTACAATACCCTATACTGAAGCCTCATCACTCAATGAGTCATATTTGTGA
The DNA here is from genome assembly GCA_963277665.1 of Viscum album. Lineage (NCBI taxonomy): Eukaryota > Viridiplantae > Streptophyta > Magnoliopsida > Santalales > Viscaceae > Viscum > Viscum album. Next base: position 1,521,464,233 of record OY728152.1, on the reverse strand, counting down.
TCACACAGTGAAATCCTGGATAACTGTGTTCATATAGGCATCCTAAAGTAAACAAGATGTACCATGGTCAAAGTGTATATCAAGGGGATGACTCAAGAAGGACATGTAAACCACAACCCATTCCTTTATGATACATGTACCAATATTTTCCTTGCAACCAATGTCTATATGTACCATGTCAGAAGACAAGTAACCAGAGTCCTCGTGTATGGATACGTCATCCACCACACTAACACTGGAGTCCTTGGACTAAAAGATAAACTCAAAAAACTCAACACTATTACCCTAAACAAATCTCATAGACTATGGTACTAAGGTAGAACCAACTCCTATGACACCACTCTATCATAACCTCGCCCAATGGGGGCCGAACCATGATTACGCCAAGCCCACTTCCAATAGGCCAAGGGGTGGAGACTAGCACCGAGTCGATATATCACACACATCGGAGGCATTACCCTAATGTACCTATACACATTCACATATCTTCAATACCATACAATTCTGAAATGTGAAACAACTTAAACCAATGCATGAATACACCTATGATCCCACAATTAGAGTTTGAAAATAAAGTACTAAAAAAGATAAGGAGGGCCAAATAAAATCCCAAACAAAAACTATAAAGAGTCCAACCTACTCCAAGGGAGAGGACTAAGATCAAATAAAACCACCCAGAAAACACCTCAATCTGTCAATATCAAGCTATGTTCCACCCACTGCATGTCCTCCTAGGACTCCATCAAACGGTTTATCGTCTACATAAGACATGACATGTGCAGACAGAGACCATATAAGAGTGAGTATAATAATGCCTAGTAGAACACTACGAAAACATAAAAAAATAGTAAATAATAGCTATCCCATAACAATAATATATAATCAATGAATAAAAAGAAAAACCTAGATATACTCGGGAAGGACACCACGCCACCAAGAAGTCACAACCAAACTTACAGCCATAATATTATTCTCAAATAAATTCTTATTCTAGGAGAATCCAATCCATGAGACATTATTATCAACATATAAACCCATATAAGAGATCATGATCATTGGGCCCCTCCCAAGAAATCTCACTGGTCTCCAAGGACCCGATACTTAGATAGGGGATCAAACCCCGGACTGCTGGGGGACATCACAAACCCAATCTAGATCAACCCACTATATAGTGGATCATACTCCAGTAATACCATGAATCCTACTAAAATTTAATTTTAAATAGATGATCAACACCCTAATCAAGGTGGTCATTCAGATTCCATAAACCCCACCTAGGGTATAAAAATGACCGAGGATCACACTCTAGTCTCATGGAGGGACACCACAAACTCTATATGAGACTCGTCCTCTAGAGGGTATCACAATCCAAATATGTGGACATAATTCCACACTATAACCTCGAGGGGATGGTACAAGGGAACACACTCAATCGATAATAGTATATAATGAATAAATAAAGGGCTCCAAACACCCTCCGATGGGGTACACAACCTGTATGTGAGGGTACATGGTGTGTCCAACAAAACCTTAATATGCCCATGTGGTGCTGCCTCACACGGAATGTAAATCTCCATATACACAGTGTGTAGATATCATCCAAAACCTTTTCTATTCCATCTTTCCATGCCTATGTATCACTAGTCATGTTCGTGTGCCAACCTGTGTACACCTAGATGTGCCAGTGTACACCTAGCCATGTCCATGTACTTTGTCTTGACCATGCCCTTGTAACCTTCAAGTTACACACTGATCCATCAAGCATGTGTCACATGGTGTGTGATAGGGTCACATGTAATGTGATATTTATCTCTTTATAGAAACTCTATCACAACATCCAGTGGATCCCACATGAAGTGTATCACCAGATTTCACACTGTGTAACCTATAAAATTCAAGAACCCTCAGGTTCTTCCTCCACACCATATGTTCACACCACCTCCATCACTTCCCTTGTTAAGGATCATAGATATGGGGTCATCCAAAACTCCCATTTCTGGATATCGAGATTCTTGACTTAAAATCTGCTCGGGAAATACCCATAGGCATCGTTCGTAGACTCACTGTCAAATCCGGGATGAACAGATACCATAAATCCATTTCGATTCACCTATGATCATAATCCATCTTCATTGCACCTTTATCAAACCCTAAATCACAAACCACACCCACAATTTTGATCTATTGTGCTGAAGAATAGTCACACAACGATCAAATACCAGGTAACCACCGAACCATGAGCCAACGAAAATGCATGTGATGAACATGCAAAGAAACAATGAAGAAAACCATAAACCATAATATGTGAGGAACAAACATATACCTTTTTTCATTGGGCCTTAATCCGTTGTGTTAGTTTTAGAATAATTAAGAGGGATGAAAATCAATGAATAAAAATAAATCCATAAATTAAATATACCTTCGCTGCACAAGTCAATTCTTGTTTATAAAATTGATCTTTGTTTGACCAGGATGGAATTCTAAAAATAAAACATAATACCTAGAGTTTAGATCAATCTCTTATGAATAATTATTATTCATTTCCATAATTAGAAAGATCCAAGAACCCCTATAGTACAATTATCCTTGATCCAGTCTCGATCCGATGTCGTTCTCCAAGATCTTACAAGACACATCTCCAATGGTTCCTCTCAACCCCTAGGTTATACATAAAATCCTAGGGTTTGAGGGATAACTATTTTTAAATATATGATTGGGTTTTTACAAAAAAAATCTATTTATATAATTTATCTTTTTCATTCTGCGCCCGTGAAAACGTTTTCACAAACACCTGATGCAAAAAATATTATATCACACCTAGGGTAAAACTTGAATTCTAAACTCAATGGTGTCCTCAAATTTCTAATCCAAGACCCCATTCGGGAGTTATTCCAGTTTTTTAGGAAAATTTTATGCATGTGATTTTAATATATTTAATACATTTCAACAAATTAACTTCGGGCACACCGGGCCTCAAAATCTCACATCGTCTCAGTACCTAGATCTGAAAATAATCCATATAATATCAAAAAATAATACATGGAAAATAATAGTTGTCACACTTATGTTAATTATTTAATTTCCTAATAATCTTTTTAAACTTTATTACTCATTTTATTTTATTTATTACCATATTATATTCAAATTACTTAATCAATTAAGTTCATGTCAGACGTTTTATGATATTTAAATAAATGTCCAAACTGACTTTGGTAGGTTGAATATGGTCCTTATTCTATTATATATATAATAATAATCATGAAATAATTATCATTTTAATAAATCAATTATAATTTTAAAACCAATCATGAATATTGATTATGAAAAATGAACTACATTATAATCATGGAGACGATATGCCAAACATACGCAAGAGTAACGTTTCAATTTTTCAATGATCATGATAGAAATAAGGTAATTATAGTTTTATATTTATAGAGTGATAATCAAATCATAAATACTACATTATTTCTTTAAATATATTTATATATATCGTCCATGTGATGTGGTGATAAAAAAATAATCACATCGGTTTGTGGAGGTGGTAGTCCACCCATAGGCACAAATGATGTTATCATTTTTTAGTGAATGGAAAGGTAAGAAATTAAATGATATATTATATTTTTATAATTATAAATATGTCATGAATATCATATATATACACTAAACCCATCATTATAACCATTTTTAATAGGAGGTGATGGAAAATGAATTATATCGGTTCATGAGGAAGTAGTCCACCGTACAAAAAAATGATTGTTTAATTTCCAATTTGATGGAAGATGAGATAGATATAAGTTATTCTATAAACATAATAAAATCTTAGTATATGGAAGATACTTATGTTATTATTTCATAATGGTTGAAAAATACTTGAAGGAGGTTGAAAAAGAAACAAAATAAAACTGCATGGTTAAGTACTATACATCTTCTTCAGAAAACCTATAAAGGTTTACACCAAAAGCATTACAAGGTTGGTTTTTTGATAAAAAATTTCCTATAAGATATTTATAGGTATTTAAAGAAGGTTTTAGGTTAGTAATTATCCAAACAAAAATGTTTTTTAAGTGTGAATAAAATATGAGAGGTGTTTCTCTTTTAAAAACATCAAGACAAGGGTGAATTTCAAATCTAAATATTTCACACACCCCAAAAATGTTAAAATTATCTAAAAAATAAATGGGATACTATAAATCACTCAAATTTTACTAATTTTCATATTTTTAAAATCATTAATTTAATTTTTTATTAATTGAATAAATACAGTGTCAGCATTGTTTAAGCATTTAAGGTAAATATTTCCTCACTAAAAATTATAAATAAATTACTATGTTAAAAATATATATCTTAAAAATTAACATTTAAACCCTAAAATAAATTTCTATTCCTATTTAAATTTTTTAATTATAATAAAAATAAAATGAAATTTTTTACTTTTCTTTACACAAAGTATTATAATGGTTATAATCATGTCCATGTAGCCGGAAAATGTCTTATATTAAAATTTTTGTTGATTATGGATGAAATATACCCATAAAATAAAATTAAGGAATGTGTTAGGGTTAGTTTTTAGTCCTTATCAAATTATTGTTACCCTTAATTAACCCATTTTACCTTTACCATGGTAACAAATATTTATTATGGTTACTATTCATAATGATAAAAAATAAAAGGGACATATTTTCCAAATTTGTACCATCTAATTAAAAATGTGGAATTAATTTTTAAATATTCGAAGTCTACAAGTGTAATAATTTAATTTAAAATTAAATCAACAAAACTCAATGAAAAATAATTTTTTAGAAAAATGTCTTTTTATGTGTAAATTTTTTTTATAACAAATAAAAGAGTAAAATTCCTTCAAAATATGATAGTTGGATTTTTTTAATAAAAATGGAATAATTATTTTTCTGAAAACTGATCCAAAATATAATTTTAATTTTTAAATACTTGAAAAGAAAATATAGTTCTCAATAAGAATTAGTATTTTTCACTATTCATCAAAAAATCAATCTTTTCCGAAAAATACCAAAAGTTCACCCTAAAATAATTTAGATATTATGATTTAAAAAATGATATTATTTCCATAAAATAATATTTCTATAATTATTAGTAATTCAATATGTTATCAACACACAAAAAAAATACCATATTTGAAGAAAATGCATTTTTGAAGAATAAAACGACTTTACAAAAAATTGATTGATTATTTGATATGAATTTATAAATATATTTTTATTGAGTAGAAACTTTATAAATATTTCATAAATAAGTTAATACTATTCATACATACCAATTTAACTACTAGGTTTTAATGGTTATATTTAAAAGGCTTAGTGTTGTGTGTTGTATATGTTATCATGCATATTCTTTTTTTAAAGTATTAGGGTATTACATTATCCCCCTTTAATAAATTTATTCCTTGAAATTTTAAATTTAACATGGTAATCAAAGGTTTGACATTTTAAAACGCTTTTATTGAAATACCACATCATAAAAAGTGTTAAAAAAACTTTCTCTTGAAAAGGGAGAAAGTGAATTGTGAAGGTTATCTTAAATAACACATACTAGGTTTCAAAATTGAAGAACATTAGTGGGAAATTAAAATATTGACATGAAATAAAATAGTAATTTAAAAATAATGATGGAGAGTGACATAGATCCTTGATCACAATAAAGTGAACAATCATGATAAAGTCAACAACCATAAAACAATAAACCAAAGTGGTGTGAAAAAGGCCATCGATTCATTCAAAGATAATATAATAAGATAATATATTTTTAATAATTTTTTCTTAAAGTTTATTAATTCCTTTACCGTATTGTCTAATAACATAAGAAAATATACTTAAGAACTATAATTTATTCCTTTAATAAATCTCCACAACAATCTAATCTTTTGCTTCAAATGATGAGCATTCAAGATTAATTTTTCATGCTTGAATCACTAAAATCACCTTCTAATGAATCACATAATACATAAAATGATAACAAGATATTTATCATATAGTTATTCATTAACCAAATTGAAAATGTTTATCATAATTTAATATAATTCCCAAAATAAATAAACCTTCATACAAATAAATAATACATTAATCTATAAAATTTAATAGTAATACCCAAAGTTCAAAATAAATCATTCTATAAATATCTATCCTTAAAATTATATAATATATTCCTATATAAGATTTAAACCCAAAGATTATAATGATTTTATCACGTATTATTCCAAAATTTATCTCCAAATAATTTCAATCACTCTTAAAGTCTCATACCAAAAATGTACATGTCATAGTCATATAATCTCCAAGATATGCTAGCCATTTCCATAAATTACCCCAATCAAAATAAATCAACATTAAAATCATATATTATTCTAGAAGATAATTAAACCATTAATCCTAAAAATAAAATCTCATAAGATTTAGTTTACCTTAATCTTATAATGTTCCACAAAAATTGTGTGATATTTTTTTTAAATAACATTAATAACTTAATCACCAAATCACTTTTCAATATATATGATAAAAAATTTCTTGCAAACATCAACTTAATATTTATTTGTAACTATAGAAAAACTAGGACATCATGTAATACAGTGGTAGGAAATGCACCCTTTTTGACCTTCAGTTGTAAGTTCAAGATCTGTAGACATTCCATATGTGAAGAGATTTTCTTTTTACTAAAACTATATCTATATATATATAATTCCTAAAATTTCCCAAAAATATTATTAATGTCCTAAAAAATATCATTAATAATAAATTCAATTTTTAACCTCAATGGTTTTCTACTAAACTATTTTTTTCTAAAAAATCAAATAATCTTAATTGACTATCATCAAGAACATATTAACTCAAAGGTTTATTTATCCCTTTATTATATGACCTTAAATAAATGTCACTCAAAATTATCACCTTTTCACTACACCAATTTTCAAAGGAATCAATTCCATATAACATATGTTTCCAAATTTGGAAACAAAATATACTATAGAATAATCCTTAGTTATTTCTTATTTCTAAAAATATTTATAATTAATCATAATATAATTGATAAAATACCACTACATCATAATTTTGAAAGATAGATACATAAAAAAATATTCAAATTCCTTCTTAAATATTTAATCATGCTTTATCATCTTATTCCTTAATACTTAATTACTACTATCAAAGAAGTTAATTATGTGCTTATGATTCATCAATATCAACCCAATCGTGTTTCTCACTTTAAACATATGAAAATAATTCATACCTTAAATCCATATGTCAGTATTTTCTTGATATTCCCATTATGTTAAGTCATGATGACCAACTTATATAAAGTAAATGGTTAAGTCCTATGGTATTTCCCTTTTCAAGAGAGTTGGTAAAGTTGGGATTTTGAAATGAAATAAAAAAGATACCATGACCCATAAAATATTTAGATGAATGAAAATGTGTTGGATAAGTCAAATTGTTTCTTACAGGTGATTTGAAGACACAAGAAGCTGTTAAAACAATTTAAACAAGATTTTAGAAATAATAGTGATAATAAAATCACATGTAAGTGATAAGAAGTTTATAAAAGATAAATTTCCTTACATCATGATAAATGATCCTTAATATTTTGAAAATAACCTAATTTATATAAGAAATGAATTATTAAAAGGAAAATAATCCATACAGGTAATAAAAATACTATAGAAATTTTATAATTCTATAATACTTCAAACCATTTATATCCTATTTCATTTAAGTGTTATTAAATCCCTTATAATAACCATAATTTTATATAATATACTAACCTTTTTGGTTATATAGGATTTTTAACTTATGCTCAAATAACATCTTAACCTCTAAAGTTATCTAAACTATTACTATGATGCGAACTTTGAGGACCTGATCCTTATTCAACCCTTATATCCATTTTTGGTCAATAATTCATTTTATTACATTATTTAGGATCTTTACGGTTTAGAGTTTTAGATAATTAAGTCACAACTCATACAAAATAAATCTATATATTACAAGTGGACACTTCTACTTAGTATCAATCTTTCCCATATTAGAAAACTTTTAAAATGAAACACATTTTCTTTTCATTAAAAATATTTATGATTTTAAACTCGACTTATTTTTTGTTCTTACCCATCCTATACCCTATGAAAAACATTTTAAAAACATGGGATGAGCCCAAAAAACCAGCAAGGGATATAAAAAGAAGAAATCTGTTATTATAGTGAAAACATGAAAACACATAAAATACTTACCTTTATCAAATTATTCTTCAAGAGTATGAAATAAATAACTTACACATGAAAACACACACTTTTTTTTTCTAAAATAAAACATTAAAAATCATATCATTAAAATATAAATCCGTTTTATGTGACTTAAAGCATCGTATTCATAACCCGTTTTAAACCCATGTTAGAAATAACTGGATCCTAATTAATTCCATAAAAGAAACCATAAAAATTAAATCCTTCCTTCTTACATTTCAAGATAAGAAACATTAACCAATACATTATATTGCAAAAATGGGGCTCACCCGTCGTATAAGATATATCGGCCTCACCCATCTTCTTGAGATATAATGGGGTTTATCCCATCGTATAAGCTACATCAAGATCTTCTTTTTATCACATATAATTACAAGGAACCATATAATGAATTAAATATTTTATTTTTTTATCTTTTCATTACAAAACCTTTGAAAAACTCTTTTTAACCCATATGAAAAACACTTTCAGATATTGAAATACTCATTCATTTCAAAACTCATTTTTAAATCTAAAATACCTAGAAGGAGGGGAAATATTGTTTTTATTTGTCGAAAAAATGAAATATTTTAAATGAAAATAAACATAAAATAATGTTTATAGTGGGGGGAAAATTTCTTATCACTATATACATTAAAATAGAACATTCCATTTGAGTTTTTTAAAGTAACCCAAAAAATTTAATAAAAATATTCCTTTTGAAAACATTTGAAAGAAATTAAAGAGTCATAATATTTAATTTATAATTATTTTATGTACATATAAATATATTTATAAAATATGTTTTAAAATATGGATATAGAAGAAAAAGAGTTGTAAGTAAAACTTTAAAAGATGTTTTTAAAAGAAAGTCTCTTATATAAAATCTTAAAAATATTAATTTTTTAAAAAACTTTGTAAAGAAAGTAAAATATAGTAAAAATAAACATAATCATATATTGAATGATAAATAATAATTTTTTTGAAACATTTATCATAACATAGAAATGGAAGAAAAAATAGTTTTAAGGTAAAATTTAAAAGAGGATTTTTAAAAGAAAGTCCCTTACCATGAGTCTGGCTCATCACATATGTTATTTATCGTTATGGATAATAAAATTATGTTAATTATTTACTTGGTTAAGAAAAATTTTCCGGTTTATTATTATTTTTTATTTTATTTATTACTATGTTATATTTAATTCACTTAATCAATTAAGTGCACGTCGAATATTTGGTGATATTCAACTCTTATATCCAAATTAACTTTGGTAGGTTGAATATTTAAAAGAGGTAATTATTCTATCATAACCAAAATAATTATAATGACATAATTAAAACTTTAACACATCGGTTATAATTTTAAAACCAATCATGAAATATGATTATGAAAAATCAACTACATTATAATCATAGAGACAGTAGGATTAATGTATTCATGAGTAACATTTCCATTTTTCAATGATATTGATAGAAAGAAGGTAAGTATTATTTTATCTTTATAGAATTATAATTATTCCATAAATACAATATTATTTATTTAAAAATAATTATATATATATATATAATTTATGCGATGTGGTGATGTAAAATGAATCAGATCGCTTCGTGGAGGTGGTAGTCCACACGCACACACCAACGACATTATAAATTTTCAGTGAATATAAATTAAAGAAAGTATATGATATAATATCTTTTAAAAATGATAAATATGTAATAAATATTATATATATACATTAAATACACAATTAAAATTATCCGTAATATGAGTTTATGGAACATGAATTACATCAGTTCATCAGACGGTAGTCTGCTGTACACACAAATGATGGTTTCATTTCCAATTTGATGGATGATGAGAGGGATATAGGTTTTTTTAATTAACACAATAACATATCAAAATATGGAAGATAATTGTGTTATTATTTCAGTATGGTTGAATTTTATTTTAAGGATATATAAAAAGAAACACAAAGAAAACACTTGGTTAAGAACTACACCCATTCTTTGGAAACCTATTAAGGTTAAAAAAAAAGCTTTACAAGGTTGGTTTTGTGATAAAAAATGCCTCTAGGATGCGGGATGGATTTAAGGAAGGTATTTGGGTAGGTATTGGAAGAACAAAAATGTTTTTGAAGTGTGAAGAAAAGTGGAGATGATGTTTCCTTTTATAAGAGAGGGTAAGGGAACTCTTGGAATTTCTTAAAGTATTAAATTAATATAAATTAATTTTCATATTTAAGTGGTACCAAATTGATAAAATTTGGATATAGGATAAGTATGAGTCTAAATTATCTAAAAAAATGAAAAATGTACAAGCTTACGCAATATTTTACCAATATATTTTTGTTTTAACTCGTGTTAACCCCTTTTATAAATTACCCTCGTATTAATGTTTTTACTCTTTATGGGTCAAGAAAGTTACTATAAAAGGAAGAACAAACCATAAATGGATCATGATTAATATTATAAACCATATAACATTAACTTGGATGAATAATTGTTTTTTGTAATTTTAAATCATTTAATAAAACATTATTTATTATAAAATAACATTAATATCAATTTTGATACTATTCATTTAATTTGAATTTAAAAACATCAAGATTAGGATGGAATTAAAATATAAACCTTTAGAAAACCCAAAAAAGTTATAATAATATTAAAAATTATTAAGAAACTATAAATCACTCAAATTATACTTCTTTTAATATTTTTAAAATCACATATTTAATGTTTATATTAATTGAATAAATATAGTGTCGACATTGAGTAAAAATTTAAGGTAATTATTTCATCAATAAAATTTAGAAATAAATTAACATGTAAAAAAATTATTTATCTTTAAAATAAATATTTAGAACTGAACATTACTTCTTTTTATCCATATGTAAAAAATTTAAAGATAACAAAACAAAGAAAATGAAAAGTTTGACTTTTCTTTACATAAATTATTTTAAAGGTCATAATTATGACCATATAAAAATAAAAGTTCATATATAGTAATTTTTGATGATTATGGATGAAATATACTCATAAAATAAAATTAATTAAAGTATTTGGGCTTCTTTTTAGTCCTTATAAAATTATTTCTACCCTTAAGCAACCCATTTTACCTTTACTATGGTAACATATATTCACTACGGTTATTATTCGTAATGACCAAAAATAAAAGGGACCTATTTAACAAATTTGGAAATAATGATTTAAAATATGGAATACATATTTCATGATTCAAAATATATAAGTGGAATAATTTAATTTAAAATTAAATTGTCAAAATGGGACGAAAAACATTTTTTGAGAAAAATTCCTTTTTATGCATAAAAATATTTTTATACCAAATTCAAGGATAAAATTAATTTCAAAGAAAATAATTGGATTATTTTTTTTAAAAAAATTTAACATTTAATTTTTGAAAACTAATCTATAATATAATTTTACTTTTTAAATACTTGAAAATAAAATACAGTTTTTAATAAAACTCAGTAATTTTCATTATTCATAAAAAAATCAATCTTTTTAGAAAAATACCAAAATTTTACCCTAAGTTAATTTTGATATGATGATTTCAAAAATGATATAATTTTTATAAAATAACGTTTCCAAAAGTGAAAAAATTCATTATATTATCCACTCACAAAAAGAAATAAATTTTATTTTTGAAGAAAACATATTTTTGTTGAATAAGAAGACTTTACTAAAAATGAAGAGATTATTTAAAAAGAATTTTTCAATAAATTAATATAGAGTATTAAATATATATGTATTTTATAAATAATTTAACCCTATTTTTACCTGTTAATTTAGAAGCTAGATTATATTAGTCATATTTAAATAATAATATTTCATGGTTCGTTTAGGCTCGTTGTTGCCTATCATATATGCTATCAAACATTGTTTTATTTTTAAAATATCTGGGTGTTAAATGATATTGATCTACATAATATCACACATTTTTATATGGCCTATATAATATTATGAAAAATATGTTCTTCTTTTAGAAAACATGTTTTCAAGAATCAAATGAATGATAAAGCTCTGATACCACTATAAGTTTTAATAGGATAATTTAAAAATTAAACTAAGTAGAAAATGAATAAAGAAACCAAGAAAATAGGAACATAATGCTCAATAAACAAAATCATTAATACTGTAGGATGAAAAAAATATGCAAATGTGTACCACACACCATTGTGTTGTAGAATCCATCTTCATCATCTATGTATGTTAAATATCAAAAAAGGTATAGCTAAATGACATGCCTCCTAAAGAGGTGTCCATAATCAATGTGGAAAAACATGACGTTCAACTGGGATCATCTCATCACCCATGACATTCTAGTGACTCATGAAGGACGTGGATGAAGAGGAAGAGAGTGATGGGATAAATGAAGTTTCATCCAATAATGAAAGATTATGGTTATACCCATTATATAGAAGTAAGATATGTAATATAGCTTCAAGGGATCTTATGATAAATCCACACATTTACTCATGCATTAAAAAACACATGAATAATGCCTCAACAAGTTATGTATTCCTCACATGAATGTAACCTCCATGTATTTAATCCTATGAAATAATTACTTAATGATAGTCAGTGGGAGTTATTCAAATTTTTAGCTATCAAACATTCCATCCCATTTGTATAAAATAATAATACAAGGAAGTGATTATGATATCATATATACCATAGTAAATGATATTCCATGTATTCATGCCATACCCTTTTACTTGAACCAATAATATAATGTCATATGCCAAATAATTCATCATATAAGTTAAAATGATTAGGGAATATATCCTCAAAACCAAAAACCTTGGACAAAATCATAATAAAAACAAAAGAACACCAAATAGAATAAGAAAATACATATAATCAAGAGTTAAAATATATTAGACAGTAGACCAAGACACCCTTAACAGATCTTAGTGTCACCTATGTAGCATCAAAGACCCCACCCTATGTTGAAACTAATGGAAATCACCATCATCAAGAACTTCCTCCATCCTGAAAGCCATTATTAGAGCACATGAAAATTAAAAGAGACAATGCCACCACCTCTTTCTATTTAGTTTAATTTCTAGTGAACCAGGTCAAGATATCGGGGTACCATCTCCCTATTCCTTTTGGTGAAACCGAGCTATTGATATCGGGATATATCTTACTCTTAATTAAATCACTTCCATTAAAATGTAGCGAGACACCCATGAATCGAGGTGATTCAGAGTAATGATGGAAAGTATTTGAGAACACATTCAAAGGGATATGTGGAATGATGAAATCAAATAGAGGATCTTGAGTTTCAACCATGTAACAAACCAACAATAAACTAGAAGGCTGTTGCTTAGGATCCATGCCAAAACCAATGGATAAAAATCAAACCTAGAGAAACTATTCTCCACATGATCAAATGATCAACGTCTCATAGTAATTCTACCAGGAGCACATGGATCAACTAAGGGAGGGAGAAAATACCATGGTCCATGTATGGTAACTAGCTAGGGAAAATAGGCCAGCTCAATCCCAATGGCATAATCCCAAACAAAAAACATAGAGGCAAACCAAACAAAAATATACAATATTTATATATCGAATAAAATGTAATTAAACCATTCCAAAATAAAACAATTAAATTTCATAAACAAATTCCATTTAATTTTTAAAACTAGAGCGAATAAAATTCATAGGAGGCTCAGTCCTTGAGATTTGGTATTTTACTCACATGGGTTGTACTTCAACGTCATAATTTCATGCCCAATGATTTAACCCATCAATGATCCATGATATGAAAGAGAGGGAAATTTTACCCAGTTTCTTCACTATTAGAATTTGAGACCTTAGGTCTAGTACTCACAAACGTGGATGAATGATTTTGTTGGGAAGAATATTTATTTCAGGGGTTGGGGTTTAAGTGCAAAAAAATCATCTAACTACTTTTAAAATTTTATTTATTCAATTACAAATTCAAAAATTCAAAATTTATTCAGAAATATATAATTAATATATTTCATATCAGATAAATATATTGTATATTTTTATTACCATTTAAAAATATATATAAAATTAATTAATAATAATTAATTAACCCAAGTTTTAATTTATAATTCATTATAAATTTAATATGAATCAAATATAAATTAAATAAATATATTCTATAATTTTATTATTATTTAAAAATATATAGCTATGACTTAATTATAATTAATTTAATTAGGTTTGAGTTTAGGGTATCCTAAGAGAGAAATCTGATTCCAACCCAAATATATAAATTTAATATTTATAAATATAACTATATATCTAAAAATATAGAAAGACTAATATTTTTATATAATATCAATATAAATTTATAAACTGTAATAAAAATTATAACTTTAATATAATAAAATGATTTAATAAATTGAACTTAATAAATTTATATAGAAATTTTTATGTTTAATAGATATTATCAATATTATTATTATATATATGTCACTATATATAATTAATGTTTTTAAAATGTAATTAATGTAATTTTATATTGATATACAAATAATCATACTTTTTAATATTCTTTATAAAAACATTATATTTGTAATTTATAATTTTTTTAAATAATTATAATTCAATATAAATAATAATATTTTTTTAATATAATTGATAGTAAATTAAATATTTATTTTTAATAATAAAATATTTTGAAAATATTTTTTATTTAAATGTAATATAGTTAATATTTTTAAATACACTTATACATTTTTATTTAGTGTAAAATATTAATTCATTTAAATAATTAAGAATACTTTTAAAATATAAGTAAGAATATTTAAATATAATTAATAATCATTAATATGTATATACATAATATAATTAATATTATATATATTTATATAATTAGTAATTATTAATATTATGTATATAATACTATATACATTTATATAATTAGTTATATTTTTTAGTTACTACTTTATCAGTGATAAAATTAGTGTTGATATAGATACTTATATTGGTACTAAATTCATCATTGATAATTCCAAATCTTATTTATGCTAAAAGTAGCTTTGATAAAATATTTTCTTATCAATTCTTACCTTCTTAGTACTGATAAATATTTCTTTTATTAGCAATTTTTTCTAAGCATTGATAAACACCTTTTCCTCTTTTTAAATGAACCCCACTTTCACACTGCTTGTCCTTTCTATTCTATCACCCATGGAAGTTAAACTCTAATTCTAACCTAATAGAATTTTAGAGGTATTTACTTCCAAAATCAAAGGCGTTCCATTTGAAACTTAATTTTAATGATATCTCCATCAATCATAATGTTCTTTTAGTGTTTTCTTGGACTGTTCTTCACATATATGTCGATCATCAGCCCTTCCATTAAACCTTGTTATACCTTAATTCTCTCTCACTATTTCTATCTATATATGTGTGTGTTTATATATATATGTATATATATATTTTAATATAATATACTTTTATATGTATGTGTGCGTGTGTTTATTTGTGTGTGTGTGTGTGTAACTTATGTTATGTGTTTGATAATTTTGTTTTGAATCCCAAAATATTTCATTTTTGAAATTATTTTTATACTATGAAATTAGTTTGAACTAAAAAATTCCATATTTAACATGTGTTTTTTACTTATAAATACTATTTTCCTTAAATTTTGAAATGTCACTTTTACATCACAAAACATTTTCTATATAAAATATATTATCATGTAATATATGAAATTTATATGAATTTAATAATAGTACAAATGTTTCTATATTAAGAATTTAATATATGTCATGTGTTTGTACTTTTGATAATTTATTTTTGAATCTTAAAAAACCCTCAATAAATGGTTATTATGTTTTAAAATGATTATAATTTAATAAAAAAATATACTTTTTGTGTGAATTGAAAGATGTATTTTTTAAAAACATAATTTTTATAAAATATAGGATTTATATCTATTATTTGATATAATATATATATATATATGTTATAATTTATAAGTTTATTTACTAAATTTATACTTTATATAATTTATATATGTAAAAACTGACACATTATATACACACATTCGGTGTATTTATTTTTTAGTTAAATTTCATAATTGTTGAACCTGATTGGGTGAATATGAATTGAAAATGGATGGATGTCTATTATATGAAAAATGAGTATGAGTATAAGGTTAAAAAGTTTATCATGTTTACAGTAGATCTAGAAAATGAAAATTCTCAAAGTATTTTTCTATGTTTTTGTTACTCTTATTAAATAAAAACTAGTTTGGATGAGTTGGAATAGAACTTTATCTACTAAAAAATAGATCAAAGTTATAAATGTTAGACTAAACATAGGAAAAAACTAAATGAAGTTAGAAACTAAGATAATATTTTGTCTTATGGATCATCTGATATGAGTAAAACATTAATCCATAACAGTGATCGTATTGAGGAAATGAAAACAATGGTTAAAGATGACCTTCAAGATTAATTGAATCTATTTGAGAAGTTAAAGAGATGTACAAAGATACCGACGTATTTTGAGTGTAGTTATACTAAAACTATGTAATTTGAAAGTTGAAAATGGAAGAAGAGACACTAGATTTTAAAAACTACTGTTTCTTTTAAATGATATTTTACCAGAAGATAATGAGATTCCTTATTGAACATATTATATTTAATGAATGTTATGTTCAATGGGTATGGAATCTAAAAGAATACATGGATGTCCAAATGATTGTATATTGTATCTTGAGGACCATGAATCACTTAAAAATTCCCAAAGTGCGGGGTGACTAAATATAAGAAAGGTAAATCAAGTCTTTAAAAAGTTTTATCATACTTTTTCAATCATTCCAGGTTTATGGTTTTAGTTTTATGAATTTTGAAATGATCTGAGAAAAATATATCATTTTGATGGGTTTCTAAAGATCTAACAACACTTGTTCAATAGAGAATAAGTCATTAGAAACTAAAAATACTAAGATCACCATTATTTGAAAACTAAAACCATGTAAATATAAAATGAAGAATTTTTACATTACACCATTTTTGGATACAACAATAATCTTCAACAATAGTGGTTTGATAATTATCCCGTATGATAAGCCAATTGATTGCAACGTCTGTGGTGTATCTATATGTTGGTCTGAATCACCTAATAGTTTGTGCTGAACCCTCCCCATGACCAAGGTATGATTTCACCTCAGTTGGTAAAGGGAATATAAAGATATATATTCAATAGGGATAATTTATAATTAGTACACACAACTACAAACTCTATTTTCATGGAATTCAACCCCTTTATACTGGCCTCATGGTACTTATGAGCCATCCAAGAAATTTTACATGTTCAAGTAAAGACAACCATTTAAAAATACTATGTAAATATTTGACTAGGTGTGCATGCATTTATCACATAAATTCATTTGATTCTCTATAATTTTTTCATATGAAATGTTCATGTTAAATGATATCTTTGGGATTGCAATACTTTAGACCCCCGTGACCCTTCTATTTGTATTGGGATTACTATTTTTTAATAAAAATTTTAAACTTCAAGTCAAGTCTATATTTTTTCATACAATATACCCTATGTAGTTCCTTATGATATATAAATGAAGATATATGATATTCCTTTGATTCCAATATGCCATAACATATGATATATATATATATATATATCATATACTATGATATAACTCAAAACATATCACATGCTTATGGGATTTGGGTAATATCTTCATAAATATCTCACTTACACTAAAGCCTCATAAACTTTGTTCCATTTCACCTTATATTATATCATATACAATAACTTTTGAAATCATATCTAAAAATCCTTTTGGATATCTTCCAAAACAATTTCAGAAATCTATCTTCAATTCACCCTATATCGCATCATATGAAATACATTGTGAATAAAAATCCAAAACAATTTTTAGATAAAACTATAAAATACTTTTGGAGAAGCTTTCTAAGATTTATAAAACTCAATTCCCATATAGTCAACCACAAGGTGTGACTCCCTGGACCTTTTTGAAATTTCCAATAAATATTAATTCTCAAATTCATAAATATAATCAAAGAGTGGCCTCTAGAAAATTATTGGTGAAACTCAAACTATAAAGGTCTCTAACATAATCTCTATCAAACACATGGATGTATATACTTATATCCACCAACTATATCATATACATGCATGAATTTTCATATAATCCCTTCATCCAAGAAATCATGTAAACACATGAAACAGAGTATTTAAATCCTATATACCTATTCATGTGTTTCTATTCTATAAGTATAGACTAATAAAGTCAATGAATACATCAATTTTCATTCAACCTTATGGATAAACACATTATATTACCCTTATCTGATAGATAAGAACATCACATGTACTACTTAGATATGATCATATAATTCTTCAATCTATCTTAATTGAGGGAGTATATTTCATACTCATCACACAAGAAGAAAAATACCATCTTTTTTAAGCCTTAGTTTAAGTAATGATCAAAAACATACCCAACCACCCATTGATTATCTAATCCATAGGGTTTGCATTAGAAAGGTATAAAAGTATGAAGATTCTCATTCAAGGTATCTTTCTAACCTTAGGTATGGGGTAATACAAAATATGAAACATATTCTCCTAACATACCAAAGATAAAGTATACGATACTACATGCGGTGTACTTGGGAGGTCATCCAACACAAAAAAATTATTTTGTGCCTCATGATAATATTTCGAAGATCTATACAAAATCCTACTCATGCTAACTTTAAAATTTCATAACAACCTACAATACTCCATGAAAAAATTGGTTAGCGATAAATCAAATACATACTTTGATAGGTTAGTTATCATTTCTATTCATGAAATATACACAACCAATGTGAAATAATGATAAAGTATAGACTAAATCTTATATAACATGATACATTTTATATTATTAAACTCATTTAAGAATACTAAAAAATTGTACATAAGTGTCTTTCAAATAATATCTCATATGATATATCACTAGAGAGGCCTTATGTTTGATTTAAATTTAGGGTTTTGTTAAACTCATTACATCTCTATATAGTTTTCACAACATCTTTATGTGACCATCTAATAAATTGGTCCCACTAAACCTTTTAATGGGTAAAATCTATAATTTTTTTTTGAATAATACAAGACTTTAGAACCATATTCCTAATGTTCAAGTATTCAAATTCCATAACTACATCAAATGTTGTGATGTTAATTACTTTTGATGTCTACTTAAAACTATTTCTAAGTTAATCATCATCCCCATTATTGGAACCTTTTTAATAAAAATTTGTATTGAAATATTTTTATAAATATTATAACTCATTACATTTTCTTTACCAACAAATCCTAAACTTATTTTGGATATAACGTGATATTAAATTTATCATGGTAAATAAATTTAACTATTTACTCATTTATTCACTGGTATACCCTAAAATATTTTAGGATATTAAGAGATATTCACTTTTAATATTTTCTATTTTAATATTTTATTTACTTTAATTTGAACTTCTCTAAGTCCAACATACACTCACTTGCATTTTAAAAACTATACCCTCTTTTTAATTTCTTTCTAAGATACAAAAACTAATTTATGTAAAAAATAACAGGAATTTCATTTAGCGGGAATATTTAAAAAGTAAACTATTGTATTTTTATCATATATGGTATTCTATGTGTTTATATAATTATTATAAAAAGAATATTTTATTCTTTAAAATCTGGCACTAAAGGTGGTTGGATCACATATACCATATTTTAACAAGATATGTGGATCAATTACTTTATCCATGATAAAACTATTTCATCCTTATATAATTTTCATACATGTTATATAATTAGATCATTCACAACAATGTGTATGAAAAAAATCATATATTTTATTGATAAGAGTAATTTTGTTTATAATAGCACCTCTTATAACATAAGTGGAAAACCAGATGGGAATAACACAATATTTCTTCTGATCTATTTGAGCTTTAACATTATCCAGGTTATCCAACTCCTTGATATAGAAACACATTTATTTATTAGTAGAATGAATAATTTAATCTCTATCCACTAGTCATTCTTCAGTTTTTACTCCTTAGTATTTCCAATATTTGTAAAACATATAGTCGGTATAATATACCATTCCAAATAGATGAATTGAATTCTATAATATTATACCTGATTTGGAATCTCCATTGGGTTTCTTTAAATACCTTAGTTACACTAATCAATTCATTCTCTAGTGACTGAGGTTATCACAATGGAAACATGATCCTTACTTATTAACTTAACCGTTAAATTTCAAAGACTTTGATCGGTTACTAGAAGAAAATACATTTCAACTTTACAAAAGATTTATTATTTTTTATGGTTCAAAATTTTACCCCTTTGACTGTCAAAAAAATACTTGATCTTAAACCTTACACATCATTCTCAGCTATCCTCAACATATTGGGTAGCTCAAGTAATTTTTCACTAATTTCATTCATATTTTAATTTAAAATGAACTGTTGAAACCTTTTCAAAAAATATTTTACAATGAAATAAGTATCCAAATCATGATTTTGTGGTGACCCTAGTCTCTTCGAGTGATTTATATACCCAATAATATTGATTACATGAGAAGATACTCAATTAACTTCAATAATATTGCACTAAAATAGTGATTTAGAAACCTTGTATCTTTCATGTATTTATTTATCATGACATAACCTTTTTAGGCTGTCAATAATCCTATAATCATCCATGATTTAATTTTTCTTTTGTATTTTAGTCTTAATGAAGATAAGAATAAATATTGACACACTAAGATAAACTCTTTTATGTTTATAATAAATAGTATTATCCTCTTTACTAGAGTCTTTAGAATGTTTTTCATTGGGAATTGGTTTCTTTAACACATAGAACTTTTCTTCCTGCTTGAGAACTATTCTAATATTATTATACCAGTTTAATAATTTGTTACCATTAATCTTATCCTTTTCAAATATTGATAAAAAATTCATACATGATGATGGTGATTCCATATTTTAATTACACACGCTTTTATCAAAAAAATTTCATGTTTTACATTTATTTAATAATGAATTTAATAAATTGTGCTCCCACTAAAATAATGAACCATTTTTAAGTAAAATAAACTTCAAGAAAAAAGGAATTAGTAGTGGTTTTTTTGAATAGGAGTTGGTTTTAACTAGATCCCATTGATGCTCAATGGTTCTTATAACCACCATGTTTTTCCGATCCACCCATTAATTATAGGTAGTTTTTTATTAGCTTTATTCTTTTAAAACCACTACATATTAATGATGGGAAGTGGTTGTGAAAATACTACTAAAATGAATGACGTGGTTTATTTTTATTAATATTTTTATACAATATATAGGTGGTTAAAATCACCTCCAATAAATTCACAGTGGTTTAATTTCATGTTTTCTTTTTTTCACTGAAAATATAGGCTATTTACCAATATATATTGGTGGCTTTTCACTATAAAGTTGGATGAACACAAAAAGAATAGTAATGGATATAAAAATAAGAAATCTGTTAGTCTTGTGAAAACATAAAAAACCATAAAATACTTAACTTTATCACATTATTATTTAATATTAGGAAATATATATCTTATACATGAAGACACAATGTTTTTTCTAAAGAAAAATATTAAAACTCATAGCATGAAAATAGAAATCTCTTTTATGTGACTTAGAGAATTATATTCATAACCTGTTTTAAACCCATGTTAGAAATAATTATATCCATATTAATTCTATTAGAGAAACCACACTAGATAACTCCCTCATTAAATTTTAAGACAAGAAACATTACCCAATGCATTATAGTAAAATAATGGGTCTCACCCGTCATACAAGATGTATCTGGATCACCCATCTTCATGTGATATAATTGGGTTTATCCTATCATATAAGCTATATCAAGATCTTATATTTATAATATATAATTATAAATAACCATATTATGAATTAAATATTTTATTATTGCATATTTTCATTACAAAACCTTTGAAAAACCCTTTTTAATCTATATGAAAAACAGTTTCTGGTATTGAAACAATCATTCATTTCAAAACTCATTTTCAAATATAAAATACCTAAAAGGAGCAGAAATAGGGTTTTTTATTTGGTGAAAACATGAAATATTGTAAATTAAAATAAAAATAAAATAATTTTTATATTTAAGGTAATAGTTTTTATCATTGTATACATTATAATAGAACATTTTATTTTAGTTTTGTAAAGAAAGACAAACCATTTAATCAAAAGATTCCTTTTGAAAACCTTTGAAAGAAAGTAAAAAGAGACATAATATTTACTTTATAATTATTTTACGTATATATTAATAAATTTATAATATATATTTTAAAATATGGATATGGAAGAAAAAGGGTTGCAAGGAAAACATTAAAAGAGGATTTTTAAAAGAAAGTATCTTATGTAAAACCTTAAGAATATTTCTTTTTTTTAAAACATTTTAAATAAAGTAAAATAGGGTAAAAATTACCTTAATCATATATTTAATGATAAATAATAATTTTCTTGAAAAATTTAGCATAAATTGTAAATGGAAGGAAAAGTGTTTTAAGGGAAACTTTAAAAGAGGATTTTTAAAATAAAGTCTCTTACCTTAAGTCCAGATCATCACGTACGTTTTTTATCATTATGAATAATAAACTTATGTTAATTATTTACTTAGATAAGAACCATTTTCATGTTTATTATTATTTTTTGTTTTATTTATCACCATGTTATATTCAATTTACTTAATCAATTAAGTGCATATTATATGTTTGGTGATATTCAACTCTTATGTCCAAACTTACTTTGGTAGGTTGAATATGTAAAAGAGGTCATTATTCAATCATATAAAAAAATGAAATAATTACAATTTTAATACATTAGTTTTAATTTTAAAACCAATAATGAAATATGGTTATGTGAAATGAACTATTTCATAATCAAAGAGACGGTAGGCTGAGTGTACTCATGAGTAACGTTTCCATTTTTAATGATAATGATGGAAAGTAGGAAGTATTATTTTATCTTTATAGAATGATAATTATTACATAAATACAATATTATTTCATTAAACATAATTATATATATATATATATATAATCTATGTGATGTGGTGATGAAAAATGAACCACATTGCTTCGTAGAGGTGGTAGTCCACATGTACACACAAACGACATTATCAGTTTTTAGTGAATGGAAAGGAAAGAAAATAGATGATATATTATCTTATAATAATGATAAATATGTAATTAATATTATATATATACATTAAATCCATCATTAAAAATGGTTGTAATAGAAGGTGATGGAAAATGAATTACATCAGTTCATGAGACGATAGTCTGCTGTACACACAAACGATGGTTTCATTTTTCCATTGGATGAAAGAGGAGATAAATATAGGTTTTTAATTTAAAAAAAAAATAAAATCTCTAAATATGGAATATTTTTTTATTATTACATTATGGTTGAATATGATTTTAAGGAGATATAATAATAAACACAATGAAAACATTTGGATAAGAACTACATCGCTTCTTTAGACAACCTCTTAAGGTTTACGAAAAAAGATTAAAAAGTTGGTTTTATGATTAAAAATGCCTATAGGATGTGGGAATGGATATAAAGAAGGTATTTGGGTAGGTATTAGTAGAACAATTTTTTTTTGAAGTGTGAAGAAAAGCAGAAAGGAGGTGTTATTTTATAAGAGAGGGTAAGGGAACTCTAAGAATTTCTTAAAGTATTAAATTAATATAAATTAATTTTCATATTTAAGTAGTACCAAATTGATAAAATTTGAATATAAGATAATTATGAGTCAAAATAATCTTATAAAATAAAAATTGGAGAAGTTTACACAATTTTTTACCCTTATCATTTTGTTTTAACCCATGTTAACCCCTTTTGTCAATTACCCCCGTATTAATGTGTTTACTCTTTATGGGTCAAGAAAGTTATAATAAAATGAAAAACAAACCATAAATGGATCATGGTTGATATTATAAACCATATAATATTCAATTTTATGGATAAAGGTGTTTATTAATTTTGAATCATTTAATAAAACATTATTTATTTTAAAATAGCATTAATATCAATTTTGATACTATTCATTTAATTTGACTTTAAAAAAATCAAGACAAGGATGGAATTAAAATATACACATTTATAAAACCCCAATATGTTATAATAAACTAAAAAATTAGTGTTAAACTATAAATCACCCAAATTTTACTTATTTTAATATTTTTAAAGTCACTTATTTAATGTTTATATTAATTAAATAAATACAGTGTCAACATTGCATAAATAATTAAGGTAATTATTAAGTAAATAAAAAATATAAATAAATTAACATGAAAAACAATAATTTATATTTAAAACAACCATTTATAAATTAACATTAATTATTTTTATCTATATGTAAAAAATTTAAAGATAATAAAACAAAGAAAATGGAAATTTTGACCTTTCTTTACAAAAAGTATTATAAAGGTCATAATTATGACAATATGACAATAAAAGGTCAAGTATAAGAATTTTGTATGATTATGGATTAATTATACACATAAAATAAAATTAATTCAGGTTATTAGGCTAATTTTTAGTCCTTATTAAATTATTTTTACTTTTAATAAGCCCATTTTCCATTTACCATGGTAATCGATATTGACTATGGTTATTATTCATATTGATAAAAAATAAAAGGGATATATTTACAAAAATTAAAAATCTTCATTTTCAATATGGAATTTATTTTTAAATATTCAAAACATATAAGTGGAATAATTTAATTTAAAATTAAACAGTCAAAATGCGACGAAAAACATTTTTTCAGAAAAATGCGTTTTTATGTATAGAAATATTTTTATACCAAATTAAAGTATAAAATTAATTCCCAATAAAATAATTGGATTATTTTTAATCAAAATGGAATAATTTATTTTTTAAAACTAATCTAGAATAGAATTTTACTTTTTAAATACTTGAAAAGAAAATACAGTTTTCTATAAAACTTAGTTTTTTTCACTATTCATAAAAAACCAATATTTTTAGAAAAATACCAAAATTTCACCTTAAGATTATTTTTATATGATGATTTAAAAATTTATATTGTTTTTATAAAATACCATTTCCAAAATTGGAATAAATTCATTATATTATTCATTCACAAAAACCAATATAAATCATTTTTGACGAAAACATATTTTGTTGAATAAGATAACTTTACTAAAAATCAAGAGATTATTTACTAATAATTTTTCAATAAATTAATATGGAGTATGAAATTTATATATATTTTATAGATCATTTAATCGTATTCATAGCCTTCAATTTAGCAGCTATGTTATATTGGTCGTATTTAAATTATAATATTTAATGGTTCATTTAGGCTCAGTGTTTCCTATTGTATATGATATCAAACATGGTTTGATTTTTAAAATATTTGGGTGTTACATGATACTCATCCACATAATATCACACAATTTATATGGCCTATATAAGATTACGAAACACATGTTCTACATTTCAAAAAAATGTTTTCAAGAATCAAATGAATGGTAAAGCTCTGCTTGCACTATAAGGTTTATTAGGATAATTTAAAAATTAAAATAAGTATAAAAATAAAAATGAAACCAATAAAATAAGAACATCATCTATGTATGACAGATATCAAACAATTTATATATGAATGACATGCCTCCTTAAGAGGAATCCATAATCAACGATGAAAAACTTGATGTTCAAACGAGATCCTCTCATCACACACTACTTGTTAGTGCCTCATAAAGGCCATGTGTTAAGAGAAAGAGAGTGATGTGATAAAGTTAGTTTCATCCAAGAATGAATGAGTAAGGTTATACCCATTATATGGAAGTAAGATATGTAATATATCTTAAAGGGCTCTTATGAAAACTCCACAAATTTACTCATGCATTACAAAACACATGAATAATGCCTCAACCAGTTATGTATTCCTCACATTAATGGATCCTCGATGAATTTAATATTATGAAATTACTTACTTAATGAAAACCAATGGGAGTTATTCAAATGTTTTTCTATTAAAAATTCCACCCCCTTTGTATAAAATAATAAGTTAAGAAAATGATTATGATATCACATATACCATAGTAAATGATATTCCATGTATGCATGTCATACCATATGAATTGTACCAATCAGATAATTCCACATGCCAAATAATTCATTATACGAGTTAAAGTTTTTAGGTAATATGTCCTCAATACCAAAAACCTTGGATGAACTCATAATAAAAACAAAACAAAACAAAACAAAATAAAATAAGAAAATACATATAATCAAGAGCTAAAATAAATTAAACTAAAGAGAAAGACCCACCTAGCTAATCTTAGTGTCACATATGTATCTTTAAAGACCCTCCTATATATTGTAACTGATGGTCATCACCATCATCAAGAACTTCCTGCATCCTAATAACCATTATTAGAGCACATGAAAATCCAAAGAGACAATGCCTCCACCTATTTCTATTTAGTTTCACTTCTAGTAAACTAGGGCAAGCTATCAGGGGGGGGGGTACCATCTCCATCTTCCTTATGGTGAAACTAAGATACTAATCTGGGGAGATTTCATACTCTCAATTAAACTGCTTCCATTAAAATGGAGTGACACACCCCTGAATCAAGGTGCTTCAGATTAATGATGGAAAGTAGTTGGTAACACATCCAAAGGGACATGAACCACTTAAAATTTACCTAAGTATGGAATAAATAAATAATACATGCATATACAAATGATCATATAATGTATCTTAAGGACCATGAATCACTTAAAAATTCCCTAAGTGTGTTGTGACTAAATTCAAGAAAGATAAATCAAGTATTTGAAAAGTTTTATAGTTCCTTCCAATCATTCCAAGTTTCATGGTTTTAGTTTTATGAATTTTGAAATGATCCAAGAAACATTTCTATTATTGATGGGTTTTTAAAGATCAAAAAATACTTGTTCAATGAATAAGAAGTCATCATAAATGAAAAATCCTAATATCTCCAATATTTGAAAACTAAAACCATGTAAATATAAAATGAAAAATGTTTACCTTACACCAATTTTTGATACAAAAATAATCTTCAATCATAGTGGTTTGATGGTGATCCCTTTGGATAAACCAATGGATTCCTACATCCATAGTGTATCTACATGTTAGTATGAATCACTTAATTGTTTGTGATGAACCCTCCTCATAACCATGGTATTATAGAACCTCAGGTGGTAAAGTAAGGATAAAGAGATATATTAAATAAAAAGAATCAATAATAAGTGCCCACAATTACAAACTCCATTTTCATGGCCTTCAACCTCTTTATATAGGCATCATGGTACTTATGAACCATCCATGAAATTTAACATGATCAAATAAAGCCAACCATTTAAAAATACTATAAAAATATTTGATTAGGTGTGCATGAATTTATCACATAAATTCATTTGATTATCTATAAATTTTTCGTATGAAATGTTTATGGTAAATGACATCTATACAAGGAATATTACTTGAATTTTAACACTTAAGGTTAAACTTCCTTATCAGTTTTATAATACAATTTATTCATATCACGAAAATTGGGATATGATTATATTGTATAATATGATATAATTAAAGGGAGTGGTTGTAAATATATGATATTTATATATCGTTGTATACAATATATCCTAGGTAGTTTCTTATGATATATAAATAAAGATATATGATATACCTTTGATTACAATATTCAATTCCATATGATATATATATAGATATATATCACATACTATGATATAAGTCGAAACATATCACATGATATGAGATTTGGGGAATATCTTCATCAATCTCCCACTTACACTAAAGCCTCGTAGAATTTTTCCCATTTAACCTTATATGATATCATATAAAATAAATTTTGAAATCATATCTAAAAATCCTTTTGGATATCTTAAAAAACACTTTTGGAAATATATATTCAATTCACCCTATATCATATAATATGAAATAACTTTTTAATAAGAATCCAAAATAGTTTTTAGATAAAACTATAAAACAATTTTATAGCAACTTTCTAATCTTTATAAAACTCAATTACCATATTGTCAACCACAAAGTGTGACTCCATGGGCCTTTATGGAATTTACAATAATTATGAATTCTCAAATTCATAAATATAATTAAAGAGTGTCATCCATAAAGTCATTGGTTCTACTGAAATTATAAAGTGATCTAACATAATCTCCATCCAACACTTCTATGTATATACTTATGTCCCCCAACTGTATCATATATAAGCATGAATTTTCATACAATCTATTCATCCAAGAAATCAAGTAAACATAGGACACCAAGTATGTTAATCAAATATAACCTATTCATAGGTTTATATTCTATGAGTATAGACTAATAAAGTCAATGAATACATCAAATTTCATTCACCCTTATGGATAAGCACATCACATTACCCTTACTTGATAGATAAGAATATCACATGTATTACCTAGATATGATCATACACTTATTAAATCTATACTAATTGAGGTAATAGATTTAATACTCCTCTCAAAAGAGAAAAAATCCAATATTCTTTAAGGCTTAGTTTAAGTAATGATCAACAATATACCCAACCACCCGTTGATTGTCTAATCCATAGGGGTTGTGTAAGAAATGTATCAAAGTATGAAGGTTCTCATTCAATTTATATTTCTAACCTTAGTTATGGGGAAATATCAAATATGAAACATACACCCCTAATATACTAAAGATAAGGTATATGAAACTACATGTAGTATACTTGGGAGGTCATCCAACACACAAAGCTTCTTTTTTTCCTCATGAGAATATTTTTGAGATCTATACAAAATCCTACTCATGATAACTTTAACATTTCATAACAACCTATAATACTTCATGAAAAAATTGGTTAGGGATAAGTCAAATTCATACTTTGAGAGGTTAGTTATCATTTCACTTCATGCAATATACATGACCAATGTGAAATAATGATGAAGTAGATACTACCTTTTATATGACACGATACATTTTATATTATTAAACACATTTAAGAATACTAAAAAAACTATAAATAAGAATTTTTATAATCATATATAAAATGATATATCACTAGAGATGTCTTATGTTTGATTTCATCTTAGGGTTTTGTTAAACTTGTTACATCTCTATGTATTTCATACAACATCTCTCTATGACCAACTAATAAACTGATCCCACTAAAATTTTTAATGGGTAACATCTATAAAGAACGTTTTTTGAATAATGCAAGACTTTATAACCATATTCCTAATGTTCATGTATTAAAATTCCTTAAGGACATCAAATGTTATGATATTAATAACTTTTTATGTCTACTTAGAACTCTTTCTAAGTTCATCATCATCATCATTCTTGGAACCTTTTCAATAAAAAATTGTATTGAAATATTTTTATAAATATTATAACCCATAAATTTTCATTACCAAAAAATATTAAACTTCTTTTGAATATACAGTGATATTAATTTTACTATGGTAAATTAAATTTACTATTTACGGGTTTCTTCACCAATATGACTTAAAATATTATAGGATATTAAGTGATATTCACTTTAAATTTTTACTATTTTACTATTTTATTTATTGTAATTTGAACTTCTTGGAGTCCTACATACCCTCACTTGCCTCCTAGAAACTATATTCTCTTTAGAATTTCATGATAAGATACAAAAATTACTTTATGTCAAAAATAATAGTCATTTAATTTAATGGGAATATTTTAAAAGTTAACTATTGTATTTATATCATATATGATATTCTATGTGTTTTAGCATTATTATGAAAAGAATATTTTATTCCTTAAAATATGACACTAAAGTTGGAAGGATCACATCTACCATATTTTAATAAAACATTTGGATAAAATATTTTATCCTTTATAAAACAATTTCATCCTTATATAATTTTCACACATGTTATAGAATTGGATCATTCACAAAAATTTTTATTAAAAAAGTAATATATTTTATCAATAAAAATAATTTTTTTATAATAAAACCTCTTCTAATATAAGTGGAAAATAAGATGGGAATAACAAAATATTTCTTATGATCCATTTTATTTTTAACATTATACATATTATAAAACTAGTTGATATAGAAACACCTTTCTTTATTAGTCGAATGAATAATTTAATCTCTATCCACTAGTCATTCTTCAATTTTTAACTCCAGTGTATTTACAAAATTTGTAAAACATATAGTTTGTATCATATACCTTTCCAAAATAAATGAATTTAATTTTATAATATTATACCTGATGTGGACTCTCTATTGGGTTTCTTTAAATACTTTAGTTACTCTAATCATTTCTGTCTCCAATGAGTAAGATTATCACAATGGAATTCTGATCCGTTCTTCTTAACTCAACCCTTAAATTTCAAAGACTTTGACCACTTACTAGAAGAAACTCTATTTCCACTTTCCAAAAGATATTTTATTTTTTATTGTTTAAAATTTTACCCATATCACTATCAATAAAATAATCGATCTTAAACCATCCATTTTCTTCTCAACTATGTTAAATATATTGAGTAGCTAAGGTAAACTTTTCCTAATTTTATTTGTATTTTAATTTACAATGAACCCTTGAAACCTTTTCAATAAATATTTTATAGTGAAATAAGTTTCCAAATCATGATTTAGTGGTGACCATCTTCTCTGCAAGTGATTTATATACCCAATAATATTGAGTATATGAGAAGAGACTGAATTAACTTCTATCATATTGCACTAAAATATTGATTTAGAAACCTTGTATATTTCATGTCTTTATTTCTCATGAGATAACCTCTTTCGGATATCAATAATCCTATAATTAGCCATGATTTCATATTTCTATTTTATTTTAGGCTCAATGAAGAAAAAAATAAATATTGACACACTAAGAGAAACTCTTTTATGATTATAATAAAGATTCGTCTCCTATTTACTAGTGTCTTTAGATTTTTTTTCCTTTGGAATTGGTTTTTTTAACACATAGAAATTTTTTTCTGATTGAGAACTATTCTAATGTTATTATACAAGTTTTATAATTTTTTAACATTAATCTTATCCTTTTAAAATATTTATAAAAAATTTATACATGATGATAGTGATTCCATATTTTAACAACACATGATTTTATCAAATAAATTCCATGTTTTACAATTATTTAATAATGAATTTAAAAAATTGTGCTTTCACTAAAATATTGAACCCTTTTTGAGTAACATAAAATACAAGAGAAATGGTATCAGTGGTGGTTTTCTTTAATATGTGTTGGTTTTAACCATCTCTCATTAATGCTCAATGGTTCTATATACCACTGTTTTTTTTCTGATCCACCCATTAATTTGAGGTAGTTTTTTATTAGCTTGAGTCCTTTAAAACCACTGTAGATCCATGATGGGAAGTGGTTGTGAAAAAAATACTAAAATCAATGAGTTGGTTTATTTTTATAAATTTTTTATACAATATATAGGTGGTTAAAACAGCCTCAAATAAATCCACAGTGGTTTAATTTTTTTTTTATTTTTTTCACTAAAAAATAGGTTATTTAACAACATATATTAGTGTATTTTCAATGAGTAGTGATGGTTAAACCCCCCAATAATTATATAGTGGTGGTTTAAACCACTTATAATTATAAAAAAAATTAGGTTACAATATCCTTTTGAATATGATACCAAATATAACACTAATTATAGATATATCCGTATAGTGCATAATTCAATTATAACATCCCTTTACCTTATTTCTGGTACTTATTGACTTTTTATTTGTTTTACTACTTTGTTTAGGTCTTGTATACAGTGTTTTTAGGTGATTTTGGATAAATTTTGGAAGCCCATGGGGCTTTGGATGATTGGCACATGATTAGGTAAAACCGGGGGGTTTGGCCTAGAAAATCATGCACCCTGTTGAGCATGCATGGAGGGTGGAATATGGCAGGCACATGGTTTTTGGTCTATAATAAATAACATAATATAATTATGACATGTGTCATGTAAATTATGACTTAAAGTGTGTTATTTTAATTTAAAAGTGATATTTTAGTTTGAAATGATTATTACATACTCAAAACCAATAAAATGTTATTGTATTATCATAAAAATCTATGAAAATGATTAATGATTCATTTTTGAGCTATAGGAATTATAGAAAACATAATTAAAACACATGGTGTGGCTAACAAGACTTAAATTACATTTTTTTAATTTAAAAGTGACATTTTAATTCAAAACATGTGTTACATGATCAAAATCTCGAAAACACACTCATATTTTATTAGAACTTTAGAAAAATGATCAATGATTCATTTGTAACCTTTGAAAATAATTTTCACATAATTCCAATGGTCATTGGATCTGAAATGACATATAGTGTATTTTTTATCATTTTAAGAATTACTGAAGTTAAAAATGCATACTATATACTCAAAACCAATAAAATGTGTTTAGATTGTCATGAAACTCTAAAAAACAATCACTGGTTTATTTTTAGTACTTATATGTCATTAAAATTTAATTTTATCATGGATTGTATAAAATTACAATGATATGTTTTTTATTTCATTATATGGTATTACTAAAATAAGAATTTCTTTTATTGCATTGATACACTTATTTTGAATGAGACCAAGTTTATAATTAGAGAAGGCCTCATATGAGTTTATTTTTTTATATTTTTTGTAATTATTTTTATTTGTATGTGAATTGAACTGATGGAGTTATTCCCTAAATCCTATTATATATATGATATATATTAGTCTATATTATACTTTAAGATATGGGTATGTCATATGTTAAAACATCTATGATTCAAATATATATTTTATGCTTTGGATTGTATATCATAATTCACTTATTAGGGTATATCATTGCTTAAAATATATTGGTATTTTAGAACCACTCCCTACCTATCATATTTTATGATATTATTATATCATAATATGTTAATCATAGATTACGATTACTATGGATTTACGATTGATGAGGTAGATTAATGTTACGTGTTAATGCTTGGGTGATCCTTCATGTAAGATGATCTATCATTAATCTAAACATTTTATAAGATGAATGGTACATGATTATGAGATTGACCAAATTTTACAAAGGGTTTGTAACAATATTCCATTTACTATAATGTTATGAAACATTCATGTAAATTCCATGGTTGATCAATAATGGACTAAGGGATATATTATGAGGATAATGCCATTGGGATGGTGTTCGATTGAATTATAAGCCTCTCATTGATTCTACTAAGATCTATTAATTCTACTTACTTCACCTCTGAGAGATACTAGAAAATCATTGATGCGAGGAGGGTCCATTATAAATTTCAGGTGATTCATTCATCCCATGGATACACTATGAAGGGAGGAACCAGTCAGTTGTTCCTCTGTGTCCTTCTTCAAACCACAATGATTGTAGAAATGATTAGTAATAATATAATGTAAAAGTTAAACATTTTCTTTTTTATTTATACATGGTTTTATTATTTCATATCATGATGATCTTGGGTGTGAGATTTATAATGTATTCTGTTGCATTGAATAAATGTTATTTGATCCTTATAAAACTTTTGTGGTATAGAGAATTACCAAGATTCTTGATTCTTGAAATCATTTTTCAAATCTAGAATAATTGTACATATAAACACATGTTGGTAAAAATGATATAAGATTTTTCACGTGGCTAACCTTGTAATATAAGTTATCATAATAAACTATTGATATTTTTTAATGTGTCTTGGTTTTTTATATGAGATATCATAAGTTATGATATGGTTAGGCCACATGATATAGGATATAATAGGAAGTTAAAATGTGTAAATGCTTAATTTTTTGATATATCATAGCCTACAATATGAATTTTCAGAAGGCCCAATAACGTTTATTTAAAATGAATAATAGAGCCATGTACTACTAAGGAGATATTGAGAATAACATAATCTATGATAGACAAACCACAATATAAAAGATATGGATTTCATAAAATATGGTAGATAATATAGGATTATCTAACATGGACTGTATCTCACTATTCATATGACACAATATTGGTTTTGAACTGAATCACAATTTACAATGTTGTTATATCATCAAATATAATATACATTAAAATTTTATTCTTCTTAAATTTTAATTATGATTTGAATTATATAATTCATATATTTTTTAATTATACTAAAATGTATTTTGTGGTTGATGGTTCAACCCATTATGACCCCAAAATTTAGAGTATTTTTAATTTCACTATATTAATACTATCATAGAAAAGTACTGGAGAAAGTATTGCAGCATTGTAGCAGTCGTGTATTGTAGTAATGAGGATTTGTAATTGGAAGGGTACTATAACAGGTAGTACTATTCACCAAGATGGGCCCTCAAAACACATTTCAAGGGCCTTAAAACCATAGGAATCTATAGCCTTATTGTAGATCAGGTCCTTTGGGACACTCCATCATGAAGAGACCTTTGTGCCATTAGAAAATTATAATAAGGTCTTAGTGAGTGCTTTATAATCCCAGTGGAGAGGGATGATTCTTGATCCACTTGGGTGCCTAGTGTGTGTCTGTATTTGTGGTACGTAATCTCCTCTACCAAAATAAATATTATTATTTTTAATTATTAAATATTTATAAAACATTTATTAAATGAATATGCATAATATTTATTGTTAATATTAATCACTTTTGAAATTATATGGGTTGATGTATAATTTGGATATAAACAGTTTATAAATAAATTATAAGGTTATTTATAAAGTGTTTATAAATTAATAAAATAAAGATAAATATAAAGGAGTTCATATCAAATTATGAATTATTTATAATTATTAATTTGAATTGTTCAAATTAAATGCCAGATTTGAGGAATTATTTAAACTATATCAAAAGTTGTTTTGATAATTGATATGATTATGATTTAAATATGATTAAATATGTGATATTATGAATGTTTATATAACATATGAATAGCTTATATATAGAATGTTTATATTTTATATATCATATATTTAAGTAAAATTCATCATAAAGTACAATATGGAGTTAATATTGGGAATAGATATAAAGGTGTTTATATTTATTTATTTATGGAATGTCTATAATACATGGATAAATTATAAAGAGTTTATGAATTATTTAAGATTTTTTCATAAATATTTATCTCATATTTATATATATGAATTCTTCATTTATTTAATCCATTCCATACTCTAATCATATATACCAATAGTTTATATTATGAATCAAAGTATGGTTGAGTAAAAAGTGCTCAACTAATTCTATAAAATTTATATACATTCATTTATAAAGTTACATACTTGGTATGATAATTAATTTAGTTTTCTTCTACCTTAACTATGGATTGTTCTTTATTTGTGGAAAGTGTTTCACATTAATATGCTTTGAAAATATTGATCTGGTATAAGGAATATGTATTCAAAAACTAAATCATTAGAATATTTCATACATAAAGGTAATATGTAACACATTGAGTCCAGTAACCCATAGCCAATGGTTATTTTACAATGTTAGAACATGATACATGAGATTGTATCATGAAGGATCGAATAGTTTTGTAACCTTGGGAGACTAGATACATACTTGATTTCTAGTGATAACTTTATTGTTTGTTTTAGTATATCTTTGAAATCATTCACATATCTCTTCTTAGTGTCCTAGGGAAAGGAAAACATAATAAAAGGTGAAATCTGATGCTCAGTAAGGGAAAACATATAACAAAAGTTATCATAGAATAAATAATAATGAATAATTGGGTAGATAAAAATAATAATCCAATATTCCATAAAACTAATATTATAAAAGGGGAATATATCCATGGAAGACATAAAAACATAAATAATTACATGAATAACAATAACTAGTTTTATAATGATATAATATATAATTCCATACATCATAATATTAGTATCAAGTCCTCATGATAAGACATCATACAAAAATAGGTAAGGTGTAGGAAAAATAACCAAATTAGTTCATCTCATGATGTAATGTCCTAGAATTTACGCATTTTTTTAATTATATGGAATTATTTTGAGACCACAAAATCTGACGGCGCACGATTCCATGGCCCGGAGTGCCCGGAATGATCCGTCGAAGTTTTTTTAAGCTTTAATTAGCGCGCATAAGAATTTTTCTTGAAAAAGTGGAATAACTCTTAAATGGTTACCGGGATCAGAAATCTAAGGGCACCGTTACATTATGGATAACGGGTTTACCCTAAACGTGACTTAAGTTTAGTCGGCACATGCCTCTAGTGGGAAAACCAAAAAATGACATAACTGTAAATAAAATAATTATATAAAATTATTTTATTTTTCAAATGCTTATAACTTGCGAACGGTGAATCAGATTAAAAATTTGAGATCACTGTTGAACTCGTGAGGGTATGCTCTCTTTTGGTAGATACTAACATTGGCTGCCGCAGGCCACCTCTGAATGTTAGTTTTTGGCCATAAATAAAATAATTAAGTGACAATTATTTTATTGTAAAATCCATAACTTCTTAACGGTAACTCAGATTGAAAATCTGAGAGTACCGTTGAGTTCGTTGGGGCGTTTTCTCTTTAGGAAGAGCCTAACCTTGACCGACACAGGTTGAGGGTGAACGTGATTAATTTTTTTAAATTTTTAAGATTAGTTCGGAAAACGCGCGAGCGGCGTTTTCTAACTTTTGAACCGGTGCTTGGATTAAAAATTCGAGGGCACCATTGAATCTGCAGTGCTAGGATTCTCTTAAGGGCGTCTTTACTTTGACCACAGTAAGTTTGGAGAAAAAGTTAAGTTTTTCGACTTTTTAAAAGAAATGAAATTAAATAATTTAATTATTTTATTTCATATCCTCCAACGGACAAGCAAAGGGATGGGGCTAGTGATGTGTCAAGCCAATAAATGGCTTGACCTGAAAACCCTAAGTAACAATGTCGTTGGGGAATCATGAAGCTTCCAAATTGATGAGCCTCATTAAAATCCAACGTCGTTACTTACCCCCCCTCTCTTATATATACGGATCTTGGGGAGGGGTATCAGCACAACTTCTCCAAGCAACAAAGTGCTGAAGGAGCACCGCAATGCCGAACCCTTGGAGGAAAAAGCCGATCCTAGAGGGAGGTGATGTGCGACACCGAATCATGAACCGAATGACAACATATGAGTATTTTCATCGGGAACTGGTTACAGGAACAAAGAACACAATCCACCTTCAAGTGTGGACGCTCTCCAATGGGTTTATGAGGTAGGGTTTTATTCGTTTATGCATTTTAAATGTTTTTCTCTTCCTTATCCTTGAATAATACGAAAAACGCGGGTCAACTAACTAATGGGTTGACCCATGATACATTCGTTTTTGCGGGAGGTTATTGCAGGGTATCTTTGTGGGGTTAATCTTGATTTAAATTCAAAAAGTTTGTTAAACCCTTAACCACCCTCATGTTTTCGAGTTAATGT
This sequence comes from Viscum album, assembly GCA_963277665.1. Classification (NCBI taxonomy): domain Eukaryota; kingdom Viridiplantae; phylum Streptophyta; class Magnoliopsida; order Santalales; family Viscaceae; genus Viscum; species Viscum album. Next base: position 1,521,426,422 of record OY728152.1, on the reverse strand, counting down.
GGAGGGAGTGGGCTTAAAGAACCCGGCCCGAACACCCCACTACCTTGCTAATTTTTCACCTCCATGGAACACCGAAGACACGACAATACCGACTGGCAATGTTGGGGACAGTGCATCGATGCACGCCGCAAGAAGAAGTTGTGACATAAATCCGCGACGCGCATCAGAGCGACCGGACACGGAGGAGGCGTGGAGCACCATCACGCGCTAACGATAAACAAAGGAGGCCACAGATTGTTAGATGCGGTGACTGGAGGAAGGCGGCCGACACACCGACTGGCCATGAGGGATGGGGTGGTGTATTGTCACACGCCGCTGGAGAGGTCAGCTGGCACACTGGCCGACCGTGACAGAACCAACAGAGCGGATGTGGGGTGTGCCGCCAATGGTGCACCCACACGGCAGAAAGTCTGTGGCCTACAACGACCAAGTTATAAACAGGGGACCACTAGTTCGACCGGTGGCTGGTTGACAGGGCGCGCGCCAGCGGCGCGCCTAGCGGCAAAGCCGCCGCCCGTCAGCCGCGGCACGGAGGACCCACGATTCCATGAGGCCCCACGCTAGTTCAACCTTCGCGGGTTGACCAACTGACATGGATCTGCACTACGTCAAACCTACCCAGATGCGCCACGTCTGTATATCCTTGGAGGCCCGCACTGCCATGTGAGTAGCACCACTGGGTCGACCCAGCGGACCGACCCACCGCTTAGTGGGTCGACCCGTGGCCCAACGACCTAACCTGTAGACCAGCTAGGTCAGGCTGGGCCCAGTGGGATAGGTTTACTCAGGTTGGGTTGGACTCAAGTCGGGCTGGGTCAACCCAGGGTGATCCAGGTCAGCCCATGCCGAATCGGGTGGGGCCGGTCCGATCGAGATGGACCAGACCCAGACCTAGTACCGTCTAGTTACATAAAACAGGGCCTATCTCCTAAACTGGAAATCCGTTTGATGAACTATCTATGGAGTCAGGATCCTTGGAGTGAGACGGTCCTCTTGACTTACTTAATGAGTGTTTTGGAGAAACTTGGAGTACATACAGGTTGGATCACACCCGAATCCCACCGGGCCCTTCAGCACTAAAATGATAATAACACATAGACCGGGCGTCCGGTTGACATGTCGTCTGTTGAGTTAGAACCCTTATGAAAAAATGGATCATCAGGTTACTTATTCTGGAGACTTTGTGGATGTTGAAATATGACTAATGGCTTGGGGAGAGGTTCTACCAAGAACGCTATGTATGAAATCATGCGAATGGACGAGACTTGAAGACTGTTAACCATTTTGACTCGGAGTGACTCGATAGGCCCAGTTGGGAGAGCTTCTGTGTGATGCGGTAGACCCATGGTGGGGATATCCTCTGTGTGACATGACCGGCCCACGGTACTCGGTAGGAGGAGTACCTCAGCAGGCCACAAAGGGGAGCGCCTCTGTGTGACGCAACAAACCCACGGTTGGGAGCACCTCTATATGAGCGGAAGACCCATGACACTTGAAATGAGGAGTACATCAGTAGTCCAAGGTTAATGGGAATCACCTCTGTGTGACACGAAAATCCCACTGTACTTGTTAGGGGAGGAGTTCTCCAGAAGACAAGGTGTTCGACATTATGACTGGGAATGTTACTTGTTCCTTTTCCGAGAGAATCCATGGCTGGATATCATCATTCATAGAGATCCTGTGTGGGTATGCATCATAATCCGATTTCTCTAATTTGTATACCTGGTTTGAGATGAGACACTAATTGAGTTGTGTCTATTTATTTGGGATTCGTGATTGAGATCATGCTTTGTGGTTTTCCTTATGGAATTCTGAGAGACCTTCAGGGGTCTCGGGGTCCCTACTGAGTATTGTCATACTCACCCCTACATAGGATACTCCTATACCTTGTTGTGTCTTGTACAGATGATGAGCACCTGGGTTGAGTTTTAAGGGAGCCAGGACTAGGTGGTACGCGGAGGAGGAAGGCAGACATGGAGTGCTGAGGAGGCGATCTGTACCTACCCTTCAGGTAGGATCCTCAGAGGATGACTCAATATCTTTTTTCCCCTTTTCAATTGTATTGTTCCTTTTAGTTGTATTTTTACTTTCCAATTGTACTCGTACTTTCAGTTTGGCTTGTATTCCAGACCATTTTACTTTCAGCTCTCTTTTTTCTACAGTAGTTTACTTCACAGTTGCTTATTATTATGTTCTTGGACTATGTGTTGTACAGGTTTAAAGTAAATCCTTTTCTGTTTTAGGGAATAAGCCTTTCGGTGCTAGTCTCCAGCCCCTGTCCTATAGAAGGAGAGCTTGGGGTAGTCACGACATGAGCCCCGGGGGATGGGTCACAACAAAGTGGTATCAGAGTAGTTCGGTTCTACCGAATAACTAGGACTCTGATTTTTTCTGTGTGGTAATAGAATTAAGTGTTATGATTGTGGTTTTTAGTTTGAGGAATCCAATGTTGGTGCAGCATCCAACGTATGCATACAGCAGGACCCTGAATTCTGATTTCTGACTCAACACACGAAAACATTGATTGCGTGTGTTTTGAAAAGTTTTCTTTTTGTTCTTTTGATTTAGCTCACTAGGTATAACTTATTGACCATGGAATACCTATTCCTTATCAAGATTCTTCCACATAGATAGCCTACCAGGATTCCTGAGAGAGTACACGATGATATCCCACCGAGTGATGAGGCCTTAGTGCAGGGCCCTCTTACGTTTTTAGCATCTTTGGGTGGTGCACTAGTAGCACCACAACCCATTGGAAGAAATTACCACCAACCGCACTAGCAGATGGTTCACGCCAACTAAGAATGTTTCATGATTTCTAGTGGTAGAGGCCTCTGAGGGTTCGAGGTGAGACAGATTCCCAAGTAGCTAAGGACTAGTTGGAGGTTGTGGCTTGAGTTTTCCACCTAGTTTGGACACCAGCAGATCAGATGGTGATCCTAGCTGCAAGTCCTTGTCAGTGTGTGGCCATGAGGATGTTTCACATGGTGAGGAGGATTTTATATATGTACCATTGCCCAAGATGGTACCTTTAGGAAGTGTGAAACATGTTGGTTATTGAGTATTCATCGAGGCGTACCGACCATCCCAGGTACTCAATGAACACAATATGATCAGTGCTTCAGGGCTCAAACCTCCGAGTGAGGTGTGCTTAGGGACATCCAAGCCGACACTTTTCCTCTATGAATTACTACTTATTTTAGGGTGGTAGAGACAACCTTTTTGGTTGAATATTCTTTGGCTGAGCGAATGCATCCATTTAATGTTAACAGTGAGAAAGCAGAAAACTGATGCCAGTCTGAGAGACTTGGGCATGTAAAATGTTTCAGGAAGAGGAAGTGATAGGGATAGATGAATCTGTGGGGAAGCAGACTTGGAAGTGGAGCTAGGAGAGTATCATGAGTTGGTATACATTTCGACATGTTACTACCACTGCCCTTTGTGGTCCCCACTAGGCTCTGGGATCTGGAGGATAGAGGAAGGGAGTAGCTGCATGCGGTCAAGGAGTGTGACCTAAGGTCTCTAAGAATGATTCGAGCTACAGTTTGTGTAGACTACTAGATGTCGTATTAATAGACATAGGTAACAATCATTCCTTCCTTCCATGAATCTTTTCCAAGACCTAGAGTTTCCGTTTAAACCGTTGACTTGACCCTCACATCTAGAGATACCTCTGGGAGGAGACTCGATAATCACACATACACCGACAGTGTGATATGACTGATGAGGTAAGAGTTTTGGTTGGAACCTCTTGGTGGTGACATCGAGGCCTTAAGACGTTAGTTTGGGTATGGACTGGGCATCTACAGTTCATACTCAGATTGATTGTATTAGGAAAAAAGGTTGTGGTTTATATACAACATTGGAATTGTATTTCTGTGGTCGACAAATAAGGAAACCGAGGAAACACAGGATAAACTCATGCATCGGCAGGTGAAACTGATCACTCTTGAGTCGGCCATCCTTATGTTCATGGGAGCAGAAGTTTTGAGTCTTGAGTTCTCAGCAGGAGTGGCAGACTGTGGGCACATATTTTCAAAATATGTTTCTAGGATTATCTCACCGAAGGGAGAGGGACTTCTGCTTTGACTGGGTACTATCAAATTTTTGAACTAGACTTCTCTAGGGTAGCGGCACCCATGATAGCTTTGACGAAGAAGGGGGTGCCTTCCCTGTGGATAGAGAAGTGTCAGAAGATATTTCTGGAGAGGAAACAGTGATGATGACTAGAGTTCCTCCAGGACTATGCCTTTGAGATAGTCTATACTCATGGTAAGGGGAACGTGGTAGCAGATGCACTCATAAGGTGGTTTGGTCTGTAGTAGTTGAGTGAGGCGATAGAGAAGCTAGCCGTGTTACAAGTATCCTTCATGGATAGAGATGGAGCAGCATACCTCCAGTCTATGAAAGTCACTCCCCTACTCCTTGAGAAAGTCTGGGAGGCACAGCTTGGGGACACTGACAGTGAGGATTGACATGCTCAGATATCCTCAGAATAGGAACTTGATGGATTTTTTGAAGGTGGGGAGCACATCATCCTCTTCAAAGAATGTACCATGGTACCAGTGGCGCTACGAGAAGAAGTGTTGAGGAAGTTCCATACATCCCCTTTAACGTTACATCATGGAGTGGGGTAGATGTACCAAGACCTCACTCATCAGTACTGATGGAAAGAGATGAAGAAAGCAGTGACCAAGTTTGTTTCACGTTGCCTCACTTGTTTGAAAGTGAAAAACGCTCAGAGTTGATAGAATTCTTCTGCTGATAGGAGGAGGGAGACCATATCTTACTAAGTGTCTCACCCTGATGAGGTTTTTGGAGATTTTTCTGGGGCGAAAAGTTATCTCTGAGGTTCATCAAAAGTTTCTAGGTTATCAGCAGAGTGGGCGAGGTGGTGTAACGTCTACCTCTTTCCCAATAGATGCACCGGGTGCATAATGTTTTACACGTGTCATAGATGAGGAGATGCTTGCATGATCCATCACATGTCATCAACTAGAGAGATTTGAACTTTGATGATGGGGTTACTTTTATGAAGTTCCCTGTGGAAATAGAAGATTGATAGGAGTGAGTCCTTCATGGACGGTCGATCCCTTTGGTGCGAGTTCGGTGGAAGCTTGGGGACCTCCAGGAGAGGACAAGGGAGCAGGAGGATCATATTCGTTCTCAGTACCCTCATTTGTTTGATTTTCCTTTGTTTTTGATTTTGAGTAAGTAAAGCCATAAGGTGGGGAGAATATAATGTCCCGGAATTTCCGTATAATTTTTTTTAATTATATGGAATTATTTTGAGACCGAGAAATCTGACGGAATGAGATTCTAAGGCCTGGAGTGCTCAGAATGATCCGTCTAAGTTTTGTTAAGCTTTTATTAGCGTACATAAGTAGTTTTCATGAAAAAGTGGAATAACTCTTAAATAGTTTACCGGATCATAAATCCGAGGGCACCATTGCATTTAGGATGATGAGTTTAAACTTGTCACGAGTTAAGTTTAGTCGGTGCATGCCTCCAGTGGGAAAACCCAAAAATGACATTGCCATAAATAAAATAATTAAATAAAATAATTTTATTTTTCAAATACTTATAACTTGAAAACAGTGACTTGGATTTAAAATACCAGACCATCGCTGAAATTGTGAGGGTATTCTCTCTTTAGGAAGATACTAACATTGGCCAGTGCATGCCACCTGTGAAAGTTAGTTTTTGGCCGTAAATAAAATAATTAAGTGACAATTATTTTATTGTAAAATCCATAACTTCTAAATGGTAACTCGGATTGAAAATCTAAGATTACCGTTGAGTTCATTGGGGCATATTCTCTTTAGGTGGAGCCTAACCTCGACTGGTGTGGGTTGAGGGAAAACGTAATTAATTTATTGAAGATTTTTTAGGGTACGTTCATTAAACATGGGAGTGATGATTTCTAACTTTTGAATCGGTGTTTGGATTAAAAATAAGAGGGCACCATTGAATCCGCACCACTGAGATTTTTTAAGGGAGACTTTAATTTGACCGTAGTAGGTCTAGAGAAAAAGTTAGGTTTTTAGACTTTTTAAAAGAAATGAAATGAAATAATTTGGTTATTTTATTTAATATTCTTCAACGGACAATCAAAGGGATTGGGCCAACGATGTTTGAATCCAATAAATGGCTTGTCCTACCAACCCAAAGTAATGAAATCATTGAGGAATTAGGAAGCTTCCTAATTGATGAGCCCCATTAAACTTCCACGTTGTTACTTACCCTCCCCCTATCCTATATATATAGAGCTTGGGGAGGGGTATTGGCATAGTTTTTCCAATAAATGAAGTACTGAAGGAGCGCCGTGATGCCGAACCATTAGAGGAAGGAGCCGATCCTAGTGGGAGGTGATAGGTGACACCGAACCATGAAACGAAGGATTACATACGAGTGGCGTCATTGGGAACCGGTTTCGGGAACGAAGAACACGATCCACCTTCAAACGCGGACACTCTCCAAAAGGTTGACGAGGTAGGGGGTTTATTCAATTTTGAAATTTAAATGTTTTCTTCTTCCCCATTCATGAATAATATGAAGAACGCGGGTTAACCGAATAACAGGTTGACCCACGATTCAATAGTTTTTGCGGGAGGTTATTGCAGGGTATCTTTGTGGGGTTTATCTTGATTTAAATCTCTAGAGTTTTTTAAACCCTTAACCCCCTCATGTTTTTGAGATAATGCAGAGGGCGCGGGCCTAACGAACCAAGCTCAATATCTCCACTACCTTACTAATTTTTCACCTCCATAGAACCACGACAACGCGACTATACTGACCAGCTACATTTTGGATAGCGCGTCGATGCACGCCGCTAGAAGAGGCCGTGACACAAAGCCGCGACGGTCATCAGAGAGGCCGACATCGGCCGGATGTGGAGGAGGCGAGGCACACCCTCACATGCCACTGATGAACAAAGGAGTCCGTGGCTCGTCAGCCATGGTGACTGGAGAAAGGAGACCAACACATCGACCAACTGCAGGTGACGGAGTGGCACGCTGTCGCGCGTCTCTGGAGAGGTCGGTCGACACGCTGGCATGCCGTGATGGAACTGGCATAGTGAAGGTGGGGTGAGCCCTTGGAAGCACACCCAAATGGAAGCAAGGACGTGGCCTCTGATGACCGCGGAAAAAGTAGGGGGCCGTCGGTTCGACCAGCAGTCTGAGGACGGAGCGCACGCCAACGACGCACCCTGCGACAAAGCCGCATCCCATCGGTCGCGACACGGAAGACTCGCGGTGCCATGTGGCACCGCATTGGTTCAACCCCCATGGGTTGACCCGCTGACATGGCTCTACACCATGTCAGTCCTACCTGAGCGCGCTGTGTCCGGGTATCCTTGGCGGCCCATGCTGGTAGGCGGGTGGCACCATCGGGTTGACCCAGCAGACCGACCCGCCGCTCAACGGGCCGACCCGTGGTCCAACAGCCTGACTCGCGACTCAGATGCGTCAGGCCGGGACCAGCGGGCCTAGTAGAACCAGGTAAGGTTGGACCCTAGTCTGGCCGGTCCGACTGAGGGGGACTGGACCCGGACCCAGTACCAGTACCGACCGGTTACACAATGTGAGCCCTAACTCCTAAACCGAACGTCTGTTTGACGAACCGTCTGCATCATCGGGATCCTTGGAGAGAGATGGTTATTTTTGACATAATCTATGATAGTTTTGAAAAATATTGGAGTATAGACGGGTTAGATCGCACCCAAATCCAACTGGGCCCTCGACACTGAAATTCCAATAACGCACAGACCATGCATCTGGTTGATGCGCCTTCTGTTGCGTTAAAACCCTTATGACATGAAAGATCATCGAGTTACTTTTTTTGAGTCTTTTCTTTTCTGGTTGAAATATGACCGATGGATTGGGGAGAGGTTCTCCCAAGTGCGCTACATATAGAACTCTACGACTGGCTGAGACTTGATGGCTTCTGACCGTTTCGACTCGCAGTGACTCGATAGGCCTAGTGGGGAGCACCTCGGTGTAACGTGGCATACCCATGGTGGGGAGCACCTCTGTGTGATGTTGAAGATGCATGCTACTTGACAGGGGGATTACCTGTGCAGGCCACGAGGGTGAGCGCCTCTGTGTGACGCGACAGACCCATAGTGGGGAGCGCCTCTATGTGATACGACAGACCCACGTTACTCGACAGGAGGAGTACCTTAGCAGTCCAAGGTTAGTGGGAAGCACCTATGTGTGATGCAATAGGATCACTGTACTTGTTAGAGGATGAGTTATCCAGTAGTCAAGGTGTTTGAATTTGTGAATGGGAATATTACTTCTTCCTAGGCCTAGAGAATCCATGACTGGCTATTAGTATTCATAGCAATCCTATTTGGGTCAACATCGTAATCCTATTTCTCTGAGTAGTATACATGGTTTGAGTTGAGAATCTAATTGATATGCGTCTATTTCCTTGTTCTTCGTGATTGAGATCATGCTTTGTGGTTTTCCTTGTGAAATTATGAGAGACCTTCAGGGGTCTTGTTAGAGGAGGAGTTCCCATGCATTGTGCTTCGTGATTGAGATCATAATTTGTTTTCTATAAAAACATTTCTTAGTCATTTTATGTACCAAATAAAAAAATGAAATATAAACATGTAAAATATATAGATAACTATATAATAATAAAATATATGGATTTTAAAAGAGATATATGTTATAGTTTCCTGTAGAAATTTATTATAAATAATCACCAATAAAAAATTCATTTAGAATAAACCCTTACCTCAAGTCTGAATTTCCACATATGTAATTTAACTATAGTATAATAAACTTATATTATTTTTATACTTGATTAATAAAAAATTTTAGGTTTATTCCCTTTTCATAATCCTTTTTATTTTATTTATGTATTGTATAGTTAGTAAATCAGTTAAATTCCTGTTGGACATTTTGGGGTCCTTTTGTTTATAAACTCAAAATAACATCAGTGCGTCGACCATGGTAAAAGGTGTCCTGATTCAATTATCTAGAGAATATTAAAAATTAAATAATTTTATTTTTTATACCTTAAATAAAATTTTATATTCATCCATTAAACTTTGACATAAAAAATGAATCACATTGCTTCATGGAGGTGGTAGTCCATACATATACACAACCAAATTTCTCTTAATGGGTGGAAGGGTGAGAAGGTAGATGATATATTATAATGAAATAATAATAATTTTATATGTATAATATATATTCACTACATAAATATTTATAACTATCCAAGTAAACTGGTGATTAAAAATAAATTACACCACTATGTGGAGATGATAGGTCATACGTACACACAAGCAATGTTTTAATTTTCCAAAGGATTGAAAAGGTGATGATAAAGGGGTTTCACATAAAAATAATAATATTTAAGTATATTTAAGATAAATATGTTATATTATTATCATGTTTATATAATATTTGAAGGATTTAGAAGAAGAAATAAACATAAAAACACTCGATTAAAAGTTATTCCTCTTCTTTAAGAAACCTCATTTAGCTTACACTTTAAGCCTTCTTGAAGTGGTATTTGGGTGATACCAATAACTATAGTACATGTGGAGGTATTTTGGGAAGATATTTGAGTAGTTATTAGTTTATATAAATGAAATAAGTGGTGTGAAAAATAGAGGAGAGGAGATTCCCTTTTATAAGTGAGTTGAGTGGAACAATTGTAATTATTCGTGAATATTAAATATTATAAGTGTCTTACTCATGGACAAGGGGAACTTAAAAAATTAAATTTTGAATATAAATTGATAAGGGTAGAAATAAACTCATCTAATAAGAATTAATATGATATTTTATAACCATATCATAGGGTTTTAACCTTAATTAACATGTTTTACCCCTTTACCATGGTGACAACATTTTTACCAAAGTCATTATTCATAATGAAAAAAATTAACCTCATGAACCAATTTGAACCTATAGATTAAAAATATGAGATCAATTTTTAAAAATTATTTTTTTAAGTGTTAGAAATTAATTTTAATATAAGTGTGGAAAACACAATGAAAAACATTTTTTTAGAAAATTGTATTTTTTTGCATAAAAATAATTTTATATCAAAACCAAATATAATATTGATTACTATGGAATTAATTAGATATTATTTAATGAAAATGATATTATATTACTTTAAAAATAAATCCAAAACATAATTCTACTTTTAAATTACTTTATTTAAATAAAATAAATAATAGTTATGCAAAAATCATCATCTCTCACTATTAACCTAAAAATCAATTATTTCTGAAAAATACCAAAAATTAAATTGAAGTTGAATTAGAAATTATAAAATCAAAAATGATATCCATTTTATATTATTAAATTTATAAAATTAATAAATTTTAATTTTAAATAGAACCATAAACTATTTCTATTATAGTGATAAAATAATTGGATGTACATTGTGAAATAGTTTGGGGATGTAATGTTTACCTATTATTAGATGGTCTTTGGAATTACATGATTTAAGATGGTGGGATTTAATCCATTTTAAAATATTAAGTTTTAGATTCCAAAGAAGACACTTTTTAGGACCCTGATCATCAAACCAGGTGGGTTTTACTAAAGCATGATGCCCCTATATTATCTTTTGTATATAAAGAAAGTAACGAGGTGAGACTAGTAGTTAGGTGCCTTATTTTAGAGTTTTATTTGTGTTATAGTTAGTTTGGGAATCCTTAGGAAGGACATAAAATGAATAATTTTTATTTTATCCATATGATGGATTGAGAAAAGATTTATCTGCTCAACCATCCAAGAGTCATATATGATATGATTAGCATGGTGGCTAACCTAAATAACTAAGTGGTGAGAGGAATTCCATAGAGAACCTATTTCTTAGTGAAATATAGATCTTTTCCCACTAACAGATATAATGGGTTTAAAATGGGTGATCATTTTAGTTGGATCACATCCTTATTAAATGAACATAAAACATTATACTCATTTTATAAAATCTTATGTTATAGGTAAAATGGAATCATCATCATAAAACATGACTTTGAGATCAATCCCAGAGAAATAGAATATTAATGGAAGAAATATTTCATACTTGTATAGAAATTTAATAATCATACACAAGAAAAAGAAAATTTGATGTGTTATAGTAAATCAACTTGAGTAACGTAGGGTTTAATTTGTTTAACAAGTTGATCTAGATGATTATGAGAAAATTTATGGATTTAATTAAGGTTTTATGGGATTTTTTAAAATAAATATTAATAAAGTAAGTTTAGTATTCACTTATATAGTCAATATTATTGATTATGCTAATTAATTTAAGAGATTGGTGGTTTCATTTAATCATTGATTTGGATATAAAATTCATCCTGAAATATTTTATTTTTCAAATGGTTTAACAATGTTAATGAGTTAGATAAAAGTTTACCCATTTTTATGAAACTTATAGAGCTAACCTAAAAGTGTTTTAGAGTTTATCCAAAAGGATTTTTGGATGGATATTCACAAGGTATTTCATATGATGTGATACACATTGAAATCAATTATAGATTTATAAAAGTATTTTGGATGATATCTAAATTTTTTTTGATATAGTTTCATTGTTTGTTGTATATGATGCAATATAAGCAGAAACAGAACAAAGATTATGAGTTTTTATTAAAAATTTGAGATAGGTGGATTTATTCTCTAAATACTAATATATATATATATATAAGATATATATTATTCCACATTATTCTTTATGATATAGGTATGTCATTTGGTATCACTTCTATAAAATGGGGTTATACCAATGGTTTTGAACCATTTTTATATCCTATAAGAATGGTTTTATAAACTATTGTCTATAATTCCATGGGTATTGGCCTATACCAATTTTTTTTAATAAATTGTTGTTATAGAAAACCTGGGATCACATTTTACCAACAGTTTTCAAAAACTGTTGGTGTAGAGCTAATCCAATGGTTAGCAAAACCATTGGTATAGATATTTACTAACAGTTTGTAAAACCATTGGAATATCCTTTCATGAAATAAATCTATACAAAATGTTTAATTAAATTGTTGGTATAGTCCTTTATTATGTTGGAATCTAGTAACACCATCACCTTGGCCTATAATAATTATAATTTTTTTTATCCCTCCACCACGACCCAATACCTGGAAACATCATTAAACACTTGCACCTGAAATATCCAAAACCTAAACCACAAAAAAATATAAAAAAGTAAATAAACTAGCTAATTTTCAAATAGTTAAAACACACAATTAAAACATCACATATCTTCATTCACAATCAATTTTCAAACATCACGTGTTATAAATATCAGCCAAAAATGTACAGGATCAATATATCTCTCATCACAACCAATATAATCACCATCACCATTGTCATCATAATCATAATAATCATCATCATTATCCTCATACTAACCATGATCCTCCCCATAATCCTCACTATCATCCTCACCATCACCATCACCATCACCATCCCTAGGAATGTCATAATCCTGACTACCACTAGGACCATTGCCCGGTGAAACATATAACATACGCATTGTTGAAATATATGTATCACAAACCACAAAATTATATGGTGTAAGTGTTAGAAATAATTCTTTCTTAAATATCATAAATTTATTGGTGGAATTTTGATTATGTTCACACTTTCATGACCTTTTTTGGATACTTCTACCTTGGAACTTGAATGTTCTACCTCTGCAGGAGCTATTTCCAACTCATAACTTATAGAACTGGAACTTGAAGTGTGCCTATATAAAGTGGGGACAATAATCTTACCTAGTTTTTAGAAAACTTTCCCATGGTTCTCATCTCCTAATACCTAATAAAAATTATCGTTTGGACCAAATTTGTGAGATTCCTGCTCATGAAGGGCCTATAAAACACACTGTTACAAATATAAATGAAATATTTAGTCAAAAAATAGATATTGAAATTTAAAATCAACAAAGTAAAACTTAAAATCTTATGTTGTTTTGGTTCATTTACCACACTTACATTTTTTTTCTTTCTTCATGAGAAAAACAATTTTTCTCAGGGCACACATCCTTCAATATTCAATACCGACCTCTATAATGACATAGTGTAGGGTTTATCAATATGTAAATTATATCAAAGTATATAAAAAAACAATTAAAAATGAATGAAAAATAAAATAAAGTATAAACATATCAAGTAATAGGATGAAATATATTAGAAAAGTTCTCCCCCTGTATAATCTTTATCTGCAATTGGGTGGTTTTAATATAGATTAAAAACCCATTTCAAAGGTAGCATGTGGTAGTTTTGAGAGATATAAAATCCATAATATAATTATAAGGAAAATAAATCTTCTTTGATTTGAAGCTATAGTCCTTTGGTTTTTCTTTTATTAATATGTGGCTCTATGATTTACATGAATATGATTTTATTATAACATGATCTATGGTTTTATTTAGGGTTTTCTTTCATATAAAATTTTACTATTCTTTAGTTTATTAAAATTGAAAGATATATTTTACAGTTATTTAATTTATATTTTTGTTGATATTACTAAGGTTACAATCTCCCCAAATGGGTTGTCAGTATTGAGGCAATTAAGGCTAGAATTCCTGAAGTGATAGTCATTTACCATATTCTAATGGGTGCTATTGGAAATTGGGAATGTGCCACGTATGATCATATTTTTGATGATATAATGATCCCACCCAATTTATCATTATCATCATTTTTCATGAGGAAGTCTCCTGTATGACATCAATGTAGTAGGTCAGGGCCTAAGAGACCTTTATTTTGATCATATCCTAATAAAAATCATAATTATATCATTTTTTGTAATTTCCAATGTTTTTGTAATAGATTATTGTGTAAAATAGTTTGAGCCTTATCTATCCATTGACAAGATCCCCATGATCGACCTTCTGAACCTAATCCCAAGAAAGTGGCTCTAGGATAAAGTAAATACTCAACCTACATTGGTAGTGGTCAAAAGAACAAGTTTTATAAGACCAAATTTAAAAAAATTTCTTAATGAAATAAACTCTGTAGAAAATTTTAAAACCAAATACTGGTGGTTTGATAATAAATGAGTTATGTGTTATATTTTTCATTTATAATAATAAATCACTATCATACCGTGAAGTAATAAATTAAAAAATAATATAAAAATTGAGTGGACATGAATTGAAAAATATATTCCATGTATCATAATCATTTTTATATTATGGGAGTATTTCTGACTAATGTAGAATGAACAAGGTCCAAATGGGTATCCAAGAAATTTTGAACATGGATTGTAGTGATATTACAAATATAAAAATGGTTGTTAAAGGTTTAATATCAGACATGGTGTTGCATTTTTGAAAAACATATCTCCAATAAAGATGTTTAATTCATTTTTAAATAAAAAATCATATATTATATATCCATGAGTAATATAAAAAATCTAAACAAATTAGTTTATTATTCAAGGAAAGCATTAAATCATGGGATATTTTTTATAATGTATATGCTATTGAACTCATTAATGATGATGTCATATTTATTATCATTACATGAAAATAACAATTTGATATTGTTAAAAATGTTTGGTGATGTTTTGAGATTTCTAGAGATTAATTTTCTAGTTTCTTGGAGTTTCAAGATACTAATGAATTGACAATGGATTCTACATGTAAGTGTTATTTTATATATATACTATGTATATAACTATCACATTGAAATTACTCTATATAAGTCTTGACCTCCTAGTTTTAATGATAAAACAATCATGATTCTACTATTATTAATTAATTTCATATTTCTTTGTAAGAAATATGTATTCTAAGATAGGTAACAATATTTTATAAGTTTGATACACCATTTAGATAAACAACACAAATCCGAGACACCATTTTCCATGAATAAAAATATCACTAAGTACGTGACACTTCTAGAGTATCATACCATTGGACTGAAAAATTGACAATGTTTGGGACACCGTCTGGATGTCATGCCTCTAGAATGCGAATTTGGATAAGTTTGAGATACCTCCAAATGAGGCACCGTCAATGTCACACTGCCAACGCAAAATTTTAGCTAAGTCTGAGATACCATTAAAACTCATACTATCAAACCAGACACCACTAGTTAAGAAACTCCCAATGTTATACCTCCTGTGTCATACTACTAGTGTGATGCTATCAGAACAAAATATCACCATAGTTTGACATCATCAGACCTTGAGACACTGCTAGTCTAAGAAACCACCACTATTTTCTTACTTTACTTATTTTTTAATTACATTATTCTAACGTCTATATTTATCGAGTTTTATTCCGTTTACTATTTCAATTATTTTCTCTTAAATGATAAATAAAAATCATTTAAGAGAGTTTCAAAATGTGTAGTATGAGGAAGTAGTTGATACATATACTCTCCCTGCTGTTACTGTTGATAAAACTACAACAAACTCCCTTATGCAGTAGGGGATAGAAAAAGAGATTTGTAGAAGTAATGCAAGAGATGCATGAAGTGAAATGTTAAAAAGAACTCATGACTACTGAACTTACATAGAGCCGAACCTAATTTCTATCAAGAAGATCACACCTACTAAAAACATTTTACTGGGTAGCTGAACTATACATTCACAACCGGTGCCTTCCTCCAGTCGAGAACCTCGGTCTATGACACAATATTTTATAAAAGTTTTTTAGAAAACCCAACTCAAGCTTCACTGATGAATCAAATAAAGAGTCACAAGCTTCATTTCAATAGAACGATAAATCATAAACTCTACCATTATATATTTCTCTATTCTAATTACTTTTATTACTTTTTGAGTAATGTGTTCTATACTCTATTTTATGTAATTTGTTATATACTCTATTTTATCATGCACACTCTATCTCTTGTGCTAAATTTTAAGATACTAGATATCTTATCAAACTCCTTTCATATTTATTTCTACCATGGATAACAGTGGTAGATGTACTTGTGTGTCCTGTTTGGTTTTTCTCTGATTAAAAATTGTGGAAGATGTCTTTTGTGACCTGGAAAGTTTGTAAACTATTATAAAACTCAATCTAGGTTGTAGATTAACTTGTTTATTTTATATATGCTACTTGGTGGCGAGTGATCACCAAGTGGGGAGGACTATGTCTCTAATTGAGAATAAACCTCTTTTATTCATTCTTTCCATGATGTGCTTTAATTTTGTTTTAATTTATTTCTGATTTAAAAGTGATTTTTTACCTCTAAACAAAATATATACTTTGATATTTTTTTCTTAATTTGTGTTCATATAGTATTTTGATTAAGTAAACTTTTTTCAAATGATCTAATAATAATATATATTATTCATCCATGACCTAATCAATATTTATAGAAATATTTAGAAATATTGAGATCTATATCATAGTACTTATATTGATAATCTTGGACACTTTTTAATATATGGGGGATTTCAAAATAATCCATTTTAGATAGAAATTTTTATAGGGTAATCAATTCACCCCCTCTTGAGATACCTAATTTGACCAACATTTGGTATCAAAGGTGATAATTCTTTTGTATTAAAGTTTTCAAATATTTTAACTGTGATTTTAGTTGTACTTTAAAGATCTAAAATATCTTTCATTTCTAATTTTAGTTCTTTAAATGGAAAATCGACAAGAAGGTTCTACTACCAATAGACCTTCTTTATTCAATGGTATAAATTATACCCAATACAAGATTAAAATGAAAATTAATATAGGGAGAATGGGTTTTAAATTTGTTCTATAATAGAAGATCAATATATTATACTTGATACTACTAGAAGATCTTAGGATGATTCCACAAAGTTAACATACAATAATAATAATTGTAAAGATATGAATTCAATTTATTGTATTTTAGGAGATAAGTAATTTAATAGAATTTATTCATGTAATTTTTTTTTTAAATTTCGGACACTACCAATTTCCAATGATGGAACTTTAAATGTTAAAGAGATGAGGATTAATACACATACTATTAAATATGATAATTTTAGGAAATAGCATCATGAACCCATTTTAACATCTATCTCAGGTTCAATGAGATTTTCAACATAATGAGACCACTTGTAAATCTTTAATCTGATAAGGATCAGATCATGCGATTACTCATATACCTACCCGAATGATGGAGAGGTACATCGGTTTCAATCAGAGAATAAAGCATCATAAGAAAACTACCCATGAAAGAGTTGATCAGAAAACTTATGATGTATGAAGAGGAATTGAAAGTGAACCATGAAGAATATGAGGAGCCTAACTGAAATTCAGTAGCTTTCAAGACTACTTCCCCTAGAAAAAAAGTAAAAAGAGAAATATAATGTGCAAGATTCTAGTTCTAGTGATAGTGAATCATCCTCTAACAGTGATGAGGGGATGACTCCCCTAGCCAGATGATTCGTGAAATTTTACAGAAAGAAAAAGTTTTTTAGAAAATAAAATTTTAAAGGAAATTATGAAAATATAGGAAACTTAACGAAAGATTGGAAGAAATATGATGATCAAAATGAATTTTTCTGCAATGAATACAAAATTAAAGGTCACATAAAATCTAACTGCCCAAAGATTAAGTACATGAAATGTATGAGGATAAGGACATGAAATAAAAAAAAGTCCATGAAGGAAACCTGGAGTGCTTCTGAAGATAGCTCCAGTGACTCTGATGCTTCACTTGAAGAAAGTCCAGATAGATCCAATATGTGTTTCATGACTAAAGTTAGAGAGGTAATTGAATTACCTACTATTACTAATATTTTTCCGATGAATGTGTCTAATAATTCTAAAAATGAACAACACTATGATGATAATATGAAAATGAAGAATAATCTGAATGCTAAAAAATGCTATATAATCCCTTCAATGAATTAAAGGATAAGTAAAAAAGTCTTAAAATGTATCATGCTTTAACTATAAATATAAAATCTAAACTATCAATAGAAAAAGAGAAAAACACTCAACTGCTCAAAAAACATACTGAACTTAAACTTTCAAATGAAAAATTGAAGAAATATCTTGAAAAAATAAAAAATGGTTGAGATATACTCACACAAATCTTGGGAAAACAAGTATCTCCCAAATATGTGACTAGATTAGGATATAAGGCTGGATGGAGAAGAATATCTAAAATTACTTTTGTTTCTAAATCCAGACCTGAAATCTCTACTACTAATCATTTTTTAAAGGGAACTAACATGGGTTTTATTTATAAAAGTTTTAAATCTATTTATAGGAAACCCATGAGGAAAATATGGGTCCCTAAATCCTTTAATACTAACATTTTTAGACCCAAACAGGTTTGGGAACCAAAATAATTTCTTGTTTAAAACTTGTTTTGTAGAAAAAATGATGGAAGACCTCTATAAGAAGTATATGGTACTTGAAATATGGATGTTCAATACACATGATAAGATAATATTCATAATTAAATAGCCTAATAATGGTTTGTAGTGGAAATATCACCTTTGGTGATAATTCAAAAGGAAATATAATCATCCTAGGCCAGATTGGTAGCAAAAATTTAGTTTTTATTTATAAAGAATTATATATTGATGGTTTAAAGTATAATATTATTATAATTTCATAGTTTTGTGATGATGATTTTTATGTGAATTTTGAGAATGAATATTTTAATGTTTTTTTATTCTAAAAATGATTTAATTTTTACTGATTTTTGAAATGAAAATGTTTATGCTACAGATTTGAATTATTTTATTTCTAAAAATGTTTCTTGCTAAAGTGCCTTTAATTTTTTTGTGGATTTGGAATATGAGACTAGGACATTTAAATATTAACTCTCTTATAAATATAACTAGGAAAGGGTTAGTTAGTGACTTTACAATTCTTGAGTTCCCAACAGATAAAGTATTTTACCCATGTCAAAAAGGGAAACAACATATAGTTTCTATTAAATTAAATAAACAATTGTCAACTTTTCAACCTCTTTAGTTGGTTCACATGGATTTGTTTTTACCTTCTAGAGTTCAAGTATTAATGGGAAAAAATATGTTTACGTCCTTGTATATGATTTATATAGGTATACTTGGGTATATTTTCTAGCTCACAAAAGTGAATCCTACTCTTACATTACCTATTGTGGTAAGTTTATAGAAAATATTAATAGACTTAGGATTAATTCCTTAAGGAGTGAACATGGTCATGAGTTTGTAAATCCAAATTTTGAATTATTTTTCTCACAAAATGTCCATACTCATAACTTATATACTCCTAACAAACCCCAAAAGATTGGAGTTGTTGAAAGAAGAAATAGAACCTTACAAGTGATAGCTCAGACTATGTTGAATTAGTATGACCTACCTATCTATTTTTGGCAGAAGTTATAAATACAACATCCTATATCATTAAGAGAGTTTTAATCAGACTTATCCTTAAGTTTACCCATTATGATCTATGGATCAATAGGAGACCGAAGTTTAATTACTTTAAAGTCTTTGGTTGAATATTATTTATTCTTAACACTAATGATAATCTTGATAAATTTTCTTCTAAGAGCGATGAATGAATTTTCCTTAGTTATTCAATCTCTAGAAAATACATTAGAGTTTTTAATAAGAATACCAAAACTATGGAAGAATTAGTCCATTTAAAATTTGATGAGACTGATCCACACGATCCTAAGACTTCTTTATAAAACCTTGAGGATGATTTATCTTCTATGAACTCAAATTCTAAACCTTTAGTCTCTTTTATCAAACAAGAAGAAAAATCATTTAGTTATGGAGAATTTCTAGAACTTCTAGAACCTAAACCTGAAAATCCAGAAGTAACCAGTCCCTATTTTTCTAGAGTTATAAGAACCATTATATACCTTGATTTATATGTTATTTTAAGTGATCTAAATATAGGAAAAAAACTAGATATTCTATCAGAAATTAGGTTGAACATCAAGATTTATTATCTCAGCATAAACCTAATAACATCAATGATTCCATTAATTATAAATTATGGGTAATAGCTATACAAGAAGAATTGAATTAGTTTTAAATAAACAAAGTGTGGGAACTTATAGGTATACCCAAAGACACCATGACTATTAAAACTAAATGGGTGTTTAAAAATAAAGTTAATGAGTTGGGAACTATAGTTAGAGACAAGGATATACTTTTTGCACATGGTTATATCCAGGAAGAAGGAATTGACTTTGAGAAAACCTTTTCACCTATAGCCAAACTTGAATCCATAAGAATTCAACTTTCATATAAGGCTCATTTAGATTTCAAGATTTATCAAATGGATATAAAGAGAGAATTATTAAATGGTTTTATAGTTGATGATGTTTTTGTTGAAAAACCCCCTAGTTTTTAAAATCCTCATTTTTCTGAATCAAGTTTTTAAATTAAATGAACCTTTATATGGTTTAAAACAAGATCCTTGTTCTTGGTATGATAAGATCAACAATATTTTTTTGATTTCTAAAGGATTTTCAAAAGAAATAGCTCATCCTAACCTTTTCATAAATAGAACTTGAAAATATGTATTAGTAGTACAAATCTATGTTGATGATATTATTTTCAAATCTTCAAAAAATTCCTTTTGTACTGATTTTTCTAAAATAATTCAAAATGAATTTGAAATCAGTTTAATGGGTTAACTCAAATTATTTATTGGATTTCAGATTTTTCAAAATAAAGAAAGAATTATTTTAAATCAAAGTAAATTTAAAAAATATATTATAATTTTTTTTAACTTTGATAGAACTAAGAGTACTGACACTCCTATGACAACCAAATATAAATTGGATCTTGATAAATTTGGGAAACCAATTGATCAAATCAGTTATAGAGGTATTATTGTAATTATTCTATACATGACTACTAGCCAATCAAATATTCTATTTAGTGTGTGTTTGTGTGATCATTTTAAAGAAAACCTAGAAGAGAAACACCTTGTTATTGTTAAAATAATTTTCAAATACCTCAAATATACTACCACTTAAGGATTTGTTTACCCAAGATAAATGTAATTTGATTTAGTAGGTTATTATGATGCTGATTTTGGAGGATGCAGGTTAGATAAAAAAATCACCTCTAGAACATGCCACTTTTTAAGCAAGTATCTAGTTTTATGGTGTAATAAGAAGTAAAATTCTCTTTCATTTTCTACTATTAAAGCTGAGTACATAACTACATGCAGATTCTATGATCAATTTTTTTGGATGAAACACACTATACTAGACTATGGCTATAAATTCCTACATGTCCCCATAAACTGAGATAACACAAGTGCTATTAACATTGATAAGAATCCTCATTCTCCTTCAAGGAAAAAATATATTGATATAATACATCACTTTTTGAGATACCATTCTCAAAAACCAGACATCACTCTTGAATTTATTGGCATAAAAGATCAGTTAGACAATATTTTTACTAAACCTTTGAATTATGAAAGAATGAATTGTATCAAACATGAATTAGGAATGATAAATTTTGGTTAAGTTTAATTTTCTATGAAATGTCATGGTGGTCGAAATACCATTGTGAGGACATTCCATTAGTTGTCACACCATTGGTTTTCATGCTGTTGGTTTTTCATACCTTTTCTATTTCATGCCGTTGCATTTCTTGCATTTTCAAAATTTTATATTTCTTGATATTTTGAACCATCAATTTATTTCTCGGTTTATGTTATTTCCTATAAACTGATGTGTGTTTTTACTCAAATTTCATTGTTGATTTCAAGTATTATTTTGATCTTAGAACAACCAATATTCTAAATGATATTAAAATGGAAATAAGTGTATTCCCAACATACCTTAAATGCCTTGAAATACTCCTGTATCTTTATCTCTTGATCCTAGTGTAACCATTTTGCCTCTCACATTTCAAATCTTCTCCTACCATTGACCAAGTTTTCTGATCCAATATATATATAGAGAACAAAGCTTTATTTTGAGTTTTCTTCTTCTAAGCCTAAATCTTCAAAAAAGAAGAAGAAAGATTCAAGTGCACCTGCTCTAGTTTCTCTAGTTACTATAGTCAACCCTGATATGGAAAATAGAGTTGTTGTACCAGAAAAGTAAGTTGAATCAAAGTGAATATTATCTAGTAAGTCTCTGGTACTCAAAGTGATTCTGAATCAGGTATGGTTAGAGTGGTTTTATACAAAATAAAGTCCTTTCTACCCTAAGATGATCTATGAGTTTTATCAGCATGTAGAGTTTTTATTTAATGAAGATTATGTGGATTGGATTAGAAGTTGTGTGAAAGTACATGTTTTTGGATCTTCATCAAGGAAAATGGATAAATGTCTAGGTGTAACTCACATGAAGTTTATAATGACTACCATGGAAGCATTCCAAAATCCAGTGATTTGTTTATATATGAAGATTCTCTTGCTGTGCTGATAGGAGATAGTATAACTCAAAGGTCTATTACCTCGAAGCTAGGTGGAGAATGTAGGCTTCTTTTTAAGTTTATGCATCACGTGATTTTCCCAATAAAGGGTGATTTGGTAACACTAAGGTAACATGAGGTGTATATTATATCCCTAATTACATAAGGTCACAAGATCAATCTATGTAGATATCTCATGGTGCATATGTGTGATATGACCAATAAATCCTAAATATATAATACTTTGATCTACTTGAAGATGATTTATACAATGTTGGAGGCCAATGGCCTAATATGTGATGATGAAAGTCCATTACTGACTGTGGTATTTTCTGTATTACAATTGATACTTGTTCATGGATAAAGATTGTTGGAACCCATGGAAGAAAAGGTGGGTTGGTGATTCTGAGAAGTTATATTCTGAGTATAATCCAGCTGATCATCCAACTAAACCATAGGATGAAGTTGATCCATGATTGGATCTTGATGAAGTAGTTGAATATTCTAACGAGGATAAAGAAGAATTTGTTGGTGAATAAGCAAGAAATGTACCATATGTTTATGTAAAGAGTGACCCTAATCGTTCTTCCAAAGATTCTCCCATTACCTTTGGTGCTCTTAGTCCATCTAGGTGGTGGTTAAAAAGAGAAAAATTGGTTAAAAGTGATGAAGATGATACTGAGGTCTCTAGAGAGGATAAATATAAAAGTTCCAAATTGACAGAAGCTAATGATTATGATGATTACGAGCTAGAAGAAAGGGAAGAAGATAATGATAATAGAAGGGAATCTAGTGGTGATGGATACTCTGACCAAAATGGCACCAGTGTAAAAATAAAAAGAAAAAAATCGGAGATGCCTCTAGAGCTTTATGGTGCACTTCTTTAAGGGGAAATTCCCATTTGTTGAAATTTTCCATGAAGCTCCAACTATTGGTGATATTGAAGCTAGTTCTATTTCCACTAGTCAAACAATTTAATTTGTTTGGTGTTAAAAAAGTTAATTGTGATTTCGGTTGTAGAACAACATACAATAGAGTAAGAGAAAATGGATATTTCTTCTTCTAGGAAAGATAGTGATGTTCTGTTGGATGTTTTAGCTACCGATAATCCTTTAGTTCACAACCATATAAAAGTAGATCCTATGGTTGGTAACTATAAGGATGATGCTCATAAGTTAATGGAACCTACTATTGATTGAAATATGGAAGATGAACCTGACATTATTGAACACTCCTTGGATTCACAAATTTTAGATGTTCATAAGAATCTTGAGATGTCAGTTGTACCTACTAGTGTGGTACCTCCTGCTAATGCATCTATCTCAGCTATTGTGTTATATGGATGGGTTGATCTAATAGAATAAGAGTGGGAATGTTTTCCATTATTGTAAGGAGTCCACCAAATCTTAGTAGACCATAGGTTCAAATTGAAGGTGATACTAAGGGATCCTTGATAGCTCAAGTGGAATTTGAAGGTTTGTTAGAACATATTTCCTTAGTGAGACCTCCTGCACCTAAACTTTCACTATATCCTATTGCCTTTCCTATCGATGTAGTCACTCGAGTTGAATTTAATTTTTTTTTGGTGAACATATTATTTATGAGTTTCATAAGTGTTTGAGGAATCAATCTCCTATATTGGAAAAACTTAGTGAAAAGGATTCCAGATATCACTTTTATAAGGTGGTCCAACATATTCAACCAAAGATGATGCATCACATATGTGAAGTTGAGATTGAGAATAAGAGAATTGGAAGTGAGTTAGATATTGTCAAGGCTATGCTAGAATAATTGAATTCAACATTTAATACTTATATGGAAGGTATTCATAAAACTCTTGAGGAGACATCTTTAGATACTTATGTTGCTTATGCTCCTCCTCCACCAGTGCTTGATGTTGATTTCATCTTATAAGTTGTTATAGTGGAAGTTTTAGCTACCTCCAGTGGTCCCTCTAGAGGAGAACCTATGATTCCTTTATAAAATTTGAGGAAATTTGAGTAAGGAACTGATAATGATCATATGATGACCAAGAAGTATGGAAAAGATATGTATGATTCATGAGTTACTATTACTAATTCCATCAATTTCTATCTCCTGAGGTGTTATACCAAGCATTACATGGATTCAAATTTCAAAATCTTGGTTTAGAGTCCTAGGGTGCCTCCTATGACTCATGCTTTTAATGATAAAGTAAGATAGATCAAGGAGATGACTCTAACGTTGAACTATTTTATGGAAGAGAAGGCAGATCTCTTTAGTATGATGGAAAGGGTTGGCCAAATCATTTTGGATTTCCTTAATATCATGAATCCATTTCTTCATGTTCATGGGCAAGAAGTTTTTTCTTAGGAAGCTATTCAAATTACCCCTCAATTTTCTCTCATACTAGGATTTACTCGAGATCCTTTATCACCTTTGCCTACCTAATTCCAATACTTTCCAATGTCTCCTTCTAAATCCTTAAGACAAATCTGTCTAGTTATGATTGTGGAAGATCATCCTCAGACTATAGATGGACTATCGTCTATTGTTCCTTCTATTCTACCTAGATCTGATCCTACTGCCTCAGATAAAGAGTAAGAGAAAGCTAATGCTAAAGAAAAAGAACTAATGGATCCCTTAGCCAAACCTTAAACCTTTTTCATTTGTTGATTTAGATTGTATGTCTTTGATGGTATATATTTTTAATATCGTTTTGATCATTAATTTTAATGTATTTTATCTCTATTATTCTGTTATTTTTCTTTTGTTTTTCTTTTACTATATTTATTATGTTAATCTATACCTTTTTGATAATCCCAAAAGGCGGAGAATTTATCTAGCATATTTATTTTGGATTGATATTTTTCTTTGATTATACTTTCTATTTTTAAATCTCTCTATCTTTGATTCATGATACTTACCTTTGATACTTACTATCTATTATTTTTTATTTTTCTTTGATACCATCGACACATATTGTGATTGATAAGTCATGTTTTATTTTTTGACCTTACCTTGGATACCAAGTTTTAAATTTTCTAATACCTTTTGATGACCTATTTTTATATTTATAATATTCTTTGATGTGATGATTTGTGATCATAAAAAAAGGGGAGATTATTGACCTCCTAGTTTTAATGATAAAAAAATCATGATTATAATTTTATTAATGAATTTCATATTTCTATGTAGGAAATATGTATTCTGAGATAGGTAATGAAATTTTCTAAGTGTGAGACACTCTTGAGACAAGCACTGCCAACTCGAGACTCCGTTTTCCATGAATAAAAATCTCGCTAAGAATGAGACACCTATAGAGTACTGTACTGTTAAACTAAAAAATTGGAAAAGTTTGAGACACTATTAGGATGTCATGCCACCATAATTAGAATTTGGTTAAGTACGAGATACCACAAGATGATGCACTGCCAATGTCACAATGCCATCAAATTTTTTTGGATAAGTCTGGGATACTGTCAGACCTCATACCATTAGACCAGACACAAATAGTTAAGACACCTCTAGTGTCATATAGCCAATGTCATACCACTAGTGCGATTTATTCAAAACAAAATACTTCTATATATTGACACTGTAAGACCTTGACAAACCGCCACTATTTTCTTACTATAATTATTTTTGAATTACATTATTCTAAGGTCTATATTTATCGAGTTTAATTATCTTTTATATTTTAACTATTTTATCTTAAGTTCTTGACAAAAATCATTGAAACGAGTGTCAGAATATACAATATGAGGAAGAAGCTAATCGAGATACTCTCCCTACTACTACTGATGATAAAACAGCAGTACACTCACTTGTGCAGTAAGGGTTAGAATAAAGAGAGTTGCAGAAGTAATGTAAGAGATTTGTGAAGTGAATTATTATCAAGAACTTGTGACTACTGAACTTACATAGAGCTGGACTTAATTGTAAACAAGAAGAGCTCACATGTTATAAATATTTGACTAGGAATCTGAACTACACATTCACAACTAGTGCCTTACTCTAGTAAAGAATATGAGTCTTCAACACTCTATTTTCCAGAAGTTTTTCAGAGAACCCGACTCAAGCTTCACTGATAAATCAAATAAATAGTCACAAGATGCATTGCAACCAACTGATCACTTCTAAACTATACTCTTATATATTTCTCTATTCTATTTACTTTTATTACTTTTTGAGAAGTGTATTCTATACTCTATTTTATCACATGTACACTATCTCCTGTGCTAAACTAAAAGATACTAAATATCTTCTCAAAATCATTTAATATTTATTTATACCATGGATAAGAGTGGTAGAGGTCCCTGTATATCCAGTTTAGTTTTTCTCAAATGAATAATTGTGGAAGAGGTCATGTGTGAACTGGGCAGTTTGTAAAATATAGTAAAACCCGATGTAGGTTTTGGATCAGCTTGTTTATTTTATACAAACTTCTTGGTAGTGAGTAATCAGCAAGTGGAGAGGACTAAGTATCATCTTGATATTAAACCTCTTGTATCCATTATTTCTACTATTTTTTTTAATTTTTTTCCTTTATTTCCACTTTAAAGATGAAAATTGTTTTAAGAGTAAAATATATATATACTTTGATAGTTTATCTTAATTAGTGTTCATATAGTATTTTGATCAAGTAAACTGATTTCAAAGGATCCTATAATATTATATATTACTCATTTGAGACCTAATAAATATTTTGAGAAATATTTATAAAGATTGAGATCTATATCATACTATTTATTTTTTAAAAATGGTATTTTTTTAAATATTTGGGGGATTTCAAAATAATCCATTTTACACAAAAACATTTGGGTACTCAATTCACCCCCATCTTGAGATACTCAATCTGACCAACAATAAGTAAGAGTCAACCTGATAATATGTAATATATAAGGGTAACTCTATGAATTTTAAGTACATGTTAGAGTAAATTTTTTTCTATGTTTTATTTATGAGTTACCATGGGATTATTCAAGATTCATAAGCATGAATATAATTTCACAAAGGTTACATAAGAGTTAAAAGAATACATAAAAGTTTATGTTTCAATAATAATAGATATATATAATATTTATTTCAAATGTCCCTAGGGTATGGATGATTACATTTAGAGGCAAGAGTTGATTTCAGATTTGGTGATTTGTAGAAAGATTTCAGAAGAAACTCTATATATAGAAAGTAAATATGTTATTTTATTGAGATAGGGATGACTATACATGAGAAGTCCATAGAAATGAAAAAAATAATTGGTTCTAGTAATATAAATCAGAGTTAAAACATGAAATTGCATTAGATTATTCCAGATCATTTAAAGGCTATGTCAGAATGAGCATGATCTGGTAGAATATTTATATGGAGACTTCACAAAGGATAATTGAAATAGAATATAATCCAGTTTATGATTTTTTTTCAATGATTAAAATATACAGATTATTTTAATAATCATGAATAAATCTATAGGTTTTAGTGATGATGATTTTTGATGTAGAAGGTGTGTGCCATGATTGAAGAATCACATGAAAATGGGTTTAAGGCACGTGTTATAACACACTTGTATTAATTAAAATGTAGTTTTTTTGGAATTAAAGGGAAATGTTTGATCCTGATAGGTTTGTGGAAGACGATGAGGACAAGGATAGACTATGATTTATGGTATTTCAAAGATGTAATTTTCAATATTGTTATTTATTTACAGTTTTAATAAGTTATTTATGAATCTAAATATCATGGAAGATTGCTTGGACATATAATATGTATCTATTAAAATGTTTAAAATTAAATTATGTGATCATGTAATTGATGGGGGGATCCAAAGAAACAATAGGAAGGATTTTTTCTTAAATATAAGAGGTGAGACTCCCAAAAAGGGTGATACTGAATGTTGTAGTTATGAGAATGAGAACTTTGAGAGAGGGAGATAGATGAAGATTTCGGTAGAGCTGATTTATTTAGTTCATGAAGTTATAAAGGATAGGACATTCACTGTGTAATAAGTACAAAGTGACTCCATTGAACATATGATGCGTAGAACATAGAAATTAAACATATAATAATTTTTAACACACCACTGATTAGAAATTAGAATGTTATAATATAGTGAACGATTCTTGAGTTTTCTATGAATTGAATTAAAAAATGATGACATATTTTTGAATAACTCAGGGTATTAAATTAGAGAGCACAAAACATACACTCTTCATAACAATATATGAGTTACTAGAACACACACATACACACACAGATATATATAAGTATAGAAGATTGATTAAAAGTAAAAATGTGGCATTGAAATTTATAGAAGATACATTTTGGATTGATTAGGAATATTTTTTATAATGACATCTCAAAGTAATATGACAAATTATAACTTCATAGAGCACGAAACGCATATTTACTGAAAGTATAGAACATTTTTTTTCCATAGGAGACAAATAAATTTTGAGAGATTGTGTTATTAAAAGTAGGTGACTATAATATATTTCTCTAAATTGAATACTATCAAAGATTAATTTTGAAATAATTTATTATTAAATATGGAATTTTTTTCTTAGACCTTTGATATATAACATAAGGATTAGAAGTAAAAAAATATTTTCCTCTATGATCTAGTTCTGAATGAATTATTATAGAAAAATATTTTATTCATTTTATATCACATTTTTTTGTTGAATATTTTGGTGGAATTTTATTGTTGAAGAGATAACTTTATGAGCATAGAAGATGGTCATATAATAATAGAGCATATATTTCAGAAGTAACTAATTTCACCCAAAAATTGATCTTAATATAATATATAAAAATTTAAAGAAATAAATATTATTTTGATCATCTCTTGAGATAAAATTTTAAAGGTTTTTCATTTTTAATTATATTAAAAAAATATTGGGGATACATAAATAATTTTATTTATAATTATTAACTATGATAATATATTTTCAATAGCTTTTATAATTATTAAAAATATGATCTCATGGAGTGTTTTAATTTTTTATGGAGTATTTTTAAATAGTCTATAAATAAATTATATGAGAATTTGATAGCTTCTGATGATGATTTATATAACCAAATAGTTTGAATATGAAACACTTAACACATTTTTATTGAGTGTCATAAATAAAATGATTTTATTTTACTATTACTGAATAGATTATTTAGTTTATATAAAAATATTATTGAACATATTTTATGAGTTGGAAATATATTTTTATGAATGAATAATGAAAAATACTATCATAATTAAATGGATCTATAATATATTGAGTTTAACATACTTTCTTCCTCTCATTTTCTGACATCGTAGTCCACCCCAAAGCGTGGAGGTATTTCATAGAATCCTTATTATTTTTTATTTATTTCCGACTCTTCCTAAAATATAATTTTCAATAATAAAAAATATAGTGTTAATGTAAATAACCATAATTTTCATTCAAAACCATAAAATTTTATTAATAAAATAAACTTATTACCCTTCCAAAAAGAAATAATTTCCTGATAATTTGATACTAGACACTCATTATTGATAGGAATGTCCCTTAAATCCATTCTAACTCTAGAATAATAGTCACTATACAACTCATGCATATATTATCTTTTCAACTAACCTAATTCCATGTAACATGCAGTCCTCACAACCTCAACATTGTAAAAATTATAAGAAATATGGTACCAAGATATTAATTCATATAAATACAATGATAACATAACATTAAATCTAATGAATTTTCTTACTGATATTTTCACCCAATCATTATACTTGACTTCATTTTAAAGATGTATCCATGATAGTGGTTTGAGAAGAATGATGTTAGAGTATTTGGAAAGCATCGCCATAAAACTTATATATTATCGCCATTTTTTCCATTCATTTGATTACCCTCATTTTAATCAACCATCAGATATGTGTTGGGGTTCAACACCTCAAGAATTCTTGTACACCCATGCCTACTAGTGGAAGATCCATCTATGAATTAAAAAAAATATTGTATCAATACATATTATAATAAAAATAAATTATGATCAAAAAAATTTACTAGGGTTATATAAATATTCCTGAGTTAGTATGATTAGTGGGTATTGTTATGAATTACAAAATGTGTCAGATTTGAAGTGAAAGGACTATGAATGTATAAGTTTAAGGATAAATAATTAGAAGGAAAATAAACTAGCATATAAATCTATGGAAAAGTATAATATGTATGGGGAGTGGGAACCATCATCGAATAATGGAAAGAAATATGAGGATGATTAGATGTAAATAGTGGTGAAATATAGGTAGACTAAATATCCCGAGTGCCTATAATTACACTATGGGATAAGAAAGTGTACTAGATGGTATATTTAATGAAGGGATAGTGTGTGATCTGGTATGATGAGAGGTGCAAGTAGCACTTGTACCGCCCCCTCACATCATCTGGTTGAGCACCACAACCACTAGGTTCATTAGTGAATAATTGTCTCCTAGGTGGCGGATCCTTAAAAAAATTTAAAAACAAAATTATTTACAGGGAATAATACGTTATTGATATATATATTTGAAACAAAATACTTACAATAGGAACTAGGGGAGGAATACCCCTCTCTCTCATGCAATTATTATTTTATGAAATTTTATTCCTTTAGACCTATTCAATGTTTTTCATTTCTTATAATTGAAAAAAATATGCATTTAATTATAAATTCATAAATAACATGTTATTAAAACAAGAAAGAAGATGTGACATGAATTATTTAAGGAAAACCAATTGTCGAACCAAATAATGGATATGTAGTAAAATAAATAAATCATATTAGATTTAGTGGGAATAATATCAAAACATAAACAAAATGTCATAGAAAAATAAACACATTCAAATTATCATGTTTAGTATGGGTATGATATTTTTTTCTTATACTACATTTAATTTGATCTAATTCAACTTTGGTTAGTTCATTTGGTTAATTTTGGTCAATTTATTAGTCCATTTTTCCATTTTTTGGGTTAGGTCATTTGGATTATATTTTGGGTAATGTTATTTTTCCATTTTTTGGCTAGGACATTCTTTGACTTGTTTTTTTTTATTATAATTAGTTTAATATGTTTTAGTTCAATTCATATTTTTTTTGTAATTGACTTGTTTCAGTTTTTTTGGTTTTTATCTTCTAACACATTTCAATTTAATATTATAAAATACAACTCAAATAAAAATACAACCAGTATATATTGAAAATTCACATTAAATAAAGTTGGATATGAAATATATATAATAGATAGTAAATCAATTTTAATAGTACCAACCTGAATAACCCAAGTTGAGCTAAACCAAAATAATTGAGAATAAAAATGGATGATTCTATATTTTACCACCAGAACTTCAGGTTCACAATCAAATCTAAAAATTGAACTATCAGAGTCATCATAAGTAATAAATTGATTAGGAATAATGGGGGAAGTGATGTATCCAATTTATCCCACACTATGAAAAAAATTATATTGTGGTATTACTTAAATAATGAGACCAGATTTTGTTCATTGATGATATTTCACATAAAAAAATTGTTTCTCCAATGATGTCAATATATATGGATCATTCAAAAAAAGAGCACAAGTCATGTTAATAACTCAAAATCCATAATAATAAATAAATTTGACATGTCTTTTCATCAAATAAAAGAACTTTCATTTCATCACAAGGACTTGACCATGAGAGTAATAATCCAATATTAGTATTTTCTCAATGAATCCATACTATGATAGATATTCAAAGAAAAGTCTAATATTTGAGGCACTGTAATAATAGTATATTTTGGTAGTTACCATAACACCATCATGTTGTGTTCTCATTATCATTTCTTGTTCAGTGATAATAAATTTTTACACATCGATAATAAGTGATTTTCATTCAAGAACCAAATAATTAAGACTAAAAGCCAAAGATATTATTTCCTTAGAGATAGATTTAGTTGGAAAACTCAATACCTTAAATATAAATGAATATTAAAATTTACTAAATATTAATTTTATTAATTTATTGCAGCAATACATCTTACATCAATTTCAACGAATCAAGGAAAAATTTTCTATGAAAAGTATCACTCATTCTCAAAGATAAAGAATGATGATTTATATTTATAATTTGTTTATGTTCCATGTAAAAAATATTGAAGTGGTTTACCAGATATGTACAATTACACGAGTACATGAGATGAGATAATAAATACATATTCAATTTAATTACTTAATGTAGTCATTGAATAAATCACAATTAAACAAAATAGCGTGATGTGCCATATCCCTCTTTTTAATGCTTAATGTTGTTAAAGTATATGATCTAGTAATTTCCCTAGTCTGGGGATGTGATGGAAAACTTGGTTTACATTTCAAATACTATTATTATTCATTTCTAATTGGTTTTTCCTTCTCATTTTCACATATAATAAATACATTGAAAAAAATCCACACATTCTTGATCCAAGTAAAATTTCATGATAGAACCTTTGGGATGATTACTTTTTCTGATATAAGACTTAAATTTGTAAATATTTATTTTAATTGGATACATCCAATGAAAAGTAATAGTTACTCTAATAATTATTTCATATATAATATGAAAATTTAGATGCAATATTCTTGTGAAAAATGATAGAGGAAACATTTTCTATAACCCAAAAAAATTAAGGTTCCTCTTCTAGAATTTTTTACAAGAAAGACTTATAAAACTTCTTAGCACATAAATCTATATAAAAATGACACAACCAAATAAATTCTATCCTTACATTATTGGATAGTAGATAAAATATTTCTATTGGAATTAAATCATGTATAAGGATATGATAATCACGAGTCTTCATATATTGTAGTTTCAAATATCTTCTATTGTCCCATTTTGATATATTTCATAAATACCCATCCGGAAATTTGATATTATCTATTACTTTGAGTAATTTATTTTTTTCTATTGGTTTCATCACATAAGAAGCATATAGACCTTTCCATTTATTTTCTATGATACACACAAGATTTAATTATAGTCTAACACCCCAATCCACCAAGTCTTTCTAAGATTTGAATTTATATGTTGTATTTACCTTTACATTTAGAATAATTTAAAGATACATTTCACATATATTTCTTTCAATGTGAACTAAACCTAAGAAATGACAGGTTAAATTGGTTGACCAATAAGGGAACTCAAATAATATACTTTTCTTCTTCAAATTGTAATTGGATTCAGTGGAAACATTCTTAATGTTTCTATATTTAATCTAATACTTCCCAAATTAAAAACTTTCATCTCTAAATTCATTAATAACATCAGTTCCATACATATGGTAAGGTGGATTGTTAGTCTCCCTGGTATTATCAAACCTTTGGCGATTATTCCTATATGGTTGATCCATTAGAAATAATATTCAATGTATCACAAAACTAAAACTACATTTTTATTTATGTATTATAGATATTTTATTCTTCATAAAATCTAGAAATGAATTTTTTCTCTTCATGATCCATCCATTCATCATTACATAAGCAGAAAATTCATTTATCATCTACATAAGCACAACATACCTCTAAAATATGTCTTTCGATCAAGAATAATATGCATGCACACTCACATCCCAAATATGATTCTACTCTTTAATTAAAGGTTTAATGTATACATCTAGTTCATTATAAGGATCAAAAGATCCATATATGAGTATACTCATGAAAGTGAAAGGTTTTTTCATACATATCCATAGAGTAAGTGTATAAATTTGTGTGAAAACTGGCCATGTGCTGTGTGAAGTAAGCATCTTCCCAAATGGATTAAAACCATCACATGATAGAATCAACCTCATATTACAAACATTTGATGAAAAATTAGGTTATAGAACATAAAATGTCTTCCATAATAATCCATCTATAGGATGAATAAGCTCATCATTATTATTATTTCACTTAGTATCATGTCATCACATTTTTATTGGTACTTCATCAGGAATGAAAATATAATAGAGTAAGGGAATCAATGAAAAGTTAAAAATTAATTTTTGTTTTACAAAATATTGTGTTTCATCTGGATTTAGATTCCAATTATATGTTCCAAATTTTATAATATCATTTTATTCCACAGTTTCCTCCAAGACTAAGCTGCAATATTTCATGATTTTTTTTAGAAAATCAAGGGTTTTCAACTAACTTCCATGAAATATAATGGTTTGAGGGAATATTTAAATCATTTGGAATTAATTCCTTAAGAAGGTAATAATATAATATATTGTAGTATTAGAAATATCATACATTGTTTTCCCATGAATAATCTAGATTAAAAATTATATCTTATTCATTTTACCACATTACCAATATACTGGAGTCTTAGCCGCATCATTGAATTTTTTCACCCTATAAACATATTTATTTTCATTATATGCATCATGTGCACTCATATCAAAGTATTCTTGGGTCCAAATACTTTATTTCTCATAATGAAAAATTAATTGAAACTAGTCATCTAATAAATTCCCCAATCTAGTCTTCTCATTTGGATCATAAAAATTTTAATATTTTCTTGTCTCCCCATTGTGATACCAAACATAGTAGTTTGTTTGAAAAAAATATTTGGTCATATAGCATCTAAATTCTTCATGACTTAACCATGGTCCTAACAAATTATTATAACATGGGAATTTAGTAACACATCTATATGAAGCATTGTTAAATGAAAAATCGAAAATTATCTCTAATTTTTTTGAAAACTTCTTAAGATGTGATCAGTTTCATACATCCAAATTCTATCCATTTTGTATAAAAAAATTTATATATCATTTCATAAATTAAATTAAATAATATTAATATTAAATCAAAAATATATTTAAGGAAATTAGAAGTGTTCACTTTATATAAAACCATAAATAACACACTAGTCTACGTGAGTTATAATATAAAATACAAAAAAATAGTATGTATACAAAAAAATATATCTATAATACCATGATATTGAATTACATTATTGTAAAGGGTTTATTGAAATGTGTTTATGGACATAAGTATTTATTATAGGATAAATTAACCTCTTATAAAGTGTTAGTGAACTCCATTAAGAGTCATAAAACAATCACTAACTAGAAAATATATTTTAGAAAAAACAAAACATACTAGTAATAATAATTTAATTGATTTCATAATTCCAAATCAATTGTATATTGTCACATGAAATTAGTGTAGTCAGACTCACTGGTGTACTTTTGGTCAAATTTTCAATTTATTACTGAAGAAGAATTTTTTTTGATTGTTTGAATAATTTATTTTATCACACTACTCTTGTTAGTGAAGAGTTTAAAATAAAAAATGACGAGTGAAAAAATATCCCAAGAGAGTCAAATTCGGTTCCACATATAAAAAATGAAAGGATGGTAATTATAGTGAGAAACTTATAACTAAATAAGTCCCCTATAGGGATTGATATAAGAAAACAATTCACTAACAAATTCAAATTAAATAGATAGGAGTAGTGCATGTAGAAAAGAAAAGAAATAAATTGAATGAATATGAAAAAAAATCTCCTTCAATAGATGATAACCCTTGTTTCAATATCATACAAGCAGTAAATATTCTCCAAAATTAGAGTACATGTCCCCAGAAAATTAGACCCATC
This sequence comes from Viscum album, assembly GCA_963277665.1. Classification (NCBI taxonomy): domain Eukaryota; kingdom Viridiplantae; phylum Streptophyta; class Magnoliopsida; order Santalales; family Viscaceae; genus Viscum; species Viscum album. The sequence goes on along the minus strand of OY728152.1, from coordinate 1,521,390,475 downwards.
CTAGAAACATAGACCACCCCACATAGCTATAGAACCTTATAAAAATAGAAAAATCCACCCACCCCCACATCATTCATACATTAACCATTTAAAACCACTTCCACAACAAAAAACACTTCATTATTAAAATTATAAAACACTTACATATATCCAGGAAATGTTTAATAATAGTAAGGACAACCTAAAAAAACATAGAATAAAAAATTTATTAATATAATCCATGAGTACTAGTAATAAACCTTATTTAATTAATTTGGAAGAACACTACCATAAGAAATCATGGATACCATTTTATACTTAGAAAAAAATGAAAATGATTCTTAGAAGAAGATATTGTGGATTTGGAATGAACTAATTTGATGATGAAGAACAAATGAATGAAGAAAATTGATGATAGATCAGTACAACTAAGGAAGAAAATGGAAGGTGCTCATGGAGTTGAAACTAGATGGGAGTTATATATGAGTAGGGGGAGGTCATGAGCATATATTTGTTTGGATTTATAAACCAATGTTTTTTAAAACTATTTGTATAACTATTCTATACCAACAGTTAACTAAAACAGTTGGTATAAATTTAATATTTTCACTCTATAACAATAGTTTCAATAAACCATTGATATAAAATTATACAGGGACTACTATATAATAATGATTTATTGAAACCGTTGGTATAGTCTTTATGAAAAATTTTATACCAGTAGTTTTATAAAACTACTGGTATAGATTTCATAAAAACATCTTATACTAATTATTATATTGAACCATTGGTATAGAGGGACCTATATGAATTGTTTCATAAAGCCATTGGTATAATACTATTTGTATAAATCCATTTTCCACTAGTGTATGATATCGATGATTCAAATGCATATAGTATGTTTTGGATTGTATAACACAAAGAAATGAGTTGGGTATATCATTGCTTATAATATAATGATATCATAGTAGCACTGTCTGCCTATCATATTTTATGACATAACTAAATCATAAAAAGTTAATCATAGCTTATTCTTATGATGTATTTACTATTTATGGGGAAACCAAATGTTAAGTTTAAACATTTATGTGATATTTCTTGTAGCTAAGATATCATTAATCAAAAAATTTAATGAGATGAAATATATGGGAGAATGAGATCCTCCAAATGTTATAAGGGGTTTGTAACTGCATTCCATGGATGATTTAGAAATGTTATAAGGGATATATAAGGATTATAATTCATCTAAGATGGTGTTTTATTGACTTCCATGCCTCCTAATAATTTTATTAAGATTTCTTCATCCTCTTTCCTTAGCCTTCGAGAGATATTAGCATATCTTGGATGTGAGGAGGGTCATTCCTAAATATTATGTGATTTACTTAGGATATGGATATACCATATATGGAGGAACCTATTGTTCAATCCTTTTTGATCTTTATTAAACCAATTTGATTGAATATAATAGCAACTTTTATCTCCATTGAATGGTATATTCTCTTCATTTGGTTTATGCATGGTTTTAGTTTTTTATAGCATGGTGATCTTGGGTAAGAGTTTTCTAATGTCTTCTGTTGTAACACCCCAAGCTTCCCCAGTATGCTTCTCTTTGAATAATACAATAGCTTCCACCATATACAAATTTGAGTTCTAACACACCATGACCAATCAAACTCGCCATTATGAATAGTAATACCCAATTTTTGAAATTTTGTAAACTTTATTTTTCAAAATGGACTTTATTTTTGGATTTGAAATATCAAAAATTATCTTCGGGTGAATTTTTGGTATTTTTTTTGAAAACTTTCAATTTTTGATGAATAGTGAAAAACATTGCGTTATTATTTAAAACCGAATTTATTAAATAATATTTTTTTATTTAAATTTATTTTAAAGGGAAAATAGATGCATAATACCTATATTAGTTCAATGTAATTCATTGGAGTCATTTTATAATAATATTAGATTTATAAATTTTTTTTGAACTTTTTAACACCTTTTACCCACCTTCTAGGCACATTTGCAAATTTACATAAAAAATAAATTTATCGCATTTGTGAATTGAATTTAAAAAATCCAAGAGAAATGGTTGACATCAGTAAGTAAAATTTGGTTCAATAGGATGATTTTTTTGGTGAATAGTATCTTTTGAATTTTATTTACCACTGTTAAAAATAAATAGGGTAATTAAAGGTAAACATTATATTATAATTACCATAACACACATCCTAATTTTATTGGATAGGTGTATTTCAACCAAAATAAACCTTAGGACTAAAATATGATCCTCTTTCATATACTTGGAATAGATTAGGACATTTATTATTATTTTATTTAAAGAAGAGTTAAAAGTGTTAAATTCAAATTTTAATAAGTAAAACATTTTTAATATAGGGTTATACATAAGATAAATTCGACTCTAAATATTCATTAGAAATCTAAAAAGTTTTACTATATAATTTTATTTTATTTATAATTTTTATACATTAAACAATTAAATTTATCTATGACACAATGATGATGGTGTAATTACCTTATTAATGAAAGATTAAAATAACTGATTTTATAAATATCCAAATAAATGTAAATTGAGACTTTTGATACATTCCACTAATTTTCTAGGTTAATATGACATATTAGGATTGATTTAATGTATTTTTCTCAAATTAATCAAGTTTTTTTGACTTTCACAAAAACCAAATACTAAATAGTGTCAAAATTGACATAAATGAGTTTTAAAAAAAAATACTATATTAATAAATGATATAATATTCCTAAAAATATAAATTTCTACCAAAGGACTTATATAATAATAGATATGTAATTAATGAAAAAATTGAGGTTTTCTTGACCATTTATAGTAATTTTATTAACCATGTAATATAAAAATACAAGAATACATTGTAATAGTTAAACTATTTAACTAAGAGTTAAACTATTTAGTGAAGAGTTAAACTATTTAACTAAGAGTTAAATCTAAAATATAAGGTTAATAAGGTGACCTAAAATTGTCTAGAAGCCTTTGTTTGAGAGGATTTTGACCCATCCCCACCTTATCCTCAAAATAAATCCATTTGGAGACATTATAAACTGAAAATGATTTTATAATAATTTAATATTTCAAGCTTTTCCTAGAGTGACCCTCACCTCTCTTATAAAAGGTTACTTCCCATTATCTCAAAATCACACCTCCAAAGAGATTTGGATTATCCAAAACCTGATCAAATATCCTCCCAACTACACTCACTTCAACCCATTGGCCTTACTTTGATAAAAAATCCAACCTAAGGAGCTCTTTTGATCAAATGAAAAAAAATCACCTGAAGAAGAGGTAATAATTTCATCACCTCTTTCAAAGTTATTTTCTTCTTACACTTCCTATTTCATTGTTGTTTCCATACCAAATTAATAAATCCAGTACCTTATATATACTATGATGTTATTATAAATATGGTACAACCATATTCATTATTCTATCCATCATATGAATGAGAAAGTCACCATACGTGCGTATGTACGGATTACTGTCTCCACGTCGTGGTGTAGTTTCTTATTCAACACTTCATTATTTGGATGAAAATAATAATGAGTATAATTGATGTAAATAATAAATACAACATGTTAATTATTTTTTATATGTAATATACCATCCAATTACATATGATTTCACCATTAATAAAATGATATTGTCGCTCGTGGGTACGTAAGGATTACTGTCTCTATGAACGCGATGTGATTCATTCCCCATTGTAACCATTCAAGTATAATTTTCATTTTATAATTTAAAATAATTTTTAAGAACTTAATATCATTCTGGACATGAATCAAATACATCCTATCCTTTACAAACTTGACTTATGTAATAAAACATATAAAGGAAAATGAAATAGTTAACACCCAAAACTATGATACTATGGAAATATTATCAACAGAACAATATTAGAAGATCATATATGATATAATATTTATGTATGTGGTTATGGTATAATTTAATAAAAATTATTTAACTATTATTCATGAGGTTAATGTACCCTTCACTATGGAAGTGTACATGTTAAGGGTTAATTTTAAATTCTTTTTCTTATTTGAGGTTGTTTATACACAATCATCTACGAGGAATTATTTATCATCCACATTCTTATTTCTTAAAAATATATTTCAAAACATTTTTACTATTTCCTAGAATACGGGTTAAATTAATTTATACCCTTGTTTTAATTTTTATAAGATATTTTTAAAGGAATCTTTTCATCATTTTCCAAATTAGTTACTTTATAACCTTTTCGAAAAATTATAGTAAGAATGTTCTTTAACTTACATGGAGGGTGTAGGTATTTTCTGCCATTATAAAACCCTCAATGATTCCCTTAAAAGATTATAATATTATTTTCAAAATAAATGTTTTCTTTTATAATAACGTGACTTTTAAATGATTTCAAAATAGAAATAGATATTTCTCTCAAATAGTTTTTATTTCATCTATGTCAACATCCTTTGATGGATTTTACACTTGTTTGATGTAGATTTATTATGATACAATCTTCCATATTGTATTGAATGAGTTATGTTTGATTGTGGATGTGCTATTTCTATACCATTCATGGTTTGTGGTTAAAATATTGACATTTCTTATGCTTGTTTTAATACAAATGTTTTGATTACATTTCAACCTTTTTTATATGAGGAATGCATTGAACTTAGTAAGTGATGGGTGGAAGCCACTATAACTCCTTGATGCATTAGTAGGTCTCATGAGACAAACTAGTGTCTTGGCACAAGGCCTAGACTAATCTTATTTGTAGATTTGGAATGAGGACTTGACTATGTGGTTATGATTTCCGACATTATCCATTCCATCATTATGAAATTAGCTATTGATATTACATGTTATTATTCTACTAGTAGAATATCCATGTGAATAAGTAAATGGAATTATTTGATTTATCTTTGTATATTATTATGAAGTTTAATTTTAAAAGGATTTTTTTTTATTCTTATACATTGACTTCAATGTTTATTCTTATTTATGAAAGTTTTCGCTATATTTTTATCCTGACTGAGCATTTGAGATCACCCCTTTCTTATGTTTTATTTTTACCAGGATGTGAAGAAGAATATTATGATTGATCTACAGGGATAGACTATGGGATATGAGTGTGTTCAAAGGAGACACAATGTTGTTTCTTTTTTCATTTCATAATGTAATGTAAAACTTATGTATGTATCTATTACTTCCAAGGATAGTAAACTGATTGGCCTTTTTGGACTTGATCCCTTATAATCATTCCAATGTTATGTGATAATGCAACAAATCTAGGTAACTAGGGTCGGGGTGTTACAGTTGGTATCAGAGGAAGTTGAGTAAATACCTTGGAAACTAGATTTATAAAAACTATGATTAGAGAACATTACCCTAAGATAATATTTAAGGATTAGTATAGAAAAACTTCCTAGAATTTTGGTAATGTGTAGATTTTGTGAGTTTTCCAAGCAATACATCCCTGTTTGGATATGAGCAGGTAGAGGCAGCTCTGAAAAAGATATACCTAAGAGTAAAAACCCCGATAAGGAGTTTCAGGCTTGATATAGGGTATCCTAGTACATGACAACAAGCCTTGCTACACTCTTGGTTATGACACTCCCAAGGAATATGCTTAGGATAATTCAAATTTTCTTTACAAACCATTACGAAGGATTTATGGGTAAATTAATCCTCAAAGAAAACATTTTTTATGATTTTAGATTATATGCATAAACTATTTAATTTATGTTAGGTATTTTACTAGTTTGGAATTATGTGTTGTGATTCATAAAATAATCTAGTGTATGCCATTATTTAGAAATGGTGCCTAATGGAAGGAATAGATACCATATCAACACACATAATCCATGTAAGGATTTCCATCCTACTCAAGATAATTATAACGGTTCTGGTGATGAAAGTTATGCTGAATAACTTATAACCATACTGGGACAACTCACTCAGGTTATGACTAATAACCTTACTCGTATGGAGCACCCTGATCCATAACACGAGGTATCAATTTTAGACCACTTCATGAGGCCAAAACCACCAACATTCAGTGGGAATACAAATCCATTTGTAGCTGAGCAATGGATAAGTTCCTTAGAGAAAGTATTTCATAATTTGGGGAGTAGCTGAAGGGAAAAAGTTTTCATGGATGTTTATCGCCTCACAGGAGATGCAGATCAATGGTGGTCATTAATTCAAAACACAAAGGATGATGAAGAGGTATCAAATATATAACAGAGGGAGTTTAAATATATTTTCTTAGAAAAATTATTTACTCATGACCATTGAGAAAATATGGAAATATAATTTCCGAGTCTAAGGAAAAAGAAGGATGAGATTGTTGCAAAGTATGAGGCTAACTTTACAAGGTTATCAAGGCATGTTTCAAATTTTATACATAACCCAAGGAGTATGATTTATTGATGCTTTGATGGGTTAAAACCATTTCTCCATAGAGTATTAGTCTCACAATCCATGTCTTTATATGAATATATAGTCTCTTGTTCTATCAAGATAAAAAAGTAATTCTCTAAGTCTTAGGGCTTTAAAGCAAAGCAGGAGAAGAATAGATCTGATGAAATCTCTGGAAATGGAAATAAGGGGAATAAGAGAAAATTTGAATTTTCATCCTATAGTAAATGTGGGAAGAAACACCCTGTTACTTTCCTAAAGGTAATGTGAGTTTGTTACAAGTGTGGTGAAAAAGGCCACCAAGCACATGATTGCAAGGGAAAGAAAGAGGCTGTCAATGTGGAATGCTACAATTGTATAAAAATGGGTAATTATGCAAATGAATGTACTAAGCGCCAAGGAAATGTACCTCAGAAAAGTCCAAGGGAGAAAGGCCAAGCTCATGTGATCACTACTGATGAGGTTGAAGCTCTTAATGATGTGGTGGTATGTACTTTAATGGTTTCCTCAAATTTAGACAATTCTTTATTTGATTCTAGATCATCACGTTGTTTCATATCTTCCCAGTTTTCTAAGAAAATTAGATATTTTCAATTTTATTTAACAAGGGAGTTGTTAGTAAAAACTCTTAAGGGAAGTATCATTACAACAAAGTTTTATGAATCAGTTCCCATTATAGCATATAAATGAGCTTTATTTTTTGATCTCCTCATCATACCCATTTTTGAATTTGATATAATCCTCATAATGGATTAGATTTTGGACCATGATGTGAAAATTTATTGTATGAATAAGGAGGTTACAATTTTTTTTGATGATAAGGAAAACATTATCTTAAGAGTAGAAACATCACCTTCTAATTCTCATCTATATCCACCCCTAGTAGCTCTACTAAATTCATTTATTGGGGAGTAAGGGAGGGAAATAACTATGGGTGAGGAAAATAATATTCAAATAGAGGATGTTCCTATTGTGAAAGAATATGTTTATGTGTTTCCAAAGGATTTACCTATACATCCTCCCGAACAAGAAATTGAGTTTTTTATTGACTTAATTCTTGGTTCAAGGCCCATATCAAATATCCCTTATATAATGGCCATTGTGGAATTATTGGAACTAAAGAAACAACTAGAGTAATTTAGTAATAAAGGATTTCTTCACCCAAGTGTTTCTCCATTGGGAGCCCCTTTTCTTTTTGTTAAGAAGAAATATGGATCTATGATGTTGTGCATTGACTACAAGGAGATCAATGCTATAAAAATAAAGATCAAGTATCCCCTACCTCGCATTAATTATTTATTTGATCAACTTCATGGAGCTAAATATTTTTCAAAGATTGACCTTCGATCTGGATATCATAATTTGTGTGTGAATAAGGAGGATATTTCGAAAACATCATTTCGAACCAGGTACGAGCATTATGAGTTTACCGTAATGCCTTTTGGACTGACCAATGCACCCTCTTTTTTCATGGATCTAATATTGAATATAGTTTTCAAGGAATATATTGATGACTTTTTGGTGGTATTTATTGATTATATCTTGGTATAATAAATAATATATGAAGATTATGAAAATTACTTGCACACTATTCTAAAAAACCTCAGAAGAAATGAATTATATGGGAAGTTCCGCAAGTGTGAATTCTGTCTTCAAGAAATTTATTTTCTTAGACGTATTGTCTCTAAGGATGGGATATCATTCGATCCTTCAAAGACCAATTCAATCCAAGAATGGTTAGAACTGACAATTATAACTGTGGTATGAAATTTTATTGGTTTAGCAGGTTATTATCACCATTTCATCCAGAATTGTTACCGATTGGCAAACCCATTAATCAAGATCACGCGTAAAGGGTTTAAATTTGTTTGAAAAAGAGTGTGAAGAATGTTTTGAAGAATTGAAGATAATATTATTCAATTATCCCATCTTGAATATACCATCATGTAATGATGGGTTTGTTATTTATAGTGATTCTTCAAATAAAGGGCTGGGTTGTGTTCTTATGCAGAATGATAGGGTTATTGCCTATGCATCATGAAAACTAAAAATTCATGAACAAAACTACCCCACTCATGGTATTGAGTTAGTAGCTGTAATATTTTCTCTGAAGACATTAATACACTATCTCTATGGTGAAAAATACGATATTTATACTAATCACTAGAGTTCGAAGTATATTTTCTCACAAAAATAGCTCAACATGAGGAAAAGGAGATGGATTGAACTACTCAATGATAACAATTTAACTATACACTACCACCCAAGGTAGGAAAATAAGGTATCAAATGCTTTGAGAAGAAAGGATCATGGAGTTTTGAACCAAGATGAGAGTTGAAAGGGATCCTATGTTCATGGATCTTGTAAATATGGATATGAGAATAATCATGGAAGGTGAAACATAAATACTTTTTCAAATGGTTTTCAATCCATCTTTACTAGAAATGATAAAAAGTTCTCAGACTGATGATGAGGAGTTTCAAAAGAAAACTAAAGTTGTGAACGATGAGAGATTGATTGACTTTGTATATGAAGATGGGGTTTTGAAATTTTAGCACAAACTTTGTGTTCCTGATATACTTGATCTGAAAAGGGAATTTTTGGATGACTATCATTGCCAAAAATTTCTCTATACACCCTAGTAGCACTAAGATGTATAGTGGTTTGAAGGAACATTTTTGGTGGGAAAACATAAAGAGGGAGATTTCTGATTATGTGTCAAGATGTATGGTTTGTAAATAGGTTAAGGATGGAAGAAAATATCCTAGAGCAGTCATGCGACCTCTTTCCATACCTGAGTGGAAATTGGATGATATTAAAATGGAATTTTTCATGGGGTTACCAAAGTATCCTAGAAGGAATGATGCAATATGGGTCATTGTTGATCTTCATACCAAATCAGAACATTTTCTTGCTATAATAGAAAATTTACCACTTGAATGTTTAACAAGAATATATATTAATGAAGTTGTAAGACTTCATGGGGTACCCCTATCGATTGTTTCTGATCATGATACCCATTTTACATCAAGATTCTGGAAAAGTCTTCATAAATCCCTGGATACTAAACTTCGTTTAAGCACTGCCTACCACCCTCAAACTGATGGACAATCAGAATAGACTATTTAAACTTTATAAGACATGTTTATATCTTTCTCACTTGACTTTCAAGGTATGTGGGATCAACATTTACCTTTGGTAGAATTTTCCTATAACAATAGCTTCCATTCAAGTGTTCAGATGGCCCCATATAAAGCGTTATATGGAAAAAGATTTCTCACACCAACTTGTGGGGATGATACTGGTGAAGGAAAACTCATAGGGCCAGAAAATATTAAGGAAACAATCTAAAAGGTGAAGATTATCCAAAACCACATCAAAGCAGCTCAAAGTAGTCAAAATAGCTATTCCAATAATTGAAGGAAAGATTTTGAATTTTAAGTAGGAGATCATGCTTTCTTGAAGGTAACTCCATGGAAGTGTGTTTTACGATTCAGTAAGAAGGGTAAATTAAGTCCTAGGTACATTAGAACTTTTTAAATTCAAGAACGAATTAGAGTTGTATCTTATCATTTGTAAATGCCTCCAAGTCTCTCCAAAGTTCATGATGTGTTCCACATATCACTGTTGAAAAAATACATGCCTGACCCAATGCATGTACACACTTATGAAGAAATAGAACTAGAACCCAATTTGTCTTATTGTGAAGATCCTATCTGGATTCTTGATACCAAAGAACAAGTGTTTAGAAACCGGATGACTCGTCTGGTAAAAGTTCTACAGAGAAACCTTAAGATGGAAGAGGCAATGTGGGAACCTGAGAAACTTATGATGAAGAACCACCACAATATTTTTATGCATTAATATTATAGAAATTTCAAGGACGAAATTATTTGAAGGAAAGAAGAATATAACACCCTAAGCTTCCATGATACGCTTCTCTTAGAATAATATAATAGCTTGCACTGTATGCAACTTCGAGTTCTAGCACACCATGACCAATCAAACTAGCCGTTATGAATAGTAATACAAAATTTTTGATATTTTATAAATTTTATTTTTCAAAATGGATTTCATTTTTGAATTGGGAATATCAAAATTAGCTTAAGGTGATTTTTTGGTATTTTTCTAAAAACTTTCAATTTTTGATGAATAGTGAAAAACACTGCGTTATTGTTTAAAACTGAATTTTATTTAAATAATAATAATTATTATTTAAATTTATTTTAATGTAAAAATATATTCATAATAATTATTTTTTCAATGTAATTCATTGGAGTCATTTTATAATAAGATTATATGTATAAAATTTTATTGAACCTTTTAACGCCTTTTACCCACTGTCTAGGCCCATTTGTAGATTTACATAAAACATAATTTTACCACTTCTGTGAATTTAATTTCAGAACTCTGAGAGACATAGTTGAAATCAGTAAGTAAAATTTTGTTCAATAATATGCAAATAATTTTTGGTGGATAGTAAATTTTGAATTTTATTTACCACGGTTAAAAATAAATATGGTAATTAAAGGTAAAAATTATATTATAATTACCCTAAAACATATCCTAATTACATTGGATAAGTGTATTTCGACCAAAATCAATCTTAGGAATAAAATATAATCCTCTATTATCCACTTGGATTAGATTAGGACATTTATTATTATTTTATTTAAAGAAGAGTTAAAAGCGTTAAATTCAAATTTTAGTAACTAATTTTTTTTAATATAGGGTTATAAATAAGTTAAATTTGACTATAAATATTCATTATAAATATAAAAATATTGAATAAATAATGGTATTTGATTTAGAATTTTTATACATTAAATAATTAAATTTATTTATGACACAATGGTGATGTAGTAATTACCGTATTAATGAAAGATTAAAATAATTGATTTCATAAATATCAAAATAAATGTAAATTGATAATTTTAATGAATTAAACTAATTTTATATGTTAATATACAATGTTAGGATTTATGTAATGTATTTTTTTTGAAGTAATCAAGTTTTTTTGACTTTCACAAAAACTAAATACTAAATAGTGTTAAAATTGACATAAATGAGTTTTTAAAACAAATACTATATTATTAAATGATATAATAGTCCTAAAGGCAAAATATTCAGCCAAAGGACTTATATAATAATATATATGTCATTAATGAACCACTTTAGATTCTTTTGTAATTTTATAGTAAGTTTATTAACCATGTAATATAAAAACACAAGAAGACATTGTAAGAGTTAAACAATTTAACTTAGAGTTAAATCTAAAAGATAAGGTTAATATGGTGACCTAAACTTGTATAAAACCCATTGGTTGAGAGGATTTAGACCCATAACCACCTTATCCTACAAATAAATCCATTTTGAATCATTATAAAACGAAATGATTTTATAATAAATTAACATTTCGAGCTTTTCCTAAAGTGACCATCAACTCCCTTATAAAAGGGTACTTAACCTTCACTCTAAATCACACCTCCAAATCCATTTTTCTCGGCCAAAAAATAATCAAATATCTTCCCAACTACCCTAGATTCAACATAGAGGCCTTACTTTGATCATAAATCCAACCTAAGGAGAACTTTTGATCAAATAAAAAGGAATCACTCGAAGAAGAGGTAATAATTTCATCACCTCTTTTGAAGTTCTTTTCTTCTTCCACTTCCTCTTTCTTTTTTGTTTCTATACCAAAGTAATAACTCCATTGCCTTATTCATACTGTGATGTTATTATAAATATGATAAAACCATATTCATTATTCCATCAATCCTATGAATGAAAAATTCACCATACGTGCGTACGTACGGCTTACCGCCTCCACGTCATGGTGTAGTTTGTTATTCAACACTTCATTATTTGGGTGGGTATAATAATGTGTACAATTGATGTAAATAATAAATATAACATTTTAATGATTCTATATATTTAATATAACATCCAATTACATACGATTTTACTACCAATTGAATGATATTGTCGCTCTTGCGTACGTACGTTTTACTATCTCTACGAACACAACGAGATTCATTTCCTTTTGTAAACATTCAAGATTAATTTTCATTTCATGATTTAAAATAATGTTTAAGAACTTAATATCATTATGTATATGAATAAAATACATCATATCCATAATCAACATGACCTACGTAACAAAACATATAAAGGAAAACGAACCGGTTAACAACCAAAACAACGATACTACTGAAATATTATTAACATAACAATATTAGAAGATCATATATGATATCATATTTATGTATTTGGTTCTTTTATAATTTAATAACAATTATTTAACTATTATAAAAGAGTTTAATGTACCCTCAACTAAGTAAAATTACAAGGTTAGGGTTAATTTTACAATCTCTTTATTATCTGAGGTTGTTTATAGGTAAGCATCTACTGAGAATTATTTATCATCCTCATCCCTGTTTCTTAAAAATTTATTTAATTTTTTTTAATATTTCCTATATTATGGGTTAAATTCATTTATACTCTTTTTTTTTTACTTTTTATATTTTTTTTGAAATGAATCTTTTCGTTATTTTCCAAACTAGGTACTTTATAGCCTTTTCCGTAAATTAAGTTAAGAATGTTTTTTAACTTATTTGGAAAGTGCGACTATTTTATGCCATTATAACACCTTAAAATCTTCCATTATAATATTATAAGATTATTTTCAAAATAAATGTTTTATTTTATAATTATGTGACTTTTAAATGATTTTAAAATAGAAAGGGATATTTCTATGAAATAGTTCTTATTTCATCTTTGTCAACATCCTTTGATGGATTTTGCACTTGTTTGAAGTTTATTTATTATGATACAATCTTCCATATTGTATTAAATGAGTTATGTTTGACTGTGGATGTGCTATTTTTTTTACCATTCATGGTTTTTTGTTAAAATATTTACATTTCGTATGCCAGTTTTAATACGAATGTTTTGATTATGTTTCAAACTTTTTCATATTTGGAATGAATTATACTTATTAAGTTACTAGTGGAGCCCTCTATATCTCATAGATGCATCAATGGGTCTCATGGGACAAAATAGTGTCTTGAAACATGGTCTTGAAAAAATCTTCTTTGTCGTCTTAGCACGATGTCACACCCAAACTTTTAAGATAATATTATTTCATTATTTTATCAAACTTCGAAACTTTCTTTCGTGCTGCGGGCCAAGACTGTTTGAATTTTTTGCATTTTGTTAATGAATGAATGCTTCTCCCTTGACATCATCCGATGCATGGCGTGGCGTATTCAAAGCTGCACGACTTTGCCCGGGTCACCATGCGGCCTGCCTCATGTTCAAGGAAAATAAATAAAACGAGTTTTAATAGTGTATTTTAATAATTATAATAATGGTTATTATTATTAGTATTATGTTCACCACTTTTATTAATATAGTGTTGTTATTATTAAGTTATTATTATTAAAATTTTATTAATTTTGTTAAGTATATTAGGTTTATTAATATCATATTAAGTTTATTTGAAATTTTTTTATTATGATTATTATAAATAATATTAATACTTTTCTTTCTAATTTATTTACATTTTTTTATCTTACTATTATTATTATTATAGTTTTATTTTATTTTATTTATTATTATTATCATTATTATTATTATTTAATAAAGATTTATTTTATTTTATTTCTTTATTTTCCATCTTAATTTTTTTATTTTTTACTTACTTTTTTTCTTTCTTTCCGTTTTTTTCTCTCTTGACATTCTTCCTCCCTGGGTGTCACCCACAGCGCCCCCCTTCTCCTCCACTCCCGCTACCCTCCCTCTCCATCCCGCTCACGCTGCTCCTACCGGCGAGGGCCCTCCGACATGCCTCCCTCCCTTCGGCCATTGTCTCTCCTACGACCTCCCTCCGACGACACCCCTACCATGCTCGCGGGAGTCCGACGCGACCTCCCTCCTTTCGGCTAGCTCTCTCGTCATCGCGCTTCCCCTCTCCCTCCGGCGAGCAGCGCTCCATCCGGCGAGCGACCTTCTTCCGGTCAGACCCTCTCCTTCCCTTCGGTATCCCCCTTTTCCTCTTTGCTAGGGTTTTAGTTCATTTTCATTTGGAGTTTGATTTCATTGTTTTTTTATGTTCGGTTTCTTGATTTATGGTTATTTGATGTTGTTTGCGATGCGTTTGGTGCGCGATTGGAGTTTCACTTCGAGATTTTGGGCTTTAGACACCAATGGTAGGTGATTTTGTCTATAAATGTTGTTTGATGAAGGATTTTTCTGGATTAATTTATTTAGAACGTTCTTTGATTATTTTGGGTGGTTCCAGGTATAAAATTTATTTGATTCATTAATTTTATTGTTTGATTAGTTTAACATAATCTTCTATTATTTACTTGGGTGTGAAATCTGTTTTTTTAAGAATTTAACATCCGTTGATTTTATTTCGTAACATGTTAGTTTATTGCGAAGTGCGTTTTTGTGGAAACCCTCTTTGATTCATTTGACTAGGTCACCTAAGTTGTGCAACTAGTTTAAAATCTTATTGTGCTTTTGGTATCCTTTTATAAATTGTGTAAATAGTTAAATAAATTGTGTAGGTGGTACAAACATGTTTTGAAGGGTTTGGAATGTCTATATGTTATTGATGCAAGTGTTGTTGTGTTCTTTTGAAGTGTTTTTAAGAATTGTACTAATGTTTTATCAAATAGATTTCTGTTGCGAAACATGTTTGGATATTTTTTTAGTGTGTGTTTGTTTATAAAAAGGGGATTTTGGGTATTTTCTTGGTGTGATGCAGTGAGGTGTTTCCTTGGAATGTTTTATAAATTGTGTAATGGTCTATTTAAATTGTTTGAATGGTGAAAAACTTGTTTTGGAAATGGTTTAAACTATGAAATGCATGTTTTTGAATTTGTTCCGGTTTATGTGACGATTAGAAATGGCCTATAGAAATGGTTAAATTGATTATGTGATTTTCTTTTAATATTTTTAATGGGTTTTATGAGTTATGTAAGTGGTGTGTTATTGGTGCAGACCCTTAGTGTGTCATTTTGAAATGTTTTATAGATTGTTTAAGTGTTTAGTTGTTCTATTAAATTATTTGTGTAGTGCGTGGTCCCTACTTTGTGGTTTGTAGTCGCTTGGTCTAAGGTGACTCACCTGCGTGTGCATAGGTAAGTATGTATATATGTGCGGGTTCCCCCGTTATATGTATAGTCGTCCATGGCAGTGAATATACATGTATGGGACTAGGTGTGCCCACATATATATATGAAAATGCATACGTAGGTGAGTGGCCACTAGTATATGCATATAAGCATATGTGTAAGGATCCCCTTGCACATGTTCCTGGCCATGCGGACGTGTGATTAGGGGTTAGGTGTCCTTATATGTATGTGAAAGTGCATATGCTTAGTGGGGGAGCAACAACTTTTAGTTAGAAAGCGCCAAGAGCCGAAGTGGACGGCTTGGTTCCACCCTGAGGTAGGTCCCCTATGCCTATGATTTTAATTTGAAATTCTTCATTGATTGATTGTTTTAAAAATATGTTTTACATTTATGCTATATACACATGCTATGAAATTAGGTTACAATTTCTAGAAATGATTATGCCATTGCTTTGGAAATTGAAATGTATTTTTTTTTCTATCGGTCTTAAGTGACCTTTTCTTGGAAAATTGATTTCCTAAGTGGTTTTGAATTAGTAATGTGTATTTCTGAAGGTGTTTGGACTTTTGGCCGGTTAATTGTAAAAAGGATTCACTTTATGTAATAAAGACCATTTGGAACCTTAAGAACGTTTTATGAAAAAGAAATACCTCTCTTGAGGCACTCCCCCTTGGTTTTAGAAAATTATTTGTATGTTGGAAGTGTTATGATGTGCCTAACGTTGAAGTTTTATGCATTTTGTGACGTAAAATAGGGGGAATGCACTTAAGGAGGGAGAAAAGTGGTGAGATGTTGAATGAGTTTTAGAAAAAGAAATTTTTATTTACATATATGTTTTCTTGATAAAGAAAACTCGCCAACACTTGAAATAGAGAACAATGGGAACCCTGGGTATCTAGGTGGGTGACCAGGACTAGTACGGTGGATGACATGGCGTGGGTTTGTCATGGTTCTTCTAGCAGGATTGATGAAACAACACTAACTAAACATATGAATTCTGAGGGTCATGGTCTTCTAAGCCACGTTTTTCTGCGGGTCGTGGTCTTCTAAACCACTTTTCACCGAGGTACGAGGTCTCTATGTTCCCACTTGTTTTGGATACCTATAGGTTTTACCTATGGTGCTCATTTGTGATGTGCTTCTCATGATGTAACTTTCTTTTCAGTTGTGTCATACTTGATGTCTTTTTGTGAAAACCATATTTTAATCCAAACTGATTTCTTTTCATTTGAAACATTAATGCATTCTTGGAACGTATTTTGAAAATGTAGTGGGAGTGAAATTATTTACTTGATAATGAAAACTCGTTACTTGAATTTGAAAAGAAGGAAAACACTATTTTATTATATCTTATTTTTCAAACTATCATGATTGGATTTCTTACTAAAGGTAGGGGCATAGGACGTGGTTACATTTTTGGCACTCCTATTGAGCATCTTGGTGCTCACACCTACTTTACTTTTCAGTTGCAGGGTTTAGTCTTGGATCGCTTTTGGGAGTGAGTGTGGTTGACGTACCGTGGTGATCAACGGGGTCACCTGAGGTATGTCACGTTTCTTTTCTTATTCCTTTTTCCACTGCCATGTTTTTCAGTTTATTTTTCTTTATTTATCTGCTTATTCAGTTTATGTTTATTTATCTTTTTTATGGGACAAATGGTTCCCAACTGGTTTGTTTTGATGCCCAACACTAGTTTCCAGCCTGTGGGGATCGGGAACGCCCTTCGGGCCATGTCGCGGGCCGGGTTGGGTTCCAGGTCGGATGACGAACCAACTTGGTTCGTGGAAAAATGGTATCAGAGGGGCCCTTGTTATTTGGGTTGTCAAGTAGCTTGGTGATTAGGTGTGTCAGGACTCGAGAGGTAGGTGCGGGAAAGACATCATGAACCCTTTCCCATCCCGAGGCTCAATTTGCCAGGGGTAGTATGGGATTTGAGTTTTTCTTTTTCTTGGTCTTTGTGGATGAGGGATGACAAGGGAAGTGATCCAGTGTTATGCAACGAGCTTGCATGGAGTAGAAACCCATGTACATCCTGAGTGCACGGTTCAAGATACTTCCTGTGGTGGATGCCCGCTCAGAGCATGGTCTGCTAATCCATGTTACCGAGTTTGCATAGCCACTAGTTCCTTGTTTTTGAAAATTTTGATGTGAGTTATGTTTGACCATCATTTTGGTTGGTTTGAGTAGATATCAAAAATGAAAATGGATTTTTTGAAGGTGTTTTCAAATGGGAATGTGGTGTTAGAGTGGAAAAGTGGTTTTGAAATGGAAATTGTTTTCTTTTAACGAATGTGTGGTTTCAAAAAGGGAAAATGGGAGGTGTTTTGGAAGTTGTTTTGGTATCTCAGTAACACTTTTTGGAATGTGAATTGGAAAGTGTTTTGGAAATTGAAAATGTATTGCTTTAATGATAAGATAATTTCACAAAATTGGTTTGGAATTTGTGCTTTGTGCTGAATGGTCTGTTTTGGAAATGAGAAGTGTCTTGAATTGGCCCTTGGTATTCCTATGAGTGATCACATACATTGAGGTGCACATGTGGAAAGTGGAGAAATTGGTGATGTGAGTGGATGGGTGCTTGATCTAGAACAGAGATATATATGTGTGAGACTTCATGGGATACCAATGGTGGATATTTAAGTTGATTTGTTTGCTGAAAAAAGGGTTTTCTAAAAGGTAATTTAAATGTTTTGAAAAGTGAGTGAGAAATTATTTAGCGTTCTCATTTCATGTTGGGTGTTCTTTTTTCGTGGGTTCTTGGTTTTGACATACTAAATTGTGGTTGGAATAGTGATTTGAGTTTGAGTTTTAGCTTGTGATTGAGGTGTGGAATTTTGATTTATGGTGAGTTTTGATTCGACTTTGTGCCTTTTGTTTTTGAGTATGCCACCCAGGAAAGTCCCAAAGGGTTCTAACAAGTCTCTTCTAGTTGTTTGTTCTACCCAGACTCTTAGAGGAGTGTTGGAATTGAATTCTTTTAAGTCATTGTCCATCTTCCGTGGTGATCGTGATCTATCGATGGTAGCGGACTAGCTTGGTGAAATCGTTGGTGTTTTCATATTATTGGAAACTCCCAAAGCTATGAGAGTCCGTGCTGGTTCGATTTCATTTGATGGTTCAACTTTCGATTGGTGTAAGAGAAAATCCCAGCGTCGTTGCCTGATGGGATGTCTTGAAAGGTGTTTAAGAGCACTTCTGTCTGATGGTTTATACCTGAGGATGTGAAAGCGAGGGAAGTGGAAGAGCCAGTGGGTGTCGATTAAGGCCAAAGAGCAGTGAAGGCCTACATGGGGCATTCCAAGGGGTTGATTCCATTTTATCTAAAGGTAGCGTCTTGGAATCAGTTAAAGTTTCTCTTGTGTGGGGTCTTCATCCAGGGTTCTAGGACTATTTATTTTTGGTGTTCGGGAAGGTTCCCCATCTGGTGACGCGAGCGAATCGGAGGGACCGATCTCAGACAAGTCTTCTTGTCAATCCCATCTTCTATTAGTTGGTCCACCCCCCTTGTTTGCTTCTTGTATGCTCAGTTTGGGTACTTTAAGTCACCTTGTCATCATCCTTCGAAGACTTGCCATCGATGTGCCATTTGGAAATCTTAGAGAGGTTCCGCTAGCGGCTTCGTCAGGAGGAGTCTTGACAGGAGAATGTCAGCTCCTGACTGCGGGGCAGCAGATGCTTCAAGACATCTGAGCTCCAGCCACAGGTCTCTGAGTGAAGCTCTTCACGCAGTCAGGAATCGTTGGGTGAGGGGCACCTTGGTCTAACTTTTGTCTCCAGTTCTAAAATAAGGATGATTTAAATTTATCCATTAAAGCTCCCTCATCTTTGAAGGTTCTATTTTGATGTAAGTGGCAAAAATGTCTCCTTTTTCTCATTTTGGTCTTTGTTCTTTGAATACCCCACTTTGGTTGTATGAAGGCGTGGTGATCTTGTCTCCTTGTAATTCTAGTAGTTGTGCCTCCTAAAGTGTGAGCATTGAAGGTTGTCTATTTATGGATGTGAGTCAAGATGGTTGTATCTCTTGTGTGGATAGCTCCTTTGGTGACTCATTCTTGTTTTAGGATGTGCTCTTTTTGGAGACACATGCGTCTTGGGTAATAATAAATAGGGGTATGGTCCGCATTAGGTTCAGTGTCTTTCGTCGAGGACCCCATGTGGTGGGAGTCTGGTTTATGCGGAGAGTTAATGGGTCGATTTGTGATAGGTTTCTCATGTTGGTCCATGCTAATTGTCTTAAGATGGTCAGTTCTTAAATGGTGGGGAGATGCACCATGAATCTTGTCATGCCTTCTTCGAGGTTTGGTCTGTGTGGGGGTTTCCTCTTGGATCAGTTAGCAGTTCTAGAGTTAGCTCATGCTAAGAGTCTCAATGTTGGTTGCGCTAGTAGGTTATTATGGTGGGGAGAACCCTCCTCGTTTCTTGATGACTCTTCTCTTTGTATTTTCCCTTAGAGTTGGTCGGGTGTGGCTGATGAAGTGAAAAGTCATGCCAAGTTGTGAATTTGCTGGCCTCGTTCAGTTTCAAACACGAGTTTGTTTCCTCGTTTGGTTGGGTAACTTTTTGGGGGCAGAAAGTTTTTATGGTGGGGAGAATTATGACACCTGAACTTTTAAGATAATATTATTTTATTATTTTACCAGACTTTGAAACTTTCTATCATGCTACGGGCCAAGCCTGTTTGAATTTTTTGAATTTTGTTGACGAATGAATGATTCGCCCTTGACATCATCCGATGCACGGCGTGGCATATTCAAAGCTGTGAGACTTTTCCTGGGTCACCTTGCGGCCTACCTCATGTTCAAGGAAAATAAATAAAAGGAGTTTTAATAGTGTATTTTAATAATTATAATAATGGTTATTATTATTAGTATTATATTCACCACGTTTATTCATATAGTGTTGTTATTATTAAGTTATTATTATTAAAATTTTATTAATTTTGTACAGTATATTAGGTTTATTAATATCATATTAAGTTTATTATAATTTTTTTATTATGATTATTAGTAATAATGTTAATATTTTTTTTCTAATTTATTTACAATTATTTTTATCTTATTATTACTATTGTTATCATTATAGTTTTATTTTATTTTATTTATTATTATTATCATCATTATTATTATTACTTAATAAAGTTTTATTTTATTTTATTTTATTTCTTTATTTTCCATCTTATTTATTTATTTTTATTTTTACTTACTTTTTTTCCTTCTTTTTGTTTTTTTCTCTCTTGTCGTTCTTCCTCCCTGGGTGTCATGCACAACACCCCCCTTCTCTTCCACTCGCGCTACCCTCCCTCTCTATCCCGCTCACGCTGCTCCCACCGATGAGGGTCCTCCAGCACGCCTCCCTCCCTTCGGCCACTCTCTCTCCTACGACCTCCCTCTGACGACACCCCTACCCTGATCGCGGGAGTCCGATGCGACCTCCCTCCTTCCAGCCAGCTCTCTCTCCGTCGCGCTTCCCCTCTCCCTCCGGCGAGCAACGCTCCATCTGGTGAGAGACCTTATTCTGGCCGGACCCTCTCCTTCCCTTCGGTATCCTCTTTTTCCTCTTATTTAGGGTTTTAGTTCATTTTCATTTGGAGTTTGATTTATTTGTTTTTTTATGTTCAGTTTCTTGATTTAGGGTTATTTGATGTTTTTTGTGATGCATTTGGTGCGCGATTGGAGTTTCTCTTTGAGATTTGGGGCTTTTGACACCAATGGTAGGTGATTTCATCTATAAATGTTGTTTGATGAATGATTTTTCTGGATTAATTTATTTAGCATGTTCTTTGACTATTTTGGGTGGTTCCAGGTATAAACTTTATTGGATTAATTAATTTTCTTGTTTGATTAGTTTAACATAATCTTCTATTATTTACTTGGGTGCGAAATCTATTTTTTTAAGAATTTAACATGCGTTGATTTTATTTTGTAACATGTTAGTTTAATGTGAAGTGTGTTTTTGTGGAAACCCTATTTGATTCTTTTGACTATGTCACCTAAGTTGTGCAACTAGTTTAAAATATTATTGTGCTTTTGGTATCCTTTTATAAATTGTGTAAATAGTAAAATAAATTGTGTTGGTGGTACAAACATGTTTTTAAGGGTTTGGCATGTCTATATGTTCTTGATGCAAGTGTTGTTGTGTTCTTTTGAAGTGTTTTTAAGAATTGTGCTAATGTTTTATCAAACAAAGTTCTGTTACGAAACATGTTTGGATATTGTTTTTAGTGTGTGTTTGTTTCTAAAAAGGGGATTTTGGGTATTTTCTTGGTGTGAGGTAGTGAGGTGTTTCCTTGGGTTGTTTTATAAATTGTGTAATGGTCTATTTAAATTGTTTGAATGGTGAAAAACTTATTTTGGAAATGGTTTAAACAATGAAATGCATGTTTTGGAATTGGTTCCGGTTTATGTGACAATTGGAAATGGACTTTGGAAATGGTTAAATTGATCATGTGCTTTTCTTTTAATATTTTTAATATGTTTTATGAGTTATGTAAGTGGCGTGTTATTGGTGCAGACCCTTAGTGTGTCATGTTGAAATGTTTTATAGATTGTTTAAGTGTTTAATTGTTTTATTAAATTATTTGTGTAGTGAGTGGTCCCTACTTTGTCGTTTGGAGTCGCCGAGTCTAAGGTGACCCACCTGCGTGTACATAGGTAAGTATGTATATATGTGTGGGTTCCCCCGTTACATGTATAGTCATCCATGGCAGTGAATATACATGTATGGGGCTAGGTGTGCCCACGTATATATATGAAAATGTATACGTAGGTGAGTGGCGACTAGTATATGCATATAAGCATATGTGTAAGGATCCCCTTGCACATGTTCTTGGCCATGCAGACGTGTGCATTGGGGCTAGGAGTCCTTATATGTATGTGAAAGTGCATATGCTTAGTGGGGGAGCAACAGCTTTTAGTTAGAAAGCACCAAGAGCCGAAGTGGACGGCTTTGTTCCACCCTGAGGTAGGTCCCCTATGCCTATGCTTTTAATTTGAAATTTGTAATTGCTTGATTATTTTAAAAATATGTTTTAAATTTACGCTATATACACATGATATGGAATCAGGTTACAGTTGCTATAAATGATTATGCCTTTGCTTTGGAAATTGAAATGTATTTTTTTTGCTATCCGTCTTAAGTGACCTTTTCTTGGAAAATCGATTTCATAAGTGGTTTTGAATTAATGATGTGTATTTCCAAATGTGTTTGTCCTTTTGGCCAGTTAATTGTAAAAAGGATTCACTTTATGTAATAAAGCCCGTTTGGAACCTTAAGAACGTTTTATGAAAAAGAAAAAACTCTCTTGAGGCACGCCCCCTTGGTTTTAGAAAATGATTTGTATGTTGGAAGGGTTATGATGTTCCTAACGTTGAAGTTTTATGCATTGTGTGACGTGAAAGAGGTGGAATGCGCTTAAGGATGGAGAACAGTGGTGAGATGTTGAATGAGTTTTAGAAAGAGAAAGTTTTATGTACATATATGTTTTCTTGATAAAGAAAACTCACCACCACTTGAAATAGAGAACAATGGGAAACCTGGGTATCTAGGTGGGTGACCAGGACTAGTATGCTGGATGACACAACATGGGTTTGTCCTGGTTCTTCAAGCAGGATTGACGCAACAACACTAACTAAACATATGAATTCTGAGGGTAATGGTCTTCTAAGCCACGTTTTTCTGAGGGTCATGGGATTTTAAGCCACGTTTCACCGAGGTACGAGGTCTCTAGGTTCCCACTTGTTCTGAATACCTATAGGGTTTACCCATGGTGCTCATTTGCAACATGCTGCTCATGATGTAACTTTATTTTCAGTTGTGTCATACTTGATGTCTTTTTGTGAAAACCACATTTTAATCCATACTAATTTCTTTTCATTTGAAACGTTAATGAATTCTTGGAACCTATTTTAAAAATGCAATGGGAGTGAAATGCTTTACTTGATAATGCAAACTTGTTACTTGAATTTGAAAAGAAGGAAAACACTATTTTATTATATATTATTTTTCAAACTGGAATGATTGGAATTCTTACTAAAGGCAGGGGCATAGGACGTGGTTACATTTTTGGCACTCCTATTGAGCATCTGGTTGCTCACGCCTACTTTACTTTTCAGTTACAGGGTTCAGTCTTGGATCACTTTTGGGAGCGAGTGTGGTTGACGTACCATGGTGATCCACAGGGTCACCTGAGGTATGTCACGTTGCTTTGATTATTCATTTTTCTGCTGCCACGTTGTTCAGTTTATTTTTATTTATTTATTTTCTTATTCAGTTTATGTTTATTTATCATTGTTATGGTCCAAACCATTCCCAACTGGTTTGTTTTGATGCCCGAAACTAGTTTCCAGCCCGTGGTGATCGGGAACGCCCTTCGGGCCATGTCGCGGGCCGGGTCAGGTGCCGGGTCGGATGACGACCCGGCATGGTTCGTGACACACGATGCCTTGACTATGTGGTTATGATGTCCGACATTAAGCATTCTATCATTATAAAATTAGTTGTTGATATTACATGTGATTATTTGATTAGTAGAATATCCATGTGAATAAGTAAATGATATTATTTGATTTATCTTCTCCATATTATGATGATGTTTAATTTTAAAAGGATTGTGTTTTAGTCTTATACATTGCCTTCAATGTTTATGCTTATTTATAAAAGTTTCCACTATATTGTTATCCTTACTGAGTGTCTGTGCTCACCTCTTTCTTATGTTGTATTTCTATTAGGATGTGAAGAAGTAAATTATGATTGACCTTCAAGGACAGTCTATGATATATGAGTGTGTTTAAAGGAGACATAATGTTTTTTTCAGTTCATAATGAAATTTAAAACTTATGTATGTATTTATTATTTCCAAGGCTACTAAACTGACCGTTCTTTAGGGACTTGATCCCTTGTGGTCATGCTGATGTTATGTAATAATGCACCGACTCTGGGTAACTGGGGTTAGGGAATTACATCTGTTTCATTGAATAAGTTCTCTTCAATCCTTAGAAACATTCATGTACATCAATGTACTTTTATTGTATTTAAATTATTTAATTTAAATATATTTCTAGTGAAATAGTGAAGTGTAAATATATTATCAATTATATGAAAATGATTAATTTATATATTAAAAAATGTTTATTTTTATTTTTTATTAGTTAGTATTGTGTGTTATTTATTTATAAACACATTATATCTAAGGAGTTATTTATTAGTGCTAGTTGTAGAACTAATAAAAATCAGCCTTTATAGGTGATAAACTTTGTACTGAAAAAGTTGAGATTTATTAGTATTTTTTTTATAATTGATAAAAACCATTGGTCTTTATCTGTGATAGAATTATGAATGCTTAAAAATCACTGATAAAGGTCATTTTATATACTAATAAAGGTTTCCCCTGTAGTAGTGTAAATTATTCTATCTAATTAAATATTTTTTAGACAAGATAAAATTTTTTTTGGTGATAAAATACATCAGGTGTATGGAAAATATTTCAGTTGTGGTAGATAAAAATAATGAGAAAGAGAGGGGGAGTTTTGTGAAATTTAATACCCTTGAGTTTTTAGAGGGATAATATCCCTTAGATATATTTAATTTTAATTTGGAATTTAATAATAAAATTTAATTTTTTTATGGAGGTGTAGGCCTTGGATAATCCACATCATCACATTCTTTTTTTTGTGTTTTTTTCATTACAATGAAACTTTATCCCCAAAAAAAATAGTATTAAAGAATCATGGTTCTAGTCTAACATGATCGAGATGGAGTGGTGAAGTAATATCAATATTTTTTTTATTGAAGACGCACATTTATGAGAAGTTTGATGATTTGGTAAGTGTTGGGAATGACTGTAGAACTGATAATGCTAAAGTACATGATTAGGTAACCAATGTTGGAGTATTCAATGTGGCGAAACATTTATATTTTAAGTTAATGTGGAGATTTTTTAGCTTTGAGTTAAATTTTGGAATCAATTTGAATATTTATTGATATCATTTATAAGAATGTGTAATAAATTTAAGGGAAGATCAACACATTTATTTATTTTGGATATAAAGTTGGGGATTGAATATTTAAAAATAGAAAGATGAATAATTTTTTTATTCAAAATAATGATATATCCTTTGACAAAATATGTCATAATATATATATATATATATATATATGTATAAAGAAATAGTTGGTCTTTGTTTGATCCCATAAATGATGCATAATGTGTTTTATGGTAGGCATCCATAAGGGGAGGGGGTTGAGAAAATTAAAAATTTAAAATCAATTCACGTCTATGGAAATTGATAGATATAAATAAATAGACCCCTTGATAAAAAATTTCATATAAATTTAATAACTTAAATTAAATAAATAAATTTTATACTTTAGGTGTAAAATTAGATAACTTGAAAAATATAATAGATTAATAATATATCGATAAGTGAATGAATTTGAATGATCACATTTTAAATCTTATTAAATTCTAGAGTTCAAATATTATAAATCACTATTAAAGTAAAATCTTTAAAAAATTATCCATATAATGACAACCAAATTTGCTTTAAGATAATGAAAATGATAAAATATTTTGTTAGATAAATATAAACGTCAAATCACACTATCTAAACACGATCATGTATAGTGTGTAAAGTAAGAAACAAATAATAAATTAATAAAATAAAGTGTGTAAAATAAATCAAGGAAATAACATAATAAAATTTAAAGTGATTTGCGAAATAAAACCCCTATCCCCTTATTGATATATTAAGAAATAAGTTCTTATCCATAAATTTTCTTAATTCTTAACCCTGAATAATATAATAGTCTTATCCTCAGATCTAGTAAAAAAAATACAAATCACAAACAATACAAACATATAAATTAAATGAAGGGTCAATTCCTCACTCTAGGACTTATTAATAGTCATCCCAAACTAGAGGTTATAAAGTTTAAATGATAAAAGGAAGAGTAAAAAATATATAATACAAGTTATTCCTTTCTAATGATATAAATGATGTATATAAAGGGTACATTGATAAGAGATGAAGGATCATACTTGTTGTATGGTAATTCATGTGATTATTTATATATATTTTGTTTTATTTGGAATTAGTGCTTCTACTAATCTCCTGAATATTTTTTATAGACATGTAAAATATATCCATTAGAGTTATTTTCTCATTGGATAATTCGACTATTGTAATAATATTAAAGTTGGAACCAACATGTATTATATTTACCTATGAAGAGCCTAAGATTTTTGAATCATAAGGGGGGGTATTGGTTTTTTATGATCATCCCATGACCATGTGAAGTAGAAGACAACCCAAACACAAGCATATCTATCTTTGAGAATCAATGTGTAAATAAAATTTATAAAAAGTGTACCTAAAAACATTAATAGAATCTTTCTTCTTCTTTCTTGGTGAAGGAGGATGGTTAATGAAGATCACATAGTAATGAACAAAATCACCCTACCTTTGCGGGGGGGGGGGGTGACACTATCCAATAGATTTTAAATCATATCATAGGGATTTATTAATGCGGAATGGGTGATAGTGTCTTCATATCAGATGATGAACAACTGCATGGGAGAAAGAGAGAAATGAGAGGATTTCCCATAGTTTCTTATTTTTAACATGAGGTATGACATACCCTTATATATACTGATATGACACATTTCATTAAACGAAAATGCGGTGGCCATATTATTGTATCCATATAAATTTATTCCCATAGTTTATTGAATCCAATTCAATGATAGGCTAAGACAATTAATCCATTCATAATGAATTGTAATTGATAATGAAACCATTTTGGAGATATATATATATATATATATATTATCACATGTATTTAAAACATGCATTATAATACACACATAAAATTCATGTAATTAAATACACACTTTCTATATATAATATCATTATATATATATATATATATATTTTAGGGTAAATTTATTAATCTCCCACTTACACAAAAGTCCCTAAGGACTTTATAAAAAACTCCACAACTCTTTATAAATCTATCCAAACTCTTTTAGATATGGTTTTACATCAAACTCTTTTCATTTTTATCAAATGTTTTGTCCAAAATTTTATCCTTATCCACATGCCTTATTTTGTGACCATGTATACCTTTGAAACGTTGGGAACAACTATAAAATCTATATTTTGTAGATGTAAGTAAAGAGTAACCTATAGAAAAGTATCATTTCTACACAATGTACTAAGTGGTTATGTGTGATCTCCATCAAGCATAATCATATCTCCATGTGAAAATTTCCACCACAAGATGTATCATATACACCATATGTATCCTAAATAATACCTTTTTCCATGACATCGTGCGACCACTAGATATGGAACATGTAAATATAGTGTAGTCATATCATTATTTTATTAATTCTATGAAAAAGACTGACCAAGTTGATGAATACATTATATTTCATTCATA
The DNA here is from genome assembly GCA_963277665.1 of Viscum album. Lineage (NCBI taxonomy): Eukaryota > Viridiplantae > Streptophyta > Magnoliopsida > Santalales > Viscaceae > Viscum > Viscum album. Next base: position 1,521,362,469 of record OY728152.1, on the reverse strand, counting down.
TATTTGATAAGTATATCCCATGTCACTTATTCAAGTAGTTGAAAACATAATCTGTGAAACAACTAAGAATGGACATGCATTTCCTCAGTCTAATTTAATCAAGGGATGGATTTATTTCCTTGTCATAGAAGTGGATAAAACTCTCCTTGGTTGCACTCTAAATGATGAAATTATCAACAACATACTCAAAGACCCCCTGATTAGCTAAGTTAATATGGGGACTTGTGGAAGTAAGGTATCAAAGTATGAAGGTTCTCATGCTAGGTATCTCACTAACCCCAGGTCAGAAAGATTTATAAGAAGCATACACCCCTATGTATATCTATAACCATATGGAATTTCTTGAGATATACTTTAGAAGATTAGTCCAGTTAATAATTCTCTACTTATTCCATCACGAATATATTTTTCAATATCTCATATACAACCCATTGTAATGGATATAAGAATCTATTCAAGCTAACCATTACATATCATCACAACCCATTATATTGGATGATGATAATTGGTTAGGTAAAACTCAAAGTTTGTACATTGAGGGGATATTTATCATTTAGTTGTTCATATAAAATATATTTCAGCACACATTAATTAATAATAAAGGGAGATTTCTATTATAATTACATGATACAACCATTACAATCAATCTCTTATAGATATATAACAAGAAACTCATGTGGTTGCTGTATTAATGGATTCATTTTCTATTAATTACATCCATATATAATTTCCATCACATCCCTATGTGACTATATAATAAAATAATCCCACTAGCCACTTAGTGAGTGAATTTTATAGAGAAAGATATTTTGAATAATGGTGAGAAAAAGGAATAATATTCCTTAAGTTCAACTATTTTAACTTATATTCAAACACATTAACATCATAACATAAAATTTTATAGTGTTATATTATATTTTCTATATAGAACTATTTCTAAATACATCATCTTCATTACTGGAACTTTTTCTAAAAAACTCTTTCCTTGAAATCTTCTATAATGTAATAATTTTCAATATTTACATTTCTATTACCCAATATTTCCTAAATCTGTTTCGAAATCTTGTGAATTTCACTTTGGCACTAAGCCTATATAAGAGTGACATTTACTTTATCATAGTAACTAAATGTAACTATTTACATTTTTATTTACTATCATATATCCTAACTATTTAGGATATAAAGTGAAAAATTACTCAAACTTAGATTGGAACAATATATTATTTGTAAAATTTGAAATTATTTAAGTCTAAACATACTACAAATAGTTTTATATACATTATATTCCATTCATAATATCTTTCTAAGACTTAACACAATCTACTTTTTGTTTTAGTAAATAAAATTTATTTCATTTTACTATGAATTTTTAACAAATGAACAATTGTTTCCATATCATATATTGTATTATATGTTTTTGGAACCTTTCCCTTTGTAAAGAATATTTTATTAAAATATCTCATTGATGGATGTTGGGATCACATTCCCTCATATTTTAAAAAATTTCTAGATAAACACTTTTATCCTGGATAATTTTTTTATCCAAATTGTTTTATCCGAACATGTTATATAAATCCAATGAATTATAAACCATGTGTATATATTTAATCTTCTTGTGACAAAAATTTATTATTTAACCTCCTCTCATATCATATTAGATAAATGAGATGAATGTACACATATTTTACTTAGATTCATCCTAGCTTGACACATTTCTTTACATTCAAATTCTGGATGTAGTAACTATTTACTTCATGTCATGAATATAAACTACAAGATCAATAAATTATTTATTTAATTTTGAATTCATGTATATTTACAATACTTTTTAAAATATTCATTTGGAATTACATACCCTTAAAAATAAAAGAATTAATTTCTATAACATTTCACAGAGTTTCATAAAATCCTTCAGATATATCATTTTTATATTGAATTAGTGTTATTCATTTCCTGACATCCCTAGGTTTTAGTAACCATGATATTATTTTTGAAGAAACATTTTTGAACTTTTCAACCAATTTTTCTTCTTGTTTTTTAAATATTTTACCAACTTGTAATTTATATATACTACTAGAATCTAGACTTTATATACCCACTTCATTTATTCTCAACACTTTGAGAAAATTAGGAAAACCTTTTCTTTGAAATCAATCATATTTTCAGAACCTTTCTATAAAGACAATAAGATATATTCTCTAACCAGTAAAATCCATTTTAGTCTCCACTTTAAATCATTTTATAGAATTAAAATAATAATAAACCATGTGTAAAGATACCAATTTCATTTCATTTCATTTAAACAACCATTGTTTACAAGCTCTTCTTGAGATCTAAATGAGATATTGTACACATCTTATGATGGGTTTATCCAATATTGAAGCATACAATTTACCAATGTAGCAATTACTTTTCTCTATTTACTTAAAATTTTAATTCAAGATTTAATTATTTTCATCTTTATAACCATATTTATATTTACAACACTTTTGAAAACATAAAGTTGATATAATATATCTTTCAAAATGGTAGAAAATATTTCTATAACCAATAAATATTTTAAGAAAAATTTAACTCTCACAAAATATATTCAATAATATTTTACATCATTTGACATACCCAATCATATTAAGTATATGAGACTAAAATAAATGGTGTAACCAATCATATTCAGTACATGAGTGGAGACTAATATTCCTTTAGTCATTTGGAATATAATTCTATTTAAACTTAAGAAAATTATTCCATGATTATGTTAGCATCTTAATTTTCTTGTTTAACAACTTCAACAGTTGGTTACTCAGGAAAGAACTGTTCTAACACATAAAATATCTCTCTTTCTCATGAAATTTTTTTATCTACTAGTCTTAGGATTTTCTTACTTTAACATCCTTATTTAAAGTATTAATATAAAGTTTATTGTGATGATTATGATGAATTTATATAAAACATAACTTTTATATCAGATGTTAATAATGTCTAATATATTTTCATTAAGGACTTTTAATAAAAGTGCTCCCACTAAAAAATGAAAACCAAATAAATCGTATACATTTATTAAGTCAAGATCCATATTTTACTATAACTTACATTAGTTATCACATCAGTGATTCGTGATTATTTAGGAAGGGAATTATTCCAACTATAACAGTTATGGTTCTTGGATAATTAATTGGATAACTCTTTATCCAAACCAATCACTATAGATTCACTCAACTCTATTACTATTGTATCCTAATTGTTAGGGTTTCCCAACTAGTGTAACCTCAATAAAATTACAAGAATAAGCCAACTAAAGACAATCAAGGGATACTCATGCTGATCTTGACAATACCCAACATGATAATCCTATGTTACTTATAGCTCTTTTTCTTAACATAAGATAATACGTGGGTACTCATGCCGAGTTTGATAATACTGAGTTGAATGATTGAGGTTTTGATATGTGTCTATTTGGAAGGAATCTTAAACTTAGTATTTTTGGGGTTTTTCTTTTAAGGTATCACAAATTTAATATACATGATATGCATATTAAATTCATAACTATTACATCCAATATAATAAATCTCATCTCATGATTTATTCTATTTTTTAAATTTACGTTTCAAATTATTTAGTTTTTGGAATCCTTATTCCAACCACCAAATTATTATGTTCACACTACATTAATGTGCAACTCTTTACAAAACCCATAATTTTGTGTTAATCACTCAAAAATAGAATTTAATTATATTTATACATGTCCAAATACATCATATTCCTAAGGTACATAAACATTTCATATAAAGGGATAGGTTTATATGAAATTGGAAAAGTCCACATGAGTAAGATGAGAGAAACAAATAACCAACAACATTCAATTTCCTAGTCAAGGATTGCCTCTAGGAAAGTAGGTGGTCTAGCCTCAAGTCCCTCTACCTAGAGATACATTAATTATGAGAGAATTAAATTCATGAAAACTCTAATACCTAATATTCACAATCTATGCCTAACTACTACTCTCAATCTCATAACTAAAATTATATACTGAGGTCAAGGTAAATAAAAACCAAATTTTATGATATCAAACCACGAATGATATGTAAGGATCTATGATAAAATCAATTCATCATATAAATTTTGGAATACAATTATTCATAATATAATTTTTTTTCACTATGAATATAACTAGGAATAACCTTTAAATAAATGAACAATTCAAATATTTAAGTATGAGATAAAAATATATGAACAATTTCATAAAAAATAATAATTATAAACCCTTTTATAATATCAGCTTTAACATTATGGATATTCCATAATATTGAATATAGACTCATTATAGTTTTTCCAATATAAACACTTCATATTTATAATTATATGGAATTTCATTTTAAATATATGATATTATATGAATTATTAACTATTTCAAATTCAATTTCTATTATGTAAACCTTTTATATAATCTAAACATCATATACATAATTATTATATAAACCTTTATCATATCAATTATCAAAGCACCTTTTTATATGACTTAAATAATATCTAAATAAATCCCCTTTAATTTGAACTATTTAAAATTATTTAATTATAAAATAAATGAGAATATTTAATAAATTTAATAAATAAACTATTTATTTATTTTTCAAAATATGAGACATTTATTAACTATTCATAAATAAATGATAATTGTAAACATTTTATAAATTAGTAAGAATATAAACAATTTATATTATTATTAATATGATACCTTTCATATTTTATATTAAATGAAATTTATATGATATATCATGAATTATAATCATTTTATAATTCAATATCTACTATATAATTTTTTATATATAATTTAAATATCATATATGTTTGAATTTATAGCCTCATCATAAACTAACTTTTATGATTTCTAAATAAAAAATTTATTTCTATATCATAAATCATGCTATTTAATATTTCAAAATTTATTAAAAAATATTTATCAATTAACAATGAACATTTTATAGTTAATAAATTTATTAAAAAGTTTTATAAATTTATATATATATTTCATGATACCTTTTTTCATTATTTTTGAACAATTTATAAACAACAAAATTCAATTAAAAATTGATTCCTCTCGATTAGAATTAATAATTTATTTATTTTGTTAAACAACTATAATTTATAAATGGTAATTATTTCAAATTTTATTTTGAGGCTAGAAAAATATCGTTTTATAATTAAAATATATTTTTCATAAATTAATAAATGTGCTGATTTTTCAAAGTAGACTACAATTTGATATAAATATTGGGTTTTGTATGATCATTACATGACCATGTGCAGTGGGAAATAACCCAAACATAAATAGATACATATTTGAGAATCAAATGTAAATAAACTATATAAACAATATATATGGAAATTGCCAATGGCAATGGTCTTATTCTTTCTCAATCAAGGATAATGGGTGATGAAGACCACATAATAGTGAAAAAAAGAACCCTACCTCTTGGGGGGGGGGGCACTGACCAATGGATCCACAATCATATCATGAGGATTCCTGAGAGCTAATTGGGTGATAATGACTTCATCTTAGATGATAAAAAACATTGTTGGAGGAAGAGATAAATGAGAGGCTTTCTCCCTATTTCTTATTGTCAATAGGAGGGATCACATCCCTTTATATAGGCATCCATGATGCATTTCATTAATTGAAAACATATTGGCCATATTAATGTATCCATATAAATTTAATCCCATAATTCATTGAATCATATTCAATGATCTGTCACAATAATTAACCCATTTATAACAGATTGTAACTGATAATAAAACCATTTTGGAGAAATAAATATATATCAAATATATATATTTATTATCACATTTATTTAATTCATGCATTATATGAAAAATGGTCTGGAAGGGGGGGGATTACAAATCTATAAAGAAAATATGCAACACACATAGGTAAGAAGCTGGGGAGGGAGGCATGTATTTAATAAATTCATTATAATACACATATCAAATGCATGTAATTAAATATACAATTTATATATATAATATAATATAATATTTATTTATTTATTTATTTTAATGCATATTTAATACTTTTTGTGGGAAAAATTAGTGATTCCCTCTTTTAAAATTTGACGACCACCTATAATCAAGCTTCATTACTTGTTAAAATAATGATATAAAAAATTATGCATGAAGGACACTTACATTCCCAATAAAATGAGTGAATAAAATGAATAATAAGAAACCTAATATTTTTTATAAGTTTCTCCCCCAATGTGATATGCTGATCCTTGGTATGAATGGTTCCATCTACGAAATTCATTTTCAAGCTTTCATGAAAATGAACACAATGAGGGTAATATCTCTTCTTTGAACCATTTTACAATGACGTGTCTCAAGAAAATGGATTTTTTTTCTCCCATGAAAAATAAAATAAATAGATATTATAATAATTATAAAAAATATATTAAAACATTAAATAAACTACTAGAATTTTTACCTATACCCATAGTTCAAAACTATAGGTATAGCCTAAAAAACTATGGGTATATGCTAAACCCACAGTTCTATGAACAGTCAAAATCCAAGCTAGTGGTATAAACCCATACCCATGGTTTTTAAACCATTAGTATAATAATTTCTTATATGCATACCTATACCCATGGTTTGGAAAACTGTGGGTATAGGTTATTTATTAAAAACAAATACCCTTTGGGATTTGATCCCAACACCTTCCCTTTAGAGTCCAATGACTTTACCACTACTTTATCACACATTTTATGTTCTTATATAAAAAAAATATATATTTAAATATATTATTATTATTATTATATATAAATATTTATATAAAAATATTTTTTTTTATTTTAATGAAAAAAATAATTTGTTAATCTATACCCAGGGTTTGGTCAAACCATGGGTATAAGGAGAATTTTTTCCCACAAAAAGCAATTACCACAGTTTAAAAAAATTGTGGGTATATCCCAATCTCTACCCACGATTTTTGAGAATCTTGGGTATAGGTCTTTCCTGAAAGAAAATTTTTCCCATGAAACCTATAGCTACAGCTCTTAGAAAGCGGTGGGTATAATTCTTTCTAGTATTATTTTCCCCATAAAATCTGTACCCACAGTTCTCCTAAAACTCTGGGTATAGGTTGATTTATTCAAATAGGAGATTCATAATTTATTTATGAGTTTACTTATATTAAACATGAAATTATTTGTGATTATTTTGTATAATTTTTATATGAGCTCTATGAATCATTCTAACATAGTGGGGAAATAAAAATGAACTCGAAAAGTGAGACCATACAAAATCTAAAAACTATTATTATAAATAAAAACTTAAAATTATAAAATAATTATTCTCTATCATTGAAAAAATGATATATATCCTTTTATGATGAGAATAATGATGATTTACTATCATTAGGAAAATTATATTCATCCTTCATTCTTCATTATAGGGTCTTTGTGATGAAAAATATCTCAACAATGGTAGAGGAGAAAAGATTCTCAATGATGGTGTAACATCCCTATCTTGGTCAGCTTGAATAACTTCAATCTGGAGGGTACCATAGACCTTAGGTTCACCTCCTCATACCCTACATGCCATTCAAGACCAATGAGGGTATGATAATCCATATGTGAAGACTGTAACCTCTAGTATCATCGAAATAGTAATGAGTAAATAAATAAATATCTACAATAGTTATGTAATCATAGTGTAAAAATATAGAATTATAAAGTAAATATGACTAAAAAAATAACATAGTGTTGAACCCATTTGTGTTGAAGTTATATTTTATTTAATTAGTTATAATGTTAATATTTGTTGAGGAAAGAATCATGGAAGAAGAGTGAAGTACCCAAGAACATGAGAATATGGGAATAATAGGCTGGTTGAAGAACCCAAAGAAAACTTGTCCACATATACTGAGTTGATAATATTATAGAACACATTACATCCACGATTTTAAAGTTTACACATGTTTGATTCATGCTAAAGAATCATGTCAATAAAGGGGTAGGAGTAGTGAGATATTTCCATTGGAGATATTATTAAAGATAAATTCACATGTGGTAAAGGTTTAATGTTATAAGACCCATAATTATAGTAATAATTATGGAATATTTATATATAATATGGAAATACACTTGGATGATGTTTGAAAAATTCAGTTAAAGATAAAAAACTATTTAATTGATTAAAATAATTATATGAGAACCATCATTGAAGATTCAATTTAGTTTAAAGAATATTTGAGTTCATTTATACTACAAAGTTACTTAGAATCTTATTGAAGAAATTTTTGGGAGGCCTTGAAATCAATAGGAATTATATGTTTAAAAAAAGGAATAAAATGGATAGAGATGATTAGAGTAAAGTTGAGAAGGCTGGAGATTAATTATAGGAAGTTTTTAGTTTCAAATATCTTGAAAAATGGAAAATTATTTCCTAGGTAATATGATTGATTTTTTTATAGAATTATAAATGTACCAAGATTTATACACTATGACATTTAATATAATCCTAGTGTTACATATGGTTTTCCCCGAGATATATAATATAATGTAGTTCATAGAGAAGATATGCCTTGGGGATCAAACTGAAAAGTGGAAAAGAAATGGATTCACAATGATATGTAATATATTATAGTTAATTAATAAAATCCTTTAGGGTGATACATAAAATTATACAAGTGAGTAAAATTCATAAAACTAATTGAGATCACTATTGTGATAAGTAAGATAAAAATTTATTATATAAGTTCAAGATGTTTGGAAAACATGTTTGAATTATAAAATATGGAAAAGGAAACAAATACAATGGGGCATGAAATATATTTTTTATGATGTATAATATATTCCAAGTGATGCATAAGTATTTTTAATAGATAATATAAAATTTCTTTGAGTATACAAAAGAACCTCTAAAGCACACTGAAGAAATTTTTGATACTTCTAAAAATAAAATTGGTTTTTCTATTTAAAAAAATGTGAGATTTAAAAAATAAGTATTAATAAGGTGGATAAATGTGAAGATGTTGATAATTTCATAAAATATTAAATATCACAATGTTGATGGGGATTCAATAGTTATTCAATTAAATAATTATTTATAATTAAAAGTGAAAAAATGTGAGGATCTATTCTTACTATTTATAGATAGTAATGTTGAATATTTGATGATAATATATGAAGATAAAAATATATAAGATTTATTGCGAACATTATTGATTAGTTTAAATGAGAAGATCATGGGTAATTTTGGAATATTAGTTGAAGATCATGAGAGGTAGACCCAGGAGATTGGTTGAGAGGTTGTTATGGATATAGGATTGTGGGGAGTAGGCCAACATAGCTCTGTTAGGATTACCAACAATATAATAATTATACATTGAATGGGGATGTACATAATTTAAAAATATATAATTATTAATGTGGTCTTGACATGAAATATATAAATAGAGGAATAAAGAGAAGAATTAATGAGGAGCTTGAGATAAACTGATGTTGCATCTATTTTGATTATCCTTCCAGTCAAAGAAAGGGAGAGATATCCAATTTGGTATTTGAGAAGAACATATTTTGTGTTTAATAAGAATTATTAGAGAGGAGATAGGCCAAAATGCATATAAAATATTGAATATTATACAATATAAAGATTATAATGAGGAGAATATTTGCCAATGGTTTATATATATTGTACAAACAAAATAATAATTGAGATAACTACTTGTGATTTTTGTGTAGTAGATCCATCCATGGATAATACTACAATATTGAGGAATAATGCTAGATTAATTTAGTTTAGTGAAGAACTGATTATTCAAACTTATAGTAATTTGAGAGTATAAATCCAAATATCATTATTAAAGGGAAAGACCTAGTTATTCCAACTCACAATTCTTGTTGGTTGTGTCATGGGAAACGTAACAATTGAATCCTGATATCACTCAACCATTTATGGAAAAATGATTTTATATCTTGAATTATATTTATAATATTCACTATGCCTATGTATTTTATGAACTAATGTAGGCCTACTTTTTGAAGGAAGGAGGCTATTGTGGATTTACTAATGACTCTTAGGTTGCACATTTATCGAGATGAATGAATGTTGGGCTCATCACACCCTTTAGGATGGAATTTTTTCCTACCATATGATTCTCTTATAGATTTTATATATGTTGTTGAATATTTACCAAATACTAGTGGGGGACCAGTTAACTCAATGTTAATGATTGACTAAATCCATGCATCGATTTAAGGATTTGTATGTATTAGAGGTTTTCTATCTTCCTTTACTTGGATGATTATACCATGGTTTAAAACTATATGGTTGGGAACTATGGAGTTTATCACCATCTAGAGAGGTGCTACGTATTATCGTCTTGGGATCAGGGTTGTGATAGGGTATTCCTATTTATCCCTATGAAGGGAATCATAACCCATATAGTTGGATGCCTCTTAACAAGATACATTATACCTTTAATGGTTGTTTGATAAGGACTATAGTGATGCCCTGCATCTAGGAACAATGAAGCGTTGGGATTGAACCTCAAAGTGGGTTCTTATGTATCTGAAATATCATAAATCAAATCCCATTTATTTCATCTTACATAGTTTAAGGTCATATGAAGAGGCCAATACATTTGTTTTAACACCATGTAGTAAGGATGTGTGAGGTGTAGTTTAAAGTCATATATCTATGACTACAGGGTGAAGGTTCCTAGAAATTAATTGTTGGGGACTTCTAAATGCACAACCATTTATGGTTCATCCATTTTGTTGGTAAAAAAATATAAGATAGTATTACTAGATTATAGAAAATAAAACCCTTGGAGGTATGGTTTCTTACAGAGAATATAGCCTTTCAAGTCATGATAAATCATGGGGAATATATCCCATTGGGGTAGGTATCATGGGAGGATATGGACCCATGAGGATCATTTGGGGATTATTCTTGAGTTTACATTAGGTGGGGATGTTCACTCCCTATTTATAAGTAACAAGACTACGAAGGATTATTGAAATCATGGGGAATATAGTATAATGAGGAAGGAGTTTGGGGATTAAACCTAGTTGGAGGCCCTAATATGTATCTACTTACCATTGATAGACAGTCTAAATAGGAAGTATGATTAGAAGCATAGGGGGATATAGCCTCATAAAAAAGAGGTTTGGGATTATACATGGTATTTCTGACCTATTATTGAGAGTAACAAGGGTGAATGATTCTTAACTGTTCCTAGACTAGTCATTGACTTGGTAAAAGGATAGATTTTATAATTAAACTTAATAAGAGTCCCTAGGAATATACAATTATCATTGAGGAGTATAAAGTCTTTCAATAAGTTCCTAGGATGGTCATATTCTAGATATGGGCTAGAAAGGGAGTAGAGGATCCTGAATACCCTAATGGTCCTACCCATATGAAATGAAAACTTAAGAGTCTTCATTTATCAAGGGAATACATGATCAATGGGGTCAAAAATGATGTGAATTTTCCAATCATATATTTTAGGAGGAAATAGAGGGGGCCTGGATAAGTAGCCACCTAGGTAGTGGACCTGAGTGAGAATGTTTATTAGTTAGAAGAATTGGGAATGGGTGTGCTCATTAATGGATATAGGGGAAGCTCCAAAAAATTTTATAAGTCTTAGGATGATTTGGGTCCCAAGTGAGGTACCTGGGTGAATGTTCTCCCAAGTTATAGGGTAAGTAAAATGTTGCACCCAAATGGAAATACTAGGCAATAGTTCACTCGGGTATGGATGTTTGGGCGAAAATTTATCCTATTAAGGAGTCTTGGGTGGGTTTTACCCAAGTAAGGAGTCCTAAGTGAGGGATATCCTTAGTAATGAGGCATGGGTGAGGGTTTTCCATATTATGGAGGCATATGAATAACTTCATCTTAGTTTAGAGTGAATGGTGAGGTTTATCCCTAGTTGAGAGTTTTACCCTAGTATAGAGGGGTAAGGTGAAATGCCACACTAGTTGGACCTATTAGTATGAATGGGGCACATAGTTCCCTAGTGTAACACTCTCTAGGTGAGTGGCCCCTAGAGTGGTAGAGTCTCTGAAACCAACCTAGTTGTATGATGATATATTGTGTAATTCATGATGGGTCCTTTCACCCTAGTCCTTAATAATCATTGTTTAGGTGATATTTATCAAATTTTTAGGTATTAAATCCATTGTATGATCAAATTACCCTTAATTTTAGTTAACCTGATTAGGTTTTAGCTTAGTTAAGCTACCTGAAGGGGTTAGAGACTTAGACATGTGGATATTTCATCCCATTGGTTTCCTCCATGAGTGTATCTCTTTAAGTCCCTCAAATGGAGACACTTGGGGTCTATTTATGGAAAAAGGGGAGAAATGCACAAAAATTATAGGCATGGAAGTCAAGTCACATAGGTACACTCCCTCAAGTGACTTACATAAAGGAGGTGGGTGTGCTGTTTCACTCATGATAGAGAGTTCGAGTATGGTACTGGGGTACAATAAGAGACTTAGATTATGGGAGCTTGGAATGTGACCAGAGACCTAGGCATGAAAGAATAGGGAAAATGAACAAATTTCACCTTAGCATGAAATCATATTTTTTCAAAACTTATTCCAACTTAAAATGATCATAAATTTTGATCCGAGTATCTATTTGGGGTCCACCAAGAGTTAAATTGAAGCCTATGAAACAAACTAACCCCCATGTTTACCACATGATATTTTACTATGAATTTAAATTTAAATAAATATTATGTTGAATAGATTTTTTCACATGAAACACTAAAACAAAATAAAACTTGTTACATTTTATTGAGATAATATAATATAATTAAAGATAAAAATTTATACACAATGATAGTAAATTATGAAATATCATTAAGAAAAGAATTTGGGTAATAAATACAAAAGTAAATAAAAATATCAAAAATACAAAATATTTATCCATCTGTTTTTCCATGAAGTTAATAAAAATAATTAATTCTATGGAAATAATAAAAAAATTTGAAATATAATAGACATGTTGAGAGAGAAGTAAACGAATTATATTAATTATTCTAAAATATATTTAAGTCTTTGTATATTAGAATGAAATATGACCATTATATATATGGTCATTGGAAATATGGTCATTGTATGTATTGTAGTTGGGTAAGTATTTATCAAAGAGGTATATTAAATATGTCCAATTGTTGGAAAGAAATTGAAAATAATATAATTTTGAAATGATAAATAACTAAATAAAAATATTTAGTATATTTTATTATAAAAATACATTTTTATGCGTTTCATATTATTTTTACTAAAGATTAATTTCAATAAAATGGATTGATAAAAGATGAACTATTTTTAATGTAAATAAATATAATCCATATAATAATTATAGAATTATGATGACTTCTAATTTAATTATTCATTTCCAATTAAATATGATTTATTTAAAAACACTATTTTATTATGTATTATATGTTTTTATTTAAAATTTAAATGTCCCTTATTTTAATAAATTTAATGAAATTAATTGTTTTTATATATACAATTTAATTAAAATTCATTGAATTATTTTTAATTGGTTAAAAAATAATTAAATCATTTAATATTAAAAAGATATATTTTTCAAAGGATTTTTTTTAAAGTGTTATGTATTTTTGTATTAATATATTAAATTAACCACATTTAAATAATTATTATAATAAATTCTTTCAATATATAAACCAATATATCAATAGTAATTTAATTTGTAATATGAAATAGGATTAAGAACACATAAAATTTTAAAATTCAATTTTCTATATATTTTATTTTTCATCTAAAGTTAAATCTATCATATTTTGAAATTTAGTTATATAAAATGGATTAATTTTTTTTAATAAAAATGAAATAATATTTAAGGAGGTCATTTTCTTTTTTAGGAATAAAAATCAGTTATCAAAGTAAAAATTGAGTCACTAGGGTAAAGGTAAAACAAAGGAAAAAGGGTTTAACTATGGAGGTAAATTCCATAAAAAATAACAAAAAAGTATATCTAAATGTTTGGATAAGGTATTAATTGACCAAAAATTATCTAATATCTATTATTTTCCACTTTTTGTCTACTTTCCTTGAAAATTACATTCCTTTTTCAGTCAAGAATGAATATTTACAAAACTTCCACCCCTTCAAACTTATAAAATGGACCCTTCCAACACATATAAAATATTGGAATTTAAATATATAATCTTCCATATTTCCTTAACTAATAAGAATCTACTAATATATTTAGCTTCCAATCTTAATATAATTCTCTAATTCCTTCAAAACTATGAAGGTTTTGAAGAGAAGATAAAATTTCTTCTTTGTAAGTAATGACTTATTATCTTTGTTTTTAATTAATCTAATTATTATCCCTATTAAAAATTATTATTCACCACATTAATAAATTATAAATCATATCATTATAATAACTTAATTATTATATTATAAAAAATAATTTTATAATCATACTCATCCATTGATTATAGTATGTTCTTATTTGGGTTGGCTTGACCACCTACATGAATGATGATATAAATTTCCCCCATGGATGAACTTGAAAACTTAATTAATAGTAACTTATTCTATTTATATATAAATAATTTTATATTTATATTTTTTGAGTGGTGATAATAATATTTAACTCATTATTATTATACCACATCATGTTTGTCAAAAATCACTGAAACAAGCGTGCCATAGATTTCATCTTGGAGAACTGTACTAGAAAATCCAATGGAATGAGCTTGGAAATTAATAAATAATTATGGAAATTGTATTCCATTAAATTTAATATTTTTTATATGATTATTATATCGAAACATACAAGGAACGGTTGAAACTACCACAAACTAAATATTAATGTTGACTAAAAATAAGTAATAACTATTTAATATATGAATATAAAATATTAATATAAAATTAAATTAATATTAATAATTTATAAAATAATTGATAATTTGGTTATATTTTTTATACATGATGTAAATGTGATTTTGTGGAAGTAAGGAGTAAACATAAGGGTTTTCTCATCTCAATTTTACTTTTATTGGGATATATTCCATATTCACCCCTATATTATTTTTCATTATGTATATACTTACCATGTATTTTTTCATGAATTTTTTCATAAAATAAAATTTATTTACACTTTTATCTTAGTGTTTCGCTTTTAAGGGATTTTAACTCAAAAGTTACCAAAGTAGTAAGTGTTTCTTTTTCAATCTCATTTTAAAGTTGATATTTTTATGTTTGAAATTACATATGGTGAAATTATATATTATTATATATAAAAACCATATATTTTATTATCATGTTTTATGATTTTTTACATGTATTATTACTAATTCATGTTCTTTTGTTCAAAATTCAACTAAAATAATGTTTGTAATTAGAGCCAAATTTTTTTTTCTTTTTTAGTCGAGAATCTTTCTTCTCTATGTCCTTATCTACTATATAGTTTTACCTATGTATTTATCTATAACTAAATGATTTTAAGGTCATTTTATATTATCTTTGAATCAATTTAAAAGGGTTTAAAAGGAAAATTTTTATACTTTTCCATATGGTCTATTTTCTTTGGTTTAAATTTATTTACAAAAATGTAAAAGGAATCATCCTTTTTAACATTTTCTACAAGACTACCTTTTACAAATTTTATAACCATTTTTTATAATTTTGATAAATCTATATGTTTTAATTGTTTTCCAAATAAATATACATTCTCATTATTTTTTGAATTTTCTTAAAAATTAAATTTATCAAAATAAAACGATATTTCCTCTTATTTTTCAGAAGATGTTTTTAAAGATCTTATAAAATGGGTTTTCATAAATATAGAAATTATTTAATGTTTTTTATGATCACTTGAGATATTATATAATAATACCATCCACCTTATTTATCTATATGGATTACGACCATGCCATGTTGAAATTTTCAGGAAACCATTTCTTACTAATGGGTAAATACGCTATGATGGATTTAAGAATGTTATTATGTTAAAGTATAACACATATATATGGATTATCATTATAATATATATGGGTTTTTTTATAAACCTCCAATTCGTTGGGTAAGGTTTTATATCTCATGGAATAATGTGTATTCTTGATTGTGTTTTCCCACAACTTAATGTGTGAACATTATTGGGTTTTTTTACAAATTAATGCATGTATGTCATTTGTATTGTTCAAAACCTTATTCATGAAAATCATTTGGTTTTTTAACAAATTAATTCATGGTAATGATTGGGTTTCTTACAAAAATGATTAGGTATTTTTGGGTTTTCTCACAAATAAATTTGTGGTCAGGACATGGTTTTCTTACAACTTAATGTGTGGAAATGATTGTGATTATCTATGTTAAAAAGATAATGCATGCACATGATTTTGATTTTATATGTTCATAATATGGTGAATTAACATGATTTATATTATCTAAGATCACATGGTAATGTATGGATATTATTATATGTAGATATATTAAAATTTATATGAATGGACATGATTGCAGCCTGTTGTGTTCACAATGTTATGTTTTATTATTCATATGTATGTAAAACTTCTTTATTCCTATGTTATGTCTTCATATATCATGACTACTAAATCATTTTCTCACACTCATATTACTCATGTATTATGTTATTACAAATATTTATTCTATGAATCATGAATTAGGATATATGTTTTCTTGTGTATGGTTCTCTATTTTTGTGCACCTTGATTATTTTCTCATAACCAAGTTCTCATATTATGGTCACCTGTGATCTTTTATTATTATCTATTATATTTATCCTTACTGGGAATATGATCCCACCCATTTATCTTCCTTCCATTCCCCATGTTATTAATAAGGGAATTATGTGTGGTGTGCCGAAAGGGGATTCATATGAGAAGACCATTTATGGGAAATGTTGAAGACTTATTGTAAAAAAAAGAGATCATGTAGTTAATCTCCAAAGATACTAAACATTTTAGTTTCAAGATTGTGTCAATTTGTGATATGAAATGTTTAAATTATGGAAATGGTGTATAATATATGTTTTTTATGATTGGTTCACCTCACTTGGTGTGAAGGAATACATGTAATGTTTTTATTTCTAGCATTGGATCCAGGAGTGCTGGTATGGGGCACTTAAGTTGGTATCAGAGTGGAGATCAAATATTTTTAGGGATATGGATATTAATTATAATATGGTAGAACCAAATACAAACTATAATGAATCAAAAGTGACGTATGATGAACATAAAATATTATAGGTTTAAATGAAGGTATCACAACTTAGGATATATTAGGATTTATTTTCTTTATCATATTATTGTTTATAAGGATTAATATTTCTTAATACTCACACTACCCTTTTTTTAGTCAATGAATAAAACTAGGAGGAACCAATTTCAGAATGAGTGAGATAAAAAATATAGTGATTGTCCCCTAGAGTAACCAAATGGGATCAGAGAAGGAGTGAAAAAAATCGTGGAAATGTTATATTAGGATATGGATAATAACTTACACCATGTCGAGCTCTTGAACACAACAAAGAAATAGTGAGATGATATTGATTTTTTATGCATCAAAGTCTACCAAAATTTAGTGGATCTTACAATCAAATAATTAATAAGCATTAGATTAGCATGATAGAAATTATATTTTCTATTCATTAATTCTTAGATCAATAAAAATTAATTTTGGTTGTTTATCAGTTAGAAGGTGAACCATATGAATGTTGGAATTTTATAAATAACATGATGCCAAAGGAATAAATAAAATCTTTGAAATGAGAGGAGTTTAATGTGTTATTTTTGAATAAATATTTTCCATGAACTCTTCACACTAAATTAGAGATATAATTCTTTGAGATAAATAAAAAGAAGGATAAATATATTGGTACCTATAAAGAAAACTTTACAATACTTTAAAGGTATGATTTTGGTTTTTTATTAACTCATAAAGAAAAATCTATTATTTATTTTGTGTATTCAAACCAAGTCTTCAAAATTCATTGGATATAATGGACATCAGTAGTTATAAATACATTTTTTGATGTGATCTCAAGTTAGAAATTGATATTGGTAACTCCCATTATTCTCATGGTTTTGCAAAAAAGAATAGATAAATAGAGTTTCAAAGAAACACAAATCATAAATCCCATAGAGGAAAGAAAATTAATATTCCTATATATAAAAAATATTGGAAGAATGATGGAGGAAATTTTCAAGATGGAACAAGTTAATGCTTCAAGTGTAGAAGAAAAGGAAATTACACACATAAATGTGAAGGGGATACGAATAATAAAAATAATTTTCAACCTAAGTAACCACACACACTTGAATTTATTAATTACAAGAAATATAGACATTATTACAAATAGTGAACTAATACTTGGGTTAATGGTGTTAACAAAAATTAGAAACCTCCCAAGCAAAGGAATAAATGGAAATTTAACATAATCACAACTGTTGATCTTGGCCACAAAAATTAATTGTTATATGGTACACTCATCATCCACTCAAGAACTAAAAATTTATTATTCTATATTGTATTTACCCACACATTTATATCTAGTAAGTTTTATAAGATAATCAAATCACCATACAATGATTTTATATTTAGTTATCAGTAAAAACTATTAGTGGTAAAATGATTGTATCCTAAGTCTATACCTATTATTTGATTGAATTGTTTAGTGTGTCAATTCCTACCAATCTTATTAAGATCCCTTTGGTTGAATTTTATGAGATTTTGGTCCTGTATTGGATATCTCTACATAGAGCCCATATCAATTTTCAGAATAATAAAATCACATTCTATATCCTAGTACCATTTATTAGAGAAAGGTGTAATATGAAATCACTATCAAAATTACTTCTATAAAATGGGTCTTAATACTCAGTATTGAGGGTATTTAACTCAAATAATTGGGTAAAAACTCAATTTTGGGGATATTCCTGCTATGAGTGAAAAGTTGAATTTCTTTATTTATTTAGGATTTCAAGGTAGAAATATCATTAGAAATTATATCTCTAATCTTTCCTATCTTATGAATACGGTAAATTATTTTCATTTTCTAGAGATAATTAAAATTATAAGGATAAAATTTATTCAAGAGGGGTAGAATTCAACACCCTAAGATTTTAATATGAATCTACCTTTTAATAAATAATTTATTGAATATATTGTTTCATCCATAACACCAAACTAAAACAAACCATGGTACATTTTATTAGGATAAAGTATTAAAATGAAAGGAAAACATTAATACGTTATGAGAATATAATATGAAACATCATTATGAAAAGTACAAGTGGAATAAATCTATAAGTAAATACAAATACCGCAAACATAAAATCATTATCCTCATGGGTTGACATGAATATCATAACCATGAGTTCCACAATAAAAATAATAAAAATAATTAGAAATATAATAGACATGTTAGGATAGATTTAAATGAAAATATTTTAAAATTTAATGTTAGGTAATATTTACTAGAAGGAAATATGATCATTATATATATGGCCATTGGAAATATGGTTATTTGAGAAATTTTCATTAGATAGATGGTATTGGGTAAGCACATATCCAATATGTATATTCAAGATGTGTAATTTTTAGTATCAAATTCAAAATAATATAATTAACAAATAATAAATAATGAAAAAAATATTTAGAATATTTTATTATAAAAATATTTTTATGTGTTATATATTATTATAATAATTATTATTAAAGAATGATTTCAATAAAATTTATTGATAATAAATTAATGATTTTTATAGTGAAAAAATATAACCCATGAAATAATTATAGAACTATGAAGTATACTAATTTAATTAATCATTTCCAATTAAACATTATTTGTTTACAAATATTATTTTATTACAAATTATATGTTTATATTTAAAAGTTATATTTTTAATATTTTAATAAGTTTAATGATTTTTTTATATATTTATGAGAATTAATAAATATTCATCAAATTTTTTTAAATTATTTCTGAATAATAATAAAATATTTTAATGTTAAAAAGAAAACTTTTTCGAAGGGTTTTTTTAAAGTGCTCTGTAGTGTTACCATAATAAATTAAATTGATCACATTTAAATTATTATTACAATAAAATTTTCCAATGTATAAATCAATTTATTAACAATAAATTAATTATTAATTGATATGGAATAAGATTAAGAACACAAGAAGTTTAAAAAATCGTTTTTCTATAAAAATTGTTGTTTAAATATATTTATGTTTTTGTTTGAAAGTTAAATTTATTATATTTTGAAATTGAATTAGATTAAATGGATTCAAAATTTTTATTCATAAAATTGAAATTAGGTTATGAGTTTAATATTTTTTAAGTATAAAAGTTAGTTACTAAATTAGAAAAATTGAGTTACGACAGTAAAGGTAAAACAAGGTAAAAAAAGATTTAACTTTGAGGTGAAAGTCCAAAAAATCACAAAAAATTATCTCTAAATGCTTGTATGAGGGATATATTGACAAAACATTATCCCATATACATTATTTTCTAATTTTTATACACATTACTTGAAAACAACATTTTTTTCTCATTAAGGAATGAATATTTACAAAAATACTGCCCCTTCTCACTTATAAAAGGATTCCTCCACCTATCCTTACAAACTACCCAAAAATTGTAATTTATAACTATAACATACCATATATTATAATATAATAATACTCTCCAAAATTGTATAACTGATGAACTAAATATAATTTTCTAATTCATTTAAACCCCAAAAGGTTTCCAAGAGAAGCTACGATTTCTTCTTCATAAGTAGTGAATTTTATCATTATTTTTCATTTATATTGTTCTCATACCTCTTAAAAATTATGATTTATAATATTAATAATATATAAATAATATAATTATACATATTTAATAATGATATTATAAAAAAATCACTTCATAATCATACCCATTCATTGATTATAACATGTTCTTGTTTGGGTTAGTTTAACCACTCGCATGAATAATGATATAAATTTACGTCTTGGATGAACATGAAAAAATAATTACAGGTAATATGTGATAATAATATTTAAATAATTTTATATTTATGGTTTTTTAGTGGTGATGTTAACATTTTACTTATTATTAATATACCACCTTATGTTTGTTAAAAATCCACGAAAGGAGCACATCATGGATTTTATTTAGAGAACTTTAACTGAAACTCCCATATAATGAAATTAAAAATTCATAACCCATTACAGAACTTCTAATAAATTACCTTTAATTTTATGGATATTATTAATTCATGAAAATTTAATGATAATCAACACCATTATACTGAAACAGACATGGTACAGTTGAAACCACAAACAACTAATGATCAATGTTAACTAAAATTAAGTAATAAAAATGTTATAAATAAATATAAAATATTAATAAAAGAGGTAATAAATTAGAATAAGTGTATTAAATAGTTTATTAATATTTTTAGGTTTATTATACATGAGTTTAACGTTCTTTTACATATGTTATAAGTAAAGGAAAGGGTTTTCTCATCTCAATTTTCATTTAATTGAGATATATTCCATATACACCCTGTATCTTTTTTTTGTTGTGTATATACTAAACATGGATGTTATTCATAATAATTATCATGTAATTAAATGGATTTAAATTTTAATATCAGATTTTATCTTTCAATATATTTTGATTCAAATGTTAACATAGCCCTAAGGGTTTTTTTACCAATCCCATTTAAAAATATAGATTATTTATATTTGAAATTACATTTAGGGAAATTATAAATTATTATCATAAAAAAAAATCTATTTTTTATCATTTATCAATTTATATGGTTTAAATTTCTTATTATCAATTCAAATTCCTTTGGTTCAAAATTCAACCGAAATGATTTTTAAAAGAGGAGATGTCCCTATATTCTCTTTTTTAGTCACAAATATTTCTCCTCTATGTTCATATCCTATATATTGTTTTATGAATTTAACTATTTATGATTATATGATCTATTAAGGTAATTTTATATTAAATTTGAATTTATTTAATTTATTTTAAAGTAATATTTTTAAAGGTTTTTCATATTATCCATTTTTTATTGATTTGACATTCTTTACAAAAGTGTGAAAAGAATTTTATTTTTTAATGTTTTCACATGAATTTTTTTATAATTAAAAAAGAATAATAGTGAATATTCCTATTCAATTTCTCATGATTTTATAAAGAAATATCAATTTCCATTGTTTTTTGAATTTTGAATTTTAAAATAATAGTTATCAAAATAAAAGTATAAATTTTCTTTTTTTTTCAAAGTAATTTTAAAAAATCTTATAAATGGGATTTTATCTCTGTAAATATTTTGTAATGTTTTTTTATTCATTGGGTATATACTATAATTATACCACCAAACTTGTTTATCTATAGGGTATAGGATCATGTCATGTGTAATTTTTTTTGAAACTCAGATATTCCACCTGAGTAAATACGTTATGATGGATTTATGAAGGTTATTATAATCAAGTGGCACAAATATGTATATTTTATCATTATGGGTCATGTGGGTCCATTATATACCTCTAATAAATTCTGTGAAGTGTTATATCTCATAAAATAACTAATGGTAATGACTGTATTTTATCATAATTTAATTCATGGACACCATCGTGTTCATTCACAACTTAATCCATGGAAATTATAGGGTTTATTCACAACATAATGCATGAAAATAATTGAGTTTTTTCATTACATAAGGTTTTGAAATAACTACAATTTTAAATAACTTAATTTTTATAAATGATTGTGTTTTATCATAATAAAATGCATGGGTATGATTGGTTTTTCTTATAACTAAATGTGCAGGCATGACAAGGTTTTCTAATAACTAAATGCATGAAAATTATTGTGATTATATATGTTCACAAGATAATGTTGAACATTATTTTTATTAGATATGTTATTAAGATAACGTTTAGACATGATTTCAATTAGTTATGTTCACAAGGTAATACATAGACATGATTGTAGTTATCTATTTTCAAACGTTTATATTTGGCTTGGATTGTTGATAGCTATGTTCACAGTGTTATGATTTGTTTTACATATTTATAAAATTTTATGATTTATTTTACCTATTTATATGCTGCATTATTATTCCTATGTTATGTTTTTAGAGATCATGACTGTCGAATGATGTTTTCACACTCTTGTTAGTCATATATTATGTTTTTTCCAAATCATTATTTCATTAATTATGACTTATGATGTATGTTTTTCTGGATATGATACTATAGTTTTATACACCTTTATTATGTTCTAATTCCCAAGTTATCATCTTATAATCACTTATGATATTTTATTTTTATCTCTTATGTTTACCCTTAGAATATATCCTCATCGCTTTCTTATGTTCCCATTCCCCTGGTTATGAAAAGGGAATTATATATGATGTGACTAAAAGGGTGTCATGTGATAAGACTATTTGTGGGAAATGTTAAAGAATTGTTGAAATCTAAGATGACCATGTAGCTAATATCAAAATACAATAAACCTTTGAGTTATGGGATTGTGTGAATTTTTGAGATGAAATGTTTAAATTATGGAAATAATATAAAATATATGTTTTTTTTTATTAGTTAGTCTCACTTGGTATCAAATAATATGTGTAAAGTTTATATTTTTGACACTATATCTAAGAGTATTGGTTTGGGTAACTTCACCTATATATTTTATTTCCCCATAGAATGTGTTTTCTAAGGAAAAAAGCTCCCAAAAGACCCTTAAAGTTGGGGTTTATTATTATTAAAATAATTTTCATTAGAAATGGATTAAATAAATGGCCTAATCATAGTGGGAGGTTCCCAAAATAATATTAGCAGACTGGTAAATGTTTTTAAGGAACCTCTATCTCTTGGTGTGTGAGGAATCATGTGACACATAGATATCCTATTTCTATCTCCTTCCGGCATAGAGATGCCCTTATTCACACACTCAACTTATTTTGTTTGAATTCATACCATATCATGACTTATATGAAAAAGTGTATGAAAAAAAAAATTCAATGCCAAAACCTTTTTGGTACTGAATTCTAAAAATAGAGAGTTGGTTCGAAGAATATAGGTTCATGGATATACCCTTGAATGTGCTTTTGTCTTAATAGATGAAAAGTATTGCGTTAGTGGGATAAAAACCACCATACACTGGGGATGTATTCATTAATCTTGGAGGTGATCCTTTTTAATAATTTCCCATTTTCCTAATTTTTTATTTTCTTTTTTACCACTTCATTCATAAAAACTAAGTGAGAGTTGAATAGAGAGAGATCCATTCACTGAATACGTGTAGAGGTAAATGAAGAAGGGTTAATTGAATTAAATGTATAAAAACTAATTCAATTCCCATCAATATTGATCAAATATCTAATTGATCCTAACAATTAGTATCAAATCCATGATTCCCCCATTTATTGAATTCTCAGTAGTTGAAAAAATTTAAAGTTTTTATGTTTTGAGTCTGTTTACTAAAGGATTTATGATAAGTAGATTTTTGAAGCATATGAGTTAACTATCAAGTATACTATGGATGCAATATTTACTAAGATTTTGAAAAACATGAATAATAAATATGTAAATAAATTAATAAATGGATTACCAAAGAAAGAAGATAGAGGGTATCCTCTTCTAATTGAAGTAAATCAAATTAGAATTAATTCCATTATATTTTTTGATAACATTTATCTTGAAGAAACTTGTGCTGAGAGGATAAACCTTATGTGTAAATAGGGATAAACTATTGTTTCTAAATGTTTGAATTATAAAGAAATCAAATCTTGTATGAATTGGGAAGACTTGGTGAGAAAATAACCTTTTGAGTTGATAAAGAACAATTCTATCTTTTATTATTCACAATATTTACATAGAGAAGAGGCAATTGATATTTATTTCTATAAATTTACTTTTGATTCAATAATTTTAATTGTGGAATTTCATACATCAAGATAATTATATGATGATTCGTGTGTGTATTTGAAGAGGACTCAGTATAATTTTGTGGATGTTAAGGTCACTTTTATTTATGTCTCTCATAAATACAAGAAAAGTGAGATCACTCACCTTGAGTAAGATACTGAAATAATAGAGGAAGCACTGGACCAAAATATGTTGGTATATATCACGCTCACCAAAAAATTTGATTCCAAAATTGTTATGAATATATTCTTTTAAAGTTTTTATAATGATTTAGAAAATGAGTTTATCAAAGATAAAAAGAAAAAAAATGTCATCAATGTCAAAAACAATCAACTAGAGATTAAAGAAGGCTGGATAATAGATCTTGATAATTTATTTTAATATTAAAAATTCATAAAGAATATGATATTAATATTGAGGATATAAAGAAGGTATGTGAAGACATAATGAATCTAGTAAAGGATGATAAAAATATTCTTAATTTGAAGTGTTTTGAATTATAGATAAAACCAGAAAATCTTGATGGGACATGAGAAGAATCTTAAAAAAACTAAGAAAAGTGTTGTTACCATACACTCTTATAAGAGTTGTCTTTATTCAAAAATTCCAATTTCTTACATAAATGAGAGTTTGATATCATCTATAGATATATTTATTTCCATCTTAAAATTGAACCATTTGTGCCAGAAATGTTATTTACACTAAATTTGTTTACACACACGATTTAGAATTTAATTCAAATTTTGGAGAATTATGAGTTTTGGAAAATCCTGATAAACCTAGAACTACATCAAATGTAGATAGAAGAACATATAAAAAATATGGTTACCCCATTGTTTCTCAAACTAATGGTTATATAACTTAAAAATAGAAAGGTGTTTATTCTGGCCAAACAAATATTCAAATAAGAAAAATTTTCATTCTTTGTGCTATGAAAGATTTAGGCACAAGTAATTTTAATTTTGGTATAATATGTCAATATATGGATTTTAGATAAAGAATATATCAAGGGGTAGAAAATCTAAGTTGATATAAATATTAAAAAATAAAGGTAATAATCTCCTTTCTTTAATTGATTTATAAGATTAGATAGTCTCAATTGTATTTTCGATCAAAGTGTCCATAGTGGAGAAGAATGCTGGTCCAAGTCGACCAATAATGTGCTAAAATATTTGGAATAAGGATGACCACAAAAAAAAATAAGATAATAAAAATGAGTTTCCCTTAGGATTTATTCATATGAAAAATATTGAATTAAGCATTCTGAATAAGGCCGAGAATATTATTACATCAAATAGGTGTTTCTTCTATTTTAGAAGGAAAGGAACCACCATGGAATTCTATGAACAATCCATGAATATTAGTTTTAATGGAGGAAAATGGAATTAATTGGTGGATTCAATTTACCAAAAACCATGTGAAAGAACCAAATAAGCTAATCATGTCTTCAAAGAATATATGATCAATTGGATAAATCAATTAGATATGGAATTAAAGACGAAGAAATTAAAAGTGAATGATAGTTCTATAAAAATATCCACATGAATAAGAAATTGAATTTGATGATAGGTTGTCAAAAGATGATAACCCAATAGATCCTGACAAGATGTGTTGATGATGTAATCAAAAAATACATATTTCAAATTATTTTTTGATTATCTTACCATCTCAAAAAAATGTCAAATAATATGAATTTAACATCAAAATTATCATGTTATTTGAGTAATAAAATAAAACAAGTAATTCTACATAATGAAAATATAAATATGGAAGATAAGACCATGTTTCCTATAAAGTCTACTATCATGAAATGTAATAAAACAATCATGAAGAGTTCTCAAAAATTTAGAATGGAAAGGAAATAAGTATATTGGTTGAGAATAAATTAAATAGTTTTTTACCCTCACTGATAATCAAAGTGTAACCAAACTATTCCTATATATATATATTTTGTTCTTTCTTTATAAGGAATTGAATGTGAAGGATATTTTTCGGGGGATAACTAAGGAGATGATGCGTTTAATTCTAAATAGTAGATTAGAACTCACTATCATGGAAGTGATCATACTGATTTGTATCTTGAAGTTTTATTAATTGAAGAACATAACTATACTTTATGAATAAGAGTTTAAAATACACCCATTAAGAGGTGTATGATTAGAAATATTCTAGAAGTTAATATGTCATGTGAATATGGAATTATGGAAATGTTCTTGGAAATTTTCATTGAAGAGATATGTTTTCATATTCTTTCATCCATCATTTCAATAGGTAAATTATATTTTTATGGGGGATAAGTTATATTTATCAATAGAATAAAAGATGATATGTTTTTAGGGATACATGGGTGTGAATTGAAAATGTTCGGAAATTAATTAGTTAGTCTTGTTATCTACACTGAGCAGGGATCAAGTAGACGTAGATTTGATTAATTGATGAAATAACCATTTGGTATCATCTTTTTTATTTATTTACAATATTATTGATAAAAGAAAATGATTGAGAAAATATTGAAATACATTTTGTATATGGGTATTGCCAAAAACTTTAAAGGTGTATATTTTTGAAACCGTTGGTCTTGAAGTTTTATTTGTTGTCAATAAGTCATTCTATCAATATGTATTGAGAATAGAATCTTGGAAGAAGAGTGAATTACCAAAGAACATGAGGTGATTGTAAGATGATATTGGTTAGAGAACCCAATAAAGGATATCTACATATACTAAGATGAGAATATCTAAGAACACATTATAGTTTGGAGTTTTAAGTTCTCTCATGTTTGATTCATGTTAAAGATGTTTGTCATTAAAGGGGAATAAGTTGAAAGATTCTTCCTTTAGAGATATTGTTAGATATCCATTCACATGTGGAAAGTTTTAAGTGTAGGATCTAAATAACGATATAGACACTCAATATACAAGAGTGGGGGGGGGGGGGGGGGTGAAGTGTATACTTTAAAAATTTCTTTGGAACCTTTAAAGTTGGTTACAGATAACTATGTTTTCCTTAGACAAGGAAAATTCTAAGTTTAACAAAGTTAAACTAAGAAAATTTCACAACACCTATAATCACCAACTGGAGAATTGGAACCAAGATTTACAATATAAGATTCTACCTTAAAGTGTATAGAATCTAAAATAATTAGAGTATAAGTGTAAGGAAATATAAGAAGGTTATACTTTCCTTAGAATACAATATGCAGCAGAAAAACAAGTAACAAAAATACAAGTAACAAGATATGAATATTTTAACCCAAACAGAAGGGTATCCAACAACCTTGGATAAAGGTCCCTTGATTTGTACATTCAAGCAAGTCTGTCTTACCCACACCAGGATAAGCCGTTGATACGAAGATCGAAATCTCTGTCTTGCTATCCCTGCAAGCCCTCAACTTCAAAGTAGTTGGAACCTCTGTCTTCCTCAGCAAGGAAGCCCTCAAACTTCAAGGTAGTCGGCACCTCTGTCTTCCTATCCCCAGAAGTCCTCGAATGTAATCACCAACATTCGGAGTCTCACAAAGCAATCTGAACGAGCGGTTCGGTACGCACAAGGCATAAAAATCTTCTCCCTCTAGAAATCACCTTAACAGCGTGTGTTCTCTAGATAGACCGACTTATACATTTTTGAGCTCTTTAAAATGAGCTCCTATTTATAGTAAAATTTCTAACGGTCGACTCCCTCCTCCAATAGTCATATTTCCCATGAAATTCGGAGGGACCTGTATACGTGTAACTCAACCAACGGTTAATTAGAAACAGAATAGACAACATCATTTTATAAAAAACCATGTATAACTAAAATCACGACATCTTTTTGAAAAGAAGCATATGTAAGTAAAAGCTAATGAATATTTCGGAGTGTAAGAAAGTCAAAATTTTGGAGTCTAACCAAAATGAAATTCAGAGTCTATGTTAAGAAATGTTCAGATTCTGTTTTATATGAATTCGGAGTCTAGTTTCACCAGAGATCAGAATCTGACCTTGCAGAGTTCAGAGTCAAACTACTTAAGAGTTCAGAGTCTAACTTCATAAGAGTTCGGAGTCGAACTACTTAAGAGTTCAGAGTCGAACTGTTTAAGAGTTCAGAGTCGAACTTCATAAGAGTTCGGAGTCGAACTACTTAAGATTTTGGAGTCGAACTTCATAAGAGTTCAGAGTCGAACTGCTTAAGAGTTCGGAGTCGAACTGCATAAGAGTTCGGAGTCTAACCGCTTAAGAGTTCAGAGTCGAACTGTTTAAGAGTTCGGAGTCGAACTTCAAAAGAGTTCGGAGTCGAACTGCTTAAGAGTTCGGAGTCAAACTTCATAAGAGTTCGGAGTCGAACTGCTTAAGAGTTCGGAGTCGAACTGCTTAAGAGTTCGGAGTCGAACTGCTTAAGAGTTCGGAGTCGAACTTCTTAAGAGTTCAGAGTCCAGAATTCGGATTGGAACTACATTACAGTTCACATCCATAATTCGGATCCTAAAAACAAAATGCTCCAAATCTTTACATTATATGGCTCCGGGATTTTGGGTATGAATCCAGTTTTTTTACTTAAGAAAATATGGCTATATATAAGAAAATATAGGTCAGTGTAAATTTTATTGAAGAATTAAATTTTCCTTATGAAGGTAAAATTTATATTTCCTTAAGTATAAAGTGTTTGTGATTTTCAAAACAAGAAGGAATGAAAAAGTCATAAGGAAAACCTTATTGACTCAACAATCTCCCCCTTTTTGGAAAGCACAAACATCCTTACGAAAAAGAAAAAAAACTTTGAAAAATTTCATTAGACTTTGAAATTAAACACTTATCTCCCTTTGTTCATGGATGAAAGTGAATACAACTAACCCCCCCTTAGGAATTGAAACACTAAGGATTGTATTCTGAATTTTCGGAGTGGTGTTTTCATTATTGTAAAAATGAAGAACTTCGTAGTGGGAAAATCCCCCTTACTTTAAGAATATTTTTCTTAGGAATTTTCCTTTCTCCTCCTTAAGAGTAGTTCTTTTTCCTTCTCCCCCTTTGTGATTTTCAAAAAGACTTGAAGGGAATGGAAAACAAATTATGGTACCTAAAACATTAGTATATGACATGATACAACCAACCAAATAATCCTTTCATTAGAGTTGGAGAAATTTTACAAAGAAAGAAAATTACAACAAAAGATCAGAGTGTGTTTATTTGTCTTCCTTTTCCTTCGGAATAAGCTTCTTTAACAGGGTTTTGAGTTTCTTTAAGTCTCTTTGGTCTTCCTCACCTTGCCTCTCCAAGGATTTTACCTTTTCTTCTTGGACTTTTAAAGCTTCAGCCTGAGCCTCCAAGGCTTCTTTCTACAACTTTATTATCTCATCTTGCTTTTCTATCTTCTGCTGAAACTCAATCTAGAAATCTCTTTCAGTTTTCCAATTCTGAGATACTGAGTTTAGCTTCCCATTCAGGTCCATGACCTTTTGATTCCGAGAATTTTCCTCTTGGTTCAGCTTTTCATAAATCTCATTAACATTTTTATCCTCTATTTCAAAAGCATTTTGAACTTCAGTCTGGAAACTCTCAAACTGAACTAAATCTTCATCAACTCTCTTAGACCACTTGGTTATCTTACTGCAAGATTTTCTATGAATATCATAATCCATAAGTAATCTTTTCTATTCAGCTTCCAACTTCACAAACTTATACATGACCATGGATAAAGAATCCGATTTATGATTCATACTTTGTTGCAGAATCTGGCATCTGACATCTGGAATCTATTGATGGAAAAATCGGAATTGTGTCCACCAACTTCCTCAGAGACTGAAAAAAAAATCATGCCCATTAGATGATGATTCCGAATCAGAAACTTTTCTTGGAGACTGATCTTCTTCAGCTTGCACCAACTTCATTCTAGAGGTGCCACCAACCTCTTTCTTCCTGATGAAATCTTTTATAGGTGTCTCCATGAGAGTTTGCTTCCCCTTATCAGCTCTCAGAACAGGTTCCTTATTAAGCGATACTTCCTCGGATTCAGATACTTGAACGATCTGGTCTTCATATGGTTTTTTTTCTTTTCCTTCCTCAAGAAAATTCCTTTCATAATATTCTTCCTCATCATACAAGACATTCTCTTCTTCTTCTTCTTCTTTCTGTTTCTTGTTAGCTTCCTCATCCCCCTTTCTTAGAGTAACTAACTTTGCGGATTCAGCCTTATCTTTATAGTCCTGTACTTGATTGATCAGGATATCCAAATCTTCACTCTCCTCCTCTTCTTATTCTTCTTCTTCATCAAATTCTTCAGCAACTTATTTCTTAGCTTCTTCAACTCTTTCTTTACCCTTGGATCTATCCGGAGAGACATAGTTCTTGGCTGTAGTTTCTAGTAAAGAGGGTTCATCACCAAAAGTTTCCGGAACGAGAATCATTCCGGAAGCCAACTCTGTATCTTTCAGTAAATATTGCACCACTTCAGCTTCAGACATCTTCCTTTTCATTTTCTTCTCCTTCGCTTATTTCTCTAGCTCCTCCGCAGCTTTTTCTTTCAAGGCCTTAGCCTCTGCAGGGTCGAGTCTAAATTGAGGATCCCCTTCCTTCCTCATTTCTTTATATTCCCTCCACTTGGCTACCACTTCATCCGTATATGTTTTCTGCTTCTTCTGCTTGGGGGGAGCAGATTGAGTTTCCTTAGCCTGAAGAATTTCTTCATCAGCAACAACTTCCTTAACCTTTCTCTTCCTCCTTTGCTTTTTGGATGGTTCCAGAGAGTGTGTTTCTTTCTAAGCTGTCTCAACCTCTTCCACAGACAGAGGGTAAAATTCTCCGGATTCACTGGAAAAACCCATCTTCATCCTCTTGAGAGTATCATCACTGACTAGCATGAGCTTGCGATTCCGGATCTTTGATTTGCAGGCAACCTTGAAGGATTCTAAGCACCGAACTATCAGCTTAGATATTAAGGCAGGAAACATGATAATCTGAGATCTTAAATTGCCTTCTTTGATATTCTTGATCGTAACCAAGACATGCCTCATTAGATTTATCTTTCTTAGATTTACCAAAAAATCTAAGACATATATATATCACTTTTCTTCAGATTTTCCTTATCACCTCTTCTTGGAACCAGAAAGCCTTGCACCCAAAGCTGAAGAATTCCATTTTTCGGAGTGAGACGAGAAATATTGATAGTTGAATCATCCTTAAGGCCAAGACACTTTAGTACATTCTCCTTGTTGAAACTTCCTTGCACATCGGGAAGTTTTTGTGAGAAAAATTTAGCTTCTCCTTCATATGAAAAACCAACCAAGCTCGCATCCTTGGTGTAGTAAAGCTTATAAGTCTTCCCATAAGACTTGAAAGAAAACCACTCTCTGCTATCTTCCATCAATAAGGAAACAAACTCGTAGAACTCAGTCAACAAATCAGTATAAACCGGATCCTGTTTATCTGACTTTGCTACGTAGACATCTTCCCATCCATTCAGATTTATATTCTTGGAAATAAGGGAGTCAATCTTATAGAAATAGGAATGAACTAACCTTTCCCTAAAGACTAACCACTAAGAGATTGGTTTCGCAGTCGACATATCTTGAGATGTTGCTTCAACATACATTCGGAGTGAAGAAATCTGAAAGATTCAGATTGGCTTTTCAAAGTTCGGAACCGGCCTTAAGAAGTGAAGTAGGGCTTTGAGATGCCAAAGCATGAAAAACCGATGTGGGACGAGTCTCGGGGTTCCCTTTATATAGGCAATGGATGTGGCCATTGGTCTTTCAAAATACATCTAACGGTTGAAAAAGATTTGATCTGATCTGACGGTTTAGAATAATCCTACAAGAAAAACTTGACTCCGATCTTTTGAGTTTTTTTTATTGAAAACATTCGGATTTGAAGAAAACTAGAATACGATCTTTTTAAAAACTAGTAAAATACCAGGAAGAAAAATTTGATTATGAAACTAAAAATAATGAAATCATAGCTTTCGGAGTGGTTAGAAACATTGTTTGTAATTGGTAATATTTTTTTTAAAAAAAACAACACGAAAAAAAATCGTTACAAATATGCCAGTCCGAAAATCTCCATTTCGGAATTTCTAGTAGGAAAAACTTCTGTTCCAGAAGTTTTCATTCTGAGAATTTCAATACTGAACATTTCAGTTCCAGAAATTACCATTCCGGAAATTTTAGTTTCAGAAATTTCCATTCCGAAAACTTCAGTTCCGAAAGGTTTGAAAAACTAACTACAAATTTTTTTTAGTTATACTAATTTTGAAAAACAGATTCTGAAAAAAATTTAGTTACACTAACATTCAAATGTACCCCCCCTATGAGAAGGAGTTTATTACTATTAGAAGAATTGTTCAATAAGAAGTTAATAAAGAATGATTACCTTATAGTTATTATTCCTAACTATTTTTTAATGTATTCAAATCTATCAGAGGGTAAAGATTTTGTGAAAATATCAGCAAGTTGATCTTGCATTCCGATAGACTGAAGAATGATATCTCCTTTAAGTGTGTGATCCCTAAGAAAGTGATGTCTAATGTCTATGTGTTTTTCACAAGAGTGATGTGCAGGGTTCTTACTTAGGGCAATGGAACTTGTGTTATCACACAAAATTTGAGTCTTGAAAAAACATAGGCCATAATCTGTGAGTGTGTGTTGCATCCACAACACTTGATCACAACAACTTCCAGCTGCTATATATTCAGCTTCAGCAGTGGAGAGTGTTACAGAATGTTGCTTCCTGCAGGACCAAGAGACTAATGAATCTCCTAAGAAGTGACAAGTTCCAGATGTACTCTTTCTATCCATTCTACATCCACAAAAGTCAGCATCCGAAAATATTTTTAGAACAAAATGATTTCTAGAAGTATAAAATAATCCTAGATCCATGGTTCCCTTTAGGTAGCGAAAAATTGTTTTTACCGCGTTTAAGTGAGATTCCTTAGGATTGGATTGATATCTTGCATATAAGAATACTGAGAACATTAAGTCTGGTCGACTAGCTGTTATGTAAAGTAGACTTCCTATCATACCTCTAAAAGATGTTTGATCTACTGGTTTCCCAGCTTCATCAAGATCTAAAGAGTTTTAGGTACCAATGGGAGTACGTATACTCTTAGTGTTGTCATAACCATACTTTTTGAGAATATCTTTAATATACTTATGTTGAGATATATAGGTTCCTTCTGGTTTTTGAGAAATTTGAAAACCAAGGAAAAAAGTTAACTCACCCATCATACTCATTTCAAACTCAGATTTCATTAGACTTACAAAAGAATCAGTTAAAGATTGCTGAGTTGAATCAAATATGATGTCATCAAAATAAATTTTAACAATAAAAACATTTTTCTTATCATTCATTATAAAAAGGGTTGGATCTGCATTTCCCTTAACATAATTATTTTGAAGCAAAAATACTGTGAGTCTATCATACCAGTCTCGTGGGGATTTTTAAGACTGTACAAATCATTGGTAAGTCTAAAAACATGATCATGATGTTTTGTATCTTCAAAGCCAGGAGGTTGTTCAACAAACACTTCCTCTTGAACATAACCGTTAAGAAAAGCACATTTCACATCCATTTGAAAAAGTTTAAAATTTTAGAATGCTGCAAAGGAAAGTAGAATATGAATAGATTCAAGTCTAGCTACTGGAGCATATGTTTCTTCATAATCTATTCCCTCTTACTGATTATAGCCTTTAGCAACGAGTCTAGCTTTATTCCTAACTATGACTCCATTTTCATCACACTTGTTTCTGAAAACCCATTTTACTCCAATAACATAAGTTTCCTTAGGTCTTTCAACCAAGGTCCATACTTTATTCCTCTCAAATTCATTTATTTCATCTTGCATGGATTTGATCCAATCATCATCACCTAAAGCTTCATCAGTGCTTTTTGGTTCTAATTGGGAAAGAAATGCTAGATATTCTACTTCATTTCTTAAGGAACTTCTAGTCCTTACAGGTTGATTTACATCACCAATGATGCTATCGCTGGGATGATTTTTAAGAAACACCTGATTTGGGTTTTGTAAAACCTGTTCATCAACATAGGGTAGAAAGTCTTCTGGGGTAAATGTTTCAAAAGTATATTCTTGAACATTTTCCTTATCAGAAGGATCTTCTATCATAGGTTGACAATCAGTTTTTGAAAACACATCTAAGGATGTAGGTTGGGGTGGTTTGAAAACGAAAGGATCTGACTCATCAAATTTTACATGCACTGTTTCTTCAACAGTACAAGTATTTTTATTGAAAACTCTATATGCCTTAGAAGTTGTGGAGTAGCCTAAGAAAATTCCTTCATCATATTTTGGTCAGAATTTATGTAAATTATCTTTAGTATTCAGAATTAATACTTTGCAACCAAAAACCTTGAAGTAGGAAAGTCTTGGTTTTCTACCGTTCCATAACTCATAAGGAGTTTTATTAAGAAAAGGTCTAATCAAAACTCGATTTATAGTATAACAAGCAGTACTTACAGCTTCAGTCCAGAAATGTCTAGCTATAGAATATTCACTCAACATGGTTCTAGTTATCTCTTGAAGAATTCTATTTCCTATTTCAACTAAACCATTTTTTTGAGGAGTTCTAGGTGCTGAAAAATTGTGAGTAATACCTTTTCTACTACAAAAAGTTTCAAAATCAGAATTTTGAAATTATCCTCCATGATCACTATGAATGGTTTTCAGTGGAAGATTTTTCTCATTTTTAACTTGTGCTATAAAACTTTTGAAATAAGAAAAAGCTTCAGACTTCTTTGCTAGAAAATAGACCCAAGTAAATCTTGTGTAATCATCAACTAGAACAAACACATAGTATTTTCCTCCAATACTTCCAGTTTGTGTTGGACCGAAAAGATCCATGTGCACTAACTATAATGCATCAGTCGTTGAGACTTCACTGATTGATTTAAAACTAGATTTATGTTGCTTTCCATATTGACAAGGATCAAAAACTTTTGAAGAATCAAATATAAGCTCCGGTAGATCCTTAAATAGTTTCTTCTTAGAGAGTTTACATAAATTTCTAAGGTTACAGTGACCTAATCTTCTATGCCATAACCAGGAATGATCATCCATTACACTTAGGCAAGGTAGGTCTTGACTCCCGAGGTCTTCTAAGTTCAAATTGTAAACATTCTCTTGCCTATTTGCTGAGAGAATAAATTTTTCCTTGGAATTGTGTACTAAGCACTTATCATTCCTAAAATTCACAAGGTAACATTCATTACATAATTGGCTTATGATAATGAGGTTGTGCTTTAGACCCTTAACAAATAAAACATTTTAAATCAAAGTTTTACCTAGAAGAACAATATTACCAATACCAACAATTTCTCCTTGAGTATTATCTCCGAAAGTTACCTTTCCTCCTTTCGTTTTGATAATTTTTTCAAAATAGCTTTTGTTACCAGTCATGTGTCGGGAACATCCACTATCCATGTACCATGTATTTTTGTTGTTACTTCCTTTATTTTCCTGAAAACAAGAAAGGAATTATACTTTTGGAATCCAAACTTGCTTGGATTCGAGATTTCCAGACAACAAAATTTTCGGAACCCACACTTTCTTAAAAAAATAGGCTTTATGAAAACCTAGAGATTGTGTTTTATTAAAAGAAAAATTCTTCGTCCAGTGACCACCACATTGACACTTGGTAAAAAATGGGACACTTTGTGGAACAAAGTAATTGTTACTAAAAGTTGGGTTTTCATGGGTATAACCAAATCCGGATTTGTTTCTCAAAGGTCGTATTTGAGAATACATTTTATAAAAATTTTCTTTACCGTGGGTAAAGTTTGATAAACACTTCTTTAAGGAAAAAATTTCAGACTTGAGTTTTATAACCAAGTTTTTATCTTCAAAATCAATAGATTTAGAACTACAACTCAGCTCAAAGATACTTTTCATAGAAATTACTTTTTCTAGCTCTTTAGAAAGTTTGTTTTTCTCAGAACTTACTTCCTCAAGATTCTTTGAAATATTTAAAAAATCTGCATTTTTCCTATCAAGATCTTTAGAAAGATCTGATATTTCTTTTGTAAGAATAGAATTCCTAGAGTTTTCCTTATCATGTTTTTTATTGAGTTTAGAATTCTCAATCTCTAGAAGTTCAGCAAACCTAGAAACTTCTTCATAGGTAGGTGAAGTATTTTCTTCATCAGAAGAGGATTCTTCATCTGAAGAGTTATAATACTTACTATCATTAGAATTTGAATAAACATTGGTCAATGATATAGTATTTGGTACCTTATCCATAAAACAATGATTTTCAATGGGTAATCTGGCTATAAGACTAAGATTCTTCTGTCCTGAAGATTCATAATCAGAAGATTCGTCTGAAGAGTCACCACCACTGGCACTCCAGGTGTCATTTGCTTTCAGAACTTTCTTAGCTTTGGTCTTGTAATAATTCTTTCGATTCCTCTCAGAATACCTTTCTTTCCTTTCTTTCTTTTTGATCAAAGGGCAATCTGGTCTAATATGTCCAGCTCTCTTGCATTCATAACAAGTGACTTCTCCATATTTCCTGTCTTTCCTTTCCTTTTTCTTGTATTTGGATTAGAAATTTCTCTGGCCAGCTATCTTGTTCATTCTTCGAGCAATATTTTCTAACTCATTTTATGAGATTTCACTTTCACTAGAATCTGATTGAATAACCACCTTCTTATATTTGGATCTGGTTACTTTTTCAGGAGTCTTAGCTTTTATATGACTTGATGTTGTTGTAAAAGCGACAGTTCCATTCCCATTATTCTTTTTGATATTGTCATCATCTCTCTTCATTCTTGTTTCATGTTGGAGAAGAGTTCCAAATAACTCATCAAGAGAAATTTGAGTGACCTTACTGTTCTCATCTATAGCTATTCTCTTTGATTCCCACTCATTGGGCATAATATCAATTATCTTATCCACAAGGGGTCCATCATCTAACCCTTTTTCTCCCATAGACTGTAAGCTGTTGACTATAGTCATAAACCTCTGTTGAACTTAACAGATTGGTTCTCCATTAGGAAAATTGAAACCATGGTATTCAGCGCTAAGCATAGCTCTCCTAGTTTCAATCACTTTAGAAGTGCCAAAGTGTGTAACCTCTAACTTCTTCCAGATACAATTAGATGCTTCACAAGAAGAAATTTGGCTATATATATTTCTAGTCATTGAACATAGTAGAGTATTGTGTACCTTATAATTGAGTTGATACACTGGCTTTTCCTGGTTAGTGAAAGTTCTAACTTCATTATCACGTATTTTATAATCACCAGTAAGCATAACGAAATTATCCACTCCAGTATTGATAAAAAAAGTATTCATTCGAACTCTCCAGTACTCATAGTCATTACCATCAAAGATTATTGGTCTTGTAGGGTTTATATTTTCAATAGAACCAACATTGATTCCTGCCATTCTTAAAACAAACCTTGGAAACCAAACTAGTTAGTAGAAAAAGTTCGTAACCACAAAGTTCGGAATGAAAATTTGGAACGATAAAGTTCGGGACGACAAATTTTGGAATGAAAAAGTTCAGAATGACAAAGTTCGGAATGAAAAAGTAAACTTTCTAAGCAAGGATGAAGATCAAAGAAAAAGATGATCAAGAAAAACCTATACGTGAGTATAAGTATTTCTGAGACCACCTCTGATACCAATTGTAGGATCAAAATAATGATGTAGTTGCTCAATATACAAGAGGGGGGGTGAATTGTATACTTTAAAAATTCCTTTGGAACCTTTAAAGTTGGTTACAGATAACTATGTTTTCTTTAGACAAGGAAAATTCTAAGTTTAACAAAGTTAAACTAAGAAAATTTCACAACACCTCTAATCACCAAATGGAGAATTGGAACCAAGATTTACAATATAAGATTCTACCTTAAAGCGTATAGAATATAAACTAATTAGAGTACAAGTGTAAGGAAATATAAGAAGGTTATACTTTCCTTACAATACAATATGAAGCGGAAAAACAAGTAGAAAAACTACAAGTAACAAGATATGAATCTTTTAACCCAAAGAGAAGGGAATCTAACAACCTTGGATAAAGGTCCCTTGATTTATACTTTCAAGAAATTTTGTCTTACCCACACCAGGATAAGCCCTCGATACGAAGAGCATAATCTCTGTCTTGCTATCCCGGCAAGCCCTCAACTTCAAGGATGTTGTAACCTCTATCTTCCTCAGCAAGGAAGCCCTCGAACTTCAAGGTAGTCAGCACCTCTGTCTTCATATCTCCGGAAGTCCTCGAATGTAATCACTAACATTCAGAGTCGCACAAAGAAATCTGAACGAGCGGTTCAGTACGCACAAGGCATGAAAAGCTTCTCTCTCTAGAAATCACCTTAATTGTGTTTGTTCTCTAGATCGATCGACTTCTTCTTTTTTGAGCTCTTTCAAATGAGCTCCTATTTATAGGAAAATTTATAATGGTCGGCTCCCTCCTCCAATGGTCATATTTCCCATGAAATTCAGAGGGACCTATACATGTGTAACTCAACCAATGGTTAATTAGAAACAGAATATACGACATCGTTTTATAACAAACCATGTATAACTGAAAGCACGACATCGTTTTGAAATGAAGCATATGTAAGTAAAATCTAATCAATATTTCGGAGTGTAAGCAAGTCAAAAGTTCGGAGTCTAACCAAAATGAAATTCAGATTCTATGTTAAGAAATGTTCGGATTCAGTTTTATATGAATTCAGAGTCTGGTTTCACCAGAGATCGGAATCTGAACTTGCAGAGTTCAGAGTCGAACTACTTAAGAGTTCGGAGTCGAAATTCATAAGGGTTCAGAGTCGAACTGTTTATGAGTTCGGAGTCGAACTACATAAGAGTTCGGAGTCGAACTGTTTAAGAGTTCGGAGTCGAACTTCGTAAGAGTTCGGAGTTGAACTGCTTAAGAGTTCAGAGTCGAACTTCATAAGAGTTCGGAGTTGAACTACTTAAGAGTTAGGAGTCAAAATTCATAAGAGTTCGGAGTCAAACTGCTTAAGAGTTCGGAGTCGAACTGTTTAAGAGTTCGGAGTCAAACTTCATAAGATTTTGGAGTCAAACTGCTTAAGAGTTCGGAGTTGAACTTGATAAGAGTTCGGAGTCGAACTTCTTAAGAGTTCGGAGTCGAACTGCTTAAGAGTTTGGAGTCCAGAATTCGGATTGGAACTACATTACAGTTCACATCCAGAATTCGGATCCTAAAAATAGAATTCTCCAAATCTTTACATTATATAGCTCCTGGATTTTGGGTATCAATCTGGTTTTTGTACTTAAGAAAATATGGCTATGTATAAGAAAATCCAGGTTAGGGTAAATTTTCTTGAAGAAGTAAATTTTCCTTATGAAGGTAAAATTTATATTTCCTTAAGTATAAGGTGTTTGTGATTTTCAAAACAAGAAGGAATGGAAAAGTCATAAGGAAAAAAATTATTGACTCAACATTAAGATCACTATATAATATGAAAATACAATTTTATGATGTTGGATAAATTTAGTTTATATTAAAACAAGTGTTATATTAATTGGAAAATGGTAATGGAACTATCATTGAATAATTAGTTGAGTTTGAATAAGATTTGAGCTCATTCATACTGAAATGTTCCGTAGAGTCTTGTTGAAGATTTATTTCAGAAAACATGGATTCTATTAGAATTATTTAAAATTATTTGAAAAGGGTTGAAGTAGTTGATAATGATTGGAGTAATGTTTAGAAACCTAGATATTAATTATGGGAAGTTTTGAGTTGCATATCTATGTAAAAATGAAAAAAAATCATATGTAATATTATTGAGATTGTATAGAATTGGAAATGTAATAGAACTTTTACACTATTATCCATAACATGTTTAGTTATATGTAAGTTTTTCCAAAAGATACACACAATAATGAAGTGAAT
Organism: Viscum album; assembly: GCA_963277665.1. Taxonomy (NCBI): domain Eukaryota; kingdom Viridiplantae; phylum Streptophyta; class Magnoliopsida; order Santalales; family Viscaceae; genus Viscum; species Viscum album. The sequence goes on along the minus strand of OY728152.1, from coordinate 1,521,321,656 downwards.
ACAGAATATATGTCATGAGGATCAAGATGAATTGTTGAAAATTAATTATTACACTGATATACACAATATATTAAAATTCAATACAAAAGATCCTTTAGGATGGTACATAATAATCTCCAAGTGAGGGAAATTTTTAAACTACTTGAGCTTACTATTATGATATTTAAGATAATTATTTCTTATGTATGATAAAAATATTTAGAATAAATGTGATAATTTTGAGATATATCCTAAGAAACAAATTCAATAGGGTATGAAATATATTTTGGATGATCTATACTACATTCCAAGTTATGAATAAGTTTTTTTCCAAAGAATATTTAATATTTTTTAAATACATGATGGATTTTATGAAGAAAATAAAAGATATATATAATGATTCTAATAATATATTAGGATTTTCTGTTTTTAAAAATGTTATGATTCAATAATAAGTATTCGGAAGGAGGAATAAATATTATGATGTTGTGTTATTATTAAAATATTAAATATCATGATGTTGATGGATATTTACCAGTGATTCAAAGTTAGAATTTTAGAGAATTAAAATTAAAAAATGTGTGGATATTTTCATAATATTTAAGGATATTCAAGTTTGAATATTTGAAGGCCATTTATGAAGATCAAAATATAGACTATTTCATTGGAATATTCTTGAATAGTTTAAATTATAAGACCATGGGTAATTTTGGAATATCAGTCAAGGATCTTGGGAGGTAGATGCATGAGATCAATTGAGAGTTTTTATGGATTTAGGATCATGGAGAGTAGTAAAACAGGATTATATTGAGATTATAAAGACTATAATAATCATACATTTAATGGAAATTTTGTTATTTTGGATTACGTAATAATTTAGGAGGTGTTGATGAAAAATATATAAATAGAGGAAGAGGAAGAATGTGGAGTTAGAGAGAAAATGATACTGATTTAATGACGATTATTATATGAATCAAAGAAAAAGAGAGGGATCCAACTTGATGTGTCAGAAGAAAGTCATGTTCATTAAAGAAGAAAAATAAGAAGAGAATAGTGAGACTAGTCTATATATCATTTATAAGAAATATCATACCAGTCAAAGAATAAGACTATGATAAGATCATCCTATGATTTCTATATATTATAAGGACCAAAGAAGAAATGAGATAGTTTATTATGATTTTTATAGTATAAGTAGTATAATTTTTTTAAAGGTATAAGGAAGGTGATAAAATTTATTCAATCTAGTGGAGACCCAAGTATTCCTATTTACCATACTTCGTGGGGGGGAATCCAAATATGGTTATCAAATATGAAGACATGGTTGGTTTTATAGACTGAAAATAGTGAGTTGGTTATTTCATGTAACCTGGTTAGTGGTAGGAATAAAGTTTGAATTATATAACCTCATAAAATCTTATACTTGATAATAAAAGAGAAGCTATGTGTTTGTGGGATAACAACCACCATACACCAAGGATGTAGTCATATGACTTGGTGGTGAACCTTAACATAACCTAAACCAATGATACCCCACCTGGGCCAACACCAAGATAAGTGAACCCCCCGATAATATATTTAATTGGTTAGTAATTGGATATTGTAACCAAGGAGGCATAACATACCTGGGAGGCCTTAGACTATAAAAATCGACAACATAAATGCATCCTTGATATACAAAAAAACTAGAAACATAAATAAAAAGATATATTGAAAATAAACTGTTTTAAATTTGGTAATTAGACCTAAATTCAAAGTACAACACCATATAAGGGAAATTTCAAAAGGTAAATACATGTGCATAAGAAAATAAACTCCATGTATGACTAACTATAGGTATTAGATGACACCTCCTTTGTATAGTTTCCTTGAATGGAATCCATTTGAATTTATCTCCAGCATAGACCATAATATTATATTTAGTATTAGATACTCTAACTCTTCTATATCCACATACACTAATACCATCTCTAAACTGTTTAATATCTACATAGACACAACACATGGGAATAAATCCTAGGCATGGGTGAGTTTAAACATATATATTAAAATTCCCACAAAATAAAAAGTAAAGATAAAGCAACAAGTCAACTCAAAACTAAGATCAGGGAATAACAGAAGATATCCCAAAAGAATCATATATTCTCTAGTGTGGAAAAAACAATGGGAAAGATAAGAAACCAAATCTTCATAGCTCATCTCCCCAAATAATCTATCTGCATAAGAAAATATTGATGTATAGGGTAGTGTAAGTCCATTAATACCTAATATTGTTATCCTAACTGTAATACATAACTATAAGTCAACCATAAATACTCAAAAGGCTACTCGAATCTTAAAGGCATCTACATGTCGATACATTATAAGTCTCATGACTTCTGTGATACTAGTATTCAATAACATTTATGCTACATCTCTGGAATTAAGGTGGGGAAACACCTCATGAAGGTATTTTTATATCAACCATGGGAGTACTTATCCCTTGTGGGGGACCACACCCCAATACATAGAGAAGTATTACCAATGGATTCCCACATTCTAATAAACATGGGAGTTCTAACTCTATTAACAGAGGATCACGCCCTAACATATGTGCGAGTACCTGAACTCCATAATCATATAGGGGAACACACTCTGTCATCTATATGCCTCTAGAGTAATAAAAACCCCATAAATGTAGAACTATAATTTGAAACATGGAGTAGTACCTACTCCACATATAATCAAAACATATCACCCACCTCCTGTCATATCTCCAGTGAAGTTTAGATCCATTAACTACCCAAACCACAATGTTAACGTCTTCTAATGAATAAGGAAACATTATTGTGATTTAGGTGAGAAAATAATCTGAATGAAATAATAATATGTTTAAGAGCATTATCTATAAAGAAAATCATAAGGAATATTGAAATTATCCCAATACACAACATTTTTAAATGGGTACAAAGTGTGTAGAGATCTTGATAATGGAAAGTTATATAATGTTGCAGCTCAACTCATGTGAAGTAAACATATATGTTGTGTCCAGGAGGGTACATACTGTGTACATTCTAAGAGGTACCTAATTTAACCTCAAGTATTCTAAAATTATCTCAATTTATCCTTATGTATACTAGATAACGTGTGGTGAAGCACGTAATGTATAACTATATATACATGAGCTCTCCACATAGTACTCATTGTGTAAGTTAATTTGGGATCTTATCATGTATATACTATACACACCGAGACACTATAAGTAATATACATGGAATGTTTAATGAAATTATACATAATTCTTGTCCATCTCATTGACTTGGTTTGTACACAAAATACATTCCAATAATCTTTTTCCAATGCTACATGACGTGTGACTCGGAGTCAAACATTATGTAACATTAAAAATAAAATTTAAAATCAATATGAGTCAAATTATGAGTCAATAGGAACATATATCAAAAATATATGTCATTTATAATTTATTACTTTGTTTTGATAAAATTTTGTGACTTAAACAGTGTGTGTTTAGAAAATACATGGTGTGTAGTTGGAAAATTATAGAACTTCTCTCTTTCCCATCCAATGTCATTATCACCTCCACCTCCAGTCAAACCTCCACTATTGGTTGATATCAATAAACACATGGAATCCTTTATTCACTGCTATATTTATCTTTTTTTATATCTATTATCTCCCATCCCATCTCTATCAACCATTCTTCGAACCACATTCGAAACTCATCACATCATCGCTGTAGTGTTACTAAACCAATGAATTATACGTTTTTTCTTCATAATAGAATTGATAAATCATGATTGGAATCAAACAAAAATAATTAGAGAATATTTAAGATGGTGGGGGCCATAGGAATGCCTAACCACCCAAGGATGGGCTTGCATTTATGTTTTTTGAAGATTACAAATACAAGAAAAGAACAAAATCACTATACGTAGAGGAATAAGTTCCTCAATGGGATATGATTAACCACATAATATTTTATTAAAAGACAAATAAATTGTCAAATTATAATTTTATCGAATATAATAATTATTATAAATAATTTTATTCAAGAATAAACCATATTAGGGAAATAATTTAAGGATAATTATTAATAAAATTACCAAAAAAGTGAATGCTTCATCTCAATGCTCACCCCATAATAGGAGCATAATACTTAAAAAAAGTAACTAGAATGACCAGAGGTGAAATAAAATTAAGGTAGAATTTTATTTTATTTCTGAATTGAGAAAATGATATAACTTAATTGTTTAATCCTTATTTACTTTAAAAACCTTGTTCTTTATAAGAAATTAAAAACCTCATACAGTCAAATTCATGGAAGAAATATATTTTTGGAAAGATGAAAGTATATGTTACATGTTTCTTGGGATAAAAAAATAATTTAGTTAATTATAATTCCTTTCCCCAGTTTATCATTATAATTTTTCTTCTCATATAAAAATGTACATTATTGGAAAACTTATTTTAAAAAATAAATACTTTAAAAAAATATTATTTTCTTTGATGACCTCGAAAATATTTTTATAAAGAAAAAAAAAACAAGATTTCCATCCATTTGAAATCCTTATGAATATTTCCTTAGAAAACAATTCTCAATTAATTTACCATTAAATATTTGGTAAATCATAATATTTAAAACCCTTCATGATTTATATTCATTTCATCATGATATATTTTTTAAGATATTTGATCAAGAGTGGAAGAGGATTGAATCACAAAATATAAATAGAGAAAATTAAATAATTAAAATTCTTACCTCAATGGAGAATCACTATTACATAATGATATCACCATGTTCCTCGATCATTGTTGTCACCACCATCATAAAGGACACCAAAAACATGAATTGACCCCATTAAAAAAGGATATAGAGTGGTGAATTTTTTATCTCTAAGAGATTCCTCTAATGAAGATTGTTTTAGTCCCATTTTAATTTTATCAAGAGAGGGGAAAAATAAATTAGAGAAAAGGGAGATTTATTTCTGTTACTTTCTCTGTAATTTCATAAATTAATTTCCTTTTTTAAAAAAGAATTATATATCTTCATTGATGGTATTGGAATGAAAAAAATGTTAAATTCTAAAATTATCTATGCAATTTCATCGCCACAGTATCATATCAATTTCATGTCACCCAAGAATTTCATCACCATGTCCTTAAACAAAAAAAAATAAATTTTTCATTTAATTTAATGTGTGAAAATACTTAGTCCTGAGGTTCAAAAAATTTCCATGAAAATTATACCACTCCTAAGAAGAACCCCCTATTTTAGAAACAACCGTGATTTTTTAATTTCAACCATGGACACTATCCAGAAGTTATTAAATGCTCACACCTACTAGATTAATATTTATTTATTTAACAAATATTCAATATCACTAAAAAATAAACTAGCTGAAAATTCCACCAAAATTTAGTCCACGGTAAATACCACATTTTGAGTTAAATGGAACCACATAAATTTTTTATGGTGTAAACCTCTTAGATAAAGTTACCATTTTACCCTATTTTAGGGCCCGACCTATGAAACTCAAATATAAATTCTCATTTATGAAAAATATTTGTTTCTATATCCTACCCACATTTAAAACAATTAATTCTTGAAAAGGAAACAACCCAAGATGTGAATCATGATATAATTAAATAAAATCGTGTGGAATAGAACCTAATACCATTCATATGCAACCCGCCCTTATTGGTCTAGTCCCTAAGGGGACCTAGAACACAACTACTTAGAGAATAATTCTTCAGCTATACATGGGAATAATTACAGTGAATATTATCCCAGCAAGGCCTTTGAGAAGGCCAGAAGATCACAACATGGGTATTATTCTATGATTTCACATCAGTGACCTCTCTAATCATATGTTATCCATAGTGAAAAGAAAACCACACAACTTGAAAATAATCCTTATATAGGATTATTATCAAGGGAACCATCAGAGGGAGTGAAATGTTCCCCAAATTTAATGAGTAATGAAATAGACATAAGCTTTAATCCACTATAGAATGTATCCTGGTTGGATTATAGTCACTCTATGTGAAAGCATCTAATGAGAACACCAACACATAGTTTCAACTTCCTAAAAGCTTCAAGTAATAATAAAAAAATCCTATCAGTGACCCATCCATCACAATCCAAATTCATTGGTCATAACCATTTAAATAATCCAATTCTGTCAACTTCAGGGCTTGGAATAATACCTTTTATACCTGATAGATTATAACTAGAACCCTTAATGTAACATCCTTAACTTTGTAACTAAAATGAACATATATGGAATACCAATAATATAATACTGAAAAGTTCCCACACACTCCATGGACCTTATTTCTTGAGTTCTTATTTCCACCCAAGATGAGACTTTTGAATACATCACTACTCAACTCCCAAAGGCAGATAGCGTACTCCCTACCTTTAAAGGAATGCATCAATAGAACTATACATGATTTATATATTCCATATGATCTGAAACTCAAAACTTCCATATATGATATATCATATCTATAGAAATATTAGGACTATTTAAATTGGTGAAATACATACCACCTCATCCATGAAAACCAACCACCTAATATAACTGCTCATATCTCACTAATATCTATTGAGCACAAAAATTATTGTTAAAAACATTAGCTACCATTGTATCACTATACCAATCTAACCACCTAATCCATTATAGCCTTGTGCACAATATAAATGAATCAATATGTCACCATCTCAAATATCATGGTCATAAGGATAGATTTATCAAACCAAAAAAACTTTCACCAGGAGGGTTTTCCAAATTATTGGTGTTATATAAGAAGGTAAAAAAAGTAAACCAAGTAATCAAGATTCCAAACCTCTATTTTATTTAAAATTAGTGGGAAAAAATGAATACCAAAAAAACAAACAAACCATGGGTCTCATAATCAAAATATTAAATTAATCACTTCCAATACCATTATTGTGATTTATAAGATGTCGAAATGATGCCTCAAACTTTTCCCGTCAACCATTATTCTTACATATCTGAAGAAGTTTATAGAAAAACCTAATCTCAATATCTAGGGACCCCTTTTTGGGAAGGTATCTTAGATCCCAATGAAAATATTACTCCAATAAGCCTATTAAATTCACATTAGTTCCCATTTCTAATAAAATCTATAAGATAAAGAGTTGGAAATATTTTAAATTATTCTAAAGTAGTTTGATACAAGAATAAAATAGTCAGTGATGGTAACTTGGGTATATTATGACACACCCCATGTAATTTTATTGTTAATTTTCTATTATTTGGTGATGTGGAGGACTTATATATGTTTCCATGTAGTTGTAGTTCAGAACATGGAAATTTTTGAGGTTTTCCTACCATACATGGTTAAGGTGCACAGGTTGATGGAAACTATGTGATCTCCCTTCACGAGGCTCATTTTTAGTTCATTTTGAATTATGAAGGGTTTGTTATTATGTTAATCTCATGATCAATTCCAAAATGTGAGACCCTTGGGATATTATATGCAAGGTCCTTGGTGTGTTTAAGGTTTGGTGCACGACTTGTGCACAATTTTTTAAACTATGAGAAAAGTGTGTGGTTGGCCATATAGTTTATGATAAAATATTTTTTCTAACTACAAAGAGTCACCCTGAGGTTTTTTTTAGGGCTTGAGTTCTCTTGGAGTGAGGTGCATGGTTTCTTTAACTATGTGGAATCGTGGGAGTAACTGTGCAGCTTAAGGTTCTATGGGAGGTAGTGGCCACCAGAAAATTAGTGCATGGTTTTCCTAATCGTGAGACCAAACCATGCGATTTGCCCAAGAGTTTAAAAAATTGGGTAATTCCAAAATTTATCTCTTGAATTAATAGGCCTTTCGCCCCTCTTCTCCCCACACGAGTCAACCAACCCTTGGTATCCTTTTATCATGCTTCATACTTCTCTTCCCTTGAATTATTGGAATCCAATGGTGTTTTCCAAAACATTTTAGGTGAGTTTTAATTCCCTTTACCGCATTATTTTTTACCTATATTTTATCTTGGATTTTGCTCCCCCCATGAACCCTAGTTACAAATTTGATCAATTTTAAGGTTTTAGGTGGGTCTAATGACAAGGATTTTGGTTTCTTGGGGTTATAGATGTCGTTTCGTCTCCCATGGGTGTGGTCTCTATTGAATGAAACATGTTTCAAGATGATTTATCTTAGTTATTGCTTATTTAAGGTAGGTGTTACTTTTAAATTGTCTAATTTTATAATTATAAGAATGCTTTAAATTTCTAAATTCCCTTTTTATGATATCATAACTATATATGGTATCCTTGTGATGATTTGGAACCATTTTGTTGAGTTTATTTCATTGAATTACTATTTTTATATGTGAATTCAATTTTATATTGTTTAAAACAGAATATTTTATTATTATAGCTTCTTGTGTAATGTATTAGGGATTTTTTAGATGGGTTTCTTGAAGAAAAATGGGTTTTAAATAATTTTTTTTAAATGAGTGAAAACAAGGGTTTTAAAGGGATTTTGGTTTTTAATTGAGGTGTAGAACACACAATAATTTGGAAATGTGTGTTTTAATGTTTTTAAAATGGTGATTTGAATGGGTTGTGTTATTTACCCCCATTTTTAAATTCTATAGTGTCTTGTATTAAATGGTTTTATTTCACTTTTGTTGGGGTTAACTTGAAATGATTTAAAAACTTAGGTGTTTCCCATCATTTTCTAAATGGTGTTTGTAAAGTATCTTATGACATGTGAAAGGGATTGGGAATCTAATCCGTTATTTAGTGTTAAAGTTCAATTTGAAACTTGGGTTTTAAATGGTGTATGTGGATGGAACACTTGATTTTCCCTTTATTATGCACTCCTTTTATGGGTTTGTGATCACTATATGATGCTTGTTTCTCCCACTGTGTGGGAATGTGCTTATTATTCCTTGTGCACATGTTATGTTTATGGGTCTTTTTATAATTGTGTGTTAGGGGTGAGGGTAGTTATGTTTATAACTTGAGGTTAGACTTGGAAATTTTCCACAATGCCTCACTTCCTTTATTTATCAAGGGATTTTGGGTATTATGTGAAAGATCTAATTTGTTGCTCTGGTTAGTTCACATACCACTAATTTTCTACCATTCATGCTTGGAATAATGGACATTTAGGGGGTTTTCATCACAATGATACTTGTTGGGATAATTGGATGATGTTATGGACTTTGAATACACTGGTAGAAATTTTGGTTTGTTATACCCATATATGGTCAGATTCTTAGAACCTTAGTGGATTTGTGTAGGACTATGACACATTCACTTTCTTGACGAGTTATTTATTGATGGGATTTTGATCCAGTGCTTGATTATATCATATCCCCTACTTTCTTTGATATGTAATATTACTTTGTTATGTTTCATATTTATATGCCTTGTGATATATATATGTGGTGTCATCATTTTTCACTTAACTCACGTGAGTTAGGATGTTTCCTTTGAAAATGATTTTTCAAAAGATTTTTCTAAAATCATGTTTTGATTTTTTTAAAGACTGTTGTGTGAGTGATTTTAAGTGAGTTTCAAAATGGGTTCGGGATTAAAAATGAGTTTGGAAAGTGAAATTCTATAATGTAACCACTTTAATTTAGATAAAACTAGTATGAATTTTTTTAAGAAATGGAAATGGTGTGTCTGGTTTTGAAATGGATTTGGCCGATGGATTTGTTTTCAAAATGCTTGTGTTCGGTTTTGTAAAGCAAATAGAAAGTGTTTTGAAAGTGGATTATGGAATTGTTTTGATTTCCATTCATGATATATATATTACATACTTTTTAAATATATATTTTCAATATAGAATTTACGAATTTCCTTATGAAATAAGCTATAGAGTTTTAGAAGGTCCGAGTGACCTAATAGAATTTTTATATGACACCTACAAAATTTTTGGTTCTCAGTTCTTAGTTGGATCCTTCTTTTTCATCATTATTGATGTGGGGTGAGATGGGTGGCAGTGAGAAACCAGAGGTTTTATGTAGTTATTTTAAGGATAATCATGACTTGTTTGGTTTTTTATAGTTTTATTTTGGTTATTTTTGTTCCTAATTTATCCTTCCTACCTATATCACTTTTTTATGGATATTAATCATGCATTTGAAAATGGTCTAGATCATGGAAGTTGGTTATGACATGTTAGAATAATTTTTATTTATTCCACTATTTCATCTCTAATTTTGGAAAAAAGGTTCCCAAAGGAGTTCCTTTGATGCCCATGATATTGTTTCCAGCCCTTGGGGATCAGAAACACCCTTAAAACCTTATGGAAAATCTGGTTGGGTGTTGAGTAGGAAAGAATCCTAGGTATGTTCCTTACAAAATTGAAATAAATGTTTGGGTTTTCCTTTAGTAGGAACCTAATATTTTTGTATAACCCTTATTATTTATAAATTTTCTAGTAGAAATGAGATTAAGGTTTTCATATAATGAGACGTAAGGGTGGAGAGAGTCTAACTAGATCTCGCATACCAAAAATATCAAGCTTTCGTGGGTTTTTGGATTTTGAAATTTGAATTCTTGGTTTCTTTTAGCTATTTTCATGGGTTTTAATGTGATTGGAATTGTTGTACCCCCTTGAATATTGATTGATTTTGGAGAACATTCTTCAGTTTTAAGGTGGAAGGGAACTTGAGTTTCACAATTTGCTCATATGGCCTGAAGAACTATATTGTTCCCATAGGGATGAGTCTCCCTTTTTTCAATGTGTGTTGCATGGTTGACACCAGGTCACCCAAACTATGGTGTTCAAGGAATTCATAACATTATTTCTCTCTAGTTAGCCTCTTTGGACTCCTTTTGAATTTCAGATTTCTATTAAAGTAATTTTCACTTGTTAGCGGTGAAATGAGGAGTGTTTCCCTTTTGGGATGTGGTTAATGAGACTTATCTTATTTCTAGTTTGGTGATAGTGTTCACCTAGATTTTTGAAACCTTATTTTGGAAAATAATGGTGTTTTAGTGAAAATATTTATTTTCTACTCTGGTTTTGTAAATAATGGGAAGAGTTAATTTCCATCATTTAATGGAATTTTTTATGACGATGGTGGGTTCCCATGTTGTATTTTGAAAATGACGTGTTTCAGTATTGTTTTTGAAACAAGTTTACAAAGTGATTTGAAAAATAGAAACATGTATAGAAAATCATTTTTATAATATTGGTTTTCAAGGTGTAAAGGGATTTCAAAATTAAGTTTATCACTTTTTTTTTGGGTAATTCTTTTATTCCACCGAGGTAGTTTTGTTTTAAAGCTTTTGATATACTGATTTTTTAATGCACACCTTGGAGGAAGGTGGTTTTACAACTCCTTGATTAAATGGTGGTTTTGAAACAAAAAGTTTCTTTTGATATGGTTTTGGAGTGGTTTGTTTGAGGATTATCATTTTGGTATGGATTTGTTTCTTATAAAGGAGTCATTTGGTTTCTGATTTGGGACCTGACTTATGGTAGTTCATGTCTTTATTTTTGTTCTTCCCTATAATGGTGGAAAGGATTCCCCAGTTTTTGTGGCTAACTAGACCCTGGAGTGAGTGATGGATGTGGAGCCTTTTTTTTGTAGAATTTATGAGAATGGTTACTGGTTTTTACTGATTTTGGTGGGAATCAGTGTTTTTTTATTTGGGGGCCACTTTTTTGGTGTCTGTAATCATATCTAGGGTGCATCATCTTGTGTGGTTTTATTTGGTGGATATTTCCATTATTGGTGTTCCATGTGTATAATTTCCCATTATAATGTTTTTCTGGATGCTTTGAATGTTATTTTATGGAATGTTTTATTTTGTTGAGGAACATTCCCCCTTGTCCCACCCTCTTGTGTGTTTTTTGGATGGGTTTTGAATTCTATTTTTATTAAGCCTCATTTTTTGGGAAAACCTTTCTTGGTGATAGTGGGTTTCACACATTCTTTTTGATGAGCCTAGTGACTCTCATTTTTTAGACTTGAGATATATCTTTGGGTGAAATATTGGGTAACTAGGGTGTGTGATGCACTAGTTGAATGTGGTATACTAACAGGTGTTTGGATGTGGGACTTCTATAGGATTAATTACATGATGGTGATCCAAAGTTCAAACCTAGTTTATTCTCATGTGTCATGACCCAATGTGAGTTATTTATTAGGATCACGTGGTTATTATTCCTTCCATTGGATTTGGGAGTGTATGTGGTTTAGGGTGTGTTCCTCTTGTGGGGTTTTATCCCCCAAGGATGATTTTCGTGGTATTTTTATTTTTTTCCACCATATTAGATGAACTCTAAATGGTGGGGATACCATGATCAGTATACCATGCTTCATAGGGATTATTATTTGAGGTTATTATTTTGGATCTACTTGAATAAATTTGGTTATATTATTGCTGAACATTTTTATTGTTTTTGGGGATCTATGTTGTTGGATTTTTGGTTAAGTCATGGTAAGTAGTTCATTTTGTTAGGTCCTCTTAGGGGATCTTCAGTTTCCATTTTCTTTCTTTTCGATCGGGGCTTTCTAGGGTTAGAAAGTGGCATGTTGGGGAGTTTTTGACACCTCCAAGTCACTATTTTGTTATTTTGGTGTCAATTTGTTAAGTGGAGGTTTGGGTTATGTCTATATGAAATTTAGGGTTGGAAGATGTAAATTTTTGAGTTTTTCCTACCGTGCACTATTAGATGGAAACCCTACGAACTCCCTTCACAAGGATAATTTTCAATTCATTTTGAACTGTATATGGTTTTTCAGCATGGGTTTCACATGGATAATTCTAAACCACGTGAACCCTAAGAGAAACTATGTGGGGTCTAAGGTTTTTGTGAGGTTTGTTGCACAAATTTCTCACGGTTTGGTTAACCATGAAGCAATCATGTGGTTGTCTCTTTAGTTTATGACATATATATTTCCATAGATTCCAAACCATTTTTCTAACCATACGGGAACCCCAAGAGACCATATGAGAAATTTATGTTATTGGAGTGAGGATTATGTTTTTTTTAGCCACGAATATCCTCAGGAGTAACCTTGAGGCTTAAGGTTCTTTTGGAGGTAGTGTCGCCCACAAAATTGGTGCATGGTTTGCCCAGCCATGCGGCAAAAAGTGTGAGATATATAGTTGTTCAAAAATTTGAGTAATTACCAAATTTACCTCCAAAATTAAGAGGGATTTCAACCCTATTCTTCCTCACACAAGTCAACTGATCCTTGGGAGCCCTTATAGGTGTTCCATCCTCCTCCTCCCTTGGATTCGTGGATTCCAATGGTGTTTTCCAAGATGTTTGAGGTGAGTTTCCACTCTCTTTCTCCTTTTCTCCCTATCCCTATCTCTTATATTGGATTTGGCCTCCCCAATGAACCCTATTCACCATGAGGTTTAATTTTATGTGTTTGGGTGGGTCTAATGATAATTATTTTTTTTCTAATTGTTTTTGACACCGTTTCTTATCCCATGGGAGTGGTTATTGTTGAAAGTGACATGTTTTTCGATGTTTTAGCTTGGTTCATGCTTCTTTGATGTATGTATTACTATGAAATTGTTTTATTTTGTAATTATAATAATTCTTCCACTTTCAAGATTATCTTTTTATGAATAAATAACCATATATGGTGACCTTTTGATGATTTGGAACCATTTTCTTGAATTTCTTGTTTGGAAAACCAGTTTTATATGTGACTTCCATGTTTTATTGTTTAAAATGTAATTTTTTATTATTATAGATTATTTTATAACTACTTATGAATTTTTTAAAAGAATTTCATGAGGTGAAATGGTCTTTAACCTATTTTTTTTTCAATGAGTGAAAACAAGGGGTTTAAAGGGATTTTGTTTTTTAATTGAGGTGTAGACCTCAAAATGATTGTGAAAGGGGTGTTTTAATGTATTTGAAAGGGTTATTTGAATGTTTTGTGTTGATTAACCCATTTGTAAAATTCCATGGTGGCTTACTTTAAATGATTTTTTGGAAAATTTTTGACCATTTGGCCTTATTTGAATTTCAAAGAGAAATACCCTTGTTGAAGCATGCTTTGGATTGTTTTAAAAAAATGGGAAATTTATTTGGACCTCTTAAAATATTTTAAGTGGGTTTTTGTGAAAAGTGTGATTGAAACAAAGGATTTGACCATGTTTTATATTTTGGAATAATCTATCCCTTGCATTGGATTGACTTTGAAAACTTATAAATAATTGGGTATTTCCCATCATTTTTCAAATGGTGTTTAGAAATATTCTTATGAAATGTGAATGGGATTCTAAATCCGAGTCATGATTTGGTGTTAAAGTAAAATTTATATCTTTGGTTTTAAATTATGAAAGTTTATGAAACCCTTGATTCTCCTTGCTTGTGTCCCCATTTTGTGGGTTTGTGGTCACTATGTGAAATTTATTCCCCCCTTGTGTGGTAATGTTCTTGTTATCATTTATGTGCATGTTTTGTGTATAGGGATTTTCACCATTGGGTGTTAAGGATGAGGGTATTTATAGTTAATCCTTATGGGAAGAATTGTATTATTTACACTATAACTCACTCCATTTATTGGTAATTGGACGTCAGATACTAAGTGGAAGATCTAATTTGTTCCTCTTGTTGCTTCACATGCCCCACTAGTTTCCCACCAGTCATGCTAGGATGAATGGATAGGTGCAACGGGGGTTCATTGCAATGATACTTGTGTGGTATTATTAGATAACTTTATCGACTTATCATATATCAGTAGCTATTTCGGGGTTATACCCATATACGATTATATGCTTGTCATGTTAGTGACTTTGGGTGAAACCATGACACATTCACTTACCTGGGGAGTTATTGATTGATGGGAGCTTGATCTAGATTTTGATTATATCATTTCCCATGATTGATTTGATATTGCACATTATTGCTTATGTTTAATTTTTATATGCCTTATGATATATATATATATATATATATGGTTCCAGCTTGTTGTGCTTAACCTATATGAGTTGGTTGTTTCCTTTGAAAATGAGATTTCAAAGAAGTTTTTGGAAAACTTTTAGGAGTTTTTTAAAGACTCTTGTGTGAGTGATTTAAAGTGATTTTCAAAATGGGTTTTGGTTTAAAGAAAAACTTGTCCAGTAAAATCCTTTAAAGTAATAGTTTTATTTTTGATAAAATAATCATGATTTATTTTGAGAAATGGAAATGGTGTGTGTGGTTTTGAAATGGATTTTATTAATGTATTTGTTTTCTAAACATGAGTGTTCTGTTTTGGAAAAGAAAGGGATAGTGTTTTGAAAGTTGATTATGGAATTATTTTTATTTCCATGCATGGTATTAATGTAAATGTAACTTTATAGATTTTTTTTTCAAAATAGAATTTATGAATCACCTTATGAAAAAAACTATATTGTTTGATACTGTTATGGTTTCTTATAGGGATTTTAGATCACACTTACAAAATTTTAGGTTCTAGTTTATTAGTTAGATCCTTCTTGCTCATCGTGGATGATGAGGGGTTAGTTGGGAGGTGATGAGTAACTGGCATTTACATGGATTTGGCTTTGGGATCGACTTGAGTTTTTTGGTTTGTTGTAGTTTTTTTGGTTTTTTTATTACTTCTTTGTCCTACCTTCATGTATATCTCTATCTATGGATGTTGATCATGGAAATGAAAATGGATTAGATCATGGTAGTTTCTTATAAATTGTTAGAATGATGGTTAATTATTCCACCATTTTATCTATAATTTAGCAAAAACCATTCCCAATGGAGTTTCTATAGTGCACAGGTGCTTGTCTCCAGCCCATGGGGATTGCGAACATCCTTTGGTCCTTATAGAAAATTGGGTCGGGTGTCGAGTAGGATGGATGTACGGGTCTGTTTATTATAGATATCATCTAAGATAATGTTCTTAAGTTCAACGATCACTACAATAACTACTCTATAATATATAAAATAGCTCGACATGCTAATGCTTCTAAGTGATAAATGATTGGAACTACTTCTGGAAATTCTCTTCAACTTTTATGGGAAATTCAAACATTCAACAGTCATGAACAAAGGATAAAATCCATAAGTAGGAGTATCAAACCATTTATGAGAATTATAGTCTATAAATAAAAAATGAATCATTCATCCAATTATGTGAATTACCTCTTTATCTGATTCATCTATCCCACACAACCATCTTGAATCTTACCATTCACAATCTAGGTCCGATGGGGCAAATAGAGGTAATATTTTTGTAAGTTTAATTTGTTTTTAATTTGAAATTTACTTAATAATTTATTTAAAACCTTGGAAATTATTTGTTTTTTTCGATATTTTTATAAATTTGGAATTAAATTTCTAAATGGTTTAAATTATTTTTTTTATTTTTTTATTGTTTTTGAATTTATTGAAAATACATACATCGATTTTTTGGAATCTGTGTTTGAACTATCAACATGATTTTTATTCTAATTTTTCATTTTTTAAATCACTTGAAGAATTAATTGGTATAAGCCTATGCTATACTGAAATTTAATTGAGTGCAGGTCTAGGATGGAAATTGGAAAAGGGTTGGCCAGTGTACAAGTCAATCAAAACTGCATATGAGTCACCACTGGTAGTGTATGGGTCATTCATAGGATATGTATGAGTTAGACAAAACTACGTATGAGTCATTCAGTGATCTATAAATGAGTTATATGCATTTTTATAAACATTATCTCATGATATATAAGGATACCTATATATATTCCAGTTGTTGTGTAAGGGTAATAGGTGTATTCTACATGGTATGTATGGTTCTTCACTTACCCAATGTAAAGTTCATTCTATGGTCCCTATATTGCATAATGTTATCTAATATATTGTTTAAGATTTATTTAAACATTCATAAAGTTAACTCTATACCTTCAAAGGTACATTCATAAGGTTTTTTTAAAGGTCGTAAACTTAACTGTGGTATGATTAAACACCATAATTACTAAAATGGAAAAAGGATAGAAATAAGAACTCATTCCTTGGTCTATCTAAATCTAGAAGATTCTATCCCCTACTCCATGTGACACTCATCCAATAGAGGAGTAAGAAACTAATAATGGGAAAATATTCAAGAAAGGATAATGTTAGAGAGAATATTGTATGAAGTAATCTAGATCATCAACCTATACATGTGGAAGACATCTGAGGATGAAAAAATCTCACTTCTCAACATTGAATTTCAAGATAATGGAAGAAGGATGTATAAATATGTCTATAAATAGTTTTCCTCCCCATTTTACATGATTACTAGAATTTATATTATGAATTGGAGACCTTATACTTTGAACTTAAATTGATATAGTATAAGATTTTTTTTACATTTTTTTATTTTTTTAATATAACTACATTTGTTTCATCTATTGGCGTGTTCCCTAATTTTCAATTATTTTTTTTCAAAATTGTGTTTTTCAAAAATCTAAAATAAAATACGTGAGGCTAACCCAAGGATCAATCACTAGTTGAAAACTAGTAACTATAGAGTCTAAACACCAAGATTTTTATGTTCTATCATATTTTGGGAATTTAGATGATTGAGGGGTATAGGCGAATGATTGTACCTCAATATTCTCCTTCACCCATTTACTTTAACATTGATAAAATAGTTTCCAATCCCATTATTCATATTTTTTTGTGTATTATGAGATAAGTAGTATAAATGGAATATTAACTAATGGTTCTAACACATTCAAGAGAGAAGTGGGTAGATCATTTTGGACATCTCTAAATTTTGATGACCATTCACACAATTTATGCAGTGAGATCATGTGTATCTAGTGGGAAACACATAGATATTAGGATTATAAAATTTAATGCATGATTCAATGAAGGATCATTAAGGTTGAATCTATGGGTGTATTCTTTATTTACTTGAATTCTATTTTGCATATGTATTTTCCTTTCCCTATTTTCATTCATCAAGCCCATATCATTAATTTTTTGGAAAATATAAAATAATCCAAAAAGTTATAAGTTCAAGAATAGTGAGTCTCTAGGACAAGCTTCTTAAGAGGAAAATATTTTGGTAAGATTAATACTTTACATTTATTTTTTATTTTTTCTTTGACATCCTTCCACAATGATGACCTGTCAAAATTGACAACATTTTCGAAGAGCTAGGATGAGTATTTAACTATTTGAGAAAAACAATAATTAGATTCTTTTCTTTATTTTATATTTTCTTTTATTTATTTCCTTATTTATTCCCTTTCTCAAACATGGTATAAATATCACTGGGTAATCACTCTTCAGAAATGAATCATCAACATTATACCCATTCTAAGGATATTGTTGTAATCCCATATGATAAATTATTTAAAACTAATCAATATCCCTTCCCCTGGAACCCAAGGAAAATTCATTAAAGGGTAGTAGCATGAGAAACATTTGGTACATAAAAATAACTGGGAGGATGGAATCTACTAAACTAATAAATAAAATCAAAATCAAAAACATATTCCCCCACACTAATAGAGTGAAGAAGATCCTTCAGCAGAAGAGACTCAAGAATATATTAATAGTGATTTTGTTGATGCCAAAAAATGCTTTTCGGTGGAGATATTGAGGAATGAATGAATTGTTTGGGGTGAATACAAGCCAAAATGAGTTAAAAATCCATCAAAAGGTTCTATATTTGTGAAGTTCATAACCTTCATGAACAAACATTACTACATGTAGGTCCTCCAACAACTGTGAAGTGAATCTCACATGAAGGACAATAACCTTTGCACATAGAATGTTGAGTGATGAAGGTCACTTCCCCTAGTACCAACCTCTTAGAAGCATATCTTTTATGTTCAAAATTCCACAAATCATTCTTCACAACCTTTATTATGCCTATAAATATCTCCCTCCACTAGAAATTTTAGCTGACATGACTTTTGGACTTCCACCCAAATATATGAATTTACTAAACTTCATCCTTCATGAGCCAAAGTACAGATAGATTCCTATAGCTATCCAACTTTCATAAAAAGATTCCCATTGGTTCTTAAATCTCAAATAACATGGTAGATATAGCTTTTGAAAAGTCTCATGGCCTTCATGATTGTGGAAAACCCATCACACTTCTAGGGGTACCCTGATATAATTATCCATTGCTAAACCTTCCCTATGGGAACTAAGAAATTACCCTAAGGTAGAGACACCTTGTTTCATGAAGGACCAACCTTCACAAGACCTCTTACACCTATGAATCCCCTAATATTCGTGAATCCCTCAGCCTTTGGGAACCCCCAACCTTCATGAAACCAATCTACCATGACTCTCCTTGATAAATCCTTTTAGCACCAATACCTTCATGAATGTTAAGTGCATAAGTACCCCATACCCATTCAAGCTCGACTCATCCATGAATTAACCTACCACAAAACCATTATCATCAACCCTCACATTTTCCCTATTCAATCCATGAATATGATATAAATTTTTATTTCCTTTTCCCCCTAAGTATAGGAACCCTAATGTTGGGACCCCCATTTCCCACTTCACCATGGATGTGTGTATTACATGAACCACCCAAAGGAATCTATGAATTAAAAACATTTTCCTAGAAGGTGTAATCATCAAAGGAAACTAAAACATTTTCCCTGTTTGGAGATATAGTGACTTATCCTCCTCTCATACCTAGAAATGGTATCCCTGGGTATATTCCCCTCCCATGTTTGAGTTGAATGATGTAAAACTATATAGATTAACAACCTAGTTGCATGAAATTAACCAGTAGGAAAATGGACTAAACACATGATATTAAATTGTATCCCTACCATATATGGTGAACCAATTATGCCCCATGAATGACTAGTATGGGATGAAACCTCCACTTACACTATAGGTTGAAATCCCAACACTAGGGATGAAACCCCAACACTAGGGAATCCCATATTCATAATCCCAAAACCTCCTTTGGATGAAACTCAAAACCATAATAAAGCCTCTAAATGTAATCCCCACACTATCCCTTATTGTTACCCTTTTCATGATGCAAGTGTCCTTTCCGCATGTTGTTAAAAAACCTACAACAGTCCTATTAAACAAACTTAAACTTTTTCATTGAACTATATGAGTTTTTGTACCTTTCTCCTAACAGGTTATATAGAATACCCCCACGTGGTTCAATACCAACATCCCAACATACTTATGACACATTATTTAGGTTCAATTTTGATCCCATAACACTACCATGAAATCTTCATGTATTTCCCCTAGAAGAATAAATATCTGATGTGTGATAATATACTGTTGAGACGCACTAAACCTAAGCCCATGTCTCCAAAAACATTAAACCTATGACCCACCAATACCCAAAATGCATTAATTTTTTGAACTACCTATACCCACAAGACATTAAACATGTGAACTACCTACCCCCATAAGATGTAAAACCTATGTCCAACCCCAAAAAATTCATGATAATCCCTACCCTATGTGGAGTACATGGGATACACTAAGACTCAAAACCTGGATGCCTTATGCATATAAAAAAAAGTTTCCCTCTAGTGGATATGTGATGCTAGGGACCTATAACTATGATGCCTAATTTATGAGATGACCTCAAATTTGAACAAGGATGGCCATTATAAATATTCAACATGACTAATACTACCAATGTCATCATAAACAACAAACTGATGGTAACTATTTTATTAATAAAACAAGCAGTTTAATTAAACAATGACTACATCGAGATGGAATAAAGAACTTGATTCACAAACATGTATTAAATATTTGAGGAAGATCTAGAATAGGTGATGAAATCCAAGGAGGAATCCATGGAAGGAATGTCCAACATCCCATTATCCCATTATGAACAAGGATATGAAATCATCAATTTTGGAAATAGAGGCCTCTCAACTTTTCCAAATCATTTTTTAAATTTTCATAAAACAAATTTTAGGACTAGAGCGGGAACCCAGACATCATCAAATCATACTTAATTCAGCGGGAAAATTCAAAATTCAAAATCAACAGAAATTCCAAATCCAAGTCATTGGAAGTTCATGTCAACGAAAGCAATGAAAATCTCTTGAGCAGCCCGAGGATCCTTGCATCGAGGTGAGTCTCTTCATGTCCACACATCATCTTCATCATCCCAACACCATCACCATCAACTCATCACCGATGTAGACTTCACCACTGACCACCACCACAAGAACGAAATCCTCCTAACGTCGTCTTCATTACTATCACTGGCCGTCAAGAAGTCATGACACCATTGTGAAAACACCGAAAATAGCCACCAGAACCAGGAACGAATAATACCAAAAAATAGAGACACAACCAATACAATGATGTGTGTCACTTTGGGAGAGGCAATGAAAGTGCATCATCACCTCGATGCACAAACCTGATGGAAATTTCTAAAAAAGGGTGACATATATGTGTATATCTTATCCCAAAACTAGGGGAAGATGATGAGTATTCGGAAACACTGATTCTAATACATAATTAGCATGAATCCCTTCTCCTTCCTCAATATAGAATGAGCAACATTTGGCATGTTGGTCATCACCTTCAACAGATATGTACTGAATATTATCCTTAGTTGCCCTATAGGATAAACGATTTATTAAATTATACATGATCAACCACCACCAATAGGCATGGGGGAAGAATAACTGATGGTGAGATAATTCTCCATGACTATAATTTTATGAAAACTACCACCACTCCCAAAAATCCTTGGCATCCTCACCTTTTTCTCCCCCCTATATCATTTAGTGGAGGGTTATCAACACTATTGTTTTTCAATAAGAATGGGAAGTGTTCATAAAAACTAGGGATATGGACCTTTTAGAACTCAAATATATAATTCCATATCATCATCTCCTCCCCCAAGGCTCGTGCAAGTGAAATTATCCCCCTATTACCATGGAAAACCATTTCAAGTGCCTTTTTCCCTATAATCTATGAAAGATCCCCCTCCTATTACAAGGAGGTAGGGGATGAACTAGTCACACCTACTATGACCACCACTTAGGGGATAACCAAAATGCCCCTCATATCCTAATTCCATTTCCAACATTGATTTCCCCCTCAGGTTGATGACTAGGACAATACCATCTCAGCTCCACCAGCCTTGGTCCATAACAACCAACACCGGATCCAAGGGAAAGTCCCTAAACCTACCTTTGAGGATACCCCTTGGATATCTCAAGTGGACCCTTTCATCACTGACGTACCACCCAACCTAACGAAAAGTGTGTGTAGTCACATTATCACTAGGTTGGGATCAATACCTAACCACCAATCTGGTAGGTTGGGTCAACTCTCCCTACATTGGGAGCTAGAAAAATTCATCAAGGGATACCCCATGATGAATAATTTCACTATAATGTTTCCCCCAACAATTCCTTCATCTGACACAGAGTTCCTACCCATGTCGACGATTTCCCCCACCCAAAAGATCCGTCCTAGGGAAGAAGGGGAAACACCCACTGTGGAGGTCATGGTTGTGGTGGAGGTCAAAACATGTGTGGATGCTCCCATTAACCTCAAGGAATCCTAGTTAGGGAACTCTTTCATGGACAGAGGAAAAGACATGGGAATTATATCATCACAATTGACCTCTTAGAGTCAAATATGATGGAAAATTTAGCAGAACCCCCTCCACCTCCATCATAAGAGCTCATGGAAAAGCCCATCTGTTGTGGTTGAACATACCTAGATAAAGATACATATTTTTCCCAAGATCCCACCATAAATTTCTGTAGGTGGAGGAGGTATTGGATCCCTTTTATGGGATCTCTGTGATGTTATCCTTACCACTATTACCTTCCCTCCTCCCTGCTTCCACCATTGATGTTGGAGAGATATATGGGTAAGAATTGGAACCCTCTAATTAATGAGATAAATCTACTTAGATTTAGGGGAACTTACCAGAAAAACTTATCAATCAGTTAATGGTCATATACAACCTATCCTATATGGACAAGGTCATGAAGTTGACCCCATCTCTGGTATACATTCCATCAATCTAGGCACAATCGACCTGTGCGACACTATCTCTATATGAGAATCATTATTATAATAGATCGTCATCAACTCCTCCCCCAATTTTTCAGCCTTCACTAATAAGATCATGGGGTGTTCATGAGTAAGAAATCCCTAAAAATGATGGGAAATAGGAGGAAATATTTTGGGATTATCTGGACAATGATCGACTACCCGTTTTATTATGGCCACCCATAGACCTATAGTTAACCGTCTCAGAGTCCCTCAATATGGACTTGGTGTAATGTATTCCCCATAATATCTAGGTGATATCCAACCCCTCAAAGATCACCATATTACCTTTATTGGGAGTTAGGGACACCTCACTTCGATTCATTAGTAATGCCGGAGGGTCAAAATTGCAATACTCCCAATAGATCAATGCCCCAATTCATATAGATATAGTTAGAGATTATAGTAGAACTATGTCTATATAATTAATATACTCTATTGAATTATATATGAAGAATCCCCCCATGTATATCTTAGAGTATAGGGGTATTATGATTCCCTTGAACTCAACCCTCTTTCACGATGTCATTGGGGTGATCAGAATAGCCCGCTTGTTGATTGTGAGGGCATGTCTCTGCCCATATTTTCTATGAATTTAATATAAATTAATATTTATAGTGATCAAAGAAATAAATTATATGGCATAGGTCATTATAAAGATCCACCACAAGGTGGAACACAACCTCAGAAAGACCTTCCAGTGGGTGCCCACCCCCACTAGTAAAGACAGACTTTGGGCCTCGAAAATCCCACTAAGGACCCAATACTGACTTCCAATTAATATATCAATAAGTGAAATAGAATTATAACCCCATAGTACCATATAGTACTATTCAAAAAACAAAGGTATATTCTTGGATTTTTTCTTTACCCCATGATATTGAGGGCCTCGAGAGTCATACCGCTGAACTCATCACCTACCAATGCCCATAACATGGAAATAACCCAAGGGACCCCATCCCCCCATTGGAAAACCAGATAATTATCATTTTACTAGAACCTAGATTAAAGTTATGAAGATATTAAAATCCAATCAAATAAGTGGTAGGTTTCTTTGTTAAAATTATAAGGTATGATTCACATATCTTGCCTGATCGACATGATTCCCAGCCTCTAAACCATGACCACTTCATTTCTTGCGATAGTTGGTTAGTTAAAGCACTGGTAACTATAAATCCTTACTAGGAATACTTAATATACAATCTCACCGCCTTCATTTTTTCTTTTTAAATGAAAAAAAATCTATTATGAAACTTGAAGGGAAGATATACCTAGCATGGATGTACTGGATGCACCCACCTCCAAAATTTAGAAATATGAGATTCGTCCTATTTATTGGGATTGAAAATCTATTTTAGAATCTAGATAAATTTTCCTTCTGGTTTGATCTAATGCTAGGAACCCCTAAGAAATAGAAAGAAAACAAAATTTGTTTCTTCTTCCATACTTTAGAGGGACTTTCATTCACATTGTACAGTTAGACCCCCCTTTGATCTATAGCTGGTTAGTAATATCTCTGTAGAAAATTTCTCATCTAGTTAATCTCCACTATGCTCAAAAAAATATCACTAACCTCTTTAAATGAAAGAATAGGCCTATAAAGTGAGTTTCTAACTTCATCTCCCAATTAAAGGGACTCATGTACTCCCTCGATATACTACTTTCCAAGGAGAATCTATTGAAAATGTGCACAGAGAATGATTGGGATGATTTGGTTCCCAATATCACCTCCATAAGGTATATAGGTGTGTTCTAGGAATTATGTAACACCCCAAGATTCCACGTTACTCTTCTCTTTGAATAATACAGTAGCGTGTGTTGTACGCAACTTCGAGTTCTAACACACACCATGACCAATTAAAGTAGGCGTTATGAATAGTAATACCCAATTTTTGAAATTTTATAAATTTTATCCCTCAAAATTGACTTCATTTTTGGATTCAGAATATCAAAATTATCCTAGGGTGAAATTTTGGTACTTTTCGGATAACTTTCATATTTTGATGAATAGTGAAAATTACTAAATTTTAATTAAAAACAACTTTTTTAATCGAAATAATTAATAGTGATAAATTATGAATTTTAGTGATTTTAAATTATATTTAGAATATATTTTTACCATTTAATCCAATGTTGGTCATTGGACATAATTTCACATTTAAACTAGACATAAACAAGTGTCAATCTTTTGATAGTTATTGTTTCTTAAAAACACGCTTTTTGTTTTAACAGTGGGAATTGATTTTAAATTAATAAATGAAACTTCTATGTTTTTAATTTGGTAAAATAGATATCATTTTTGAATCCATAATATCAAATATATTTTAGGCCGAATTTTTGGTATTTTTCTGAAAACTTTCAATTTTTGATGAATAGTGAACAAAAAAACACCGAGTTATAGTTTAAAACCGAATTTTTTATTTAAATAATTATTTTATTTTATTTAAATTTAATTAAGGTCAAAATAGATACATAATACCTATATAAGTTCAATGTAATTCGTTGGAATTAGTTTAGAATAATTTTTTATATATAAAAATGTTATTGAACTTTTCACCGTCTTTTACCGACCTCCTAGGAGAATTTGGAAATTCACATAAAACTTAATTTTACCGCTTCTGTGAGTGGAATTTTGAAAATCCAAGAGACACTGTTACTATCAAGGAGTAAAATGTGGTTCAATAAGATAAAAATAATTTTTTTGTGAATAATAACTTTTTACTTTTATTTACCACGGTTAAAAGTAAATAGAGTAATTAAGGGTAAAAATGATATTATCATTACCCTAACACATATCCTAATTCTATTGGATAAGTTTTATTCGACCAAAAACAACCTTAGGAATAAAATATGTCCCTTGAGGTCCACTTGGATTAGATTAGGACATTTATTATTATTTAATTCAAGGAAGAGTTAAAAGAGTTAAAATCAAAGTTTAATAACTAAAACATTTTTAATATAGGGTTATACATAAGATAAATTCGATTATAAATATTCATTAAAAATCTAAAAATATTTCCTACATAAAGGTATTTCAATTATAATTTTTAGACATTAAATAATTAAATTTATTTATCACACAATGATGATGCACTAATTACCTTATTAATGAAAGAATCAAATAAATGGTAATATAAATATTAAAATAAATATAATTTCTAAGTTTTTATGACATACACGAATTTTATAGGTGACTATGACATGTTAGGGCTGATTAAATTTATCTTGTTTGAAGTAATCAAGTTGTTATGACTTTCACAAAAACAAAATACCAAATAGTGTCAAAATTGAAATAAATTAATATTTAGAACAAATATTATATGATTAATTGATATTATATTCCTAAAAATATAATCTTCGGCCAAAGGACTTATATAATGATAGGTGTATCATTAATGGACCACTTGGGGGTCTCTTGGAAGTTTATAATAAGTTTATTAACCATATAATATAAATATACAAAGAGACATGGTAAATGTCAAACTAAGTAACTAAGGGTTGAAACTAAAATATAAGGTTAATAAAGTGACCAAAGCCTGTCTAAAACCTATTGGTTAAGTGTATTTAGACCCATCCCCACCTTATAATTTTAATAATATACTTTGGAGTCATTTTAAACTGAATATGAATTTATTATAAATTAATACTTTAAGTTTTTCCTAAAGAGCCCCTCCCCCCTTATAAAAGGACACCACTTATAACCAATTCCTCACACCTTTAAATCCTTTTGGCTCATCCAAACTCTGAACAATTCATCTACCTACATCCCTATACTCCTCCTAGAAGCCTCACTTTAGGCATAAGGCACTTCAAGAGTCCTTTTTGGTTCAAACCCAAGGGAGTTACCCAAATTAAAGGTAACGATTTCTCTTAGCTTCTTTTCTTTTATTTTACTTATCCAAACCCTAAACTCTTCTTATTATTTTCATTTGTAACAAAAACAGTATCCTAAATATACTATAATATTGTTATGATAAGTATTAGAAATACACTTACCCACACCTTTATCTAATGGGTGAAGAACATAATGTTTCTGTGGATGGAAACCAAACGCCTCACGAAACGATGATTGTTCAATTATCTCCTACCGCCTCTCATGGTGGCCATTATGATGGAAATATAATTAAATATGATATTAATTATATTTATTTTATATATAATCTTCTGTAATTCCATTTTATAGCATACCATTATCCGTTTCATGTTGTATATATATACGATAATTTCATTTGAGGAAGTGCGGACTACCGCCCCCTCAAAGTGATATGACTCGTTTATAACATACATGGAACATATAAAGGATGGTATTAATGAAATTAAGTAACACATATAAGATATTATATTATAATGGAATAATAATATACCTATGTATTATTTGGTTTTGATTCCTTTTAAAATTAAAAATGAAATGGAAATAGCGTTCGTGCGTACGTACGGACTACCGTCTCCACGAACGCGATGAGATTCATTCTCCATCGTATCCATTAAATTATAATTCCATTTTATGATTAAAAATAATTTTTAAGGACTTGATATCATTTTGGATATGTATAAGATACAACCTATTCATAACAAACACGACTTATGTACCAAAACATATAAAATAAAATGAGTAAGTTAACACCCGAAACGACGATAATACTAAGAAATTATTAACAAAGCAATGTTAAAAGATCATATATGATATAATATTAATGTATATTATTATTTTATAATTTAATAAAAATAATTTAATCATTATACATGAGATTACCCTACCCTCGACAAAGGAAAAGTACAAGGTAAGGGGTTTTCATCTCACTCCTTATTTCAGTGAGATTCATGCCATATTGCCACTATTACCTTTTGTGTGGTGTATGTACCTCCCATAATTGTATTCTTTGTGTAATACACTTTAATTTATGTCTATTTACATATTAATTGTATTCTACCTCTTTCATGGGGTGTATGTTTTGTAAGTTACCAAATTGGTAAGGGGTTTTTTTCATCTCACTCCTTATTCCTGTGAGATTCATGCCATATTTCCACTATTACCTTTTGTGTGGTGTATGTGCTGCCCATAATTGTATTATTTGTGTAATACACATTTATTTATATGTATTTACATATTCATTGTATGATAACTCTTTCATGGGTTTTATGTTTCGTAAGTTACTAAATTGGTAAGGGTTTATTTCACAATCTCTTCATTATACGAGGTTGTTTATACGTAAGTATCTATTGGGACATATTTATTATCCATGTACATGTTTTATGAAAGAGTTTTCAAAGGGATTATTTTATGGGACTTTTTTTACTAAAACATAATTTAAAATGTTTTAAATATTTATTATTCTAAATCTTTATCATTAATGTCCATGTCTTCAAAATGGGTTTTAAGGATTTATTTTTATGGAAATGGATGTTTTTAAAATGTTAATTCCTTTCAAAAGATTCAAAGTGGTATGAGACACATTGATTCAAAAATGTCTTTAAATGACTTATTTTCCAAATTGTGTGACTTTTAAATGTTTTCATGAAAATGTGTATTTCTATCAAAGAGTTTTACAAATCATTTACATCTATGTCAAATCATTTAATGGATTTTAAACTTGTTTTGAAGTTGATTTATTATGATACAAAACATCCATATTGTATTGAAGGTTTTGTGATATGTTTGACTATGGATGTGTTATTTTTATACCATTCATGGTTTATAGTTACATTATTGACATTTCGTATCCTAGTTCTTATACGAATGTTTTTGTTAAGTTTCATCCTTTTCATATGAGGAATGTATTGGACATAGTAAGTGACGGGTGGAGCCTGCTATAGCTCCTCGAAGCATCGGTAGGTCTCATGATACAATTAGACATGGAATTGGCCAAGGCCCTTTCCCAATTTGATATATGGTTTTGGCCAAGGCCTTAACCATTTTTAGACGTCTTGGCCGAGGCCTTGACAAAATTTTTTAGAATGTCTGGCATTATACATTCCCTCATTATAGAAAAAATATTAATGGTTCATGTGGTTATTTGACTAGTAGAATACCCATGATTATGATTTATTATGGAATTATTTACTCAACTCATATTCTTGCCATAAAAGTATTCATGTTTATTATTGGTAAAGGCATGTGGTTTCAATTATTCACCATGATTAGTATTTATGTCATTTTCCGTTGTATTGCTTACCCTTACTGAGCGTTTGAGATCACCCCTTTCTATGTTTTATTTTTCCCAGGATTCCAAGATATGTATTATGATTGATATGCAGGGTTAAGATAAAGAAAATAATGGCTTTCTCAAAGAACTATTTACACTGTGTTTTATGTTTGAAATTGTAATGTAATAGTAATGTATGTAATCTATTTTCCAAGACTACTAAACCGATCGGTCCTTCAAGGATTGATTCCTCGTTATCATTCCAATGTATTAAAATAATGCACTGACTCTGGGTAACTGGGGTCAGGGCATTAAAAATTCACTAAAAGAGTTAAGAATTTGGAATAAGCATTAAATTAGATCAAATAGTTGTTATTCCCATTTACCCTTACAGCCTCATTACCGAAACCTGTTAAAGCAGAGATAGCTTCCACTATACAGACTTAGGCCCTAGAGCTAGTCTATCTTTAGGAACCTCAACCAGATAAACCTCATCATGTGTATCCTCACCAAAATAACATTGATCATGCCCCATTTTGAGGTTATTACTTAAGGGCACTCTTCAAAAATTGGAATAAAAAGGTATACTACTTAACAGATACAATGGTTTTAGGGTAATTCATCTACACTATAGAGAAGAACATCCTGAAGTTTCCTAAATTTTGGAGACATCATGAGGCTAACATGATAAATCGTTCAAATTAATTCATATACCATATGGTCCTCGAGAACACTATTAATTAGTATTTCATATTTATGGATTGCCTCTAAAACTTTGTTGTTCATATCTTGGTTGAGTTGGGTGATGTTCCAACATAGGTAGTACATGTCTCTAATGATCCCATCAATGAAAATGCGGGCATTGGTGAAGGGAAATAGGTCACTAGGAAAGGTTTGAAAAAAATACAATTATTGGATGGATCATAAGGCAATCACCCAAAATCTCAAAATTATTCATTAATTCTTGACAAAACCAGCACCTTATGTGGGTTCTATTCCAATTTTTCCCACACCTTCAACATCACAACCTGATAAGTCTTGAAGAAGTAGGTACTGGAAATGTTAGGACAACTAGATCCCCTACAAGTTCAAATGTCAGTTTTCACATTTAGTGACTTCATTCCTCTTGAATTGGGAGAGTCTTTGAGAATTTTTCAAGTCTTGAAATATTATACTATTGAATATTATGGATGTTACTCAATCAATGTAATTATACTGGTAGATCATTGCACAATATCCAATGAAAAAGTGCCCTCTATATCCCCTTCAGGTACCTCTAACCATCATCATCAAGGGAAGGGTAGGTGTTATGCTATCAGACATAGTATAGAGACAAATTCCCCCTAAAGAACAATGCATGTCCCTGATTCTAGAAAAAAAATCCTTACTTAGGGAACAAAAAACACATCCCTCGCTAGTTGCATCATCAGGAGCACTCCCACAACCTACTATATTGGTTGATCATAAAACTAAATCACAATGGCCTAGAGCTCAGTTGTAGATGACCAAGGCTTGACCTCAACCATCCGTTTCCAAACAAAGACATCTGAATAGTGCTAGGACATGAAGAACACTATCTCCGATTCATTGCCTTATCTGACTATGTCCATAGCACTCCCAAATAAAGAGAGGCTTCCAATGAGTAGAAATATGACCCTCTCCCAAAAATATGTTATGATGAAGCATCTCACTATAATACCATCCATTATATCTATTCTCGATGTACTCAGCCTATTTGAGAACATGCGTGAGGCTCTCATCGAGGCCCTAAAGGGCCCTATCCAATTCAAGATAGAGGTAGATTATGCCAAATCATATCGTGTATAGGATTACAAACAAGATGAGTTCCAAGACATCATCTCCTTTTCTAAGTAGGATGAGGGTACCAATATTTAGGGGCACATATGCCCTCTATATATAACAAGATAGTTTTATGGTGTGGAAATCTATAATTGTTTGGTCAAAAACTGGTTCTTGGATCAACCTCTTCCCAAACCACACACTACAAAAACTAGTTCTCATAGAAGTAGATATGACCCCCTCCGACCTAATAATTTAAGGGTTTGATAAGAGTCAGTAGAAAACTTGTGATAAGATCATACTAGACACCCTACTTTGTTACTTAGTAGAAATCACTGAGTTCATGGTTGGTTCACAGGACACCACCTACAATTCCTTTCTTTTAAGGACCTGGCTTCATCTATATGTAGTGGTCCCCTATTTATATCATCAGTGCCTTAAGTACTCCCTTAATAGTTGTGTAGGGGTGAACCCAAGTGATGTAATTACCTTTAACTCATTTGAATCCAACTACCTAGAAACCAACTATTAATAGAGGGAGGGAAAGAAGCTTCAGAATGATGGGGTCAAAAACATCAATTACCCTAATGATTTGTTAGCCACTTTATTAGATCCTTGGGAATATTTGAAAGAAAACATCATCCTTCCAGTCTACCAATTGAAGATAATGATCTTAGAATTCAGGAACCATTTCATCATCCTCAAAAAGGATTTCTCATAGATCACCTTATATTCATACACCGAACATGAATGGTTGAGGCCAGAAAATCCTACTCCTGTCGTGTACTCCAAGGTCTTCCCCTTGGGTTCCAACCCACGATAGTGCCACTTGTTTTGAAGGGCAGGGATAACTTAGTGGAAGTTCACTTTTCATTTTTGTTTTGAAATTATAGATGGACCCTGATATAAAAAAATCCTGGGATTGTATTACTTGATTTTTTTTCCATGATTTCAGCAGAGTAGGAATACCTCACCCAGGATCATACCCCTATTATTGTAAATTTTTTTATAGATCCAGAATTCCCATTTATGGAGGGTTTATCCCTTTTCATTGAACCTCTAACTTCAAATGATAAAGAGTACCTGGAAGACATCGCTTCCTCCTTTTTGGATGAAATATCCACCACCATCGACAAATTAAATTGTGTTAATATCCATATAGAAGAAAAACAATTTTAATACTGATTAGTATAATCTAGACCTCAAAAGATTATGAATGATACATGGATTTATTAATGAAAATTTTGATTTATTCACTTTGTGAGAAAAATAAATTCCAAGCCTCAATCCCTAGGTTTATGTTCAGCACCCTGGTCTCTTTCCAAGTCACCAGGTGTTCAAAAAATCCTCCTAAGATAATACATCCTTCCCACTTTTCCATGGTTGTGGATGAAGTCAACAAGATGATCAATGAAAACTTCACCAGGGAAGTATAGTACCCAATGTGGTAGGAAAACATTGTCCCACATAGAAAGAAGAATGAGGAGATAAGAGTTTTTATTGGTTTCAAAGACCTCAACTACCGCCGTTTTAAGGGAAACTTCCTCCTCCCTTTGATAGAGCTACTGATAAACACTAATGTTGGATTCTATGATTTTTCCTTTATAGATGGATATTCTAGGTACAACTAGACCTAGATGACACCTGATGATGAGGAAGTATCCACCTTCATGGAACCTTATGGAAACTTTGTCTACTACTTTATGGCATTTGGTTAGAAGAACACTGGGTCTACCTACCAGTGCACCATGAACAATATCTCCAAGACACTCCTTGGGACATTGTTGGAGTGTTATGTGGATTATTTGGTGTTTAAATCCCACTAACATGAGAACTATATGAGAGATATTTATAATTTTTTTGAATTATTCCACTTATATCAACTAAAAAATAATATTTTGAAGTGTAAATTCGAGGTAAGATATGAAATTTTCCTCGATTAATTTGTCAGATATAGAGGCATCAAGACCAACTGATAGAATACAAGAGCTATTTTCAATATTACTTCTCCATGAAACCTATGAGAATTGAAATGTCTCTAAAACCATTTGAAATATTTCATGAAATTTGTCACTAAAATTTATAGTAAATGGAAACAATTATCTAGGATCATAATGAAAGGAACCTTATACTAGTGAGATGAAGAGTTATAGATCACATTTGAGGACATCAACAAGTACCTACTGCGTCCTGTGGTCTTGATGAGACCCATCCTTGAGAAGCCTATAATCTTTCATGTGACTACCCTAGAGTGGTCTATCTATTCTATACTATCTTATAATAATAACATCGTTTGGGAAAACATCCTCTTTTTTCTCAGCTGTATGTCACTTAAAACTAAGATCAGGTATTCACCCATTTAGAAGAGCTACCAAGCCTTGGTCTTCATGATTTGGAAATTGTGACATTACATAAAGCACTATGAAATACAATCTATGTCCCATATCAACCCACTAAAGTATATCCTTAGTAGACCAATGATGACATGGTGATTGAAATGATGGTTTGTGATCCTACAATAGTTCGATATTAGTCTTTTCCCCTGAAAGGCTATCAAAGGTTAGGCATTGGGAGATTTCCTGGCTGCACATATGTGTCCAGATGAATCACCCCTGGATGCTGACTTCCTAGATGATTCCATCCTCTCAATTTATTAGTACACACTATGTTGATCGATTTACTTTGATGTGCCTCCCACAACCCAACTGGTAGAAGATTTAATAACCCAAAACACACTACAGAGGTCCTAGGAATCATCTTCATCATGACTTCACTTGAAATATTTCCTTTCTTGTATATATTATGAATGGTTTATACCAATAATAAGGTTGAGTATCAAGATCTTATCATTGGTATTGATTTGAATCATGATATGGATGTTCCTTGTCTGTATATAAAGGGAGATTTAGAACTAGTCATTAAGTAGATCTATGGTGACTATACTGTTAGGTTGAATAAACTTATCCCCTTACTAGAGCGGAACCATGGGCTAATGGTATAGCTCCCATCCCATAAAATGGTAAACCATGTTCCCCAATCCAAAAATTACTGATCCAATGCCCTCGATGGTTTGGATGATTCTCTTCTAGAGCCTGACCAAGATGATTTTATGATCAATGTGTCCCATAATGGAGTCAATTAACCTACCACCTCTGGCAAATAGGACAAACTAGTGGACCATATAGCAGCTATAAATTTGACGTAAAGTCCCTTAAAAACCCCAACGGTTGAAGAATAAAAACATAGATGACTCTATTAGTTGATTATCTCTAACATGGGTCCCTATCACCGGACTTAGTTGAGTGAGAGAAAACCCATCAGCGTGTGGTGAAGTACACCCTTAGGAATGAAACAAACTTAGATAAAACTATCTATAATCATAGATTTAAATACAACATTATCCAATTAATCCATGGAAATGAGATTATTTAGGTCCGATAGGATGTACATGTTGGGTCATGTGGGCACTTCATGTGGGACTGAAGCTCTTCCCCTAGATCCGAAGATTGGGGTACTTTTAGCCCATCAGTTTCAATGGCTGTATTGAGTTCCCTAAAACTTCATGCATCATCCAACAAATATTTTCTATACCAAAAAGTACTATTAGGCCTTTGAAGTAGGGTTGCTCAATGTTGTGGGTTCCTAATCACGAGAAACAACTAGACAATGAAGGTTTATTATGACTTCCACTGAAATCTTTTCAAAATCGGTGGAATCCACCCCCCATAGAGAGGTTAAAACATGGTCTGTTATGGAGTTTATGAATTCCCACATCATCCATTGATTCAGGATTCCTTAAACTATTATCAATAATAATGGAACCAACATTAGAGATACTAAGAAGAATAAGTTGTAAAGAAATTACAACATATGGTCTAGCTATACCTCCTGCTGTCATGCATAAGAAAATGGGAAGATCGGGGCCTTAAAAAACCCCACTATAATATCCTATAGAATATGGTGGGTTATAATAAGAAGAGATAGCTCGATAAGATCCCTAATTTCAAATGCTATTACCAGATGAAAACTCATAATTCCACCCAGGTGACCCCATACTATTTGGTGTACAAAATTAAGGGGGTTTTACCTATATAGGTTTGACTACTATAAGGCCCCAGCCCTAAACATTACATAAACTTGAATTAATTTAATAATTTAAATTGAGGATATTTTCAGGTTTATAGTTTTATATAATTACGATATAACTATTACATTACATCTCAAATATTACAAAGTAGACACTTCTTCTCAGAATCCATTTTTTTCATAAAAATAAAAACTCTTAAAATAAAATAAGAATTTTTTTCTTGATATAAATCTTATTGAATAATTCCTTTATCTTACCCTGCCTTATACCCTATGAAAAACATTTCAAAAACTTGGGATTATCATAAAAATCTCAGTAAGGGTGATAAAATAAAGAAAGAAATCATTATCCCATCAATACCTAAAAAATAAGCTCTTTAACACACCTCATGAAATCATAAGATTTATGAATAACATATAGAGATCATAAATCATAAAAGTATCTTGTGGAATCAATAACATACTTACATTGTAGCTCTAACAGGTATGTAGGGAGTTACATTTGGAACACTTATCACATTATATTCCTGAAATCTCTTAGGATAAAAATTAACATTTACCTCTATAACATTACCCAATTAATTAGAGAGATATCTCGGGCTCAACCGCCCTAGGTTTATCATGGAACCACCTGTATGCATAAACAATTCCTAAGAACCATAACATAATCATAACACATGAACAACCATAAAGGAAAGATAACGTTTCCATATTGCAAACATAATATAAAAATTCAATATATTTACATAATCAATCCATTCCCAAAACCATTTTCAATACAAAAATATGTAAAAATAGTATATGGTATTTATTTTCCTTTTAAAAAATATTACGTCTTGTTAAGGAATCCAAATATCAAATAATATTCATGGTGGTGGAAAGGTCGTTGTCACCACGTACATTAAAAAGAAGCATTATTTTTTTCATTTAGTAAAATTATTCGTAGAGAAAATATACCCTTTGAACAAAATTAAAATTTAGAGGGATTTATACACCGTATAAAAGAAATTTGTGTATATATCAAAGTATGCCTCAATGAAAGGATATTGAGACGAAGTCCCTTACCTCATTTCCGACTTGACTCGTTCATTCTTTAATCTCCTAAATAAATATCTAGAGTTAATTTATTCTTGATTCAGAACCCTTTTCAAGTTTTTTATTCCTTCTATATGACTTATTACCACGTAATGAAAATTACCTAATCATTTAAGTTAATAACTGTCGTTTTGTTGATATTTGGTACTTGATTAAAAATGATCTTTTTAAAATTAAAATTTTTCTATGTGGTCAAAATCAAATTATCTCTAGAATGATATTCATGATTTAGATATAAAATTTATCCAATATATATATATATGTATAATAGTATATATCATTTAAAGAGAGGAAATGAAATGTACTGATCATAGAGATGGTAAGACGTACGTACGCATGAATGCTAATTTTATTTCTATTTCATATTTAATGTAATGAAAATTTAATTATACATTAGTATATTATAATTCTAGTATAATATCATATATAATTTCATTAACTCCATCCTTTATACGCTCCATGTGTGGAATGAACGAGTCATATCACTTTAAGGGGACAGTATTTTGAACTTCCTCAAATGAAATTATCATATTTTCCAATTATGGAAAGCATAAAGGTATGCTATAAATAAAAATTAAAGAAGAATAGAGACAATATAAATATAATATATATCACATATAAATAGAGTTCCATCATAATGACCACCATTAGAAGTGACAGGAGATAATAGAACAATCAACGTTTCTTGAGGCATTAGTTCTCCATCCACAGAAATAGTATGTTCGTATCCATTAGATGGAAGTGTGTAGATGAGTAGTTAAAATCATCATCATAAAAACATCATAGTATATTTAAGATACTGGTGTTTTTATAAAATAACAAAATAATGATATTTTAGGGGGTTGGAGAAGGAAAATAATAGAAAAGAACTTTAGAGAAGATGTTTACTTTAAATCGGGTAACTCCCTTTGGTTTGAACCAAAAGGCTTTCTTGATTTTTTTATTCCTAGGGGTAGGATTATAGGTGGAAGAGAGGGATGTTGTGAGCTTCATGTAGTAGATTTTGGACGAGCCAAGGGTATTGATAGGTGTGTGTAATGGGTTATAGGTGGTAGCCTTTTATAAGAGGGAGGATGAGTTCTTTAGGAAAGTTTGAAAGTATTATTTCATTATAAAATATTTTCAGTTTCAAATGGTCAAAAACTTATTTAATTAGATAATTAGGTGCATATAATTCTAAATACAATTATCCAATAATAACTAGATAAGTTTTGAATTTTTTTAATCCTTATCTTATAGCTTTAACCCTTAGTTAACTAATTTAACTTTTACCATGTCCTCTTGTATATTCATAATATATAGTTAATATATTTACTATAAAATCCCAAGAGACCCAAAATGTTTCATTAATGGAATTTGTAACATCATATATTTCAGTTGGAAAAATATTATATTTTTAGGATTATTTTATCATTTAATAAAATATTAGTTATTTTCAAAACTCATTTATGTAAATTTATAAACTATTCATATCAAGACTTTAAAAAAAATCTATAATAACGTGATTCTTTCAAACAACTTTCATTTATTAAAAGATAACAAGTCATTATTATATCTAAAATTTTTGGATGGAAAAATAAGTTTCAAAATAAATTTGATTTAATATTTATAACCTTATTTATCTAAAACCTTCATTAATAATGAAATCACTACATCATCATTGTGTCATAAATAAATTTATTTATTCGATGTCTAAAAATTACAAGTAAATACCATGATGTTGGAAATATTTTTATCTTTCCAATAAAAATTTATTGTTAAATATTTCACTTATATAATCCCATATAATTTTTTTAATAAAAGATATATGTTTATGTTA
This sequence comes from Viscum album, assembly GCA_963277665.1. Classification (NCBI taxonomy): domain Eukaryota; kingdom Viridiplantae; phylum Streptophyta; class Magnoliopsida; order Santalales; family Viscaceae; genus Viscum; species Viscum album. The sequence continues at coordinate 1,521,283,751 of OY728152.1, read as the reverse complement.
CATTTTCCTTAACTTTAAATTAATTTTTATAGTGTCATTTTCACTTACAAGTGGCTCTATGGGGTCCCAAAATCGAGCCAAGGATGTCCATGGTCAGACATGTATCATCCAATAAGGTTAGGGCACATGTTAGGGTGATTTAATATTATTATAATATTATTTTTTAGCTTTATTTACCAGATTTACCCTTTAAACTTGGTAAATAAAATATTTACAGAAGTTACTATTCATAATGTTTAAAAATAAAAGTTACATGTTTACACAATTTGGAACTATTGATTCCAAATATGGAATAAATTTTTACAAATTAAAAACAAAGAAGTTTCAGAAATTTATTTAAAATTAATTCCTGTTGTCAAAACCAAAAAAAGGTGTTTTTAAGAAATAATAACTATCAAAAGATTGACATTTGTTTATGTCTAATTAAAAAGTGAAATTAATCCAATGACCAAAATTAGATTAAATGGAAAAAAATAATATAATTACACTTTAAAACCAATTAAAAATATAATCTAACCATATAAATAAATTATATTAAAAGACAGTTTTGAATTAAAATGCGGTATTTTTCACTATTCATAAAAAATGAACTTTATCATAAAAATACACAAATTTTACCCAAAGTAAATTTTAATGTCTTAATTATAAATAAGAAGGTTATTTTGGTAAATGTAACATATAAAAGTTACAAAAACTATATTTTAAAAAAAATTTCCATCAAAAGCGGGTAAATCGACATTTTAATGAAAATTAGAGTATTTCATACTGAAGATCAGATTCATTCTTATTTTAATCCTTTAAAATTTATCAGATAAGAGTAAAATCATTTAATTCACAAATATCAAAGATAAAATCTCCTTGAAAGTAAAATTAATATTTAATTCACAAATATTAATAAATATGAAAATTTTATATTCTTTATTTACCTGGGATGTTACATCTTTCCCACCTTTTGGGAATTGCATCCTAGAAATTTTAAAATTGTGCTCGGAAACTTCATTGAATGTCCTACATCGAAAAAAGAGTCAATAAAACTATTAGTTTAAAATAAAGAAAGATAAGTAAAAAGATCACCCGAGATAACCCATACTAGGATTCCCTTAAATCATGGATATGGAGGAGTAACTAAGTGTCATGTTCTGATGGAAAGTGATAAGAAACATGACCAGAAGAAAGTTGGCAGCCAGAAAACCATAAACTTGTGATAGGTTAAATGGTTTTTGGTTTCCCAGTAGGAAAAGTAAACGAACAACATTTTTGTTTTAAGTTTCATTTAATAAAGTTGGAGAATTTATTTATGAGATTGACTAAGGACATAAGGAATTATACTTAATTTTTAAGTATAGTTTCATCTTTTAAAAATTTTCTACCAAAAAATCATCTTTTCTCTAAATGATGAGTATTCAAGATGACTTGGTCACACCTAAAGTGCTAGAATAAACTTCTATAGAATAACATAATCCAAAAAATCTGAACTATATATTTCCCTTGTATTTAGACATTAACTAAAACCAAAATGGTTAGTACAAGATCAGATAATTACTAAAAAAAGATAATACTTTATAAGAAGAAATACTACTCTTAATCCCCAAAATTTGAAAAAAATAACCAAATTGCAACAATGACCATTCAATAAACAACTGTCCTTAAAATTCTTCAAAGTAACCTAAACTAATATTGAAACCCAAAACATAGAAGGATTTAATCACATAGTCTTCCACCATAAATATTAACATTTATCTCCAAATAACATCGACTACTTTTAAAGTCTCATACCGTAGAGTAATTAACCTAATCACATATTATTTATGAAAGGTTAAACATTTCCATAAATAACCCAAATTTCAATATATCCACAATAAAAACATAGATTTCATCTAAAATAAAATTTCAACCATTACTCCACAAATAACATCCCATAGTACTCTATTTTCATTAAACATATAGTGTTTCCAAAAGAGAGAACGTCTTCCAAAATAACCTTTATCACGTAATCACAAAATCATTTTCCTATACTAAGGATATCCCTGAGATAAAACATAAGTTCCCAAAAAAAACTTATTCTTGATCCATAAAACCATCTAACTAAAAAGAGTTATTCATATGAACTAGAGACATTAGGTAGTCCAATGGTAGGCGATAAATCCCAGTCGCACTTTGGTTGTGGGTTCGATTCTCACAGCTTTTCCAATGCAATAGGTTATCAAACGATTTTCATGTTGTCATGTTTCAAAAACAATATAATTTTATAACATTCCCAAAAATGAAATAAATTCCTAAAAACAAACCATAACATATTTTAACCACAAATTTTATCTCATACCTCACATTTTCATCCCAAAACATAATATCTTATAATTACCTCAAATTCAAGGATCATATAAACCCAAATGGTTATTTATAACTATATCCAAAAAAGAAAATATAATTATAACTTAAATAACATTTTCACATATCAAACTTCAGGTTTACACATACTAGAAAAAGTCTTCCAAAGTAATCCCATTATCAAAAGAGCCTTAATAGTTTTAAGCATTTCATCATCCTAAAATATAGAATAACTCTTAAATCCATTATATATAGACTTCTTACTCATTCAACGTTGTTCATGATCCATTAACCATTCTTTACGAACTTATTTCTTAATACTTATTTCCTACCAACAAAATCGGGAATCACATCCTAATATTCAATAATGTCAAAACATCAGCTAATAAATAATCCATACCTTTCATTGGTCATTGTCAGTTTCAACATCCTCAATTGGAATGGAATTAGGTATTGGTAAATATATATTTGTATGATCCTACTGATCCCATTCCCAAACCTTTTTATAGGATATCTATTTTTATAATTACCATGCACAACACATTTAAAACATTCAATTGATCCCTTGGAAAGAACTTCTTTCACTTTCCTAGAATCAACCGGATGTTTCCTTTTTCCATGGTAGGTTCTTGCTTTATGGCCTTCATTACCACATCTATAGCATCTTACTATCCCATTGAATCATTTTCCTAGGTGTTCTTTTTCACATCCTTGACTTATAAATTTTTGAATATACTTACCTTGATGATTATTACCTAAACTTATGTAGGGATTTGTTTCTTCCATATACAATGCCTTATAAAAATAACTATGGTTCAAGTGGTTAATGATGACTCCAGATAGGTAGTTGAGAATAACCATAAGAGTTCTCATTGAATCTCCCATTTCATTAGATTGCTTATTCATAAGACCATCACATTTTTCTTTACATCCATTTTTACATTGGTGCCTACAAGATCCAACCATTTACTAAAACCAAAAAGGTTAGTGTGAGTATATCAGTAAAATCATCATATAATATATTATGAGGAGGGTAAAAAATAAGATATACATATTCATGTTATCTTAAACCCATTAAATTTATCTAAAATAACTATTACGCTTTATACTATGCTATCCATTATGGTTATGTCACTTATGATTAAATTGCACACTAATCTATAAATTTATCTAAACCGACCTCTGATACCAACTATAAGGCCCCAGCCTTAAAGATTACATAATCTTGAATTAAGTTAATAATTCACATTTAGGATCTTTTTAGGTTTAGATTTTTAGATAATTAGGCCATAACTATTACATTACATCTCAAATATTACAAAGTAGACACTTATACTCAGTATCCATTTTTTCATAAAATAAAAACTCTTAAAAGAAAATAAGAATTATTTTATTGATATAAATATTCTTGAATTCTTATTTCTATTACCCTGCCTTATACCCTTTGAAAAAAATTTCAAAAACTAGGGATGATCATAAAAAGATCAGTAAGGGTGATAAAATAAAGAAAGAAATCATTATCCCATCAATACATACAAAACATAAGCTCTTTAACAAAAATAATTAAATCATATGATTTATGAATAACACATAGAAATCATAAATCATACAAGTAACTTGTGGAATCCATAACATACTTACGCTATAGCTCTCACAATTACGTATAGAGTTACGTTTGGAATACCTATTACAGTATATTCCTTAATTTATTAGGATAAAAATTGACATTTACCTCCTTCACGTTACCCAATGAATTGGAGAGCTATCTCGGGCTCACCCACCCAATTTTAATCATGGAACCACCCGTATGCATAAAAAATTCTTAAAAACCATAACATAATCATAACACATGAACAAGAATAAAGGGATGATAACATTTCCGCATTGGAATCAAAATATAACATTTCAATATATTGACTAAATAAATCCATTCCCAAAACCATTTTCAATACCAAAATACATAAAAATAGTATATGGTATTTATTTTCTTTAAAAAAAATATTACGGTTTGTTAAGGAATCCAAATATTAAATAATTCTCGTAGCGGTGAAAAGGTCATTGTCACTGCGTACATTAAAAAGAAACATTATTTTATTCATTTAGTAAAATACTTCATAGAGAAAATATTCCCTTTGAATGAAATTAAAATTCAAAGGGGTTTATGCACCGTATAAAGGAAAGTTGGGTGTTAATCAAAGTATGCCTCAATGAAAGGAGATTGAGACAAAGTCCCTTACCTCGTGTCCGACTTCACTCGTTTGTTCTTTAATCTCATGAATAATAAACTAGAGATAATTTATAATTTCTTGAGAACATTTTTCAAGTTTATTATTCCTTTTATATCACTTATTACCATGTTATAAAAATTACATAATCATTTAAGTTAATAACAACCATTTTGTTGATATTTGGTACTTGAGTCCAAATGAACTTGTTTAAATTACAAATTGTCCATGTGTTCAAAAGTCCATTATCTCCAGAATGATATTCATGATTTATATATAATATATATAATATATATCCAATATATATGTATATATATATGTATTTATAATAGTACATAACATTTGGATATAATAAATGAAATGAACTGTTCATGGAGACAGTAAGCCGTACTTACGCATGAACGCTACTTTCATTTTTATTTTGTATTTAATGGAATGAAAACTTAATGATACATAGGTATATTAAAATTGTAGTATAATATCATATATAATTTCATTAACTCCATTCTTTATATGTTCCACATATGGCATGAATGAGTCATGTCACTTTGAGGGGGCGGTATTCTGCAGTTCCTCAAATGAAATTATCGTATTTACCCATTATAGAATCCATAAAGGTATGTTGTAAATGAAAAATACAGAAGAATAGAGAAAATATAAATATAATATATATCACATATAAATATATTTCCATCATAATGTCCACCATAATAGGTCGTAGAAGATAATTCAACAATCATTGTTTCGTGAGGCAGTAGTTAATCGTCCACAGAAATAGTATGTTTGTATCCATTAGATAGAGGAGTGTGAATTTTTAGTTTAACTAATCCTCATAATAACATCCTAGTATATTGAATATACTTTTTTTGTTATAAAATAATGTAATAAAGATATTTTAGGGTGTAGGAGAATGAAAATAAAAGAAAATAACTTGAGAGAAGACGTTACCTTTAAATTGGGTAACTCCCTTTAGTTTGAACCAAAAGGCTTTCTTGAATTTTCTTCTTCCTAGTGGAAGGATTCTAGAGGGAATATAGGGATGTTTGGAACTTCTTGGAGCAGATTCTTTATGATACAATGGGCTTGAGAGGTGTGTGAAATGGGTTATAGGTGGTAGCCTTTTATAAGAGGGAGGAGGGGCTCTTTAGGAAAGTTTGAAAGTATTATTTTATTATAAAATTATTTTCAGTTTAAAAAGGTCCAGAACTTATTTAATTCTATGATAAGGTGAATATAAGTCGGAATAAAATCATCCAATAATAATTAGACAGATTTTGGATATTTTTTTAATCCTTATCTTTTAGCTTTAACCCTTAGTTGACTAGTTTATCTTTTACCATTTCCTTTTGTATATTCACACTATATGGTTAATATATTTACTATAAAATTCAAAGAGACCCAAATGAATCATTAATGAAAATTTTAACATCATATATGTTAGTTGGACAAATATTAGATTTTTTGGATTATTTTATCATTTAATAAAATTTTAATTGTTTTAAAAACTCATTTATGTCAATTTATAAACTATTCATATCATGACTTTTAAAAAAACCTATAAAAACCTGATTATTTAAAACTACCTTCATTAATTCAAATATAACAAGTCATTATTATATATAAAATTTTTGTATGAAAAAAAACGTTTCAAAATAAATTTATTTTAATATTTATAATATTATTTATTTAAAACATTCAATAAAAATGAAATCACTACATCATCATTGTGTTATAAATAAATTTATTTATTTTATGTCCAAAAATTATAAATAAAATACCATTATGTGATAAATATTTTAATATTTCCTATTAATATTTATATTTTAAAATATCACTTATATAACCCCATATAATTTTTTTTTGTTAAAAGATATATGTTTATGTTACATTTTCCTTAACTTTAAATTAATTTTTATAAAGTGTCATTTTCACTTACAAGTGCCTCCATGGGGTCCCAAAATCGACCCAAGTATGACCATGTTCATACATGTATCATCCAATAGTGTTAGGACACGTTTTAGGGTAATTTAATATTATTAAAATAATATTTTTTTCCCTTATTTAATAGATACACTTTTTAACCCCGGTAAATAAAATATTTAGTGAAGTAACTATTCATAATGTATAAAAATAAAAGTTACCTGTTTAAAAAATTTGGAATTTATGATTCCAAATATGGAATCCATTTTTCCAAATTCAAAACACAGAAGTTCTAAAAATTAATTCCCGTTGTCGACACCAAAAAGTGTGTTTTTAAGAAATAGTAACTGTCTAAAGATTGACATGTGTTTATGTATAATTAGAAAGTGAAATTACTTTGAATGACCAAAATTGGATTAAATGGTAAAAACATAATCAAATTACACTTTAAAACCAATTAAAAAGACAATCTAACCATATAAATAAATTAGATTATAAGGAAGTTTTGAATTAAAATGCAGTATTTTAACTATTCATAAAAATGATCTTTATCAGAAAAATACCAAAATTTTACCCAAAGTAATTTTTGATGTCTTTATTGTACATAAAAAGTTTAGTTTGTCAAATGGAACATATAAAATTGACAGAAACTATATTTAAAAATGTTTTTCCAACAAAAGGTGGTAAATCAACCTTTTAAATAATATTAGAGTATTTCATGCTTAAAATCAGATTCATTCTTATTTTAAGAGTCTAAAATTTAGCAGATATAAGTAAAACAATTTAACAAACATGTGTAATAATATTGTAGTTATTTCTATTAATTCTTTATAATACAATGGCTAGGTGTTGAATACCATTTAAATAACAATATTATTATATTATTTTTCTGTATAACTAAAAGTTGTGTGCAACGTAAGATTTCAAAGAAACGTGTTTTTGCATGTTGTGTATGCTATCAGACATATCATCCCTATGAAAGTAAAATTAATATTTAATTCAAAAATATTAATAAATATTAAAATGTCATATTATTTATTTACTTGGGATGTTACAACTACCATCACTCCATATAGACATTTATGGTTATTATACTCCAGAAAAGAGATATGAAGTCTGTTTGGTCGAGTTTGAATCCCTCAAAGAAATAAAACTTCAATAATTGAATAACCTAGGAAGGAATTAAAAAATGGGTGGTGCAGGACTTCATAATTTTTTTTGATTTTATTCCTTTATTTTGGGTGATATGGTACTGGACCTCAAGGTAATGATGATAATAAGGATGAATCCACCAAAACTAGAACCGAAATGGGAAGGACATTACATCATTCATAAGGTATACTGTAATGGTGTTTAATCATTTACTACCATGGATGTGGAGTGTATCACACCTCCCACCAATGCCAAATTCCTCAAGAGGTACCACACATGAACCTTGTAGTTTGATCTCTATGACTTTAAACTATAACAATAATGTTTAAGTCATATGAAATTAAACTATATGAAATCATCCCCAACACATGATGTTAAAATATAATTTTATTTTATGTAATATATATGGTATTACTCCTATGATAAATGTGAGATAAACCTTAGTCCCAGATATATGAGTTTAAACTAAAAATCCTTACATCCCAGTCAGATAACGTAAAAGTACAAGACAAAATACTAGACACATGAAGTGAAACTACATGACATATTGGTCAAAGTTATATGAACTTAAAATAGAACAACCCCATCCTTACTATATTATGTTAAAATATGTATAAAATACCCTCACATAATGATGTTCAACTGTATGATTCAAATACATATACTATGACACAAAACTAAATAATAAATTTATCCTTCACCCAAGATGGATTACATATCCTATTGTTGGTCTCATACCACACCACGTCCAAAAATTATGCACAACTTGATTCCAATTTTCATGGGAAATGTATGGATGCCCAAACATCATGTCTCAGGCCTAACCTAACCATGAATATATTTCAGGACTATTCTCCATTGGCATCATATCTAGAACCCCTAACTTAAATAACCATTTAGCACATTTGAGCATATAGTGAGATATCAGTTAGAATGTTTAACTCTCCCTTAAACAACTCCTCATCGCTACCTTCAAACTCTGAGTCTACCTCAATATGGGTCCTTATCATCCTCTTATATCTGAATGGGCTCTCTAAAGTGATAATGCATGGATAAAATCATCTTTCCTCCCACCAAGGTTCATTTTTTAAGGGGCCCTTAGAAAAAATGGTGGTTACCATGTTTTGAACATGTTAAAAGGTCAATATTATATTTTCCCCTATCCTCGATTGATATGGTTGTGAGACCTATGTTTCGAACATGGTCAGTCATCATCACCTACCTATTGGTATCCCCCTTCTAAGGTCCAGATCAAAGAATTCTTAATTTACCTTTTTTACACCTTTGTTTGTTATGGGGAAGTTTCAACACCCCTGGTGTTATTCCTCTGCACATTAAAGCATAAAGACCAAGAAATTTGGAATCATTGGAGCTTTTCCAAGTCAGATTGTTTCTCCCTGTATTAGGCTCTTTTTTATAGTAGGGGGAACTCCCTAACACCACTTGTTTCTAAAACCAATCATGGCTCACATGGTCTTAGGATTTTTGGTGAAGCCTTCCCCTAAGCATGGTTAGAATACATAAATCATTCCCAAAATGGAATGTTTCCCCCTATATGGTCCTAGAATCCTGACATTAAACTATGAGAAACATGTCTCACATATTTCTCATGGTTTTGGCCTCTATGATCCCCTTTCTTGTTAGGTTAATATTTTTTCGTGCCATGCCGATAATTATGGGACATATCCTCCTTTGGCCCAATCTCAATGACCTTAAACTAGAAGTCTTGGTCCAAGAATAAAGAAATTAAACTATTTGTAATGGTCTAGGAATCATGACCTTTAACTATTTAAGATGATCTGAGATCTGATACCTTAATTCAATAGTAACCTAAGTCTGAGTTATATTATTTTAGACTATAAATCCAAATGTACTCAATACATGATGTTAAACTATAGCCTTATTCATTTTGGTAAACATGGGATTCTTCATATAACAAATATGAGCGGATAAAAATCCTCAAAGAAAGATATTGAACTATATGGTCTACATCCTCATCACATGGTGTAAAATTAAATGATTTCATGCATCCTCACCACAGAGGACACTACCCACACAACATTGGTCTCCTACCATGTTGTGTTACAGAACTATGTGTGGATGGATTCCCAGTTAAGTAGGATACATAGTGACATCTAGACCCTTTGTCTTTAGGTATATCTACAAATCCACTCCCATGGATGAGGTTACCTCTCCTAGAATTAGTCATCCAATGCCTCCATTCACTTCAGTTATATTATTACAGATTGGTGAAGTTACCCCACTCTCACCCTAAGTCCTAGATATACTATGTAAAAATATGGTATATCCTATGTAACAAGTATAAGATTACTCATGTAATAAGTATGATATGACTTATCAATTAATGCATGATACACCTCATAGTCATATGATAATTCTATAAGTTTTCCCCATGGGCCTACTCATTAGATATAATCCCCAATAATATCCCTCAACCCATCATTGGGCTGAGAATCCCTCATGAATTGACACGAGGAAGAATGAGAAGATTTCCCCAGTGAAAAATGCCTCATTCATAGCCCTACTTCTCCAAAATGACCCACTTGTGCCTCCTCCTCATTTTTAATCCCCAATAATTTTCCTCAATCCATTAGTAAATTGAGATTACCTCATATGATAAAGTGAGGAAAAAATAATTTTAAGCTCAATGTGTAAGCCCCGTAACCACCCATCCTTGCACATGATGTTAAAATGTGACCATACCCTATGAAATGAGCATGGGATACCCTATGAAATAAATTCCAGATGCCTCATGTGATGATACAAGATACCTCACATAACAAATAACAAGAGAAAAGTGTGAGATGATTCCCCTATCACCTGGTTAACAATTATAAGTCCTCATCTTTACTACAATACATTAAACTATATGATACACATCATCATTACATGACAAAAAAATGTGTAATTCTATGAGTCCTCACTAGAGAGGATTCCACCCACCGGACGTTGGTCTCCTACCATGCCACATTCTAGAACTACATGTGGAGTTATTCCTATTTTTAATGGGATACACAGTGATGCCTAGATCTCCTATACTAAGCCAAGCCCAACCATCCACTTATTTTAGGGCCTTTACCCTTGGGAACTTGTACAAACCTTTCCTACCGATAAACCCACCTAGAGTGTATGAGTGAATTGTGGGATAAATTCTAGAACATTTAACCCTCCTCAAATGCACCAAACATGTCCATTTCTATACTTCGTGTCACATTCGTCTTGGATCTTCACCTCCTGATCTGAACATGACCTACAATAATGAAAGGGGTACCTAATTAAAATGGGTCATCTCCCATCCTGGGCACCCTCATCAAAATTAATATGGAAAAACAATGATTCTAGGGTTTCAAATGTGGTCAGCGGTCAATCAGACATTTGTTTTCCCCATCTCCGACTGACATGGTTGAGAGACCTATGTTTTAAACATTATTAGTATCCATTACCTACCAACTAGTATCCCCTTTTTCATGATCCAATCTCAAAATCAAAAATTTTCTCACTTTCCTACCTCACTATGTTCTAGTATAATTTTTACAACCCTGGTGTTATCCTCCCATGCGTTCATTCATAATGACCAAACAAGTCAGAAATATCCGGACCTTCCCAGTCCAGTTTGTTTTTTCCCTTATCTTTCCCTCTCTCATTGAAATGGGAAATTATGTCCACTAATTATTTCTCACATTGAGAATATGTAACATGGGATTAGGACTCATAGTAAAATCTTCCCTAACCATGATCAAGTTTCTCAGGTTAAATCCCTTTCATGTCATACAAATATCTTTTAATACTTTCACCCCCATACAATCCAAGCCCTATGACAATAGACTAAGAGTATAGTCCAAACATCATGACCTTAAACAATTTGTATCCTTTTTTAGAGATTTTTCCCTAGAAGGTATTTAAATATCTCTCTTCAATTTTTTTACCTCATTTATGTTATAAAAATTCATTCAAAACACACTCCCCTATGGTCTAAGATCTACGAACTTAAACTGAAAGTAACCATTGTCCAAGAATTATGACTTTAAACTATGTGAAATTAGACCTTTATGCAATCCAAAATGCATATATTTTTCCACATATCTGGTTCCTAGGAAAACTAATTCCCCTCCTTTCACCATTTCCTCACATGAGAGCACTTCCCCCTATTATTGTTGGTTTCCTACCATTCCACTGGTCCACACATTAAACAATGTGAAAATATGGTAAAAACTCTATGACTTTAAACTAGGAGCCTTAGTTTTATCACCATGTCCTTAAACTATGTGAATTCATCCATACATATATCCCTAAGATATATACCTATCTAGTTTGACTATTATTACCCAAAACTACCAAAGATAAAAGGTACAAACTTTTTTTATGTCAAAAAACTTTTGGGGAATTCTGAGAAAAATTCAGACCTCTACCCTCCAAGTCGACCCTATGATTTGGGAAAGAATGAGGGAAAAGATAAAGAGGTATAAATCCAATTGGGATAATTGTTGATCCTCAATAATATTCTAGATATACTCCCTGAATCCACCTGATTCATACAAAAGTTTGATCCAAATGTTATCTCCCATTACTTCATGAGCTCATCTACAAGGTGCCACCCACTATGTTCCCATTTAGTGCATTAAAATACCTCAATGAGGTAGATTTAGTTGAATAAAGTTCACACATCTTGTCCACATGATGTTAAATTTTACTACAAACTTCCTAGTCCCATGAATTTAAAATGTATGATGCATCATCCTCTCCTATGATGTTAAATTACATGTCCAATGTCTTTTCCACATGATGTTAAACTGTAGTTCACACATCCTAGTCACATGAAGTTAAAATTTATGATGCATAATCCTCACCATATGATTTTTAAATATTAATTAAATATCCTATCTATATGACGTTAAAATATACTACACACATCCTGGTCACATGAAGTTAAAATTTATGATGCATCATCCTCATTATATGATCCTAAACTTCATGTTCAATGTCTTTTCCAAAATATGTTAAAATAATAAGCCCCTATTCTCCTAGAATAACATAAAAACGAAAAAAATAGGATCTCAATAGAGAGTACCACTTAACGTTTAGTGTCATTCATCTACCACACCACATGGACTCCTCCACCATCGCTTGAAAACCAAGAATATTTTCCCATTTGAAAGGTGAGTTTGGATCCTATTTAGAATGATATTCCAAAATAATGTTCAAAAAACCAATATGGAATAATATCAGGAGTGTTTAAATCTATTCAAACATTCCCTCAACTCACCTCCATGCTTAGAGTATTCTTTGATGGATCCCCAACATTTTCCATGTCCAGACATGCCCTATAACAAGAATAGTGCCTAGAAAAAATGGCTCAGCTCCCATCCTAGGCATGTAACCTGGAAGAATTATGAGGAAATTTTTATAGGCCCCATGTTTTGAAATTGGTAAATGGTTGGATACCATTTACACATCATCATTAAAAGAAGTACAAGAGTGGAATCTGTATTTCGAACCTGGTCAATAGTCATCCCCTATCAGCCTATCGCCCCTCCTTGAGTTCCAAATCATAGATGTCTCAATTCATGCCCTTCATCCTCCACTTTGTTCAAGTAGAATCAAACTCCCTTGGTGTTACCCCGCTTATACATCAATTCACATTGGGAAAGATAGGTGTCTTTATATTGTTCCATTCTCCTACTAAGGATTTCCTAGTCAAGACACCTCCAATGGTCAATGGATCATTCCTAACCCACCCAATTTGGGACTCTCATATAAAAAGGGGGATGTTTGAATTCAGTTAAATTCAAAAAAATTTAAATTCCTCATTGAGGAGGGTCACCCATAGGCTATAGAAACTCCTTTATTACAATAAAAGTTCATCCCCTTAAGGATCGGCCCTTGTGACCAAATGCTCTAACTGTACCAATCTATGTCAAGTGCCATCCAGAATCCCCTACCACTTTCCCTGCTCTACCACTTCCTCTTTAGAAATAATAAAAACTTCATTCACTAAGATTTACACCCATATCTACTCATACACACACTTCACTACTAGGGATTCTACCTCCACTGCCAAATATTTGGATGCCGCCGACTGTACCCTTAGTTGGTTGATGATCTATCCTTTATAATTAAACATGGCCAAGTGTTGTTATACCTCCCCTTTCAGATGAGAAAACTTTTAGTTTTTCACATGGAGTTCTTTTTTTCCCATATATTTTTATTTGTACTATGAGGAGTTGAATTATTTCCACTCTTCATTCTCCCCCTTGATGAGAAAGTCCTGAGCTAGAGCATGGAGGCCACTAGGGTCCACCCCACCAGTTCCCAAGATGACTAACAAATAGGGTAGGGACCCCAACCATATTGTTAGAGTGGCTAGTGGATTTTGAGTAATGAAATTTTATATACTTTGCCACACCCTAAATCAAATGACATAGTTCTCCATGGATACATTAGATCTATAACTATTTAATTTTTTAGGTGGTGCAAGCTCATACTCTATGAAGGTCACCAAAACATTAGCAGTTGAATCATCTGTAGCCATCTACTTAAAAGGGTTAATACCCAAGTCTAGGGGAACCCAATATTTACAAATCATTTTCCCATATCATGGGACTCTCTAACCTCATGCATCACTTATGATGTGGGCTTGATCATCATATCCTCCACGAACATCTTTTTTGGTAGAGTGATTTTGACCACCTTAGTTGAGGCCATGAATTCATCATACACCTCCCATGATGCATTTTAATTAGTTTCATTAGCCACAACCTCCTCAAATAACCCCATTTGGGCCACATAATTAACTATTACCAGCTTTTTTAAATGCCTCACTGGTTCAAGTATTTACACTTATATTTGGGACCCAAAAATAGTTTTCACTACGATTTAAGACAGAAGGTTAGTAATTATTAACACATGGGTGGAATAAAAAAAGGGGTGGAAAGAGGAAAATTATAAAAATAGTTATACAGAATGTCTAATAGATTAGTGAGGTTTACTGGAAGCCCTACCAATGACAACATTTTTTCAGGAATTGATGCCTCAACTATTGGGGGATGCTCCTCAGTCAGACGCATTGGATTTATTTAAAAGAAGAAAAAAGGTAAGAAAAATTTTAGAATGTATGTCTTAAAACTAAATAAGGAGAGTATTGAAGATAAAAAAGTGGTTCCTGGTGTAGTTGAGTCACTATTTCATCCATAGGAAAACTCTCATTCAGAAATGGATGGCTTCCTGTGACCATAGTGAAAAAGAGAGGTTCCATACTCACCCCTTCAGGGTTGGGTCTTTCTCATTTTCCTTCAAAGTTCCATAAAATATCTACCCTTATTTTATACCATATGATCCCAAAAAGTCCATGTAAAAGAAGTTATCAAGCCCAAAATTATGTAATTTGATACCAATCAGTAGAAATGCCATTAATTCACCTGAAAAGTAGTGGGATCCCTGATCTAGAAGGGAGTTTAGGTAGGATTCACCCCTAGTATTCCTCCTTGGTTGTTTATTTTCTCTCAACTAAAATTGTGTCCGATTGATCCATTGAGAGATCTATAAGGGAATGAATTACTAGAAACACCACCCCTTGACTGGTCAAGGGCTACACAATTTAATAAGAATGAATCATTTCCACCATCTCCATAATGTATTTCACTACCTCGATCTAGGTAGAATGGAATTATGCCTTTAGATGGAAAAAATAGAAAAGTTAATCCCCTCATCTTTAATATTTGATAATATCTCTTTAAGATACTAGATATTTGATAAAAAGTCTTAGTTCCTCAATGAATCAAGGAAGATGGCCTCATCAGGGATATTTGTGTGACACAACTGCCTCCATGAGTACATGAAATGAATCCTTGAAACCACCATGGAGTGTTAAACTTTCTCTCGGGGATGTTTCTTTGGGATACTCATGCCTTTGACCACTCCCCCTTTTGGAGTTGTACCCCATGTAGTGCGAGGAATAGTTGGAGTAGCAGCTTCCACGCTCCCTGATAGCCTAGATATTCCTCCTCGATGTATGGACCTACCTATAACACAACCCAAACTCTAGGATACAAGGCCCATTCCTTAGAATCTTACTGATTGGATGGACACCTCAGTATCTACATAGGGTATTAACTCTCCCAACTCTGGGAATACTCATAAAATCAGGTTTATGAAACCTTGACTGGTAGTAGCTTATTCCTCCCTCAACTGTATTCTCATGAAAATAGGCACCATATTTATCAAATAAACTAGTGGTGTATCTTAGTGAGTTATATAGTGAACTCATCTGGGGAAAGTATTTATAGATTTATGAAATTTCTGGTGAACTGATATGGGGTGTACGATTCACATATCACCCTGAAGTCTACCCATTACCCTAACACCTCACTTTAAAATGAAATATGGTATGACCACTACTTTACCATACTTATGACGTCATCTTCCACCATCCCCATTTAATAGGGGATGGATGGAACATAAAATGATCCTCCTTCCCAATAATTTAGATTATTCTAATTGTATCCAACATGAGAGTCCAACTCCTGATAATATTTACCATTAAAGACTAAAAATTATTACTAGGAGGAGAGATCTGATTTTGATACCCATACCCCCAATGTGTGTGGCGACCCAACTATATAAGAAATGGAAGTACTCACACACATGGATGGGTTATAACTTTTATATTATTTTCATAACAAGGTTGATACACTATATTTCCATAATTTACACTATAGTGAAGGTTCATGGTCATACCCCATGTGAGCATCTCAAACTGGGAACATCCACCCACATATAACCACTATAATTAATCCTACTAGTTTATCTATGGTGGATTTAGGCTTCACAATGAACCCCCAAATGTGACACTATATCATCTATAGGATTAACTAGTAAGATTTATCAATCCCATGTTTTGATTACTTTAGACACTAGTGAGGCTTCCATGACATCCTATCTAAAGGTTCGTTCACAAATTAACTGAACTAGTTCTTGAGGGGAATATTATTCATCCATGATTTTTCTCCTTCTCCCCCTATACGAGGCACAACAAAGCCCTTGGGATTTCCAAAATCTTCGCCTGATTGTCCCATACATTCTCGGTGGTAAGGAATTCATCATACATCCCAACTTGAATATGCACCCCCCCCCACAATTTAATGGAGATCCAACAAGCTAATGTTGACCTCACCATGGTGCAGGTGGAATGTGTTACTCATCGATAACCACATGCTCTACATCTCAAGCAAGATAAATGGGAAACCATAAATGTGGAATTGTGACATCCTCACTACTTTATATAAACCTACCATATTTAGATTCACCTCAAACTCATTAAAATACTAGAATACCAATTATTTCTAGGATCATTCATCTATTAAATTTGCACCATGACTTAGGTATCATTCTTCTTTGCATCGTTTGAGATGGTCTGCCAGATTTTCCTTGAGGATTCTCTCGTATTGAGAAGTTGATGTCTCCCTAATAAGATCTTTACTATTTATTTTTTAAAGGGTTCCAAAATGAGTGGGAAGTGATCAATGCATGGTTCTTTATAAAAGGACCCCTGGCAACTCTATGTCACTAGTACATTCCAAATGAGATTCTGAACTAGTTGGTAGGATCATCTCAATTAGAAATAAGGATGAACACATCATCCCTCATCCTAAATCCATATGGTGGTAACCTATGACTGGGTGAATATTCCTTTTATTACACCATATGTATATCGATAAGTGTGTCACAATTTTACATGATCCAGAAATATTCCCCTATCATAATGTTTTTGGATATCTCCCATCACTAGGAAGTACCAACTTCATCACTTTCAATGGACATCTTTGGTACATTAAAAATTTTCAAGAGCTACTTTGTGAAATTGAGATTTTTGAAGAATCAATTTTTGAAATTATTATGGTTTGAGAAACTGAACTTGTGGAAGCTGTATTAAAACAAGTGTAAATGTATTACAATCACTAGTGATTAGAATCACAAAAAATCATGAAAGTTCATAGTTTCATGAAAAGAGAGATTCGTGAACTCTTATGAGAAAAGATCATGGTTACCCCTAGGACCCAACCACATATTTATAGGCATGGGAGGAGCTAATTTTTGGGAACATGGGGTTTATATGGCTATTTTATGGACATTTCACCTCATAACATGATCCTCCTCTCCTGTATAAACTCATATTCTGAGGTGTGGAGTCATTTTTTGATGCTGAAAAATGATCATTACAGGAGATGTTGAGGAATTCATGGAAAGTTCAGGGAAAATTAGGGCTAAATTAGGTTAAAAATATAAAAAATGGAATATATTTCTGAAGGTAATAACCATCATGAAAAATATTTCCACATAATGGTCCTTTATAAAGGTCACTAAACCTATTATAAACCTTCACGAAGCATATCTCCAAGGTGAAAAATTTTAATAAATGGACTTATCCACATTCTAGGTGCCTATAAATACCTCCATCCACTAGAACTTTTAGGGGATGTGACTTTTGGACTTCTACCTAAAGCATCAAATTCACGAAACTTCATCCTTCCTGATCCAAAGCAAAGATTGGTTCCTACAGGTAGTCATTTTTAATAAAAAAACTCCCATAGGGACTTGAAACTCAAAGAACATGGTATATATGGATTTTATGAAGTCTCATGAACTTCACAATAGAGGAAAACCACTCACACTTCTTAGGGTTTCATGTGATAATTATTATTCAAGAAACCTTTTCCATGGGAACTAAGAATTTACCCTAAGATAGGGACACATTATTTAACAATGTTCCTACCTTTGAAATACTTATTCCATTTAGGAAGACCCTAAAATTAATAGACTCTTACCTTAGCAAAGCCCCAAAACTTTGCAAAACCCATTTACTAGTAATCTCAATAAAGCCTCCTTTCAAAAACAATACCTTTAAGAAAGTTGAGTGTATAGGTAACTTATACCAATTTCAGATTGGTTCATATACACATCAACCTCCCTCAAAACTGTTATCATAAAACCACATGTATGACCTATTCTCTCTACGAACAACCTAGATAGTTTTATCACCTCTTGGTCATAAGAAAAGGCACTCTAATGTCTGGACCCCCATTTTCCAATTCACCTTGGCAATGTTTACACCATGCTCCAACCAAATGCATCTATCCAGTAAACACATAATCCCTGAAGGTGGAATGATCAAGGGAACTTCCCACCTTTATCTATAAGGATATATAGTTCCTTATCCTCTTATCCTACATGAAGATAGTCTCTGTGGGTGTATAAACCTCCCACATCCGAGCTACATGATGTAAAACTACATAGGTTAATATCCTAGTCGCACAATGTTAAAGTGAATGTCAAATTTCTTAGTACATGATGTTAAAATATAGACCTACCCTATGTGGTGAACACATGATTACCCATTTATGACTTGAATTCGATGACACATTCACTTCCACTATTGGATGAAACTCCCACACCTGGGATGAAACCCCAACACCAGGGTATCCCATATGAATAATCCCTATACCTTAATGGGAAGAAACCCCCAAACACTAGGAAAAACACTATGAATAATATCCATACTATCCCTTAATATCACTCTTTTTTTGATGTGATCACCCTTACCGCATGATGTTAAACTACATGGACTGGTCCCATCACGTGACCTTAAACTATGGCATTAAACTATATGATTTTTTATCTATGTCTCTTAATACGGTTTGTTGGATGCCTCTATATGTTTCAATACTGATATCCTAACATACTTGGAACACCTCCCAAAGGTTCTATCCTAATCCCCTTAAAACACTAGGGAATATTCATGTCTTTACACTATAAGGAGACAAATTTGACATGACATCATATCTGTTTAGGACACACTCAACCTCACCCCTTGTCCCCAGAAGAATTTAAACCTATGACTGACCTATCCCCACAATACATTAAACCTATGACCAATCTATCCCTATAATACATTAAGAATACAACCTACTTATTCCCAAAAGTTATAAAACCTAATTCCAACCCCACTAAGTTCATGATAATCCCTACACTGTGTGGAGTACATGTGATTCTTTGGGCCTCAATCCCAAAATTACTTATGTACATGACATAAGTTTCCCTATAGTAGATATGGGATTCCTTAGGTCCCTTACCAAATATGACTTATATATGAGATGACCTCAAC
The DNA here is from genome assembly GCA_963277665.1 of Viscum album. Classification (NCBI taxonomy): domain Eukaryota; kingdom Viridiplantae; phylum Streptophyta; class Magnoliopsida; order Santalales; family Viscaceae; genus Viscum; species Viscum album. Next base: position 1,521,263,948 of record OY728152.1, on the reverse strand, counting down.
TTTGAACAAGGAGGAACTTAATATATTCTCAACATGATCAAGATTACCAACATCATTATCACCTCCAAACTAAAGGGAGCTACTCTATTGTAGTAGTAACCAGTGTAATTAATCAGTATCCACCTCAATATGGTGTTGAGAAAAATATTCACAAGCATGTATTCAATATTTTAGGGAGACCCAAACTAGGAGACAAACTCCATAGAGGAATCCATATAAGTAATATACAATATTACTTCATCCATTTTTGAGCAAGGATTTTATATCATTGATTATGGTTATAGTGGCCACCTGCATTTGAAATGTGGGAATACAAGGATGCAAACCTTATAGGGAGCTGAAAATAGTCCAAGGACATCGATAACTTTGGGAGAGGAAGTGAAAGTGTGTCATCAGCCTGATTCATGGATCTGGAGAAAAGTTTCAGAAAAAATATTTACCACTAGACCAAAAGTTAAAATATAAACAAGGTGAGATAGGAGAGTTTAAGGACATGATTTCCATGATAGGCATCACCCTCCAAGTACTCATGGAGCATGTACATCAATAAAAAAAGGATAAGCACTCTTTTTCTTTTCTCAAGAAGAAATCCAAGAGATGGATGAAGAACTCAAATAATATTCCCTGATACACATTTCTTGGACATTACCTGAGGAAATCAATGAATAACACATGATTCTATCTAAGTCATTAACATGGGATGAATGAACTATAGACTCTATTGTTTTTATATTTTATAAAATTTATTTGAAAACTAATAACATTTTTTCATTATATAGATTCGGTATTGATGATGTTTACCTTGTATGAAGAGGAAAAATAGATACTATATTTGAATAAAGATAAATGTACCCACTTTATTCTCCAACAAAAATTAGTCCCGAGTCATCCATTAAATATTAAAATCTCATGGTTGAGCCACCTGGGTGAGTACATAATTCTTTAGAATATGTTTTTACTATTTTTTCAATAGTTTTAATGACATATATACCCATATGTATTGAATTCTCAGGTCCTTATGAGATGTATACATCCCTAGATAGTGATAAAGATGAAGATAAAACAACCATAGAAGAGAATCTAGAGTTTAACTTCAAAGAAGTGGTTTCTTAAAAAGAATTAGTGGATATTAATAGAGAATATTTTAAAAATATAATAAAATATTATCTAGAAGTTATTAAACAAAATTCCACTTAAGAAGTATAAAAAAATAATAAGGATATCTATTATATATGTATAACCGTATACCTCCTCTGGTAAACTATGAATATCCACTAGAGGAGGATGCAATATCAAACATGGAGGATCCTTTCTTTCTCTTCCATACCCTAAAAATTTCATTTCTATTCATTTGGGGTTTGGAAAATTTTAATACATTCATGGGGTTATCCAAGACCATTTTCACTCTTGGTCATTGAAAAAGTCACATATAGTGGTTTCTATCAAATAAACTAAACCCCACTTCTTTTTGGGGATAGTAACTGAACATGAACACTGAGGGAAGTCAAAATCCAACACTTACTTAGTAGTCAAACCAAGTTTTCTATCATTATTTTTTGTATGTAAATTTCTTATGTCTATTCTATTTTTATATATGTTTTCTTGTGTAAAAAATCTTAATTAGATAGTTCAAATTTTTCAACTAAGTATGATGGGAATAGATTTACTCAATATTACTTTCAATAATACCCAGGTTTTGTCTTTTCCTTTTGTATTTGTTTTATCACTACTATTTATTAATTTTTATAATATTTTAAATGTTAAATATTGAATAATTTTGTGGGGATAATTTAATATTTTTTAGGATTAGTTTATGAAATATTTATATGTTTTTAAGTATATTTTTAGAAATATTTTAATAAAAGTATGCATATTGTTTTCTATTTTCATATATTTTTGGATCATTTATGTTTTTAGGTTAATAAATTTGATTTTTAAAAGCTATACCTCTAGAGAAAAATAACATTATATTTTTAAATGTTCCTCTAGTTTGGATTTTTTTGAATGGAGGTGACTATTGGGTGAGTTTTTCATCATTTTCATGAAATATTTCAATTTTAAAACCAAGGAAATGAGTGTAATGGAAAATATTTAATTATAATAAAAAATTATAATATGTGGAAACTAAAAATTTAAACCTCATATTAGGTAACATGTAATATTTTAAAAATGACACCGCATGGAGATAGCTAAAAATAAATTCACCTATGTCCATTGAATCTTGAATAATATGAGAAATTGGGAACCCACATGAAGTTCTAAGATAACTTCTCAATGGTTTTGGGAGTAAGGCTATTTGTAAATAAATTAAGTTATTTATGTAAAAAAGGTTGGAAAAGAATCAACAAGTTTATAATTTTAAAAAATAAATTCATTTGGATGATGGAAATACTGAACACTAAATAAATGGGATAAATTAATCTATAATAATTTCATTTGAGTTATATCAAGGAAGTGGGAAATGGACCTTTTTCATATGAAACTTAGAAAATATGTATTGATAAAAGCAACATTTTTGAAATCCCAATCCCCCTAATTTCTATTATTTTTTTCCTCTCATAACTAGAAATTTTACTTAAAATGATGTGGGTTATTTTGTTAGATTCATATTGGTGGCATGATATTTTTCCATAATGAATGATTTTTTTATTATTTTATTTTGGTCAGTGTGTTTTTAATATGTCAGTATAATCTTTTAGTTTAGTTTAATTTGTTTTATTTTCCATAATTATAATAGTTTAAGTGTGGGGGAATGATGAGAGCCAACATTTTCATAATTTTAATCTGTTTTTCAGTAGAAATTAACCTTACTATTTAATTAAAACCTAGAAAACTTATTTATTTTTGATAAGTTTGTAAATATGTAATTAAATTTCTAAAAGTAATAAGTCATTTTTTTATTTATTTTAATCATTTTTGATTTATTAGAAAGCCACACATTGATTTTTGGATTCTAATATTAAATATTAACATGCATTTTACTCTGATTTTTTATTATTTAAATCATTTAATAAATTAAATGTTACAATCCTACAATAATGTTTCATTGTAATGAGTGAATATCTAGGATGAAAACTGGTAAAGGATTGGCCAATTTATGAGTCAATTAGAGTTTCATTTGATTCACCAATGGCTTTGTATGAGTCATTCACTAGTTGGAATTCAAGTCACCCATACCTATTTTTTAGTCATTCAATGATCTTTTTATGAGTCATCCCCACTTGTTTTAAAGTTATTTAAAGATATATAATGTTACCTATACAGATTCTAGTTGATGCATAGGGGTAACAAGAATATTCTACATACTTTATAAGGGTACAAACTACCCCTATGTAATCATCATTATGTGGTCCTAGTGTTGTATAAAGGTATCTGATACACCACATAAGAGTGATTTCCACTTGAATAAAGGTCACTCCATGGAATAATAGGTACTTATGTAAGATATTATGAATAAATTTTATATGCTTCACGATGGGAAGATTAAACACTAAAATTTCTAAAATGAAGAACGACTACAAATAAAAAATCATTCCTTGGTTTTGAAACATTGGGAAGATTATCTCCACTAGTCCACATGAAAATTAACCAATATAAGAGGATGATACTAATCATGGGGAGAATTTTAGAAAATGATATTTTTTAGAGAAGCTTCTTGGAATGAATTTGGGCCTTCATCGTGTATATGTGGAAGAAATTTGAGAAAGAAGAAAAGATTTCCACTCAACACTAAATTTTAGGAGAATGGAAAGAGGAGGTATAGTGATGTTTATATATATATATATATATATATATATATATATATATATATATATATATATATTTACCTCCCTATTTTTCAATAGGATTAAAATTTATATTCATAATTAGAGAATTTGTCCTTCTTCCTCGTCTTGATTTAGAACAATAGTTTCTATAATTTCAATATTTTGTAAAATAAATACATTATATTCATATATTTGTGCATTCTCTAATTTCCCATTTCATTTTATTGTCATAATAATGATTCTCAAGATACCATATATAATGAGAGGGTAACTAAATTATTACTCACTGGATGAAAACCAATGAATCTAGAGTCTAAACACCTAGATTTATATTTTCCATTTTTTCTTGGAATTCAAGTCATTGAGGGGAAAAGGTGAACAATTGTACCTTGATCTTATCCTAACCAAATTTTATTTAAAATTGCTAAAATATTTTCTTCTCCTGCTATTTTTAATTTTGATGTATGATGGGTTTAATAGTTTTTATGGGGGATGAAATCCGAGTAGCGATTTATTCGAGAGAGTGAACTATAGATGACTTGAGAGATCTCTGGAGTGTAATGACCATTCACAGAATTTATTCTATGAGGGTGTTTGTAGCTGGTTGGAAACACATTGAGAGTAAGATTAGGAAATATAAGTCATGATATAAAGAAGGATCATAAATTTTTAATTCAAGGGTGTCCACTTTCTTGAATTTCATTCTATTTTACATATTTATTTCCCTTTCACTGTTTTCATTCATCAACCTCATTATGGCATCCTGCCTTTTTATAACATAACTTTTCATTATATTTTACAAAACCGAGGATCTTTAAGGTTTAGTGTTTTGGAAACCAGGAAATTAAAACACGAAAACATAAAACATATTTCTTAAAAACATGAAAGGCTTCTCTTTATGTTCATCCTAGGTTCATTACTGCATCTCATAACCTAGGGACATACTTCAAAAGAAACGGTGAGCAGAAGGCCCTGTAAGGGAAACAAGGAAAACATATAACATCTGAACGTGAGATACATCAACAATGTCATGAAAAAGAACTTTAAGGCATGAGAAAGAAATAATGAGGCATATAATAATAAATATAACATATTTCATAACTTGAATATGTGGATACAACATTTAACATTGAAAATCATTTCTGTTTTACCAAGGTCCATCCCCAAGGTGTCATTAAAAATTACCAAGGTTATTCACCAAGACGTCGTTAAAAATGGTCATCTCTAGAGATTAAGTCTTTAACCAATGCATTGAAGCGCTATCAGGGCGCACCCTTAAATTTTTATTTATTATCATGTGATCCACATATATCACCATCAAAAATTTCATAAACTACCCATATAGCATAAAATAAATGGGTTTCATTTCATAATCATAACGTTTTAAAAACTGCTTTAAAGACATGATCTTTATGTCACTTTAAACCCACAGAAAGGGAAAGCGGGTATTATGTATGTAAATACCAGAATTTAAAATAGAACATTTTGGTATATATGTGAATACCCCTTTAGAATAACGAGATTTGAGTATTCACTTAATAAAATAAATGAATTTTAGAATAAGAGAGAGACCTTTTGAGTCAGAAATTCTGCAGCATAACGGCTATGATTCGAGGTTTTAGAAAACATTGAAAAAGAGGGGACATGGGTCACCCACTCATAAATGATCCATAAAATAGTAGGGGAACAGAATATAAAGGATTTAAGACCATGGTAATAAAATTTTAAAGATATACGATATGAAATGAAGAACATGAAAGGATGACAAAAATAAGATTTCTCTTATGAAAATTCGGCAGCCTAACGGCGTCACTTAAACATCAAAAAAAAAATTGATGAGATCAAATAGGGTCTTTCATCATATGAACATAAAAGATTAGTATGATAGATAAATAGATCATACCACAACATAATAAAAAGGAACATGAATGACTTGACATGAAAATAGATCTTGAAAACGAGAAGGGTGAAAGAATCCCTTAAAAACTCGACAGCCTAACGACGCCACTTAAAACTTAAAAATACTGAATTGAAGAGATCAAATAGGGTATCTCATAATATGAACATAAAATATCAGTATGATAAATATATATATCATGCCTCAAAAAAATAAAATGGAACATGAAAGACTTGACATGAAAATAGATCTTGAAAACGAGAAGGGTGAAAGAATCTCTTAAAAAATTCGGCAGCCTAACGGCACCACTTAAAACTTCAAAATAATGAATTGAAGAGATCAAATAGGGTATCTCATCATATGAAAATAAAATATCAATATTATGGATATAGAGATCATACCCCAATATAATAAAAAGGAACATGAAAGACTTTACATGAAAGTAGAACTTTAAAAAAATGAGAAAGGTGAAAGAATCCCTTAAAAATTCGGCAGCCTAACGGCGTCACTTAAACATTATTAAAATGAATTAATAAGAGAAATAGGTGGTATATCATCATATGAAAATGAAAAGGGAAGTAAGAGGAATATAAAATATCATCCTAAAACATAAGATCATAGTGAATAAAAGAAATGACATAAAAGTGATTACTTGAAAAGATAGAGGGATGTAGGATCCCTTACCTTAAAACGTATCTCTTAAAACTCAAAGGTTGGGACCTTGAGGGCTTGGGGGAACCTTGGGAGTACTCTTTGGGAGGTAATGAGACTAGAGATTTGTTTGGGGAGATTTGGGAGTGAAAAATAAAGGAGGAAAGGGTGGGTATTTATAGGGAAGGTGAGGTGATACTTTAATAATTTCAAGGGACACCTCACAACTGGTTTTCTCAAAACCATGGGCTCTACCATGGTATTTCCCATGGAGTTAGACCACATGGGTCGCCCCATACAATAATTCATCACCTTTGGTCAGACAACTCTTAAAATATCTCTTGAAATCATCATGACACAGTTCTGATTTCATTAAACATACCGAAACCCTAAAACTGTATTTTTACTATTCACTGAAAATTCAACTTTCTCAGAAAAATCCCAAAATTTAACATTAACCAAATATCAATGCTCTGATTTAAAAAATGAACTCCATTTTATAAAAATAATTTTCTAAATAATTTTCATTTAATTTTTAATTAAATACAATTTTCAACGAAAATTCATTTTTTTCAGAAAATTCCCCAAAAATTATCTTAGCATAATATTGATGTTCTGAATTCAAAAATAAAGTCCATTTTATAAAAATAATTTTCTAAATATTTTTAATTTAATTTTTAATTAAAAAACACTATTCACCTAAAAGAAACTAATACTTGACTAATAATTTATGAAACCGTTATTTAACCATTTTATTGAATCACACTACTTAATCAAGGTGCCTAAATTATATTAATAATTTCTTTAAGTGAGATTACTAATCCATTTGGTCACATTACTAATCCTAAGCATAAAATCACTATTCATAATTTACTATTCATAAAAAATTAAGTTGATCTTATTAGACTCCAAATTTCGTGCTGAACATAATTGTAGAAGACCATTTTTTGAAAATCATTACACATTTTTAATTATTTAAGGTTTACATAAACAATTTTAAAGCATCATTTCTCTAAAATTCATCAAAAATATGCATACTATATTTATCCGGACATTTGAAAATTCATAAACTTCATCATAATAAGAAATCAAATTTTTTATTTAAAACAAAGGATTACACAAGGCAGTTATAGTCTACTTACATAGCCCCTTATAACACCAGCATAGGACCTAAGTGTAAGGTGTGCTAAGGTGAGAGAATCTGAGGGCGACTCGGCCAACATTGCACGAGTAGTGATTTCTATCAGTTTTAACTTCTCGCAAAGGTGATTCTGTTCTACCTTTACACAATGAAGTTTGTATTGGGTTTGGTCTAGAGCAAAGCCCAGTGGTGCTACCTCCTTCCCATGTTCCGTTAGATGGACTTCGATTGGCCCGAGACTACTGGATGAGGCCATCGAATCTTCTTTCTATATTAATTAACCAATATCACTTGTATTTAGAGACAATAATCGAAACATTTAGTTTCCAGTGGTTATATTGACCAATAGTCATATAACAGTCAAAACCCAATAGTATCATTTTAATTATACTCATATTATCAAATGAAACCGCTTTGTTGAGTATAAAAATAAAATAACACACAAAATTAGAAAACAAGATTTATTCAAAATTTCGGGTCGTTGCAATTTTACCCCCATAAGAAATTGCTTCCTTGCAATTTTTAAAATTGGATTTTGAAATTTCATTGAAAGTCCCACATCAGAAAAGGAGTCAGTAAAACTATAACTTTAAAAGAAATAAAGGGAAGTACAAAGGTCACCCGAGTTAACCTACACTAGGATTCCATGTAGGAAAACATGGACATGGAGGAGAAAACAAAGGGTCACATTCCGAGGGAGAGTGATAGAAAACATGATTAGGAGAAAGTTAACAATAAGAAAATCACAAACTTACGATGTGTCAAATGGTATTTGATTTCTTAGTGGGAAACGTTAACAGACAAATTTTTTTGTTTTATGTTCCTTTTCATAGTTTTGAGGAATTCATTTTATACATAGAATAAAAACATAAGGAAATATAACTACCTTCAAGTAGAGTTTAATCCTTTAATAAGTTTCTACCGAAACTAATCTTTTCTCCAAACGATGAGCGTTCAAAACACCTGGTCTCATCAAAACACAAGAATCATCTTCTTGAGAGTCACGTAATCCACAAAAGCTTAACTATTAATTTCTTTTATCTTTAAACATTATCCCAAAAATAGAAAGGGTAAGATAAAACAACTCTTCAAAAATAAAGAACCCCATAGGAAGGGAAACTACTTTAAATCTTCAAAGTTCCATGGTACTGCCCAAATTTTATCATAGAACATTCCAAAAATAACTGTCCTTAAAATTCCTCAAAATAACCCAAACTAAGATTGAAACCCAAATACAAGAAGGATTTGATAACATAGTCTTCCAAGATAAACATTATTGTTCATCTCCAAACAAAATCAACCACTCCTAACATCTTATAACAAATATAACTAACCTAAACATATTTTCCCCAAGATAGGTCAATCATTTCCATAAGTAACCTATAATACCATAAGTTTACCTTAAATTCATCGATTCTTCAAAATATAAGTCAACCTTTATTCCTCAAAGAAAATACCATAGTAATCCATTTACCACGATCATATAGGGTTCAAAAAATAGTGAATGTATTCCAAAAATAATCATCATCATTTAATCCCCTAATCAGATTTATTAGATGAACATCCTTGATACTTCCTCTTCTTCTTCCTTGATGAATTTGGACATTCAACTAGGTACCAATTGTTAATTGTGATTTTTTGATAGCTGGTTTGGCATAATCAAAATATGTTCAACTTGATCTCTCGTCATCTCTATCATATTAAAAGGGAAATAGTCACATTTCTTATCACATTTGTTGTTGGGAGATGTTCTTCCATTTCCCGCCATTAACTAAGAAAATAAAGTATAATTAGGGGCTTAAATAATTAGCCAATAATCATGAAAAGGAAACTTTAATCATAGAAGGATAAAATTGTAGAAGAAAAGTATACCCTAACTTGTGATCCCCTAGGTTCCAATCTAGGTTATCCATGATCATATATTCTTATGTGAATCTTTATTTTATTTTATCTTTGTTCCTTTAATAATGGTTCATACTAAGCTTATGAATTTACCAATGCATATCTCCCGGGAGTGTCGTAACCAAGAGTGCAGCAAGGCCCGTTTTCGTGTACCAGTTCCCGTTCGAGTCTAGCTCAAAGCGGTGTTTTCAGGTTTTACCCCTATGTACATCTATGCCAGAGCCACCTCTATCTGCTCGTATCCAGAAAGGGATGTATTTTCTTGGCAACCCCTTACTCAATACTCACCAAAATACCAGGAATATTTCCTATATTTAAACTTTTCTATAGGCCTATTACTGAAGTTTTCACATCTTAATTTCCACAAATAACTAAACCATCCTTTGATACCAACTATGGAATCCCGCATTTTTATAACATAACTTTTCATTACATTTTACAAAACCGAGGATCTTTAAGGTTTAGTGTCTTGGAAACCAGGAATTTAAAACATGAAAACAAAAAATATCCTTCTCAAACACTTGAAAGGATTCTCGTTATGTTCATCCTAGGTTCATTATAGCATCTCATAACCTGGGGACACACATCAAAAGAAAGAGTGAGCAGAAGGCCCAGTAAGGGAAACAAGGGAAACATATAACATGTGAAATTGAGATACATAAACAATGTCATGAAAAAGAACTTTAAGGAATGAGAAAGAAATCATGAGGCATATCATAATAAAAATAACATATTTCATAACATGAATATGTGTCTACAACATTTAACATTGACAATCATTTCCATTTTACCAAGGTCCATCCCCAAGGTGTCATTAAAAATTACCAAGGTTATTCACCAAGACGTCGTTAAAAATGGTCATCTCTAGAGATTAAGTCTTTACCCATTGCATTGGAGCGCTATCAGGGCGCACCCTTAAATTTTTCTTTATTATCATGTCAGACACATATATCACCATCAAAAATTTCATAAACTACCCATATAGCATAAAATAAATGGGTTTCATTTCATAATCACAACGTTTTAAAAACTGCTTTAAAGACATGATCTTTATGTCACTTTAAAACCATGGAAAGGGAAAGAGGGTCTCGTGTATGTAAATACCAGAATTTAAAATATAAAATTTTGGTATATATGTGAATACCCCTTTAGAAGAATCATATTTTAGTATTCACTTAATAAAATAAATGAATTTGAGAATAAGAGAGAGACATTTTGAGATGGAAATTCTGCAGCATAACGGCTATGTTACGAGGTTTTAGAAAACATTGAAAAGAGAGGGGACATGGGTCACCCACTCATAAATTATCCATAAAATAGTAGGGGAAGAGAATTTAAAGGTTTTAAGAATATTGTAATGAAATTTTAAAGATATATGATATGAAATGAAGAACATGAACGGAAGACAAAAATAAGATTTCTCTTATGAAAATTCGGCAGCCTAACGACGTCACTTAAACATAAAAAAAAAAGAATTGACGAGATGAAACAGGGTCTCTCATAATATGAACATAAAAGATCAGTATGATAGATATAGAGATAATACCCCAAAATAATAAAAAGTAACATGAAATACTTGACATGAAAATAGATCTTGAAAATGAGAAGGGTGAAAGAATCCCTTAAAAACTCGGCAGCCTAACAGTGCCACTTAAAACTTCAAAATACTGAATTGAAGAGATCAAATATGGTCTCTAATAATATGAACATAAAATATCAGTATGATATATATATAGATCATACCCCAATAAAATAAAAAGGAATATTAAAGACTTGACATGAACATAGATCTTGAAAATGAGAAGGGTGAAAGTATCCTTTAAACAATTCGGCAGCCTAACGACGCCACTTAAAACTTCAAAATACTGAATTGAAGAGATCAAATAGGGTATCTCATCACATGAACATAAAATATCAGTATTATGGATATAGAGATCATACCCCAATATAATAAAAAGGAACATGAAAGACATGACATGAAAGTAGAACTTTAAAAAAATGAGAAAGGTGAAAGAATCCTTTAAAAATTCGGCAGCCTAACAGCGACACTTAAAATTTCTTAAAATGAATTGATGAGAGAAATAGGGGGTCTATCATAATATGAACCTGAAAATTTAAGTAAGAGTAATATAAAAGATCATCCTCCCACATAATATCATGGAGCTTAAAATAAATGACATGAAAGTGATTAATTGAAAAGAAAGAGGGAGGTAGGATCCCTTACCTTAAAACGTATCTCTTAAAACTAAAATTTTGGGACCGTGAGGGCTTGGGGGCACTTTGGGAGGACTACTTTGGAGGTAATGAGACCAGATATTCATTGGGGGAGATTTGGGAGTGAAAACTAATGGAGGAAAGGGTGGGTATTTATAGGGAAGTTGAGGTGATACTTTAATAATTTCAAGGGACACCTCACAAGTGGTTTTCTCAAACCATGGGCTCTCCCATGGTATTTCCCATGGAGTTAGGCCACATGGGTCCCCCAATACAATAATTCATCACCTTTGGTCGGCCAACTCTTAAAATATCTCTTGAAATCATCATGACACAGTTCTGATGTCATTAAACATATCGAAACCCTAAAACTGTATTTTTACTATTCACTGAAAATTCAACTTTCTCAGAAAAATCTCAAAATTTCACCTTAACCAAATATCAATTCTCTGATATCAAAAATGACCTCCATTTTATAAAAATAATTTTCTAAATATTTTTAATTTAATTTTTAAATAAATACACTATTCACCGAAAATTCATTTTTTTCAGAAAATTCCCCAAAAATTACCTTAGCATAATATCGATGTTCTGAATTCAAAAATAAAGTCTATTTTAATAAAATAATTTTCTAAATATTTTTAATTTAATTTTTAATTAAAAAACATTATTCACCCGAAAAAAACTAAAACCTGACTAATAATTTATGAAACCGTTATTTAACCATTTTATTGAATCACACTACTTAATCAAGGTGCCTAAATTATATTAATAATTTCTTTAAGTGAGATTACTAATCCATTTGGTCACATTACTAATCCTAAGCATAAAATCACTATTCATAATTTACTATTCATCAAAAATTAAGTTGATCTTATTAGACTCTAAATTTTGTATTGATCATAATTGTAGAAGACCATTTTTCGAAAATCATTACACGTTTTTAATTATTTAAGGTTTACATAAACAATTTTAAAATATCCTTTCTCTGAAATTCATAAAAAATATGCATACTATATTTATCCGGACATTTGAAAATTCATAAACTTCATCATAAGAAGAAATAAAATTCTTTATTTAAAATAAAGGATTACACAAGGCAGTTAAAATCTCCTTACATAGCCCCTTATAAACCCAGTATATGACCTAAGTGTAAGGTGTGCTAAGGTGAGAGAATCTGAGGGTGCTTCAGCCAACATTGCACGAGTAGTAATTTCTATCAGTTTGAACTTCTCGCAAAGGCGATTCCGTTCTACCTTCACACAATGAAGTTCGGCTTGGGTTTGGTCCAGAGAAAAGCCCAGTGGTGCTACGTCCTTCTCAAGTTCCGTTAGACGGGCTTCGATTGACCTGAGACTGCTGGATGAGGCCATCAAATCTTCCTTCTATATTAATTAACCAAGATCACTTGTATTTAGAGACAATAATCGAAACGTTTAGTTTCCAGTGGTCATATTGACCAATGGTCATATAAGATTCAACAACCAACAGTATCATTTTAATTATACTCATGTTATCAAATGAAATAGTTTTGTTGAGTATAAAAATAAAATAACACACAAAATTAGGAAACAAGATTTATTCAAAATTTTGGGTCGTTACACTTGTCTCCCTCTTTATCTTGAAATCAAAAAATAAAAATATATAAAAAAATTATAAGTGTAATAACTTTGAGTCTATGGGTCTATATAATTAAGATACAAACCTATGATCAACTTACTACTATACATGGGATTATTTAATTTTACTTTTATAATCCTCCACAATGATAGTCTATCACATGGATTACCAAAATGTGGTTGATGAATATGGTAAAAAGTTTCATCCATATCATTTTGTTTCTACATCAGAAACTCTATACTGGTACTACCTCTTGGAAATATTTTAGATCACTCTATAGGGAAGTACCTCTTCTCAAAGTTTCACTCACCATAGAGATTCATCCACATCATTTATCTAGCAATCCATGAGGAATAACTGTACTATTCTAGAATCCAGAGTGCATTACACTATTAAAATATTAGTTATTAAATTCTCAACTCAGGTATACATTATAGAATATTGATACAGTATAGGAACAAACTAAATATCAAATCACATACTAGAGTCCATAATCAAACTCTCATGCTTGTAAGAATCAATTTTTATCACGATTAGTTAGTGCTCCATCCATGAACCTGATAAGAATATAAAACCCTAATCATGGTAAGACAGTACCATTGTGGGATTGAATAAATATAAACTCATGATTCTATGCACTGAAAATGGTAAATCAAATGAAAGAATAACTATCTAGTTATCCGATATCCAAACATACATGTAGTATGCATCTAAAAATGTAACGAATTATTTACCATTCAAGGATAAATATCACCTGGAAATATAATGAGGAATCTATAACTGGAGAAAACATAGATTATATAAACTACAAGTATTAATATTTATCTATGTGGTAACTAACATCGTCTCTATAAGGAAGATATTCACTAATCATAACTAGTGGATGATATTATCTCTACTCATGGCGAAAAGATACCTCACAATCAGTCTTAAAATTTACACTTCATGACTCAACTATGAGTGGCTCAAGAATTGGTATAATCACATCATTATTGTATCTCTAAATAAGATATGGATCCATGTGGGTGGCGTCCTCTACTAGATAGGAGGGACCCATTACTCGTAGAACATATTTGGGTGAGGTGAAAGATAAGGAACTGAAACATCATGATAGATTACCAAATTATGCATGAACTAACTTAATTTCACCCATGAAATGATTCCTTATAGTTCTGGGTCAACTAATAGGTTATCAGAGCCCTAGAGAAAGGATATGTTGGTCGCTATACTATGATAGTTCCCCTACCCTGATAACTGAACTGATAACCCCTTAGCATGACTTGTCTAGTTCGAAATAAATCCTCAAAAAACAACTTACTCTGAACTCCATCTTTATTAATTTAACTACTTTGATACCATTTTGAAAAGAACCAAAATAATGGTACCCCACCTAGTCCTTATATATGCTTTATGTTCCATCACATAAAACCTAACATATATAATAGGCCTTAAGATAAAAAAACTACAACATAAATAAATCTTTGATATATGAAAAAATAAAATCACCAATCGATTTATATACAAAAATTGAATTGTTTAAAATGTTAGAATTAGTGATCAATGCCAAGTAAAACACCATATAAGAAAAATACAAAAAGAGAAATACATATTTAGAATAAAATAAACACCATTTTCAACAAACCTTAGGTATGGTATGGATCCTAATCTATAGTGTATCTTATATTAGACTTCATATATATCCATCCCCACAATCAGTCATCATTAGTTATGGAGTAATAATTCCTTTAACAATACTATATCGACGTCGACTAATTCCATATGTGAACTATGTATCATCTTCATAGATAAAGCATGCGTGGGAACAAAACCAATGAAGGGGTGAGTATAAACATACCTAGTAGGTCTCCTTAAAAACAAAAACTAAAGATAAACTGATAAGTTATCTAGAAAATAAGAACAAGGAATCAAAAAAATATTTCAATGGAATAAGATATTTTATATTGTGAATACGACTATGCAAAATGAAAGAAAACAAATATTTACACTTCATCTCCACTAAGAATCATGTTACACAAGAAACAAGTGATGTTTATGGTAGCATAAATCACATAATACTTGATGTTGATAGCCTGGCTATAAGCTGTAACTATAAGGTTCTGATAAATACTTAAAGTCTACTATAAACTCAAAGGAACCTACATGTCGATACATCATAAGTCTCATTAATCCTGATCTACTAGTTTTCTATAACATATATTCCACCTCTTGAGAACTATTGTGGGGGACCATGCCTCATTGAGGTATGTTTGTATCGACTGAGGGAGTACCTGACCCCTATAGAGGATCGTTACCTGAAATGTGGAGGAGTATCAACTTTATAGATAGAGTATCACCCTATAATATATTAGGGTGCACTTGAACCCTATATGTGGAGTGTTGTTCCTTTTCATGTATATGACACCATGAGAGTACCCAAAATCTCATACATGGAGGACCACACCCCAACACATAGGGGTGTTACTAATATATATCTAATACAAATATCTCACCCACTTCCCATTATCTATTTAGTGGAGTTAAGATCCTTAAGCTATCCAAACATCAATGTGAATAATTTTTAATGATTGAGAAAAATGTATTATTGCACTTTATGTGAGAAAATGATCAGAATGAAATAATCATACATCCATGACTATCATATGGAAAATGAATCATGAAGAATAATATAATTGACCTATTATATATTGTATTAAATGAGGTATATGATATGTAGGATTCTCGATCATGGTTGATCATGTACTATCATAGGAAAACTCACGTGAGTTCAATATAAAAGACATGTATAATAGGGAACAAGATTTATATGGATAATGGAAACATGATTTAATATCATATATAACAAAGTATTTACAATATATCATTATAAATATTACACCAAATATGATAAACCATACAACATGTAATTATCTGTACATGGGGACTCAGTGGAATACTTGAAATTTAATTCTGTGAGAGATTTCCGCATGTAAAAATTGTACGTGTTGATCCATCCAAACCAATATAAATGATGTTTTTAATGTAAGTACACAACATGGTGGACCATATCACTAACTTATCATATATAAGGAGTACAAAAATAGTAAAATATTCCAATTCTAAATGATATTTCATCTGAACTCACACAAGGTGTAACATAAAAAATACCACATCCGGTCAATATAAATCAAATAGAGAGTCACATTGCTTGTATCTTAGAGATACTTGTAATTAAGAATTTATTTCTTTGTAGTGATTTAATATGATGATTTACTTGATGGTTTTCTAGATATTACACAATTCCCATTCAAAAATTTCCTAACTCCACCCTTCAACTGCCAATTCTGTTTTCACCTCTACCTGTAGTCGTGCCTCCACTACTGGTTGTCCTCGAAGCCCACTAGGCCTCCATTGATCCTTGATGACATAATATTTTTCCATAAATAATTGTATATACAATCTCTATTTACCTTTATTTTATCAAGGTAAAAGTCTCATCATGTAACTATTTCCATGCTCCGTAACCTGATAATTCTTATATTTTCCTCCACTGTAGCATCATGAAATCATCACTAAACTATTATATGATGAACTAGAGAGTATTGAAGATGGTAGTATATAGAAGAATAAAGAACAACCTAGGGATGTGATCACATTCAAGTTCACTGAATAATATACATATCAGATAAGAATAGAATCTCAATATATTATTGAATAAATTTCTCAATAGGTTATTATTAATCGAATAATAATTTATTTTAGTAATAAATAAATTATCAAATAATAATTATCAAAGATAATTATTGTTATAAATCATAGTCACTGAGAATAAACTAAATTAAATAAAAAATCTAATAAAAATTCTTAAAAAAAATCCATAATATGTATGGAGGATTCAACCCACACTCATCCTATACTACAAACGAAACATTTAAAAATTAACTAGTATGATGAGAGGAGAAATTTAATTGAGTAAAAGTATTATTTTTTTTACAAATTTAGAAAATTATATAATTCAATTACTAAATATAATTTCCTTTAAAAACGGTGTCCTTTCCATAAATAAATAACCTCAATTAATCAAAGTTTTATGATGATAATATTTGTGATGTTATGAAAGTATTTATTGCATGTTGCTTGAGAGGAAAATAATAATATATTTAATTATTATTATTTTTCTTAAATTTTGATAATAATTTTTCAACTCATATAAACATGTTTATCTTAGAGAAAAATATTTTGAAAAACTAGGATTATTCAAAGAAATTATTTTTCATTTGATGAAAACCAAGAGATATTATCAAAGAAAACTAAAAAAATTAGATATCCACCCATTTAAAATCCTCTTTATTTTTCCTTGAAAAATAATCTATGATTAATTTATCATCAAATATTTGGTAAATAATTATTTTTAAAACCCCTCATTATTTATATTCACTTCATTATAGTTGTAACATTAATTAATTTAATCATGAGATGAAGAAGATCAAATCAAACAATATGAATGAGGAAAATAAAATAATTAGAAGCCCTAACTTAATATAAAATTACCATCTCTTAATGGTATAATCATATTCCTTGGTCATCATTGTCACCCCACCATGAAGGACCCCTAGAACATGAACTTATTTCATCACACAAAGGTAGGGAGTGGTGAATTTATGTCTCTACGAGCTTCCACCAATATAGAATGATTTTCATCCATTCTTCTTTTCTTATTATAGGGGGAGAATGAATTAAATAATGGAGAGAGATATTTCTATAAGTTTACTCATAATATCAGAAATTAATTCCCATTGTTTAACATGAATTAAATATCTTCCTTAATGGCCTTTTCATTACAAAAATTTTAAATTCTCTAATTATCTATACCACTCCATCACCACTATGGAATGTATAGGAAACATAACTAAGACATGTGATCTCCATGTCACTAATCATAAAAAATGAAAGAAATAATTTATTATTATTTAATTTCAAGTTTAAAAATATAAAATCCCAAGGTTAAAAATGTACCATAAAATTTTTACCAATCTTAGTAAATAAAACCTTATTTAGTACATAACTATGATGTCATAATTTTGATTCATGACTCTATCTATGAGTTATGAAAATATCACGCTCATGGGATTAATATTTATTTATTTAATAAATATTAAATATCCCAAATAATTAAGCAAGCTCATAATTTCACAATAATTTATCCTAAGGGTAAATATTATATTCCAAGTTCAATGGAACCATTAATTTTTTACCAAGGTTAATTATTATGGAAATTTTTTCATTTTACTCTCATTAAGGTCTTAACCCATGAAATTATAAAACAAATTAAGTTTCATTTAAAAAAATGAGTCACTACAACCCTGTTAAAAAATTAATGTGTTCATTTTTTATACATTTTTTATCCCCAAATACATACAAAACAAGTGATAGAGGAGAGAGAGAGATATATCCATTCACCATATTGGTGTAGAGGTAAAATGAAAAGGCCTTAATTAATGAAAAATATATCAACATTGATTCACCCCTCAGTGTTGATCACATATTCATGTGATATTACATGATGACATGATACAATATAATGTAACTAATGTAGGTCGTAAAGTTATACAACATGCATGAAGACAACCAATAACATATCATGTATAGTAAAAAAAAAATTGTGAATAAATAAAAGGAGACCCACACTATCCTCAAACTCTTGTAAAACATTTCTCTATAAACCCAATAGGATCTCCCAAATCATAAACCTATACTTATATTATGACCCATATCTAAATTCTTATCATGGGATCTAAACATGTACCAAAGTGATTATAAAGAGTGTGAGCATATAAATCAATAAGGCATAGCCAATGAGTTCTCTAATAAAAACCATGACATATGTGCATAAATATTCTGAATTAAAATTAAGTTATAAAATTAGGTACATACACCAGTTGCACCATTGGGCACTCAAGACATCACTTTGATTGTAAATGAATACCTTCCCCAGATAGTGTCATAATAAGATGATGATCCATTTTCTGAATGCAAGCTGAGTGACAAGAAGCTATCACCAATCATATCATCAGTCGATTAGAAGAAGTGGTCTCCATATCAAAACACATGGGTGAATTATTTATTATTCATGAACTAGTAATGGTGAATGATATATCACAAAATCATATATTAGGTGAATTATATCACCAATCATCAATCAAGGGAGGATGAGGCACCACCAAAATCAACATGGAGATTAAAGTATCACCTGGTGAACAAGGAATCACCAAACAATGATAGGGAAAATGATATATCTCCAAGTGAATAATATATCAGCATTCAATAACATGGAGAATAATATATCACCAGGTGAATGATCTATCACTAGTGCAACCATCACCAATGGGAGAATTATGTGTTTCTAAGTGAATGATATATCAAAATCTCATCAATTTATAGGTGGACATTCTTCCACCATAATAATTTCTAAGAAAAACAACCATCATAGATAATAACCCTAGATGGATGATCTATCACCATATAATAACCAAGAAGAACATTATATCATTGATGAACAAGGAATCACCACTCAATTACTAGTAAAATAAAGTATCATTGAGTGAAAGTGGAAACACCCATTTACAACAGTGGTGAACAAGGTATCACTATGTACACATGGCATCACCCATACAAAATATCCAAGGTTAATGAAATATAAACAACCATATCTAATTCAACTAATCTATCACCATTTCAAACATCCCGAGGTGGATGATCTACCATCAACACCACAGGCAAGGTGAGTGTTCTGTCACAATTATCATGTAATTACAATGAATGAATAATCTCTATAACAAGAAATTTCAAAAAGTATTATAGTCATGGTGAATGAATTATCAACCTATGAATTGGTCCCACTAACATGAAATCTAGATTGGATATTGATGACTATGACGCAGCACACCCAGTACACATAAATGAATCCTGGATACCCATGTTATAGATTAGGATCTCATAAAACTATCAATCTTACAATAATTACTACATGAAAATTCTTTTTAGACCATAGTATTTTTATAAAAGCTATATCACCACATAGACTGACCATCATATGAGTTTCCCTCACCAAAGAACACTCAAGAATTTCATACAAGGATAGAAACATATGGTAGGGATTAAGACACCCATCAAAGTTCCATTTCTTAAGTATCTTTATACTTACTAAGGTGCCATGTCCGTTAGTGGACACTTGGTTAATACACAATGATCAAGGGACCTACCATGATCAAGGTAGCCCAAATCCCCACTCAAGAGACAGAGGAACCGCATTTGGTTCCGTATTGGGTAATTTTCACATACCCTACCATGATGGTATCTCATATGAAAAATTTTATAACAATCAAATAAAATCACCCATATCCATCTCTATCGGTGCATACCAATTTCCACTAGATGACCCTACCAATTTATGAGAACCATAGATCAAGGAATGGATACCCCTCATGGTTCTATCAACCTATAACCATGTTACAACCTAACATTCCCAAGGTATGAATTCAACCTATTTTTTTTTACCAAAACGCATGTACTTATTTTCTATTTTGGGTGTTAGAAGGTACAAGGTGCATCGTTCTCATTTTTCTAGTAAATGATATGGTAGTGGAGATCTAACCATGTACCAGATTCCCATAGTAATTCTATTGGAAGACCACTAAGGTTTTATTATGGGAGGCAGTGATAACCATTACTAGTGGGAGTTTGGTGGGGCTATAATAGAATTTTGGTGGTCCACTAATGTTCTAGTGGATACCCAGTGGTGTTTCAGTAGGGTTATTCAAGGTTTTTATATATTTTTTAATTAAATTATTTTATTGGTGTTTAAATGCTTCTAAATGAGGTTTTCCCCTCATTTTAACTCCAGTAGTATTCTTTCCACTCCATCTCCATTATCTCTTAATTATTCACTTCCCAATATTAGATCATCATTGTTTGGTCTCAGATATGAGTGTATTTGTTGACAAGGGAGTGTGATGGGTGATTTTATCATTCCTATTCCTTTTTTTCTTGTTCTTCTTCACTTTACCCATATGAATAGTAAGTCTATCCCTAATGTAGTCATTTTTTTCACTAATGATTTATTCCATTTGAAGTTGAATCAGTCAAGGAGCATATATACAAAATACCCTACCAGTCCCAAGTAGGAAGTCCCCTTTTTTCACAAGTTATTTACATGTATAACATGCATTTTGTAAAATATAAGAAACACTAAATTGTTTTTATGGACTTTAATTAATTTAAATTGTTTTACTTTTACCCCTATGATATTTGGAGAGCTTAAAAAGGCCATGATTCATCATATGAATGTGTGTGTTAACACCAAAGTTCACTGATGGGCATTTTTTAAGTGAATTTAAAATTAAAACCTTGAATTTGGACCTAGGATAAGTGCCTATTGTTGATAATTGACCCTAAGAGCTAAGTGTGGTATCCCTGATCATTACTAGTTAAGGAATTTATAGATAATAAGATATTAATAGGGTTATTTGTCCATAGCATGAAAATTTGTATCAGTTAATATCATGGTAGTAAAACCCTTAATTTGTTAAATAATTATAAATTGTTAAATTTGGTCTTAAATGATAAATTATTTATTCAGTTGGCTACTTGGAATGTTGATGGTGCGTTATCCAACTAAAGCTAATTAGTGGTGGTACCATGTCGGCACTTGCTATGTGGTGGTATATCTCCCACCTAAATATCGGTAGTTATCCATCATTATCCATGAGATGAATTAATTAGTGAAAACATCACCCCCTTTGAGATTTCATGTTGTTAGTATATTGTCAAAATATGGTTTTATATTGGTTGGTTTATTGTCTACCTTTGAGATTCATCTCGGTGGTACATAATCCACTTGGAGGTTAGTACTAGTAGTATATTTTCCACCTAGAGATTCCTAAGGGAAGTTATTATTCTTCTTGGAGACTAGTAATGGTTTTATATCGTCTACCTAATTATTTATGATGTTGGTATATCATCCAATTGTGGAGTTAATTCTAATGGGTCATCATCCACCCACTACATGTTCTATTCGTGGTGTATCATCATCTCGAGATGTGTAATGGTGACTTATAATTAACCTATGATGAGAATTATTAGTTCATTTTCTACATGGGATTAGTAATTATTGTTTCACCTTATGATGTCTCCTTCTCCATTAATATTAGAATGGTGATGGATTAATCACCTGGATAGTTTGTGATGGCGATACATTATTCACATAGTGATACTGAATAGTGATAGATCATTTACCTTGAGTATTATATGAGGAGTGATAAATAATTAAACTTTGAGGTGAATTAATACCATGGATTTATCATTATATTTCTTCACTAGATGAATAAAGTATTGCAACGCATGGTTTTGTGGGAACACTCAATATAATGTTAAATTTATTTATTTATATTATTTTTTAGAGCATTATATCAAGCATAAAACTATATTTACTGGTTATTTTAGGGACACTGTTGGTGGTGGCCTACTGAGGTGTACTCACACCCTGCTCAAAGAATCATGGTAACCAAGAAAAAATTATGTTTCATGAACTAGGTAATGAAAAGTCCCTACTGATTTAGATGGATGAGTTGGTAGAGCTTGATTAGAGTTGGGATATAGGACCAGACAAGAACTCAAAACGTTTTTTGTGCAGACCTACTTTACTTTTGTTTAATTGTAAGACCTATTTGAATATGATTCACCCATTAGTGATCATTGTTATATTATATGATCCACATTAAATGTAAAATTGTTTATTTTAATAGAGCATGATATTGATATTTAATTTTAGATTGAATTTATTTATTGTAATTATTGTTTTTGTTGTTGATATATTGCGCTGAATTTTTCCTTGATATTTATTCCATTATGTCTTGATGGTTATCTATATATTTTTATCTCTAATAATTTAAATACCCTAATGGGGGATGCATCATATTTGATAGGATTCACTATTGCATTGTATAATAGGGGGTGTAACCAGACTTACCAGTTCTTATTATGATGTTTGTTTCTTTTTGGGAAGTTGGGACCATGCTAGGGACCTTGGGTCATGTTTGTTAAGATTTTTTCGTCATGTTTATGTTAAGGGTTACCCATTTTTCTTGATCATTAAAAAAGGATTTTTCTATTTTTTTAATTATGGGGGCTTGACCCTCAACCTTAAAAAAACAGTACCTCCCTCCTAATAAAAATGTAGGGAAAAAACAAGTAAAGAGAAAAACACACAATTTTTTCTTGGTTCACCCAATTTATGATAATATAAGGAGAATATAGTAGTGGTGTGTCTATATACTTGAATCACTATGATACGCGCTTCTTTATTTTAATTTAGAGTTTTTTTCACTGCCCGTATTTGTTTATAACACAACAAATTAGAGAACTCACCTCAAATAATCCATCATAAAGTTCACTACTCCTCCAAGAGAAACTGTCTCGATCTTCATGAACCAAGAACAAAATGACATCATTTATGGTGTATCAATACATTTCTATTTAATCCATGTGATGAACTCCATGATCCTTCAATGAGATAGTGTAAATACTATGACCCTACCAGCATAGAGCGATGATTACTTTATTACATCGATAATATATAAAAGGAATCACATCCCAATGGATAAAATAGTTTACCAGTTTTGGTAAAATAGATATATAATTATATCTAAAATTAAATTTGAAAACATAAAATGAAATATAGTATTTTCTTTGAGGAAACTATTATTTCATATAGAATTTCATGAAATATCAATCATAGTACACTTCCTAGAATCCTGAGGTTTAAGAACCTGGTTCTTTATAAATATATAGATCCTTTATTAATTCTATTAATTATTAGTTTAAATGTTTAAATTTTGACTTTTTTGAATTCCATTTGAGGTTATGGAGGTATCAATGGTGTCTGGTACAGTTTTGGAGCTTGGAATCCATGATTTGGGGTGAAATATGCCTGGCACATGTTTATTTTAAACCGTGCAGGGTAGGTCACATGGTTTGATAAACCATGAGATGCTTTGGAAGAGAGTAGGAGGAGGCAATATAGTTATAAAAAACCATTCAATATGGGCCACATGGCCATGAAATAATGTTTTTAATTTTAAAATACGAGTTCTACATTGTTTTAGTACAGTTAGTCATACTGTACGAGGAAACCGTGCAAGTGCCCCTTCCCTACAACTAACATGCTCGAGTGGCGCACAATTTCTCAATCCATGCACGTAAACCATGAAACCTAGGGAATTTTTGTGAAATTAACATTTTCCATTATTTTTTCTTTAAACCAAAACCAATTTTTATTTCTATCCCCCACATTATACAATAACTACTTGGGAGATCCTTTGAGATCTTATTCTTGTAATTACCATTGACTCTCAGTCCGATATCCAATTATAGTTCCGCTTATCTCATTGGATCCAAATCAGTGAGTTCTTAATTAATTTTTAGCCTTTACTCATTTATTTTGGTATTATATGTTCTATTTAGGTGCAAGATAATTTTCCCTATTATTAGGTTCTTCATCATTTTTGCGATTTTCTCCTGATACGAGTTGTATCAGGAGCTAATACCAAATGAGTTATCAACTACAGACCTATGGTATGTGGTCTCATGCTTTTTTTTTATTTAATGTATAGTGGTTATATATATAACATTTTTCCATGTACCCAATTCTCAGAGCATCTCCCGTTTTTAATGAGTTTTAAATACTATAATTGAATTGTTTATTATGAATTATGTATGTAAAGAGGCTACCAATGAGTGGTTATAGTTTGAATTACATGAAAATGGATCCCCCCATTTTGGTGTGTTAGTTATTTTAATGTTTTATTTTGATGGAATATGAGTTGGATACCATTGTGGTGTTCCATTTTCCCCTTTTCATGGGATGTGAACTTTTAAATGAATCCATGAATTGACTTGTAAATTTAATTGCAACATTAATTATGAATTTTATTTGAAATTAATTAATGGGAAAGGATAGATGAACATGCACTTAGACTTGGTTATGTTACAACTAGTTGAAGCTCGGGTTTCCTTATGATGTTTTTTCCATGTGAGTAATTTAGGGCCATGCCTTCTATGTTTCACCAAGGCTTTGTGTCACCTTTTGAGGTGCGGTATAAATTGAATGTTCTTGGTGTTGACCTTTACATATTAAATTAAATTGATTAAAGGGTTTTGAATTGAATAAATGATTATATGCCTTGGGTGATACATGGATTCATATGGAATTCCATGGATAGAATCATTAGGTTTTTACCATGCTTATGCCCGAGTGATACTTGGAATCCTTATGGATTTACAAGGATAGAATCATAAGGTATGACATTTATATGCCGAGTGATACTTGGATTTCCATATGGATTTCCACGGATGGGCTCGATGGGAATTTTATCATTTATTATATGGGTAATAATTTTTCACCCTTAATGGAATATCAAGGATGAACTCGAGTGGCTATGACATTTTATCAAACCTAGAGTGATACCTAGGTTCTTAGGAGGTTCTCCATAGACGGTCTTGTGGGGTGTTGGTTTGTATTTCACCTGGGGCGATACCTAGATTCCAACTTAGGAATTACCTTGACATGATCACTTTATAAATTTAATTATAAATGATATGATATGTACGAAGCATATTCCAAGCCAAATAAAAATCTTGGATTCAGTCTTTTCTATACTTTATTGATGTCCTATTTAGGTATCCTTTGAACATGTTATCACGAGGCACATCAGTCTATGCAACAGGTCTCAAGACTTAATATTTAAATGATCTTGAATTAATAAATTATCTTGATTATAAATGAAATAGTCATGACTATTAATTAATAGATTTATTACTTAAATGAAAATGTTTAAATGATTTGGTTATAAAATGCGAACCTGGACTTATAGGATGTCCAGTTTTGTTTACATACTTTACTTTTTATATTTATTCATAAAACTATTGTTATATATATATATATATATTCACTATTTGGATGACATAGAACTTGAATGGTTTCCTATGGGGATTATATATCACACCCTATTTGGGATACCTTTAGGTACCCAAACAGACTATATGAATGTAGGCATAGGTAAGGGAAAGTGCCTTTCTAAAAAATCTTGATTACTGCTTAGGGGATGAGGATCATGGGACCGAGCTGAGGATCATGATGATTTCTCAATACTTTGGGATTTTTTTGTAAATTTTTACATGTTTTAGATGCCTTCCTATAGACATATGACATGTATCATTATTGAATATGAGCTTCCATTATTATCATTATCTATTCCTACTATGTATCTATTGTATGTATGACTTACTGCTTCTGATACTTATCGGTTACTAATATTCTATTGTGTTACACTCTAGTAGGAGGGAATATTCTCTCCAAAACAAAAACTAGTCCCTCACTACTAGTTGGTATCCTCTGGCATTTGGGGAGATGCTCTTGAGTCCATTTGGACAACCAGGCTCTGGGTACTATTGGGGGCAATTTGGGTTTGGGATGTTACAAAGTGGAATGAGAGGGATTATTTTCTAGTTTTTTTTCTATTTGGAGACAATATAAAGGAGTAGGAAGAAATTAGAGTATAGCAACGAGATGTTCCTAGGAATAACTAACCTATGTATAGGAAAAAGGCAAATTTCCTTGAATTAAATTAATTTATTCTATATTTTGACTATTCAATTGATTTGGCTCCACTGTTGGGTGAGGCACTTTAATTGTGATGTTTTTATTGATAAGATTATGGGTTTTATTTTATTTTTCAACATGATGAGATAAGGGTATGAAATCTCATGAATTATTTTAGGAAATTTATAGGAATCACATGCCATTCAATTTATGATGCATTACTTGTTTCATGCTTTTCTGATAGGTTTCATGATTGATATACCTATTGATATGACAAGTATTTTGGAATATGTTATGTTGTGAAGTAGATGGATTCCAATCTTTGGATCATAAGGATTATGGTACCTCATGTATTGGAATTTGGTGAATCATTTAATTATACCTATATAATGTAAATGTGATATAAATGTGAAATGAATAAAAATTCAAATGAAATGGAAATAGTTATGAATAAAATGGAAACTGAAACTATTTTTGCAGAGAACTTGACCCATACCCGACCTTAGTAGTGGGTAGTGGGTAGTGGGTAGTGGGTGGTTTATCTTACTTAAGTATGATTTCTATGATCCTTAGACCAGACTCTAGAAGAAGTTAAATGAATGTGTTCTTATATAGAAAGGATTTTACCTATCCTATTTCAGTTTCTGCACTTTTGAGATGAGAACTTTGAAAAAAAATATTGAATTGAGGCATGTGTTTGGAATTTTAGAGGCATTCCACCAAGATGACCTCCAGTCGTATGCTAGGTGGGTGGAGATGACCACACTCTGGAGGTGGTAGAATATGGGATACCATTGAACCCTCCTGTATTTATATCTATGGAACTAGTGGTTTTACCAGACATAGGTGATGAGTCAGAATATCTTGATGGATTCTTATGCTTTATGTAGACCATTCAGGGAGCACCGTGACCTACCCCAACTATGGAAAAGTTAAAACATGAGTTCCCACAGTAGAATACACCCATTTTTTTGAGGGATAGAGGACCAAAATATGTGGATTAATGGATTGGTGATATGGTATCTATATTTTATCATCTTGAGATTCCTCCTGATAGGATGGTAAAGCTCACTACAAATATGTTGCATGATTCCACCAAGTGATGGTGGGATGTTATAACTCAAGAAGATATTTATTTTGAGATGGATTGAAGGGATTTTCATATAGAATTATATGGTTATTTATATCCTAAGACATTGAGGGATGATAGAGCATGCGTTTTTTTTATGCTTGAAGTAAGGAGCGTTATCAATTATGGAATATTTGGACCAATTTACTGATCTCCAATTCTTCACACTTATTTTGATGGGTGATGATCTATCTAAAGTTGGGATATTCAAGGATGGTCTTAGGTATGATATCTGATCAAAGGTGAATGTTTTAGAGCTAAATACAAGTTATGGAATAGGGGATTTGGTGCTTATCATAGTGCATAACCTAAGAGTGGCTAGAGGTACGAGCCAGGGTGGTTCTATATCTCGACCTGTTACTGCAATGAATGGTAGTAGGAAGCATCATCTGGAGCTTCCATGCTGTGATATTATCATTCAAATCAGATTATCAGGTATCTAGGTGAGGTGCTACCTATTTGGTAGGGTGGGACATACAAGGACACAATGCACAAGGGACCCGATTGAGTACCGATCTTGTGGAAAGATAGACCATCAGCCGCCCTTCTGCAAAATGATTTCTCCAACAACCATTAAGAGAGGGTTTTCACTAACTCCACATTAAAGAATGGGGTAAGGAGATTCTCATCAAGAAAGGATCTAGAGTCTAGCTGGATAATCAGGCAGAGGTGGTGGTCATGGCCATAGTATTCAGACCCCAGTTTTATAGTGACAACAAAGCGAATATTCTCTTGGTAGCTAGGCAGTATCACATAACCAGAGTTCAGGACAGATATACATAGTGGAACAAATCCTTGAGGATAAGGATCCTAGACCTTCTACTTTCAAAGGTATTATAATAGTAACCATACCTTTTCCTTTTCAATTTTTGATATAGAAGCATCACATGGTTTTATATTGGTACCCATTGTGGAGACCTTATGCTCAGTGTTTATACATTTTATGGCTTCATTATGCTTGAAAATACATTAGGGATTAGAATAGAGGATGTAAATATTAGTAGAGAGTTCCCTTATGTGATGGGCAGGTGTCACCTCGTATGAGACCTCTTTATTCTCAAGATGAATGGTTTTGACATCATTCTTAGGATGGACTATTTTTTTAGATTACATGCTTTAGTTTATTTTTATCACTGCAAGGTGACCTTCACATCACCATAGGGTAGAGAATTTATTTTAAAGGGTGAATGGGATGTCTAGGAGTGCTGAGATGGAACCGAGCAACATGGGCCAGGTAGGATGACATCCTAGATTGTGAGTTTATATCTAGATGATTCAGTAACATGTAATGAAGATTTTACTCTAGTTTTTGATTATTTCAATGAAATTTTCCTAGATAAACTTTTAGGATTAACTCTAGTAATAAAGGTATAGTTCACTATTGAGCTAGTGTTGGGATCTACATCGGTATCCATTCATCTTTATAGGATGACTAATACTAAGATCCAAGAGCTCAAGAGGCAGCTAAAGGATTTAGAGGAAATGAGTTTCATTAGAACCAGTACTTCTCTTTGGGTTCTGTCGGTCCTTTTTTTGAAAAAAGGAAGACAAAACCCTTAATCCATGTAAAGATTACCCAAAATTGAACTAGTTAACTATTGAGAATTGGTAGAATCTGTTGTGGATATATGATCTCTTTAACTAGCTCCATGGAGATCAAGCATTCTCAATGATTGATTTGATATTTAGTTATCATCAAGGGCATGGTATACCATCATATATACCTCAAAAAACATTTTTTAGAAGCTATTGTCTCTATGCGTATTTGTTTATGCAATCTAATCTCAAGAAACACACCAAAAGTCTTCATGGAAGTCATGAACCGAGTTTCCATCCTTATCTACATTATTTTGTGGTGGTTTTCATCGATGATATATTGGCATGTTCTCATAATTGAGAAGACCATTCTTAAAATATTGAGATTATATTTGATATATTGAGAGAGCATCATTTTTATGATAAGATCACAAAGTACCAGTTCTGGATGGATCAGATTCACATATAGGGTCATATCATCTCATAGACACAGGTATTAGTTGACCAATAGAAGGTGTGAGCTATGGTTTCTTAGGATAATACCTTTAAATTCATTGAGGTATGGAGTTTCTGGGGGATATCCGGTTACTAAAAGTGTTTCATATAGTATTTTTTCACTTATCAGTACCACTTATGAGGTTTACTAAGAAGGGTGTGAAGTTTTTATGGTCAAATTCCTATGAGACGACCTTTCCGGAGTTGAAAGGAAGATTGAATTCAACATTGATACTGATTTTTACACATTCAAGAAAAAGTTACACTATTTACTAATATGTATCAAGTATCAGCATAGGAGTAGTTCTTATACCAAAAGATAGAGTCGTGGTGTACGAGTGTCGACAGTTGAGGATACAAAATATAAATTTTCCAATGCATGATCTTGTGATGGCTATAGTTGTTCACAAATTGGATTTTTGGAGGCATTACTTACTTTGAGAGAATGTTTTTGTGTACACAGACCACAAAATCCTCAAGTACATATTTACACAGCGTGATCTGAATCTATGGTAGTGGATGTGGGTTGAATACCTATACTATTTTGATTTCAAGCTTACCTGGATGCCTGGTAAATGTAATGTAGTGGTCGATGCATTGAGTAGGAGGACTTAGATATATGAAGTTCATTAGGCCATTATTAAGTATAATATCAGGGATTTATTCTCTAAGATTCACTTGGAGGTTCACAATAGTCATGGGAAGACTTACCTATCATCCTTAGTTGTTACATGTACCCTTCTAGATATAGTTAGGAAAAGGTATCTATTAGACTCAAAAGGCCTAGTCCTATAGGATAGTTTGGTATGTGAGGACCATTATCTTGGTTATACTATAGGAAAACAATAAATTTTCAGTGCACATGGTTTTCTATTAGTTTCAGTAGACATGCGTGAGGAGGTGATGTGAGACTTTCATGCTTTAACTTGGGTAGTGCATCATGTTGTCACCAAGATATATCAGGATTTACATCACTAGAGCTGGTGTCTGGGTATGAAAAGAGTTATAGTTGATTTTTTATGAGGTTTTCCACTTATTAGTATGTGAAGGTGGAACAACAGTAACCAAACATAATTTTATAGGAGCTACCCATTCCTAAGTGGAAACAGAATGATGTCACGATAGATTTTGTGATAGGTTTACTGAGGTCGCATATAGGTAATGTTTCTATTTGGGTTATAATTGATAGGATCACAAAAGTTTCACATTTCCTTACAATCAAGGAAACATTTATTATTAATGAGATTGAGAGGCTGTACATATGTGAGATAGTACGACTTCAAGATGTCCTGAATACCATTGTTTCAGATAAGGACACCCGATTTACTTCTTGGTTCTGGAATGGACTATAAGGGGTGTTGGTTACATAGGTTCTTATGAGCACATCATACCACCCCCTGATATATGGATAGTTATAGAACACAATTCAGGTGCTTTATGGCTTTCTATGAGCATGCATCCTAGATTTCGGTCACTCTTGGGAGAGGTATATACCCCTTGTTTAATTCTCCAACAATAATAGCCTTTAGGATCCTATTCAGATTTTTCCTTAAGAGGATTTGTATGATATTCCATTTTTATAAAACCTATATTGGTTATAGATAGGATAGGAAGCTATGATTGGACCTCATCTTATTTAGGAGACCATAGAGCAGGTGCAATTGATGTGGAAGAGGATGGATATTTCATAGTCTCATAAAAAATCATATGCTGATCGTCTTACATGATCTCTAGAGCTTAAGTTTGAGGATTGAGTTTTCTTACATGTTTCACTGAGGATAGAACATAGGAGAATTAAGAGACATTATATGATTTCACCATGTTTTGTCAGGCTGTTTGAGATTCTAAAGAGGGTTTAGCCGATAGCCTATCGGTTTCAGTTATCTTAGAGTTACCGATCCATGCACGATCTATTCCATGTATCTTAGCTATGATGATATTATTTAAACTTGACTCATGCCTTTTAGCCTAAGAAGGGTGAGTTATAGGTAGATGTGTCCTTCAAGGAGCTTCATCTACTTATTATGGATCGTAGCATGAAGGTTCTCCAACATTGGACCATTCCTTTAGTATGAGTGCTAGGGTAGTATGACCATGTATATGATGAGTCCTAGGAGTGGGAGGATGATGAATGATCATAGTGGATAGAGTTATTCTAAAATCATGCTTGAACACCCTTGGAAGGGAAATTTGAGGATGAATTACTTTAAGGGGGAAGTTTTTAAGAACTTGATTCTTCTTTGAAGTATATATCCATTATTTTTTCCATCAATTATCAGTTTAAATGTTTAAATTTGGCCTTTTGTGAATTTCCTTTGCAGTTATGGAGGTATTGAGGGTATTTGAGGCTAGTTCAGAGCCCAAAATCCCTGATTTAGGTTGAAATATGCCTAGAACATGGTTAGTTTAAACTGTGTCGGGTAGGCCGCATGGTCTGATAAACCATGTGAGGCTTGTGAAGAGAGAAGGATGAGTCCTCACAATTTGGTCAAATCATACGATTAGGGCCGCATGACCATACAAACCTGTCTTCAATTTTAATAGATTATTTTTCATGATTTCCACATGGTTAGTCAAACTGTGTAAGGAAACCATGCACGTGCCGGTTACCTAGAACTAATAATGTGCCTAAAACATGAGAACCATGAAGTTTTGGTGAAATTACCATTTTCATTTATTTTTTAAACATATACTTATTTTTCTTTCCCTCCCTCACATTGGACAGTAACCACTTCAGAGATTCTTTTAGATCTTATCCTTGGATTAACCACCGACTCTCTATCCAATCTCTGATTCAAGCACTAATCATCTCATTGGATCTTCATTGGTGAGTTCTCAATTAATTTTTATCCATTCCTCATTTGATTTGGTATCATCCACACTATTTAGCTGCAAGATAATTTTCCCTATTATTAGGTTCTTCATCTGTTATTTGATTTTCTATTGATTTGAGTTGAACCATGATATGATACAGGATGAGATATCAACTACGAACCTATAGTAGGTGGTATTATGACTTTATTTTTAAGTCAAGTGCTTATATATATATTCCATTATTCCACACACCCAATTCTCAGAGAGTTTCCCTTTTTAAATGATTTTTAAATCCAAGAATTGAATTGTTTAATATGGACTATTTATTTAAAGAGGACTCTAATGAGTAGTTATAGGTTGAAATAATTTAAATAAAAACCAACCCTTTTGGTGTGTTGTTTATTAAAATGGTCCATTTTGATGGCATATGAGTTGGATACCCTTGAGATTTTTTCCTTTCTCCCCTTATCATGGGATGTGAACTTTTAATTTAATCCATGAATTGAATTATAAATTAAATTTCACTATTAATTATGAATTTTAATTGAAATTAATTAATGTGAATAGATGGATGAAAATTCCATTGTCCTTGGTTATGTTACATCTTGTCGAAAGTCAGGTTGCCTCTTGTTGTTTTTTCATGTTAGTAATTTTGAGCCAATCCTTCTAATTTGGTCCAAGGCTTTGTGTCACTTTTTTAGGTGGGGTCTAAATTCAATGTTCTTAGTTTTGAACATGAAATGTTAAATAAAATTTATTAAATGGGTTTGAATGGATAAACTGACTATATTCCCTGGGTGATACATGGATTCAAATGGAATCCAATGGATGGAATCATTTGGATTTTACCATGCTTGTCCCAAGTGATACATGGAATCCTTATGGATTTCCAAGGACACACTCAAAGGGGATAATTTTTATATGCCAAGTGATACTTAGAATTAAATATGGATTTCCGTGGATAGAATCAAATTGAATTTTATCATTCATTCCATGGGTGATACTAGGTCTCCCTTAGTGGAACTCTAATGACATACTCGAGTGGATATGACATTATACCCCACCTAGAGAGATACCTGTGTTCTTGAGAGGTTCACCATGGATGGGCATGTAGGGTGTTGGTTTATATTAAACCTAGAGGGATACCTAGATTCCAACTTAATAATTCCATGGCTTGGATCAGGTTATAAATTGAAATATAAATGATATGAGTTATATGATGCATCTTCCAAGCCAAAGAAAAATCTTGGATTCAGTCTTGTCTGTACTTTATGAATGTCCTGTTTAGGTATCCTCTGAACATGTTACAATGGAGGAAGATGGGGTACAATCCAAATCTGGAGACTTAATATTTGAATTAGTAAATAATCTTGATTATAAATGATATTTACTTGACTATTAATTTAGAAACTTATTACTGAAATGAAAATGATTAAATTATTTGGATGAAAATGAAAACCTAGACTTATATGATGTCCAATTTTGAGTAATTTTTTTACATGTTATATTTTTACCGCACTCTGTCATTATATATATATATTCACTGACTAGATGACACTGACCTTGGGTGGTTTCCTACTGGGATTATATCTCACACCTTGTTTGGGCCACCTTTGGGTACCCAAAAAGACTATATGATTTCAAGTATGGATAAGGGAAAGTTACCTTCTTTAGGATCTTGATTTATGCTTAAAAGTTGGGGAGCATGGGACCAAGATGAGGCTCATAATACCAGCTGGATACTTTTGGCCTTTTTTTAATTTGATAGTTGTTTCATATACTTTCCTAGAGACATGTGACATGTATCATTATTGTATATGATCTTCCTTTGTTATCATTATATATTTCTAATGTGTATATTTTATAAAAATGACTTACTACTTATGTTACTTATCTGTTACTGAGATTCCACTATATTAAACTCTGGTAAGAGGGAATAATCGCCCCACATACACACCCTAGGACACAATTCTTGTTGAAAGTCTATTGAGTTTGGGAAGATGTGCTTAAGGCCATGTGGGCAACCGTTATTGGGGCACTATTGAGTGGAATTTGGGTCTAGGGAATTACACGAGGAAAGGAAAACAAATAAAGGTTGAACTCATATGATTAGTAAGGTTTTTGTACAATGAAATCTATATTGAATAAATAAATCATAACCAATATATAAATTTCATGAACCAAGCCGAAGTGTCATCCAACCTGACACCCTATCCAGCCCGTGGCATGGCTTGAAGGGTGTTCCAGATCCCCACAAGCTGAAAAATAGTTTTTGGATATCAATAACATGATTTGGGAATGATTTCACCCATTTTAATAAGCAAAAATAACCAATGGAAATAAACATCAGAATAATAAATAACCAAATATAGACAAGGATCAACAATTTTAAGAATCAAGGTTTTACAACTTTAACCACAAAACAGAAATACTACACTGAAAAGGGAAACTACAAAATGTCCCAAAAACTCTTTGCGACATGGATGACATCACCCTCATGTCACCATCACCACCACCTACAAAAAGTAACACTAGCAACCAGATCCACCATAACAACATGAAACCTCTTTCATTTACCTAGGTCATATAAAGAAATGTCTACATACACCATTGGGTGTATGTATGGTGTGAGCCAGAACCTAGAAGGATGTTGCCCAAAATAAAAGGATTATATGATATAACATCAACAGAAAAACTAATATGAAATATTTATACAAAATCCTTTAGAACATTTTCCCAAAAAACATTTTAAAGGAAACCCATTTTCAAGGGAACACTTCTAAAGAAAATCATTTATTCAAAGAAATATTTTCAGCATGACACTTTTAAATGTAAAATTTCAAAAGAAAACTTTTAATAAGATAAAATTTATTTAAAATTAAATGTACTAAAGGTACAATATATGATGATAGATGGAACCACATCACATAAGTCACAAGAGAGAACCATAGGTAAATTTCTAGGGGTATTCTAGCTCGAGTGAGACAATATAACCTCAAACCTCAGTGAAAGGTGGTATAGAAACCATGACTATCATATTTATTTTTCACAATCCACTATAAGGGGACACACCATGGGCCTAGTGTTCTCCAATAATCATCAATATTTATCTAGTGTTGTAATCATAAATATTTCTAAGTGAAATTGGGACATTCCACTTCCGTATCAATAGTGTACTAGATCTAGTCATCCCACCAATGTACCTGAGATTTTCTTATGCTCAATACCTTATTTCACATGTTAAAAAACTCCATTTTTCATATACACATTCCAAGAATTATAAATACACCATGAAATCACCCTTTTCCAAAAACAAAACACTTTATATTTTATACACACCAAAAACATTTAAAAACACTTTTCACACTACTTTCACAATACATGAAACCCATTTAACAATGTCACAAGAAAATAATGCACCAAATTTAACCATTTCCATGGGAAAGTATTACTTTTTAAAGCTCCACATAAACCAATTTTGT
This sequence comes from Viscum album, assembly GCA_963277665.1. Lineage (NCBI taxonomy): Eukaryota > Viridiplantae > Streptophyta > Magnoliopsida > Santalales > Viscaceae > Viscum > Viscum album. The sequence continues at coordinate 1,521,227,646 of OY728152.1, read as the reverse complement.
ATTAAAACTTTCTTCCAATCATCTAAAAAATTTACAAATCACACTCAAAGGTGCACAACAAAATACAGTGATCCAAAATAATTCATTTCTTTTGGAAAACACACTTTCAATAAATTTGAACCTCTAATTCCTTAAAAAATCATTTCAAACCCTTCAAAAAAAAAATCATAAAACACTTTCAAGAAGAACCACCATAAAAAAACAAAAAACATAACCATTTCCCTTTATAAAAATCAATTTCCATCACATAGGCATATCAAACCCTTCTAAAACATTTTTTTTCATGAACTAATTAAATCATTGATAGAAATTAATTATACAAGAAAACATATTAAAATCATCCAATGATGTTAGGTCATGAAACCAACTTCCTCTCACTTGAAAATTTCCAAAAAAATGATAAGAAATCCCAACTTCACCACCACCAGACACTAAGAAGGAAATATTTAATAACAAATGTCAAGATCTCACTCAACATCACACGATCAGACCATCATTAGGTCACTCTACCCAATGTAGAATATGAGTTCACGAAAGATGGAAAGAAAACCCTAGAAAGAGGGTGAAATCAAGAGGAAAGGGGATTACTTAATGATCCCTTGATGTTTATACACCAAAACTACCCAAGGAATGGTGATAAAGAGGTCTATAGAATCTTGGGGATGGCTACCATGGATGAAAATCCTAGATGGAGTGGATGACGGATGAAATAAGGTTAAATCCCAATTGGAAACCACAATAATTTTCTAATTCTTAATGACCTGGATATGTTGTTCGATTTTCCCACATAGTTTACTAAACTTTGAGGAAACCGTGCACCCCATTCTGTCCAAGAGGACATAGTCACATGGTTACCCACATAGTTTGAAAAACCAAGTGGTAACCATGTGATTTACCTTTATCCAAAAATAAAACTTTTCCACATGTTTTCTTGGGTCTGGTGCATGATTTCCTCTAACCGTGCACAAACCGTGTGGCACATGCTACCAAGTCCAAATTTCACTTTTTTTTCTACTTAGAAAAATGGGGAACCCAAGGAAAAAAATCAAGATAAAAAATAAATAAAGGAATAACCTAAAAATTCAAAACCATCCCACCCAGAACATGGGAGAAAAATCGAGACCCAAAAATGAACCAGAACCAAGGATGAGGAAAAAAACCGGGGTGTGAAAATTCTACCTACCATAATACTTTTCACCCCCATAAAACCAAAACAAGGATTGAATTGAAAACAAAAACCGATTCTCCTTCGCATCTCAAGGAGATTACCAAAAAACATAAAATAATAAGCGAGTATGAAAACCACTAATAGAAACAAAGATTCAAAATTTGTAACTTGGGAGGTTAGAATGGACCCCCCCAACATATACCTTCTCCCTAGAAAGACACAACACCTCTAGTTGATCGATCAACCACATAATACAACCTTCTAATATAAGAAATCTACATAAAATACCAAATGAAACTCATAACTCATACCTGAAATGAATGAAAAAATTCGAACTATTTATCGAAGAGTGTTGAAAAACTTGAACCAAGACTTTTATAAATCATGATTCAAACAAGAATATTGGAAAAACTCTAAAAATACCCATGTTTACTCAGAAAGAAAACTCAAAGCCAATATCCCTAAACATGAATTTTAAATTTCAAGCTACATCAGAGAGGAAAATGTACTACTAACATAGGGAGGTCTAAATATACAGCCCACCATTTTAAATGAGCTAGCAATAACTTACTCCAGAAAAAATTTCAACGAGACTCGCGGTGGATCTCCCCACCATGAGAACCAACCAGCTTAACCAATTATCATAGACTAACACAAGAACCAACATGAGATAACATATGAACTTCCCGCACTCACAAAATACCCACCACAATGGGTTGATGAAAGAAACTCTAATCCAAATGAAAATCACTACACAATTCACCACTTCCATGGGACTTGACCATTTCCAGGCGAGAAGAGCCCAAACTGATTTACAAGGATGACCACACAAGGAAAACCACATAGAGTTTATCATCCAAAAAGGTTAAACTATTTTAGTATAAGAAAACTATAAAATCACATCTTCTTATAACCAAGGAGGTACTCTTCCACCGACATGGTTCTCAAATAAGAACGAGGCCTTCATGCCACTGCCCACAAAATGAGAGCACTACAAAAAAAATGTTACAAAAGAGAATATTTAATTTTCCACACTAAAAACGAAAATAAAGGCAAAACCAAGGTCCATAACACCCCACGTGATTCTTGAATGTGTAATAGCTTCACTTCGGGGCTTATGGTCAAGGCCCTGATGTTTGAAGCATCTCCTAACTTGCATCGAGAAGTTGAAAATTCCCAATCGAAACACATTCCTTTGGTTTCACGAGTGAACACACAACATTCCATATGGAACCTAAATAAAAAAACCTACCATGGAACTCAATTCACCTATTCATGGAACTTCACTAGGAAAAGGGCTTAAAATATGTGCACACAACATCTCTTTTCACCTAGAATGAGAAAAAATGGAAACAACAACACATGAAAGACACCACCTTTTGAAATGGATAAATTCAGAATTCTAGAAGGAAAAAATAATTCCTTTTAAATTGATGTTTTTAAAATATTCAAAGGGGATTATCAACTCTGGGAATCTTACAAATAGCTTTAGGCCACTTTCCATTACCCTTAATGGAATTGAATTCATTGCTTCTAGGCAGGTTCTTCAAGCACAAAGGTGAAAAGCTTCACCTTTGATAACTCAATAAAATCTAGAAAACTATGTTTTCTTTAAATTATTTCCAAATTCACTATCTAGATTTGAGAAGATCTGTTTTACTAAAAAAGATAGGTGGCATCATTTTCTGAAACTCAAGAAGAAAGTCTATGGGTTGATCAACTAGAGGATCTGCCAACGACAAACCAACCGTGGCCACACTTAGAATATGCACCAATTCTTTATGGTTCCCTACACTATCCAAAAAATAAATCAAGCACCCAATAAAACTAGTCCATCATCCAATACTCACCAAAACAAACAAACACAGAACACACTAAGGGTACTAACTCAAAGGCTTCCCAAAACATTTAAAAAAACCCACTAACCATCATCTCAAAACCAACTTATCGAAAAAAATGAAAACTTGAAATATCATTCAAAAAAATGAATTATCAAACTCAAATAACCTTACAAAAAACATTCCCAAATCACAAGGAGACACAACAAAAAAACTACCAGTTACTAAAACATCATATATTATTTTAAAAGAACTTTTGAAAAGAAAAACAATCTTGGAGGTTTTCACACTCAATAATGGTATTACATGGAGTCTCACACGTGAATATTCTCACATCAAACCAGGTACTCATACCATTTTAGATTCATATTCTATGCATGTGGTCACCTCATGGGAATAATAAAGGTCACAATAAAAATTTTCCACTTTCCAAATAAAAATATCAATCCCACCAAATTCTCAATTTAAATTCCCATTTTAAAAACCAATAAATTTTTCCAAAAGTTCACTAACCACCTAATAGAAAACCATTTTCAAGATCCACACATAATTCCATTTCATTTATTTTGAAAATATAAATCTCTTTACATCAAGATTCCTTTAGTTAAAAAAATTCCAATACCTCTTTATAATAATTTTCTACTCTCCAAACAAATGATTTTATCTTGCTCTAGATATTGATTATAAAAATCTAACACCACTGAGAAATTCTCATTTTACACCAAATTTCATTTCATAAAAATCCATTTTATAATGTCTTTCTGAAATTTAATTTTGAAAATACATTTCCCCCTTTCAAAAAATTAAATCATTACCGTTTCAAATCTGGTTTTATATAATTCCAAAATAGGGGTTCTCAAAATAATTTTTAGAATCAAGAAAGACCCAAAACAATTCACAAGAGGAAACTAGTGTTGGTGTGTGACATGGTCATATGGTTGATGGATATATACCAATCACACCACCATCATATTGAGTATTCTAGGACCATGAACCCCATTCTACATGGCTTTCCAGGCCATGAGAGCTCACTGATACCTTTAGACCGACTCTCTTTTCATTTACAAACAAAAAAAAACTTACAAGAACCAAAGAAACCAAAAGAAACCAAACATCCCATAGTAACATGAGTCTCATCAAGATGTTTGCTTGTCGACCACCTTAGTTACAACCATAAAATCAAGTCCTTTTAGTCCAAGATCTAGTCTATCTAGAATCTTCCACAAATAACATGACCCAAAAAGGGTGTGACCTCCTATGATATAATTTTTTCACGAATCAATCCAGAGTTCCATTCAACCCGCAACCCTACCAGGCCTATTTCATAGCCCTAAGGACATTCCTGATCCCCACTAGTTGGGAACTCGTATCTGGGTATCAATAACATGCTTTGGGAATTATTTCACGCATTTTAATTTGAGAAATAACCAGTATAAATAAACATCACAATAATAATTAACCAAATCCAAACAAGGATTTAAAATGTTCAGAATCAAGGTTTTACAACTTTAACAAAAATTAGATATACTTTAAAAAAGTGGAAAGTATAAAACATCTCAAAACCTCCCTGAAACCTAAGGGACATCACCCTCAAGACACCACTACCAACACCTACAATAAGGAGCATGAGCAATGAGATCCACCATCATCAACACTACACTTCTTTCCTTTACCAAGGTTATACAAAGAAAAGTCTACATACATGCAAAGGTGTACGTAGGGTGTGAGATAAAGCCCAGTAGGATATCACCAAAAAATGATTCCATTCTATAAAATCAATTGAAAAATTTACATTCACTCTTTATAAGAAATCCTTTGAAACATTTTCCAGATTACATTTTAAAGGAAAACCAGTTTCAAGGGAACACTTTAAAATAAAACCATTTCTTCAAAGAAATAATTTCAGCATGAAAATTTTAAAGGTAAAATTTATAAAGAGAACTCTAACATAGATAAAATTTATTTAAAATGAAATGCACTCAAGATCTAGCATATCCTGAGGGATCATGACATAAGTCTTAAGAGAGAACCATGGGTAAATCCTTAGGGGTAATATAACTCAAGTGAGAAACTAGAACATCATAACTCTGTGAAAGGTGGTATAATAACCATTACTATCATATTTCTCAAGAATGAGCCACTTTTAGAGGACACCCCATGGGTCTAGTGGTCTATAATGATCATCAATATTTTGTTAGTGTTGTAATCGTCAATCATGCTAAGTGAAATCGGGATTTTCCACTTTTGTATCACTAGATCTAGTTATCCCACCTAGATAACCAATATCCCTTGTGCTCAATACCTTATTTAACATGTTACACAAAAACCGTTTTCACATACACATACCAAGCATTATACATATATTGTTAACTCACCATTTTCCATAAACATACCACTATTTATTTTACACATACAAAAACCATTTAAAAACACATTTCACACTACTTGAAAAATCCATGAAACCCTTTTAACAATGTTTCAAGAAAATCATGTAACCAATTTAACTATTTCCATGGGACAAGACCCTTTTTTAAATCTACACATAACCCAATATCTTATTAAAACATGATTTCCATCATTTACACAATTTACAAATCCCATTCAAAGGTAAAAAACAAAAGCTAATGAGCTGAAATAATTCATTTCTTTTGAAAACCACAATGTTAATACATTTTAACCTCTAGTACCTTCAAAAAACATTTCCAAACCTTCAAAAAGAAATCATAAAAAACTTTTAAGAAGAACCACCATATAGAACACACAAAAACATAACCATTTCCATTTATAAAAATTAATTTATATCACATAATCAGGTCAAGCCCTTCCATATTTTTTTTGCATGACAAAAATAAATCATAGAAAACATATAATTAACCAAGAAATCATATTAAAATCATCCAGTGATGTTAGGTCATATAACCATCTACCTCTCACTTGGAACTTTCAAGAAAATGATGAAAAAAACAAATGCAACACCACAAGACCCTAACAAGACAAGATTTAACAAAAATGTCAAGATCTCACTCAACAACATAGGATCAGACCATCATTAGGTAACTCTACCCACATGTGAATAGGATCTCAATAAATAGGGAAAGAAAACCCTAAAAAGAGAAAGAAATCAAGAGTAAAGGGACTGACTTTATGATCCCTTGAAGTTTCCACACAAAATTTCCCAAATAATAGTACCCAAGAGGTCTAGGGAAGCTTGGGGAACGCTCCCATAACTAAAAAAACTGAATGGGGTGGATAAATGAAGAAATATGGTTAAATCCTAAGAGGACACAAAGGTAATTTTCCAATTTTTAATGACTTAGAGAGGCAACATAATTTTCCCACATAGTTTACCAAATCGTGTTGCAACCGTTCACCATTTATTATCTAAGTGGAGTATGCTACATAGTTACCTATACGGTTTGAAAAAATGTGTGGAAACCATGTGATTTCCCATTTTCCAAATACAAAAATTGGATTTATGGTTTCCTAGTAAAAGCGTATGATTTCCCCTAACTGTGCGCAAACCATGTGCCACCTACTTCCAAGGCCAAATTTTTCATTTTTTTTCTCTAAAAACTCATGGGGAACCCAAGTGACAAAAGAAAGATCAAAACTAAATAGAAGAATACCCCTAAAATTCAAAACATCACACCCCTAAATTGCTATAAAAACTGAGAACCAAATATGAACTAGAACCAAGGATGAGAACTAAATATCGAGTGTGAAAATAAAGGTAAACAATTGATAATATATTCCATTTAATCAATAAATTTGTAATTAATAATAATATGGTAGGAATGAATGATGATCAAATAATTACATATAAATAAACAAATGATCTTGAAACTTATCCACATATATCATAAATATTCAAATAATCACATGAACATCAATAACATATTTCATAATGAAATATTTCATAATTCCAGACAACTAAAACTTACCATCAAGGCATTGGTCCAAGACATATAAAACTACCATCAAGGCCTCATGCCTAAATTCATAACTTGTCTTTTCTCATGAAACCTATCGATGAAACAAGGGGATATATAATTCTAAACCCTACACATCACTTAATAATTCTAATGAATTCATCATATGGATAAACAATTAATATTAGCTAAAATGTCTTAAAAATAAATAACTATTAGTATTGGAAGAACTAAATATAAAATGTCAATACTTTCCCCAGTCAAAATAATCATAAACTATATAAATAAATAATAATTATGGTATCATTATAATATATCCCCAGTTAAGACTAATTAAAATAAAGTATTGTTTTTATTTATGAATATAAATACCTTAAAAATATCATTAAAAACATTATTAAGAAAAATACATATTTCACTTTGAAATTCACATTTTAAAAAATAAAAAATTTCATAATATTAGGGAAAACAATTTATTTGAAAATAATAATGGAAGTCATTAATTTAATATTCAAATAATTAGGTCTTACTAATGGTGGGAAATCCCATTCAAATAATATTTGTTAGAACAAATATTCTATTAACATTTTCGGTAAAAAGTCAAAAAATACAACAATTTGAAAAATGATTAGAAGATTCTATATAAAATATTTTGTAAAAATTAAGACATGTGTAAAAATTTATTTATTATATCATTAGATAGTATTAATATTTTTAAAAAAATATTTTATGGAAAATATGTATATGGAAGAGAAATAATTTTGTCTGAATAGAAAAAAAAAGCTTGTTTTCCTTAAAAACATATTTTTGATCTATTGAGTACTAAAACGAGGAAAATGAAAAGAAAAATTGTAATTTTCAAAACTAAATGGATCAAAATAAAATATATTGGGTTTAATATATAAATATCATATAATTCCCCCATTTATACATAAACATAAACAATCCTGAATAATTATGAGATTGTAAAATAAACCCTTAGCACTTAGGTAACTTTGAATCACAATTCCCATGAATGAAATAACTTAAAATAAAATAGTAAATAGAATAAATATAAATATATTAATCATTTAAAATGTCAAACATGTAATAGATACACCTCATAAAATAATATAAGTGTCAAATAGAACATATGTCCAAAAGAAGACAATTTGAGATGAAAACCTTTACCTCCGGCCTGATATACATCTAATGTGTTTGAAATTACTATATAAATTCGTATATATATTTTTATTAATTTATTCCAAAACCATACTTATATATATCATACCAGGATTTACTTATATCATTTTATCATTGGTTTATTAATAATTTTTTATTAAATCGTTGTTTTAGCTGATTACTCTGTTTTTCACGTATGTTTTGGTTCAACAGTTTTGTTCTGTGTACTTGGATCGTGGTTCCATCATCATAAGAATGTTAATGATGATATTAATATCATATATATTAATTATATATATATATATATATATATATATATATATATATATTTACCCATAAAATATATAAATATAAAATTAAATTACACTGTTCATAAAGATGATAGTCCATACGTATGCATGAACATTGTTTTCACTATTCAAAGGATATAATGAAAGAAAGGTAAATAATAATTCACCTTTAAAATATTATTTTTATAGTATATATTTATTATATATTCATTAAATTGATATTTATTTCCATACATGTAAATCATAAATGAAAAACAAACCACATTGCTTCGTGGAGGTGGTAGTCCACACGTATGCATGAGTGGAGTTATAATTTTTCAATGGATTGGAAGGTAATTTTGTATGAAATGAACTGAATAGTTATACATAAAATTTAAATTTTGTTTTAATTAAAATTTATTACTGTGTATTATGGTTATAGAAAACACATGAACTCCTTTGGTTTTATTATATCCTATTTGAAAGGCCATTAAGAATTATTATCATTGATAATATATTCATTGAGTAGTGATAACATGATTAGTATAAATATTGGGGTTTAATAAATCCAATTGACAAATAAAAAGGAAGTTATGGACTCAACCAGTAGGATTGTACCATATGAAGGCCATTTATCGTAGCTTTTGAGGGATATAGAATCATTGGGATTTACCCTTGACCAATCCCAAGTTGAGATCTAACAACTTAAGGTTTAACTAAACCATTTATTAGGGAAGTGAATGATCATTGAGATCACGACCCAGACCATGTATCTTGAAACACCCCATAAAAGTCTCACCATTACACAACTTAGACTTAGGGAATTTTTTGTTGTATTAAAGAGATATGTATCTAGACCTTAGTAATATTTTTATGTACATTATTTTTTATAGAATAGTGAATATATATTCATCCTATTATTGTTACTCTAAAAAATGTTATTTATTTTGATACAAGAAAGCACTAATTGTATTTTGGTTAATATTAAAATTAAATTAAAGAATTTATTTTGTTGAATTTTTGGATTTTTGAAATGAATAATTATTTAGTAAAATATTATTAATAATCTATATTTATTAAATAGAAATGATCATACAATTTTTATAAAGTCAAATGTAATTTTTATAAGGGTTTGAAAACTGTTATTGTAAAAAATATATAAAATTTCTCAATAAATGTTGATTATTATTTTAAAAGTGAAAATGAACATATATTTAAAATTGTTTAAATAAAATTAATATAATTTTTATAATCATAACATTAAAATTATCCAAGGGTTAATTTTTCATAATTCTCCAAGATAATTGAATTTTAGGTTAAAAATTAAATACCATATAAATATACTTTGTGTATTATGACATCATATTGACCCAAAGTGATGTAATAAATACTATAAAGGGTATAAAGAACTAAATTTATGTTTTATGTTTAAAATAATATGATTTTATTTTTATTTTGTTAATTTTATAAATCCTTGTGAATCCTCCAAAACCATTAATATATTTCAAAGTTTTAAAATAATTTCTTTAGGAGTATGAATCACTTCCACATAAGAAAGAGTATTATTTTGGTATATTAGGATCTTGGAATTATAAAATAATTAAAACCACTCCCATTTGGTATAAAACCTGGGAATAAAATTTGGTAAGGTTTTTCATTTTTGTTATTTTATTATATAGAGTCCAAAACCTAAGATTGAAAAATAATAAAGAAATCCCTACTCATTTCCTATATAAATCCACCCAATATCCCATTTATCTATACTAAAAATCTAAGAGTTCATCATTAATCTTCCCTAGCCTACTTAGAGTCCTCCCAAGGTGCCTCTATATATCAAGAAACTCCCCCCAATATTTGGGAGTAACACACTCGAGTAAGGGATCTCCCTCTCTCTTTATTATTCAAGCACCTCTTTTATGTTATGTCTTTTAATTACCATTTTTTCATGTTGTGATATGTTCTTAAATATCCCCTTACTATCCATTTTATTTTAAAATTATTATATAACCATTTATTTTTCATTAAATCTCTCCCACGAACCTTCATGTACACCTGTTACAGTACAAAAATTTATTATGTAATCCTTTCCTTCTCTTATTTATTAAATTATATTTATTATATTATGACATCTATTGCAAATTTATATTTTTGGGATTTATAATTACATGTCCATATTACTTACCATTACATGTTGAAATGATGGGATACCCCTTTCTCTCTCATGAACCCATTTTATGAATTTTTGTGTGACGCCGTTATGGTGCTCAAATTTCACAACTGTTTTTCCATGCCAAAATAATTGTGTAGTGAATACCATACTCATTTCATATCAAGTGTGTCCACCATTATACCCTTATAATTATTTTATATAGTAATTACATGTATTTATTATACAATACATTATCGTGGAATAAAATATGATAATAAATGAATCAATATCTATGCGGCACACTTAAGCATGACAATGAAATGAAAGTGATGGGTACACCCAAAATTATATAGTCATCCAATGCATTGGGTAATGTTTGGCCTCATGAGACTTCATGTTGGGACCAGTAGTGAACCTAATTATTTTATTATACTTTTTCTATCATTATGTCTTGGTAGTTATCCTTGACCTATGTTTATGATTTATTGTTTTGATTTGTCGCCATATTTCCCAGGTTATGAATATCTTATATATCATGCCTTATTGTTCATGTTTATTATTATCACACATTTTATTCCCCATTTATATGCCTATTTTTTATCTTGTATCTTCTTATTCAATGTTTATTCCCTTACGAGGATTTACATCTCATCCCTTTATAATGTTTATCCTCAGATTTCCCCTTTTAGTTTTGAAATCCATAGAATTTTTGAAGAATTTTAATGATGTTTTCAATAATGTTGTTGCATACCACATTCAAGATGTTATGCTATGTACATAATTTCATAATAAACTAGAATTATCAATATTATATGTTTTATTAAATGTAATTTTATGTAATAAATCATGAATTAATGTGTAATAAATCACATGGTTGTTATAGTTGGTATCAAAGGAAATGTTTTTTACTTTTTGGGATTTGGATAAGACAAGTTTAGGGAAAGGTTTAGGTATAAATATACATACAATAAAACATCTATATTTTTTGGTAAGTATAGATTAAGTGGTTTAAAAATCAAATACATCCTTGTCTGGATACTACAAGTGGATGTGGCTCTAGCATAAATATACATAGGGGTAAAACCTAAAAACAACATGTTGAGCTAGACTCAACTGGGAATTGGTGCACAACAATGGTCCTTTCTACACACTTGGTTTCAAACTCCCAGGGGATATACTTTGGAAAATTAAAAAGCTCATTATGAACCATTACTAAGGGAATAAAAAATACCTATAAGAATACGTGTTTGGAAATAGATCATGGATAACATAGACTGAAGCCTAGAAATTCATAAGTTAAATAAATACATATAATTTATAAGTTATATCTATAATATCATTGGATTAAATTTTATATGTCTAATAGTTTTAAAATAATCATCCCTAATTTCTCATTTATTCAGTCCAATTACCGGAAATAGGAGTAATCAGGTAAATAACAAATGTGACGAGAAATGTGATGATTTTCCTAACAAGATGACCAACTTGATGGGAGTAGGAATCACAAGAATTGTGATTATAATCTCTCAGATGAATCATGTTTTGAATAAAAATCTAGATCATAAGGATCTCCCAAATACCCATAATAAAGAACAAGATGCAATTGAGTCTATTATGTGATAAAGGTCTCTGAATTTCAATGGATCGTTTGATCCCTTAATCATAAAAAATGGATTAACTCCATTGATAATATATTCTCAATCCTTTAATATTCCAAACAAAAGACGGTTCTAATAGATGTTTATTATATGAAGAGATAAGATAATTAGTGTTTTATATTGATCAAGAATACAAAGCTTAAGGAGGAGATCAAAGAAATGGGGAAGAAGCAATTACTTAAAATTGTTTTTTAGTAAATATTTTCCCCGTACACTCCTACTCAATATAGAAATTTATTTACTTTCCCTCAATAAAAATATGACTAATATATCTGGGAAAATGAGAAAAAATTCACAATAATTGAAAAATACACCTTTGTATTTGTCATTGAGCCAGAATGCATGGTTGAACACTTCTTTATTGGGATAAAACCTAGTCTATGAAAATCCCTGGTGATCTGAGACTTAGATAGATGTGAAGAAATTTTCCAATATGTCCTCAAAGTTGAAATGGAGATTAGTGAATCTCAAGGGTGTTACATGAATAAGAAGTATAAAGTGGTGTGGTTTGATTTATAAATCTAATGTTACCAAGAAATTTCAACATCCCACTTGTAAAAGGTGTCGAAAGAGGAACCCTGGAAATTATCTAAGGGGAATGGGGATATTCTTAGGTGTGGGAAGGAAGGACTCATAACTAACGATTTACGATAAGATAATCCCGATAAAGCAATAGAGGAAAGGAATTATCTGGTTAACCCTCAACACAATGTTCATTACTCCATATTTAAGGAACCAGAGAACTCTGGAAACCAATGTATAATGATAAGGTTTTTCAGAAAAACAAATAACCTCCAAGGCATCAAGGGTGATCATTTTTCATCACAACCAGTAAGGAGGATCCTGAAAATGAAGTTGTGATAGGTTTTATAGTTATTCATTCATGAATAGAGTACATACATTGTGATTCTTGTTCTACTCATTCCTTCATATCATAAAAGTTTAGTTGATCTATTCAAACACCACCACAAATAATGGAAGTAGAGCTATTGGAGAAAATGGAAATGAGGAAATTATAGCATCCAAAGTATATAATTATTCCCCAATAATAATTTGTGGGTTAAACTTTCCATCATACCATTTCATACTTATATTTTTGTAATTTTAAGAAATTATGGGTACGGATTGGATTTCCTTATATAGATCCAACATAAATTCCCATGAGAATGAAATCAATCTCTATATTGAGAATTTTCCTTTGATTCTATACAAGTGAAAGGAGGAGGATGAATCTAATTTATCACCAATATCTCAAGAATGGATGTTATTTCCCTATCAGAAAGCGTATATAGCTCAAATGATTGATTCTAAGGAAATTATCATCCTCAAAGACATGCCTATTTTATGGGAATACACTGATGTGTTTGCTGAAGAATTTCCTAGTCTTCCCCTAAGCCGAGAGGTTCAATTTTAAATTGATATTATACATAGGGTATTACCATTATCCAAGAATCTATATATAATGCTTTTTGTGTAACATGAGCATCAGAGGAAAAAACTAAAGGAGAATCTAGATAAAGTGCTCATATGTCCATTTTCTTCACCATGGGGTGCACTAATCCTCCTTATCAAGAAAAATTATGGGTCAATTCACCTTTTCATTGATTATAGTTATATCAACAAGATCTAAATAAAGAAAAATTATCATTTTCCTCATAGTGATGATTTATTCAATCAGTTACATGGAGAAAGATACTTCTCCAAGGTGGATCTCTCGTCAGGATATTACAAAGTTAGTGTGATAAATGAGGATATTTCGATGACTATTTTTCGTATGATGTACGGGAACAATGAGTTCATAGTTATGACTTTTGGGTTCACTAATGGTCCTTAAATATTCATGTACTTGATGAATAGAGTCTTTAAATATTACCTAAACAAATTTTAGTAGTCTTTATAGATGATATTATAATATACTTTTTAATGTCCCAAAATTTACATCTAATTTTTTTTAAAATTATATAGAATTATTTCGAGACCAGGAACTGAGACTTCACGTGATTCTGAGGCCCAGGGTTCCTGAAATGTAAATTTGAACTTTTATTTAGTTCACTTAAGTAAAAATGAAAGAAGGTTTTAATAACTTTTTAAACGGTGCTCAGATAGAAAATACAAGGGCACCATTGAACTCAAAACACTGGGATTTTCCTAAAAAGGAAATAACTTCAACCAACAAGGTTAAGACAGAAAAGTTAATTTTCAAAATTTTCAGAAAACAATAAAATAACTTAGAAAGAGTTATTTTATTTTTTTTACACCATTGAGAGGAGGATGGTGGTGCTACAGTGTAGCGACAAGGCAATGATGAGGTGCATTAAATTATAATCATTAATGGCTCATTGTGTAAGCTTAACCGCTACACTATTTAATAAATGAAACACTAGAATGATGAAACATCGCAGCGTAATAGAAATGCTGCAATGTATTTATTTTTATTAAACAAATGCATTGGAGAGTTGATAATTAAACCCTAGGGATTCTCTGACAAACCTACGACATGATTCCTCTCCAATGAATAACAACTAATTCCAGAGAAACCCTCACCAACAATGAAAACCATAGGATCAGAACGTGACAAAAAATCTTGTGGAGTACGAGATCATATCTTGGAATTGACAAACGATGAAGAAAGATAATAGATCATGGGTTGAAATTGACTTGGATCATCATCCATCACCTGTGACAGATTCGAATATAGGTAGGTATTTTATTGTGATTGAATTACATGTTCTTTATTAAAAAACAACGAACACAGATCAACCCACAAATAGGTTGATATGCGGATTAGTTGTTCTTGCATAAGGGTGATTTCCTTAGGGTTTTCACAGATATTTTTGATAGATTGATAGAACTATGACCTCGAACCTCCCCCATTTCAAAATTCTAACACGTAGGGAACAAACCGACACTAATAAGGCCCGATCTCCTTCGCCTTGTGTGTTCTTCATGGATGAATTCTCAAATTGGAGGCAAGGTGAGGTCGAGGTAATCTTAGTGAAGGTGGATGCCCCAGGGTTCTTTAGGCATAGACGGTTTGAAAAATGGACCACTGAAGTAGCTCCAGTGGCCCATAGAAGGAACCACAATCAGTGGTGGCTGCGGGTAGAGGGATGCAGCATGCCCATAAGTGCACCATAATGTCAAAGAGCCAAGACAAACTGTACATGGTGGAATTGATGTGCGGCACTGATTGGTCCCGTAGGCATAAATGGTTTAAGAAACAGAGCTCCGGGGCAACTCTGGTGGCCTACAAAAGGAACCGATAGTGTGCCAACATGGGCGATGGTGGTCAGAAAAGGCTCGCAGTGGTAGTCGTGGGTGGAGGGATGCGGTCCACGATGGTGAGGTGGAAGTTCTATGCTAACCAACACCGTGTGGAGGACCGACACGTGACCGGGCCACTCGGGCGATATGCTGGCACGTGGTTCGTCGACAGCGTGCGGGAGGATCAGCTGGCCACTTGGCCAACCACACTGGATGAAACAAAAGTAGTAGAGCCAAATCTAGCTGACTGAGACCAGTCTTCTACACGGACCAGTTAAAAGGGGAGGCGACACCAGCTGGTGCCACCAGGTGACAAAACGGACACAGCTAAGCCATGTCTGGGCTGGAGAAGTTGGCCCAACTCAGTGGGCTAGGTTTTAGTAGGTGAGACACATCCCACCAGACGGTCCTGGAAAATTGTGGGCTAGGCCGGATCAAGTCGGGTCTGGCCCAAGTTGGGCTGGGCTCGGACCCAACCAACCCCCGTTTCACTGAAACAGTTACAACTAATAGAAAAGGCATCTGATTGACACACCATCTGTGGAATGAGGACCCTTACGATGAGGTAGTCCTTCTGAGATACTCTACGTGAGTTTTGGAGGAGGTTGGAGTATGTTTGGGTTGGATCATACTTGAATCCAACTAGGCCCTTTTTACAAAAATGCGCAAATTTTACAGACCGAGCGTTTGTTCGATGCACCATTTGTTAGATTGGGACCCTTATGAGGAGACAATACTTTGAATTACTCTATGCGGGACTTCCTGGAGGTTTAGTTATGACTGATGGATTGAGGAGAAGAATCTCCCAGAACCAAGCATATTATGTGTGAGAATCCAGTGGCTGGCTGTGATGTAAATAATGAGAGCGACCCTATGTGGATCAACATGAGGGAGACCCTTCATGGATCATCATGAGAGAGAACATTTAGGGATCAACATGATAGAGAACCTCCATGGATCCTCATGAGGGAAAACCTTCATGGATCAGCAGTAGAGTGACCCTTTTTGAATCAATAGTAGAGCCTCTCGATAGAATAAGATGATCTAGCTTTACAACTAATCATCATTACTTCTATACTTAAATTTCATCCTGTGTGAGATGTATTTTAGTTTGTGCTATGAATTTGAGAACTTGATTAGTAGTGTTTACATTGTGGCATTTCCTTTTTGGTATTTTTCCCTTGTGGATTTAGAGAGACCTTTTGGGGTCTTGGGGTCCCTAATGAGTTTTATACTCACCCATGCATGGGATTCACCTTCACGTGTTCTGTCTTGTGTAGACGACTAATGCTACGACATAGACCTTGGTGGTCCAAGTCTCATTGGAGATTAGTGAGGAAGGAGCGGGAGAGGCATAATTCTACAGCTTCAATATTTACTACCAATACCCTACGGGTTGATATTTCCGGGAAGAAATCAATTGTACTATTTACTTTGTGGGTTCTGGGGCTTGTATTCTCACCCCTTTACTTTATTTTTACGCCTTTTACTCTCAATGGTGGTACTTTGTTGTGGCTGTATTATTTTCTTTTGTGCCTTGCTTTGTGCAGTATACCATTTCTCTGCGTGTATAAGTTTAATGGAAATTCCTTCCCTTTTTGGGATATTCCCTTCCAGTGCTGGTCACCTGACCTTGGCATATGGAAGGTGGGCTTGGGTTAGTAACAACACGGGCCCCAGGGGATGGGTCATGACAAAGTGGTGTCAAAGGGGAGGTCAGTTCTACCAGAAGAACTAAGAGTCTATATTTTGGATAGGAGAAATAGTGTTATGTGTCTTGAGTTTGGATTTCAGTTTGGGGAGGCCAGTGTTGGTAAAATGATCGACATATCCATACATAAGGACCCAAAATTCTGTTTTCCAACTCAGTACATGAAAACACTAGTTTCATGTCTTTTGGAAATGTTTTCTCTTGATATATTTTGATTCAGATCACCAGGTATAATTTATTGACCAAGACACATATGTTTCCCTATAGGATGACTCCACGAAGACACCCAGCTAGGATTCCAGTGAGGAATCAAGACGAAAAACCACCAAGCGATGAGGCACCGGTGTAGGGACCACTTATAGAGATATCACCTTTAGGTGGTGTACCAGCAACACCCCCACCTGTAGTGCATCAGTTTATACTATCCTTACCAGTGGACATTGCACAACAACTGAGCATGCTGCATTAGTTCCAAAGATAGAGGCCTTTATGGTTTCGAGGTGAGATAGATCCTCAGGAAGCTGAGGATTGGATAGAGGAAGTTATGTGGGTTTTTCTTCTAGTAGAGATACCTACAATTCAGATGGTGGTCCTAGCCTCTATCCTTTTTAGGGAATGATATGTAGATGGTGGTGCTTGATGCTTCAGACACTTGAGGAGGTGACCCTTGCTTGATTTTACTTCAAGAGACTCTTCAGGGCAGAGTTCATACCAGAAAAACTACGCTGAGTGCATATTCAGGAGCTACTACACCTACAGCAGTGTATCCTGACTATGTCCTAGTACTTGGGGAGGTTTACTGACCAATATTGTTACTCCACCAAAATTCTACAATACCCTTTCTTTAGGGCCCAGACCTTTGAGAAGGGACTTCGACAAGAGATCAGGGTGTTGATGATTTTTCTCAGTATCCCGATGTATTCAAGAGTGCTAGAACAGGCTCTACTAGTGAAGATATTCCTATCCAAGCAGGCACCGATGGTGAGAGATACCACCAGACAATAGGTGGTTGTTGAGTCATCTACCGCAGGTAGTAGACAAATGACGCAGAGGCCCAAACATGCCAGACCATCCGGCAGATGACCCTAGGACACAAGGTCGGATGTGCAGAGCTTGTGAGGCATAGCCGGTCAGTTGAGGGATATTGTTTTTTAATCTTGTGGTGGGTAGGGACACATGGCTCCTGACCGACCAACCCTCCACATAAACAATTAGTAGATGGTCAAGGGACTTCAAAAAAAGAGGCATAGGTTCGAGCGAGGGTTTTCACAGGGTGGCATATGTGTAGGGGAGTAGGCCAAGCGGTAGGTGGTGGTCGACGGTTCGAGGAACTATGCCCACCATCCCTAGGTAGTCCACCATGGGCTCATGGTTTTGGAAGACAAGGGCGAGTTCAGCTTCAGGAAATAGAGACCAATGACCATAGTTCTCCAGATATGATTAGAGTTATGATATATGTCTTCTCAACCTTAGCTGTAGTTCTTATAGACATAGGTGCCTGTCACTGTTTCCTTTCCACAAACCTCGTTCGAGGCTCGGAGATTCCGGTGGAGTTTTTGGATCGATCCTTTTGATTAGAGACTCCTATGAGAGGGGATTTGATGATCACACAATAGTTCCGTTAATGTGTCTTTACTCTAGGAGGTGGGATTCACAACTGGTATATCCTAGTAGCAGTGTCGAGGACATATGATGTCATCTTGGGTATAGAATGCTTATCTACAATCTATGCTTAGATTGACTATTTTAGGTGCAAAGTGCGGTGTGTCTGAGAGGATGGGACCAGGTTTTCTTTCAATAGTGATAAGGGAACTTTTTCAGTATAAGATATACTTTCTCGGAGGAGGGTGCAACCGATCAATCACCAATTGGCTAGCCTCACCCTCAGTGTGGTGGACTAGAGGAGTCTGAGCTTTCCAACAATGGTGGATGAGTATGTGTACATCTTTATAGAAGATATCCCATGACTACCTCCTCACAGAGTGGTAGACTTCAACATTGACTTGTACACATATATGACATTTATATATACACCTGCATATTAGATGTCTCCTGTGGAGCTCTAGGAGCTGAGAGTAAAGTTGGAGAACATGTAGAGGAAGGGTTTTGTAAGACCCAGTGTTTCTCTATGGGAATCTATAGTGTTGTTTTCTAGGAAGGAATACAGGAGCTTGAGACTCTGGGTAGAGTTTCAGTTCCTGAACTAGGTGAACATGAAGAATAAGTATCCACAAATGAGGATTGATGACCTCTTCCATAAGTTGAAGGGAGCAAGTTGGTTCTTGAAAATAGACCTTATATCGGTCTATAATCAGCTTCAGGTTCAGGATGAGGATGTACCGATGACATCCTTTAAATGATTGTATGGACACTATTTGTTTTTGGTGATGACTTTAGGCATGACCAATTCCCCAATGGTTTTCATGGGACTAATGAACTGGATCTTCTAGCCTTACCTCAATAATTTTTTGGTAGTCTTCATTGATGAAATCTTATTGTACTTGGCATCGATGGAGGATCACGCTACACACCTACAGATAGTCCTGGATACAATCTGAGAGAACTAGATTTATGGTAAGCTCTTGAAGTGCCAGTTCTGGATTCAGGAGTTCTACTTTCTGGGACACGTCATCTTAGAGGTTGGAGTTTCGGTGGATCCAACAAAGATAGATGTAGTGATTTCTTAGGATCCACCCACGAGCATGACTTAGGTGTGAAGTTTCCTAGGGTTGGATAGGTACTACCATAGGTTCTTACTTGAATTTTCTAGAGTATAAGCACCCTTGTCAGCTTTGAAAAAGAAGTTATATCCCCTCATATGGATTGAGAGGTTCCAGTAGAGTTTCTAGGAGCTAAGTTGAAGATTGATGAGTGCCCCCATCCCGAGTATACTAGAAGAGGGTTTTGGGTATGTAGTCTACTATGATGCATTATGGACCATATTGGGTTGTGTCTTGATGTAGGAGAGAGAAGTGATTTCCTATGTCTCATAGAAGTTTAGGTATCATGAGCATAACTATGCGACCCATGACCTGGAGTTAGCAGCAGTGGTCTTTTCCTTGAAGATGTGGCCAAACTACTTGATGGGTGAATGGTTTACCGTCTACTCCGACCAAAAGAGTCTCATGTATATCTTCAAACAGTAGGACCTGAACTTGAGATAGTGGTGATGGATTGAATTCCTTTGGGACTATGACTTTTAGATAGTCTATATGCCTGGGAAGGGGAATGTGGGGAATGATGTGCTCAGTAGGAGGTCTAGTTTGCTGCTGCTCAGTGAGGTGACAGAGTAGCTAGTCGTGATGAAGATATACTTCATAGACAATGATGGATTATCTTTCCTCCAGTCTATGACTATCACTCCCTCAATCCTTTAGCAAGTTAGAGAGGAATAGCTTGTGGATGTTAACTACAAGGCCTGACATGCTCAAATATCCTTAGGATTGGCTCATGATGGATTTTTGATAGGTGGGGAGCATGCCATCCTTTTCAGAGGATACACCATGGTACCAGTGACGTTACATGAGTATGTGTTCAGGGAGTTACATACATGCCCTTTGGTGGTACATCCTGGTGTGGTGAAGATGTACCAGGACTTCCGATGTCAGTATTGGTGGTTACCATGAATGTCTAGGGGAAACGACTCTATTTGGGTGATTGTTGAAAAACTCACCAAGTCAGCTCACTTCCTAACCATCTGATAGTAGGGATCGGTAGAGGGATTGGGGTGGCTTTACATCCAAGAGATAGTACATCTTCACGGAGTACCTTTAATTATCATCTCAGAAAATGATGCATGCTTCACATCCCAATTTTTGAAGGGGCTGCAGGAGGCCTTTGGGACTCAACTATGCTTGAGCATATCTTTTCACCCGCAAATAGATGGTGAGACGGTGCAGACCATATAGACCTTGGAGGAGATGCTTCGTGATTATGTACTTGATTTTGGTCATATTTGAGAGGACCACCTACCACTAGTGGATTTTTCATACAATAATAGCTACCACTCTACCATTGGCATGTCACCATTTGAGGCCTTGTACGGATGGCCTTGTTGATCACCTCTATACTGGACAGACTCAGGGGATCCAACAGTAATGAGTCTAGAGTTGGTATGGGCTACCTCTGAGAAGGTACATATTATCTAGGAGAGGATGAAGACTACACATAGCAGATAAAATTCTTATATCGAAATGAGAAAGAGACCCTTGTAGTTTGATGAGGGAGACCATGTTTTCCTTTGGGTCTCACCCTGATGGGGATTACATCGATTTGGTCGGGGCAGAAAGTTATCTCTAAGGTTCATCGAACATTTCCAGATTCTCAGCAGAGTTGGAGAAGTGGTGTACCACCTAACTCTTCCCCCACAGATCCACCAGGTGCATGATTTTTTTCATGTGCTACAGTTGAGGTGGTACATGCATGATCCATTATACGTTATCGACTGGGGAGAGCTGTACATTGATGATGGGGTGAAGTTTGCAGTGTTCCTTGTGGAGATAGAGGATCGAAAGGAGCGATTCCTTCATCGATGGTCAATTCCTCTGGTGTGTGTTCAGTGGAAGCACAGAAACCTCCAGAAGAGCACATGGGAGTGAGAGTCTCAGATTCATACTCAGTACCCCACATTTGTTTGGTTAGCCATTTTTTTGGCTTTTGGGGATGTAAATCCCAAAGGTGGGGGGATTTTATTGTCTTTATATTTATATGTAATTTTTTTAAAGTATTTGGAATCATTTTCAGACTAGGCACTGATAATACTTGTGATAACGAGGCTTGGGGTGCCCAGAATGTAATTTTGAACTTTTCTTTAGTTCACTTCAGTAAACATGAGAGTGGTTTTTTTCTAACTTTTTAACCGATAGTCGGACCAAAAATCTGAGGGAACTGTGGAACTCAGAACACCAAGATTCACCTAGAAAGAAATTAACTTAGACAGGAAAGGGTCAAACAGAAAAGATATTTTTTAGACTTTTTGGAAAATAATAAAATAACTTAGAAAAAGTTATTTTATTTTATTTCTCACCATTGAGAGTCAGATGATGACGATACCGTGCAGAGATGAGGCAACGATGAGGCACATTAAATGAGGATCATTAATGGATCATTTTGTAAGCCTAACCGCTAAGCTGTTTCATAAATGAAATATAATAATGATGTAATGTCGTAATGTAATAGAAACACTACGAAATGTTTATTTTTTATTAAAATAATTATTTAGAGAGTTGAGAATTAATCCTTGGGGATTCTCTTAATATCCTACGACAAAATTACTCTCCAATGAAGAACATCGAACTCTGGAGAAACCCTCGCCAACAATGAATGCTAGAGGATTGGAGCAGAGTGACAAATCTCATGGAGAATGAGATTAGATCCAATAATTGAAGAAAGATGAAGAATGATAGCGGATCATGGGTCAATGACGAGTCATATCATCATCCATCGCCTACGATAGATCCAAATCTAGGTAGGGATTACTTTGTGATTGAATTCATTGTTCTTCATTCTAAAACAATGAATGTGGATCAACCCACGAATTGGTTGATCCATGGATCAATTGTTCTTGAGGGAGTGTGATTTCCTTGGGGTTTTTCATGGGGATTGTTAATATCTTGATAAAACTGTGATCCCAACCCTCTCATGTTTAAAACTTCTTACGTGGAGGGTGCGGGCTGGCAAGAACAAGGCCTAATCTCCTCCATCTTGTGCATTCTTCGTGAAAGAATTCTAGAAATAGGGAAAAGGCGAGTTCAAGGTGGTCACATTGAATCTGGATTCCCTAAGGTCCCGTTGGCATAGAAAGTTTGAGAAAAAGACTCTAGGAACAACTCCAGTGGCCCCTAGAAGGAACTTACGACGCACCAGTGCCGGCGGTGGCGGCCAACGAAGGCCCATGGA
This sequence comes from Viscum album, assembly GCA_963277665.1. Taxonomy (NCBI): domain Eukaryota; kingdom Viridiplantae; phylum Streptophyta; class Magnoliopsida; order Santalales; family Viscaceae; genus Viscum; species Viscum album. Next base: position 1,521,204,601 of record OY728152.1, on the reverse strand, counting down.
TGCAGCTGTGGGTGGAGGGAGTCGGCATCCCTGGCGGCATACCGCGGTGGAATGGAAGTGCAGTGCCAGTTGGCACCGCATGTAGGAGAGACCCATGTCTGGGCCACTCGGGCAAGCTAGCAGCACGCGGTCCGTCGAACGCGTGCTGGAGGACCGACTGACCTCACTAGACGAAAAGGGCGCTGTAGAGCTATGTCCGGCTGACCAAGACCAATCTGCTACATGTACGAGTTACAAGGGGAGGTGGAGCTAGCTGGCACAACTGGGTGATGAGCTGGACATTGGTAAGCGACGTCTATTCTATAGAATCTAGCCCACCTTAGCGGGCTAGGTTGCTATGGGTGGGCCGCCTCCCACCGAGCAGACGGGCCAACCATGGGATAGACCTAGTTGGGTCAGGACTAGGTCAATCCAAAAACAGTCGGGTTAGGCCTAGGTCAGGATGGATTTAGTCAGGTCAGACCCAGTTGGGTTAGGCCTCGGTCGGGCTTTCCATATACCCAACAGATCCCCATTTCACTATAACGCTTGTAACTAACAGACTGAGTGTCTGATTGATGTGATTTCTATATAATGAGGACACTTGTGAAGAGGCGGTCATTCTGAGATACTCTATGTGAGTTTTGGCAGAGGTCAGCATATGACCAGGTTGGATCGGACTCAAATCCAACAAGGCCCTTTTTACAAAACTGCTCATATCTTATAGATTGGGTGTCTGTTCGACATGTTGTCTGTTACATTGGGACCCTTAGGATGAGACAGTCCTTTGGGTTACTCTATATGGGACTTCCTCGAGGTTTAGGTATGACTTATGGATTGAGAAGCATATCCTCCCAGAATCAAGTGTGCTAAGTGTGGGAATCCATTATTTGGCTGTGACGTGAAGAATGAGAGCCACCCTTCGTGGATTAACAAGAGACAAACCCTTCATGGTTCATCATGAGAGAGACCCTTAATGGATCATCATGAGAGAGAACCTCCATGGATCAACATGAGTGAGAGACTTCATGGATCAGCAGTAGAGTGACCCTTCATGGATTAGTAGTAGAAAAACCCTTCATGGATCAGCAATAGAGCCTCTCAATATAATAAGATTATCTAGATTTACAACTAATTATCTTTACTTATGTACTTAAGTTATACCTAGTGTGAGATGTCTTTTACTTTGTCATATGCATTTGAGAGATTTCTTTGTAGTGTTTCCTTTGTGGTATTTATTTTTTGGTATTTTTCCCTTGTAAATTTTTGAGAGACCTTAAAGGGTCTCGGGGTCCTTAAGAAGTTTTTATACTCACCCCTGCATGGGTTTTGCCTTCACATGTTGTGTCTTGTGGAGATGACCGATGATATAATACAAAAATTGGTGGTCTGGGACTTAGTGGAGCTCATTGAGGCAGGAGAAGATGAGGCATACTTCTATAGCTTCAGGATTTACTTCGACTACCATACATGTGTAGACTTCAGGGTGGAGTTCGATAATAATTTTTACTTTGTGAGTTATTGGGCTTTTATTCTGGCCCCTTCACTTTTAGTTTACACATTTTACTCTTAGTGGTGGTAATTTTTGATGGTTTTAATTTTTTCATTTGTTGTTTTCTTTGTGAATTATTACATGTCTGTGTGTGTACATTTTTAGAAGCAATGCCTTCCATTATTGGGATATTGCATTCTGGTGCTATTCACTAGCCCCTGGCCTATGGAAGGTGGGATTGGGGTAGTAATGACATAGGCCCCAAGGGACGGGTCATGACATACTTCAAATCCAAGAAGGACCATGAGAAGTATTTGAGAACTATTCTAAAGACCTTATGAAAGGAGAAGATTTATGCTAAGTACTTCAAATGTGAGTTTTAGTTAAAGGAAGTATCATTACTGGGATATATAATCATAAGAAATGATATTTTCATGGTCCCTTCAATAATAAAATCAATTTAAGGTCGGTCAAGGCCAACATCTATGATATATAACCATAGTTTCCAGGGATTAGATGGATACTATCATCGATTTGTGATAAATTTATCATGATTGTAAAATTCTATAACCAAGATAACTCAGAAGAGATTCAATTTTTCTTGAAATGATGAATGTGAAGAGAGATTTCAAGAGCTAAAAAGGAGGCTTATCGCTACCCCTATACTCACACTACCCACAAGTGGATAACTTTTCATGGTTTTCTGTGATTCTTAGAATAAGTGATTGGTTTTTGTGTTAATGAATAATGAAAAAGTCATAGCCTATGATTCAATATAGTTGAAGGTTCACAAAAAGAACTACCCAAAACATAATCTAGAGCTGGCTTCAGTAATATTCAATTTCAAAATATGGCAGAATTATCTCTTTGGGGAGAATTTTGAAATATATATTGATAAAAAGTATCAAATATATATTCACATAGGAAGAGAAGAATATTCCCTAATGAATATGATTAGATATGATCAAGGACTACGACTGCTCGATCTATTACAATCCTGATAATGAAAATAAAGTGGAAAATGATTTATGTTTAAAGGATCCATAAATTCTATCAATGATGATAATTGATAGGGATTCAATATTCTAAGATTTGTAAAGTATAGACATGGGAATCATAAAGGAAGGACAATCATCAATCCTTTCACAAATGATTTCTCAACCATACCTTCTAGAAAATATAATGTATTCTCGGAAAAATGATATAAAAATTCAGAAGAAAGTGGAACCTCTAAGAAATGGGAAATCCTCACCGTTCAATGTTAATAAAGATAGATTTGTGAGATTTGGGTCAACACTATCTGTACCATCAAATACCGAGTTAAAGGAGCTGTTGGATGATGCACATAGCTCGACCTTCTCCATCCACCCAGGAAGAACAAAGATATATCGATATATCTGAGAACACTATTAGTGGGACAATATGAGTATGGATTTAATAGAATATACATCAATATATCTTTTATATAATTAATTGAAAGTAGAAATGAAAAAATATAAGGCGATAATGAAACCTTTACACTTACCTATATGGAAATGGAAAAATATCACCATAAACTTTGTCACTGTTCATCCAAAGACATCAAGAGGGAATATTGATATATGGGACATGGATGATCATCCTAAAAAGACTATGCACTTCATTGAAATTCAAGAGTATTTATAATTCAATTAGCTTACAATGATATATATTAGAGAAGTGGTGAGGGTGCATGGAACACCACTATCGATTGTATCATATGAAGATCCAAGATTCACCTTTAATTTCTAGAAGATTCTCCAACTTCCTTTTAATACTAAGTTGAACTTCATAATGACTTGTCACCATCAAAATGAAGGATAATATGATTGGAATATCCAAATAGTTGAGGATATGTTGAGAGAATTCCCAATTGACTTTAAAGGAGGACAAGACCAACATATTCGTGTGGTTGAGTTCTCTTAAAATAATAGTTTCTACTCAAGAATCCAAATTGTTCCCTATGAAACCAATTATGGGAAGAGGATAAGAACACCTGCATGTTGGGATGAATTTGTGGAATGAAAAGTTCTAGGTCTGGAAATGGTCTTGGAAATACTAGAAAAGGTTAAGACCATTCCATAGCACATCAAGGTTAATTAGAGTCGATAGAATATCTATGCTAGAAATATTTGATGAGACATAGTGTTAGATGTTAGAGACAAGGTATTCCTTTGCATATCTCCATAGAATAAATTTATTGGATTTGGTAGGAAGGGGAATATTATTCTAAGATATCTCATCCCCTTTGAGATCCTTGGTCACATCATAATGGTGTACTTACGACTAACACCCCCACCTAACCTATCTCAAGTACATGATGTATTTCATGTATCCATATTTAGAAAGTACATACTATACCCCTCACATGTACTCAATCCAAAGGTGGTACTATTAGAGAATGACCACTCATATTAAGAGTAGCTGGTGAAGTTCTTAGATTATAGAGACAAAGTTCTATGAATTAAGACAATTCACTCAGTCAAAGTGTTGTGGAGAAATGAAAAGTTTGAAGAAATGACATGGGAACAAGAGAATGCGATGAAAAAAATTAACCCCATATATTATAGTGTGGGAAATGAAAATTCCAAAGGGGATATTTCTTAAGGGGGGAGATTTTAATAACTCGAATAGTTATAAATAAATTTTCCCTTTTGTTTTAATTAAAATGTCTTATTTTGTATTATGGTTGTATAAAACACATGAACTCCTTTGTTTTTATTATATCCATTTTAAAATACCATTAAGAATCATTAACATTTATAATATATCTATTTAATAGGGATCAAATGATTAGTATAAATATAGGTTTTAACACATCTAATTGATATAGGCAAAGGAAGTTATGGTTTCAACAAGTAGGATCGAACCCTATGAATCCCATTTATCAGAGATTCTGAGGGAGATATCATCAACATAATTTTCCATTGACCAATCCAAAGTTTATATCTAACAACTTAATCATGAGAGAAACCATTTAATAAGGAATTTTAATCTCATCAATATCATGACACAAAACCATTACACTGAACCACTCCATGAAAAATCTCACCCTTGTGTACCTTAAACTTAGGGAATTTTAGGGTGTATTAAAGAGATATCTATAAATACCCTAGAAATATGAGTATATAAATTATTTTTTATATAAAAATGAATACATATTCATCCTATTATTGTAACTTTATAAATTATTTTTATTTTTATATAATAAAACAAAAATTTTATTTTTGGGTAATATTCAAATTAAATTAAGGAATTTATTATGAGGAATTAATTTATTTTTTAAATAAATAATATTTTAAAAAAATATTATTACTAAATATTTTGTATTAAATATAAATGATTTTATAAATTTTGTGAAGTCAAATGTAATTTTTATAGGGGTTAAAAATCTGTTATTGTCAAAAAGCGCATCATTTATCAATAAATGTCGATTATTTTTTAAAAATATAAAAATTACATATTTAGAAAATTATTTAGATAAAATGAATATTATTTTTGAAATCATAATGTCTAAATTATCTAATGGTAAATTTTTCATTATTTTTTAAGAGAGTCAAATTTTTGGGTAAACATTGAATACCGTATGAATATACTTTGTGTATTATGACATCATAATGACCCAAAAGTGATGTAATAAATAATATAAATGGTATCAATAAAAAAATATGTGTTTTCAATTTAAAATAATGTGATTTTATGTTTATTTTTTTTAAATTTTATAAAGCCTTTGTGAATCCCCCAAAACCATTAAAATATTTTTAATTTTTAAAATAATTTCTTTAGATTCTGACTCACTTCTACATAAGAAAGGGTATTATTTTATTAAATTAGTTGATAAGAATTATAAAATAATGAAAACCACTACCATTTGGAAGAAACCATGTGAAAATACAATGAGAATGTTTTTGATTTTGGTTATTTTGTTATACTGAGTCCAAAACCTATGTTTTTGAAATAATAAAGAAATCACCACTCATTTCCTATATAACCCCATGAAAGATCTCATTTATATTCACTAAAAATACTTGGATCAAATCCTTACTTTTCCCTACCCTCTCTATAATCCTCCTAAGGTCCCCACAATATCCTAATAATCACATTGTAAGCATTTGGAGTCACTCACTCAAGTAAGGGATCTCCATCTCTCTTTTTTATTCAGACAACTCTTTTATGTTATTAATTTTAATTACCATTTTTTAATGCTGGTATATATTATTAAATAACCACTTTACTATATATTTTATGTATAAATGATGATATACCCCTTTATCTCTCATTCTTTGTAACACCCCAAGATTTTGAGAATTATTTTTTTCAAATTAATTTAACTTTTCAATATTTTTCATTTCACATGAAACTGGAAATAGTTCTATATATATATATATATTAAAACACTAATTAAAACTTTTATTTAACACATAATACCAACTTTTCTTATGCTACACTCAATACTAACTTGGCTTGCGCAACAAGAAACATCAACTTGGCGTACAATACACACAACACTGAATTTCTACGAAACATCTATTTTTATTATTTTAATTATCTAAATAATATAAGTATAACCTTGAAATTAAACTTAGTAATAAATACTTTTCAAATATTTCTGTTTTATATAATTAAAACATATTGATAATGAAATATAATATTTTTGGTAAAGGCCTTTTATATTAAAAATATTGTTTTCTTGAATGAATCAATTTTAATAATAAATGTATTTTTAGAAAAAATTATAAATTTAGTTGTATAAAATAAACTTCATTCTTGAATTCATAATTTCAAAATTATCCCAGGGTTATTTTTTTGGGTTTTTATGAGAAACTTCATTTTTTGATCAATAGTGAAAATATAGTTTTTTAGTTAAAAAATACCTTTTTTCTAATTAATTATTAATGATAAATGATATTATAAATTATTTTTAAGGTAAAATTATATAAATATTAAATTTAATAATACAATTAAATTCATTAAAATTAATTCCACATTAATACTGAATAATAAATCTTAACAAGCTTTTGAACTTTTTTCTACTTTAAAACCTCGTTATTTCGTCCCATCTCTGGGATTAGCACTAGTCCTAATTTTGCGGCTTCTGTGATTGGAGTTTAAAAAATAAAACATACAACATTTTATTCATTCTAATATTTTGAGTCTAATAAGACCATGTTATTTTTTGACCAAAACGATTAGTAAAATTTATTAAAATTAATCACATCTGTTAAGGACAAATTATGCTTAATTAGGGACTAAAACTTAAAATTAAGGTCCCAAATGACGTAGAAACTTTTCAAACACACATTTTATATGAATAGTTCGGCCATATACCTTCCATTATTGATTTTGTTTATCTAGTATGACTGTTTTTCAGAAAAAGCATGTTCACACCTAATTTGTTTCTAAAAATTCCATGTGAATCATTTTCCTTCCCTATAAAAGGCCACCACATATACCCATTAGTCACACCTATAAATAATATTAATTTCAGCCAAGATCTACCCAAATTTCCTCCAAAAAATCCTAAATTATACACTGAATCATCATTTTGTGAAGAAACCCTCTCAAGGGAGCCTTTTGGCACAAACTAAAAGGAGTTACCCGATTAAGAGGTAACGTCTTCTCTCAATCTCTTTTCCTTTATTTTCCTTCTCCACCCCAAAACAATATTTATTGCCTTCTTGTGTGACAAAAAAGTATCCTACATATACTAGGATGTTTTTATGAAAATTTTATTACTTACACTTACAAAAATCTCTATCTAATAGATGTTGGACTTACTGTTTCAGTGTACGGTGAACTACTGCCTCACGAAACGATGATTGTTCATTTCTCCTTTACCACCAATCATGGTGGACATTATGTTGGAAAATATATTTATATATCTAATATATTGTATTTATTATTTAATTAATCATCTGTATTTTTTTTACAACAAACAATTTTTTACCTTCCATTTGGTGTTAATACAATAATCTCGTTTGGGGAAGTGTGGACTACCGCCCCCTTAAAGTGATGTGACTCGTTAAGACACCACATAGAATGTATTAAGGATAGGTTTAATGAAATTATATAATATATATGATATATTAATGATAATTTAATAAATATATATACATATAAATACATACATATATATACATATGTCATTTACATACTTTCTTTCAATACGACAATAAAAACAGAAAACAACGTTCATGTGTATGTACGTCTTACCGCCTCCATGAATGGTGTATTCCATTACGTACTTAATTATGATATAGATTATCATAATAAAACTATAATGGATATAAATGATATTTATATCATTTTATATATTATGGAATATAGTTATAAGTATAAGGATTAAGGATATAACAAATTAAGGCACATGCGAAGAACAAAGATAATATTACACGAAGTGCAACCTTAACATAGGATCATTAAAATGTGGGTAATATAAGGTTATACTAAAACCATATATGGTAATAGATATAAGAATATTATTCTATAAAATGTGTATAATAAACTTTTTTTTATTATACATGAATCTTGTATGAGTATGGAGAGAATCAGACACAAGGTAAGGGGATTTGATCTAACTTCTAATTTCTATAAGATACAAGCTATGTTCACCAATATTTACTTTTGTGTGGTGTATGTACTACCCATTATTGAATTATGAGTATTTTATACCTAAATTTATTGGTTTTTTAATATCTATTTTATGATCCTGATTTCATGGGGTTTATCTTTCAAAAGTTACCAAATCGGTAAAACAATTTTGTCTCAATTTTCCTTCTCTGAGGCTCATGTTTTGTTATGAACCTAATCTATTTTTTTAGGTGTATATACTGACATTGTACATTTTATAACAAAATATTAATATTTTAATGATATATTTTGCTTCATGTAATTTTATTTTCTTACAGGAAGACTATGATCCCAAGTAACTAAGTTATAAGAGTTTATTGAGATAATCTTATAATATTTTCGAGATTGTTTATTTTTATGATTACTTGGATGAAATATATCAATAATATTCCTGAGTTTCCTTATCATATATTTATTCTAGATATTATCATTTTTTATTACCATTTTTTCTACTCTCTGGTACTTAAGATATTGTTTTTAGTAAAATAGGATGGGGCTCTCAGACAGGATGGCTCTTCAATCTCACGGATCCTGGCGCTCTCATCACTTTTCTTCCTTCCCTTCCCTCTAGAGTTTTTACTCTCACTGCAACGACACTCCTTTCCTCGCATGCTCCTTTCTTAGTCTCTTCTTCTCACCCCCCTCCTCGACCGAAGCTATAGCTGGTGCGGATTTTGTTCACCTCTCACCGCCCCTCTTGTCATCTAACTATTGTACGTCAGACCTCCATCTGGGTCCGTGGGATGGTGCTTCAGATGGCTTGGGTCAGCACCGGTGGTGGTGTCCAGTTCTCTCCCTCTCCTTTTCCCTTGATGGCCAACCCATCCAGTTCGAATCTATCTTGGATGGGCTTGATGCGGGTCTCAGGTTATCTTGGGATGGTGTTGGAGGGGGATCGGTAGCAGTCTTAGTCTTGTTTCCTTATCGGCATTTCTTTCCTTTCCTTTACTCCTCATCTTGGTTGGCTTGTTCTTTTCTTTTATTCTTTTTCGGGTTTTCTTTTTGATGGCGGGTTTCATCTTATATTTGGGTGTTTATTTGTAATTTATGTTTCTGTGTGGATGGCTAATGTTGTTATACGTTTTGAAATGGCTACGGGTTTTCTAGGCTTCTTCAAGATAGTGGACTCAAATCTCTATGGAAACTTAAGCTACCCAACTTTTCCCGGGCATCGAGTCCCACCTCCCCTATCCAGGTCGGTCTGGCGTGGTGGTTCCTCAATACTCTGGGAAGTGGTGTTCAGGTGGCCAATAGCTTTCTAAGAGGATGTTTTATGGGGTCGGATCATGAGGCAATGATGTAGTAATGATTTCTGTGAGGATGATTACGGTTGATCGGTGATATCTTCTACTAGTTTTTGATTTTTGATTCTTTATGGAGGATGTGGATTAGCGTTGATCAGCTCCAGCGCACTAGTGTGATGATGAATTGTGATGACATTGTATTTGGTCGATGTGTCCTCTAGTGTGAATCATAATGGTGATGGCAACTGATAGTGAAGGTACAGACTTTGGTGGGAACATGTTGCAGGTTAGTTTGTGGCCCAAGATCAGTTATGATGATTTTCTGTATTTTTGGAATTTTAATTTTGGAAACTTGGTATGTTCGTGGTTTTCTCTATCTCTTTTAATTCTGAAGTGGGTGGGTTGTTATGTTGTATGGTTTTTATTTTCTTGGAATTGTGTTAGGGTTCACACCAAGCCTTAAAAATTGTCATTTGAAAATTTAAAAATATGGATTGGATGGAGTAAAATAGGATCGTCTCTCTATTCGGTCAAAAATCCATTGTATTTAAAAACCATGTTTTTTAAAACGTCTTCAAAAGATCCTTCAAGATAATTTTAAAGGGAAAAGGATTTTAAAAAATATTTTGTTGTTTTAAAAGCTTCATTTATAAGTTTTTAAAGATATCTTCAAAGAAAAATGTTTTCAAAAGTTTTTATGTTATAAAAATTGTTTTTAAAATAAGATAGGAAATTTTTCTCAAGAAATGTTTTTAAAATACATTTTTGGATTATTTACCATATAAGATAACATCTATTTGTGTTTATCATAACTTTATGAGGAAATTATTCAATTTTTCCATTCATTTTTTTTTCTTTTAATGGATTATGTTTTTATGGAATGATGTTTATGAGGCACATTTCTCTTTCATGTGTTATATGATTTTGAAACCCGCTTCTTTTCTAGGGATATTTTTATGATGAAATTATTATGAAACCTATATCTTTCCATAGGTTATGATCTATTTACATGTTTATGATACCCATTTCATTTCATAGGTTATGATATGTTTATTTATGATCTTTTGGAACATGTATGTATGATTACATTATGTGATGGGTGGGACATATATCTCCCTCAAATGCATTGGGTAAAGATTATATCTCATGAGATCAACAAGGATGGAATGTGGGTGTACTCGGTTTAGTAATTCAGGGCTATAATGGGGGTTAATTGGTTCAGTAAGACATGGATAGAATGGGGGTTTACCTAAATCAGTAATACAGGGATGGAATGAGGGTTTACTTGGTTTAATAATATAGGGCTCGAATGGGTGTTACTTGGTTGAATAATATAGGTCTGGAATGAGGGTTACTCGGTTCAGTAATATAGGGATGGAATGAGGGTTACTCTGTTTAGTAATACAAGGCTAGAACGAGGGTCACTCGATTCAGTAATACAGGGCTGGAATGAGGGTTATGTAGTTCAGTAGATGACTTTGTCCACTAATATGGTATTGGTAGTGATGCCATGGCTACTATGGAAATTATTATATGCTTATGTGTTTTCCACAATTCCATGTATTACTCTTATATTATTCTTCCATGGATTATGTACTTTATTTCCTTATGATTCATGTCTTATGAGCTACCAAGATTTATGCCATGATTCATGAATATGATCTTTGATATACAGGGTATTATCTTCTATTTTTATGATCATGTTCTCATACTCTTATGGTCATGTTTATTCTTACATGTCTCCCTTATTTACCCTTACTGATCATTTGAGGTCACCCATTTTATTTTTACTTTTCCCAATATTAGTATGATATATACTAATTTTTATGTGTCTAAGAAGGGTTATAGTTGTGAAGAACCTAGTGGGAGATAATGTAACTCATTTATGTACCATTTTTTATGTTTTCGTGTTTCCAAAGGCACTATACTAGTACATTCTTCTTGCGTCTATTTTTATAATGTTTATGTATTCCACAATAGTTATGTAATTTTAATGTTTTTAAAGTGAGGTTCACTATAGTTGGTATCAAAGAAAGGTTTATAAAACCTTTGGAAAGTAGGATGAGAAAACCATAGTGATATTCCTAGGTTTATTTTTAAGGATATGTCTTGGGATGTCTCTAAGAATGAGTATAAAAATGAGTTAATGTTTAGAAAAATGGCCTCGAATTTTGGTAAAGTATAGAGTGAGTGCTTTATTAGAATTTAATCCCTTTCTAATTACTACAAGTGTATGTGGATATTGCATAAATGTACCTAGGGGTAACAATTCTGAAAATGTGTTCCAGGCTTGACTCCGCATAATCTGGTACATGACAACGGGCCTTACTGCACACCTGGTTTGACACTCCAGGGGGATATGCTTTGGGAATTTAAACACTCTTCATGAACCATCATGATGGATTAAAATAATTATGTATTTAGATTATTGAATTGATAATGGTGAATTATGTATGGATTTTTTTGTTTATATTTTTATAAGGATTTACAAGAATATGTTGAATGGTCCTGATGGACTAGAAAAGTGATTTCATAGAAAGGCAATATTTTGATTAAGGGATGGTAATCCTTAATTAATGGCTAACACCAAGATACTGATGTTTGGACTAAGATATACTAGATATGAATAAGTAAATTGGACCGTACATATTTCCCTGGAGGCGATTATTGAAAAAATGTTCTATGTCATCAAGGATGAAGTTTAAAACTTCTTGGATTTAAGGGATGTATACAGTAATCATTGGAATAAGGAAGCATGCATGTTTTATATAAGGATTTATGGTAATTCAGGTTGTTAACATGTTTCAAGAGAATATATGATAAGGTTATTCACATGTTTGGAATGTGGAAACCAAGAGATACATTGTGATATATAAGGGAATCAATATTAAGCTAATTTCATGACTCTCATTCTAAATCTTTGGATTTTGACCTTTGATATGGGTCATAAGGTCAACCATTCATGAAAAGTTTAATTTATGATTTAGAGGAAGTATTTGTGCACTGAGTTTGTGTTGAAAACCTTGGTTAAATGGCTAATCCATGATTAAACTTACTTCAAGGATGTTATCTTTAATATTTTTGAGAAAAGAACATCATTTATGACGGGTGACAACCTATCAAGTCCGGAAAGGCCATGGGTCTTGAACCCATGGCCGAAGGATGATAAGGGTTTCATGCTTACCATTGGCCAATGAGATTTCTTGGTTAACATATATTTATTTTTTTTGAATAAATATTTATGTTGAACTAGTAGTGTAACTTTTTATTGCATGTTGATTTTTTTAAGAGACAAATAGTTATAATATTTATTATTTTATGGGACTTTTGATCCATTAAAATCATATTTTAGTTCTTTATTCATCAAATTTAATTTCTAGACATTCATTCCATGAGTTAAGGGATGTATTACAATTTTTCCAAAGCACAAATGAAGAATTATTTTTTTTATAAAACTTTATCAAGTAGTAGCCAACATTCTGAAAGTTATCAAAAAACATTATTGTACTAATACCTTAACATTCATTGAGATGATCACCATTTATGAAACACCCCATTATTCCATGGTACACTTCTCTTTGAATAATACAATAGCTTGCGTTGTACACAACTTCAAGTTCTAGCACACCATGACCAATCAAACTAGACATTGTGAATAGTAATACCCACCTTTTGAAATTTTATAAATTTTATTTTTCAAAATGGACTTCATTTTGGGATTTGGAATACAAAAATTACCTTAGGGGGAATTTTTGGTATTTTTTAGAAAACTTTCAATTTTTGATGAACAGTGAGAAAGACTGCCTTATTATTTAAAACCGACTTTTTTATTTGAATAATTATTTATTTTATTTAAATTTATTTTAAGTAAAAATAGATACATAATACCCATATAAGTTTAATTTAATTAATTGGAGTAATTTTATCATAAAATTATATGTATAAAATTTTATTGAACTTTTTAACGTCTTTTACCCACACTCCAGGCACATTTGCAATTTTGAATAAAAAGTAATTTTACTGCATCTGTAAATTGAATTTCAAAAATATTAGAGACACAATTGAAAATATTTAGTAAAATTTTGTTCAATAGGATGAATTTTGTTTTGTGAATAGTAACTTTGGAATTTTATTTACCACGGTTAAAAGTAAATAGGGTAATTATAGTTAAAAATAATATTATAATTACTATAACACATGTCATAATTCTATTGGATAAGTGTATTTAGACCAAAATCAACCTTAGGAATAAAATATGATCCTCTTTGATCCACTTGGATTAGATTAGGACATTTATTATTATTTTATTTAAAGAAGAGTAAAAAGTGTTAAATTCAAATTTTAATAATTAAATGATTTTTAATATAGGGTTATACATAAGATAAATTCAACTATAAATATTAATTTGAAAGATAAAAATATTTAATACATAATGGTATTTTATTTATAATTTGTATACATTAAATAATTAAATTTATTTATGAGACAATGACGATACAGTAATTTCTTTATTAATGAAAGATTAAAATAATTGATTTTATAAATATCAAAATAAATATAAATTGAGACTTTTGATTAATTCCACTAATTTTATAGGTTAATATGACAAGTTAGGATTGATTTAATGTATTTTTTTAAATTAATAATGTTTTTTTGACTTTCAAAAATACTAAATACTAAATAGTGCCAAAATTGACATAAATGAGTTTTTAAAAAAATATTATATTATTAAATGATATAATATTCATAAAAATATTTGGTTTTTACAAGGGAATTATATAATGATATATATTTCATTAATGAACCACTTTAGTTTCTCTTGGCAATTTATAGTAAGTTTATTAACCATGTAATATAAAAATACAAGAAGACATTATAACAGTTAAACTATTTAACTTAGAGTTAAATCTAAAAGATAACGCTAATATGGTGACCTAAAATTGTCTAAAACATATTTTTTGAGATTATTTAGACTCATACCCACCATAGTCTCAAAATAAATCCATTTGGAGCCATTATAAACCGAAAATAATTTTGTAATTAATTATTATTTCATGCTTTTCTTAAATTGACCCTCACCTCTCTTATAGAAGTGTACTACCACTTCTGTCAAAATCACACCTCCAAAACCAGCTCAAATATCCTCCCAAACACCCTTATTTCAACCTAGAAGCTTTATTTTTATCATAAATCCAAATTAAAGAGCCCCTTTGATAAATCAAAAGGAATCACCCGAAGAAGAGGTAATAATTTCATCACCTAGTTCAAAGTTCTTTTCTTATTCCACTTCCTGTTTATTTGTTGTTTCCAAACCAAAGTAACAAATACATTAACTTCTACATAATGTGATGTTATTATAAATATTTTACAACCATTTTCATTATTCAATTCATCCAATGAATGACAAATTCACCATACGTGCATACGTACAGCTTACCGTCTCCATGTCGTGGTGTAGTTTGTAATTCAACACTTCATTATTTGGATGGGTATAATAATTATTATAATTGATTTAAATAATAAATATAACATGTTAATTATTATTTATTTCTAAAACACCAACTAATTACATACTATTTCACCGTCAATAGAATTATATTGTTGCTCGTGCTTACGAACGAATTACCGTCTCTACGAACGCGATGATATTCATTCACCATCATAACCATTCAAGAATAATTTTAATTTTATGATTTAAAATAATTTTTAAGAACTTAATATCATTCCAGATATGAATCAAATACATCCTATCCATTGTAGACATGACTTACTTAACAATACATATAATGGAAAATGAATTAGTTAACACCTGAATCAATGATACTACAAAAATATTATTAAGAAAACAATATTATAAGATCATATATGATATAATATTTATGTATTTTGTTATTTTATAATTTAATAACAATGATTTAACTATTATACTATAGGTTAACGTACCCTCGACTAAAGAAAAGTACAAGGTAAGGGTAAATTTTACAATCTCTTTTTTATCCGAGGATGTTTTCACAAAAGTATCTAGTGGGACTTCTTTATCATCCAAATCTATGTTTCTTAAAAATTTATTTCAATTTTTTTTTACTATTTCTTAGGATATGGTTTAAAGTAATTTATATCCCTTTTTGAATTTTTATAAAAAAATTAAAGGAATCTTTCCGTCATTTTACAAATAGGGTACTTTAGGACTTTTTCAGCAAATTAAGGTAGGAATATTTTTAACTTATATGGAAGGTGTGGCTATTTTACACAGTTATAACACATTTTAATCTTACCTTACAAGATTATAAGAATATTTTCAAAATAAATGTTTTATTTTATAATTATTTGGGTTTTAAATGATTTGAAAATATAAAGATATATTTCTCTAAAATATTTTCAATTTCATCTATGTCAACATCCTTTGATGGATTTTATACTTGTTTGATGTTGATTTATTAAGATAAATATTCTATATTGTATTGAATGAGTTATGTTTGAATGTGGATGTGCTATTTTTATACCATTCATGGTTTGTGGTTAAAATATTGACATTTTGGATGCTAGTTTTAATACGAATGTTTTGATTATGTTTCAACCTTTTTCATACGAGGAATGCATTAGACTTATTAAGTGATGGGTGGAGCCTGTTATAGCTCCTCGATGCATCAGTAGGTCTCATGAGACAAAATTGTGTCATTTCATAAGGCCTTGAAAAATATTATTTGTATTCTTGGCACAAGGCCTTGCCTATGTGGTTATGATGTCCGACATTATACATTCCTTCATTAGGAAATTATCAATTGATATTACATGTGATTATTTGACTAGTAGAATATCCATGTGAATAAGTAAATGGAAATATTTGGTTTATATTTTCGATATTATGATGAAGATTAATTTTAAAAGGCTTGTGTTTTAGTCTAATACATTGCCTTCAATGTTTATGCTTATTTATGAAAATTATGTTATATTGTTATCCTTATCGAGCATATGAGCTCACCCATTTCTTATGTTTTATTTTTTCCAGGTTGTGAAGAAGTATATTATGATTGACCTATAGGGATAGGCTTTGGGATATGAGTGTGTTCAAAGGAGACACAATGTTTTTTAATTTCATAATGTAATGTAAATCTTATGTATGTATCTACTACTTCCAAGGATACTAAACTTATTAGTATTTCGGGACTTGATCCTTTGTGATCATGACAATGTTATGTAATAATGAATTGAATCTGGGTAACTAGGTTCAGGGCATTACATTTGGTATAAGAGGGAGGTTTAGCACAAACCTTGGAAACTAAATTTAGAAAAACTATGATTAGAGAACATTACCCTAAGATAAACTTTTAGTATTAATATAGAATAACTTTCTAGAATTTTTGTAATGTAGATATTTTGTGAGTTTTCTAAGAAAAAAATCCTTGTCTGGATATGAGAAGGTAGAGGCGGCTCTCGCACAAATGTACCTAGGAGGGAAAACTCTGACAATGATTTTCAGGCTTGACCTAGGGTATCCTCATACACAACAACGAGCCTTGCTGCACTTTTAGTTATGACACTCCCAGGGGATATACTTAAGATAATTCACATTTTATTTAAAACTATTATAAAGGATTTATGAGTAAATACTTCCTCAAAGAAAACATTTTTTTTATCATTATGGAATATATGAATAAACTGTTCAATTTATGTTAGGTATTTTACTAGTTTGGAATTATGTATTGTGATTCATAAACTAATATAGTGTATGCCATTGTATATAAATGACATCTAGTAGAAGGAATGGAAAATGTATGAACACACATAATCTATGTAGTGATTTTCCTCTTACTAAATATAATTATAGTGGAGGTGTTGATACAATTGGTGTTGAACTGCTTATAACCATATTGGGACAACTCACTCAAGTTATGAATAATAACCTTACCCATATAAAGCACACTGATCGAAAATACGGAGGATAAATGCTATACCAATTCATGAGGAAACAACCACCAACATTTAATGGGACTAAAAATCCCTTTATAGCTAAGAAATGGATAAGTTCCGTAAAGAAAATATTTAATTCTTTGGGGAGTTGCGAAATGTAAAAAGTTTTCCTGGCAGTTTATCGCCACACAGGAGATGCAGATCAATGGGGGTCATTATTTAAAAACAAAAAGAAGGATGAAAAAGTATCAAATTAGGAATATAGGGAGTTTAAAGATCTTTTCTTATAAAAATACATTCCTCGTGACCATTGAGTGGATATGGATAGACAATTTTCGAGTCTAAGGAAAAATGAGGATGATAATTTCAAAAAGTGTGAGGATAACTTTACAAGGTTATCAAGGCATATTGTAGATAATATACGTAACCCAATGAGTAAGATTTATTGATTATTTGATGGGTTAAAACTATTTATCTATCGATAATTAGTCTCACAATCCTTCTCATCATATGAAGATATAGTATTATTTTCTATCAAGACAGAAATGAAATTCTCTGAGTCTTACGACTTTAAAGAAAATTAGGAGAAGAAGAGATCTTCTGAACACTATGGAAATTGAAATAAGGTGAAGAAGGAAAAGTTGAATTTCCATCCTACAGTAAATGTGGGAAGAATCACCCTAGTAATTGCCTGAAGGGAATGAGAGTTTGTTACAAGTGTGGTGAAAAAGGCCACCAAGGACGTGATTTCATGGGAAAGAAATAGGTTGTCAATGTGGAATTCTACAATTGTTGAGAAATGGGGCATTATGAAAATGAATGTCCTAAGCACCAAGGAAACATAACTCAGAAAAGTCCAAGGGAGAAATCCCAATCTTATGCAACCACTAGTACTGAGGTTGGAGCTCCTAATGACATGGTGGTAGGTACTTTAATGGTTTCCTCAAATTTAGACAATTCTCTACTTGATTATGTATAATCGCATTGTTTCATATCTTCTTAATTTTATAATAAAATTAGATATTTCCAATTTGATTTACAAAGGGAGATATCAATAAAAACTCCTAAGGAAAGTTTCATTGCAACAAATTTTTGTGAATCAGTTCCCATTAAGGCATATAAATTTCCTTTATTTGATGATCTCATCATCATAACCATGATTGGATTTGATATAATCCTTGGAATGGATTGGATTTTGGACCATGATGAAAAAATTTATTATAAGAAGAAGGAGGTTACAATTTTTGATGATGATAAGGAATACCTTATCTTTAAAGTAGAAACATCACCATATGATTCTTATCTAGATCCACCCCCAGTAGATATACTAAATTCAATTAATGGGGAGGAAGGGAGTGAACTAAATATGGGTGAAGAAAGGAATGTTCAAATAGAGGAAATACCAACTGTTCAAGAATATGTAGATGTGTTTCCAGAGGATTTACCTAAACATCCTCCAGAATGAGAAATTGAGTTTTCCATTGATTTAATTCCTAGTACAAGGCCCCTATCAAAGACCACTTATTGAATGGCCAGTGTGGAATTAGTGGAACTAAAAAAACAACTAGATGAATTGATTAACTAATGATTTATTATACCTAGTGTTTCTCTATGGGGATCCCCAGTTCTTTTTGTTAAGAAGAAAGATGGATCTATGAGGTTATGCATTGACAATAGGGAGATAAATTCTATAACAAAAAAGAAGAAGTATCCCCTACATCTCATTGATGATTTATTTTATCAACTTCATGGAGCTCAACATTTTTTGAAGATTAACCTTCGATATGGATATCATTAGTTATGTGTGAAGAAGGAAGATGTTTTGAAAACACAATTTCATACTAGGTATGGGCATTATGAGTTTACAGTAATTCCTTTTGGGCTGACTAATTCACCCTTTGTGTTCAAGGATCGAATGAATAAATTTTTCAAGGAATATATTGATGAATTTTTAGTGGTATTTATTAATGATATCTTGGTATACTTCAAAAGCGACGAAGATCATGAAAATAACTTGTGCACTATTCTAAAGACTCTTAGAATAAATGAATTATATGGGAAGTTTAGAAAGTGTAAATTCTGTATTACAGAGATTTCTTTTCAAGGCCATATTTCCTCTAAGGATGGAGTCTCTGTTGATCCTTATAAGAAAAGATCATAACAATAATGGCCATCACCCACAAGTATTACCGAGGTATGCAGTTTTATTGGTTTAGCAAGTTATTATAGGCATTTCGTCCATAATTTTGCCAGATTGGATAACCCATTAACCAAGCTCACATGTGAAGGGGTTAATTTTTTTTGGACAAGAGTGTGATGAAGTTTTTGAATAACTAGAGAGAATATTAGTTAATGCTCCCATCTTGACTCAACCATTGGAGAATGATGGGTTTGTTATTTATAGTGATGCTTTAAAGAAAGGACTGGGTTGTGTCCTTATGCAGAATGATAGGGTTATTTCCTATGCATCATAGAAGCTAAAATTCAATGAAAAAACTATCCCACTCATGATCTTGAGTTATCAGATGTCATATTTTCTCTAAAGATATAGATACACTATCTCTATGGTGAAAAATGTGAGATTTATAATGATTACAAGATTTTGAAGTATATTTTTTCACAAAAAGAACTCAACATGAGGCAAAGGAGATGGATCGAACTACTCAAGGATTATGATTTCACTATACGCTACCTCTCGAGGAAGGAAAATAAGGTGGAAGATGCTTTGAGTATAAAGGATCATGGATTTTCAAACAAGATGAGAGTTGAAAGGGATCCCATGATCATGGATCTAGTAAAGATAGATATGGGAATAATCATGGAAAGTGAAACATCAATACTTTTTCAAATGGTTTCCAATCCATATTAACTTGAAATGATAAAAAGTTCTCAGACTGATGATGAGGAGTTTCAAAAAAAATTAAATTTTTGAACGATGGGAGATTGATCGACTTCGTATAGAAGGATGGGATTTTGAAGTTTGGGAAGAGAATTTGTGTTCCTGACATACCTGATCTAAAAAGGAATTTTTTTTGATGATTCTCATAGCTCCAATTTCTCTATACACCTTAGTAGCACAAATATATATAGAGATTTAAAGGAATATTTTTGTGGGACAACACGAAGAGGGATATTGATGATTATGTGTCAAGATGTATGGTTTGTCAACAAGTGAAGGCTGGAAGAATACATCCTAGTGGAGTCATGCAACCTCTTCCTATACCTGAGTGGAAATGGGATAATATTATGATGGACTTTGTCATGTGGCTACCAAAGACTCCTAGAAGGAATGATGCAATATGGGTCATTGTTGATTGTGTTACCAAGTTTTCACATTTTCTTACTATAAGAGAAGATTTACCACTTGAAAATTTGGTAATAATATATATTAATGAAGTTTTAAGACTTCATGGTATACCCCTATCGATTGTTTTTTATCGTGATACTAGTTTTACATCAAGATTCTAGAAAATTCTTCAGAAAGGCCTAGATACTGAACTTTGGTAAAGCACTGCCTTCCACCCACAAACTGGTGGAAAATCAGAACGGACTTTTCAAACCTTAGAAGACATGTTGAGACCTTGCTCACTTGACATTCAAGGTATGCAAGATGAATATTTACCTATATTAGAATTTTCCTATAATAATAGTTTCCATTCAAGTATTCAGATGGCACCATATGATGTGTTATATGGAAAGAGATGTCGCACACTAACTTGTTGGGATGATGTTGGTGAAAGAAAACTCATAGGCCCAGAACATATTGAGGGAACAATGGAATAGGGGAAGATTATCCAAACCCACATCAAAGAAGCTCAAATTATGAAAAATATGTATGCCAATAACCGAAGGAAGGATTTGGAATTTCAAGTAGGAGATCATGTTTTCTTCATGGTACCTCCATGAAAGGGTGTTATATGATTCAGTAAGAAGGGTAAATTATGTCCCAGGTACATCAGAACTTTCAAAATTCTAGAAAGAATCAGAGTTCTAGCTTACCATTTGGAAATGCCTCTAAGTCTCTCAAAAGTTCGTGATGTGTTCCACATATCACTATTGAGAAAATACAAGCCTAAACCAATGCATGTACTCACCAATGAAGAAATATAACTAGAACCCGATCTGTCTTATTGTTAATTCCCTATCAGGATTCTTGATACCAGAGAAGAAGTGTTGAGAAACTGAATGACTCATCTGGTAAAAGTTCTATGGAGAAAACATAATATGGAAGAGGAAATGTTGGAACATGAGGAACTTTTGATGTAGAACCACCTGAATATTTTTATTCAGTAATATTATATAAATTTCAAGGATGAAATTATTTGAATTAGGGAAGAATTTAACACACCGTGATTCCACGATAAGCTTCTCTTTGAATAATAAAATAACTTACGTTTTATGAAACTTTGAGTTCTAGCACACCACGACCAATCAAACTAGACGTTATGAATAGTAATATCCACTTTCTGAAAATTTTTAAATTTTATTTTTCAAAATGGACTTCATTTTTGGATTCAAAATGTCAAAATTATCTTAGGGTCAATTTTTGGTGTTTTTTTAAAAACTTTTAATTTTTGATGAATTGTGAAAAAACACTCCTTTATTGTTTAAAACCAACTTTTTATTTAAAAAATTATTTATTTTATTTAAATTTATTTTAAGTCAAAATAGATATATATTACCTATATAAGTTCAGTGTAATTCATTGGAGTCATTTTATAATCAAATTAGATGTATAAATTTTAGTTAACTTTTTAACGTCTTTTACCCACTTTCGAGGAACATTTACAAATTTGTATAAAATGTAATTTTACCACTTCAATGAATTGAATTTCAAACATCCAAGAGACATGGTTGACATCAGAAATTAAAATGTGGTTCAATAGGATAAAAATAATTTTTGGTGAATAGTAACATTTGAATTTTATTTACCACGGTTAAAAGTTAATAGGGTAATTAAAGGTAAAAATGATATTATAATTACACTAATGCATGTCCTAATTCTATTGTATAAGTTTATTTAGACCAAAATAAACTGTTTGAATAGAATATGATCCTCTTTGATCCACATGGATTAGATTAGGACATTTATTATTATTATATTTAAAGAAGAGTTAAAAGTGTCAACATTCAAATTTTAATAACTATTTTTTTTAATATAGGGTTATAAATTAGATAAATTAGACTATAAATATTCATTATAAAGATAAAAATATTTCCTACATAATGGTATTTTATTTATAATTTTTATACATTAAATAAATAAATTTATTTATGAAACAATGATGATGCACTAATTACATTATTAAAGAAGGATTAAAATAATTGATTTTATAAATAACCAAATAAATGTGAATTGAGACTTTTGATGAATTCCACTAATTTTGAAGGTTAATATGACATGTTAGTATTGATTTAATTTTTTTTGATGCAATCAAGTTTTTTTTACTTTCACAAAAACCAAATACTAAATAGTGTCAAAATTGACAAGAATGAGTTTTTAAAAAACTACTATATTATTAAATGATATAGTATTACTAAAATTATAAGGTTAAACCAAAGGACTTATATAATTATGTATATTTCATTAATTAACAACTTGAGGTTCTCTTGGAATTTAATAGTAAGTTTTTTAACCATGTAATATAAAAATACAAGAATACACTGTAAGAGTTAAACTATTTAACTAAGAGTTAAATCTAAAAGATAAGGTTAATATGGTGACCTAAGCTTTTCTGAAACGTATTATTTGAGAGGATTTCTACCCATCCCCACCTTCAACTCAAAATAAATCCATTTTGAGCCATTATAAACGGAAAATGTTTTATAATAAATTAATATTTCAATCTTTTCCAAAAGCGACCCCCACCTCTCTTATAAAAGGGTAGTCCCCCTTCACTCAAAATTAGACCTAAAAATCCATTTTTCTTGGCCAACCCCTAAAAAAATACCAATAACCCTAAATTAAAACTAGATACCCTAATTTGATCCGAGATCTGACCTAATGATCCCATTTAATCAAATCAAAAGGAATCACCCGAAGAAGTGATAATAATTTCATCACCTCTTTCAAAGTTCTTTTCTTGTACCACTTCCTCTATCCTTGTTGTTTCCATTAAAAACTAATAAATCTAGTACTATATACATACTTTTATGTTATTATAAAAATGGTACAACCATATTAATTATTCTATCCATCCTATGAATGACAAAGTCACCATACGTGCATACGTACGACTTACCGTCTCCACGTCGTGGTGTAGTTTGTTATTCAACACTTAATTATTTTTATGGGTATAATAATTAGTATAATTAATGTAAATAAAAAATATAACATGTAAATAATTATTTATATGTAATATAACATCTAATTACATATTATTTTACCATCAATAGAATGATATTGTCGCTCGTGCATACGTACATATTACAGTCTCCATGAACATGATAAGATTCCTTCTCCATCGTAACCATTCAAGAATAATTTTCATTTTATGATTTAAAATAATCTTTAAGAACTTAATATCATTATGGATATGAATAAAAAACATACTATCCTTAAATAACATGACTTATGTAACAAAACATATAAAAGAAAATGAAACAATGATACTATTGAAATATTATTAACAAAACAATATTAAAAGATCATATATGATATCATATTTTGGTATGTGGTTATTGTATATTTTAATAACAATTATTTAACTATTATACATGAGGATAACATACCCTCAACTATGGAAAATTACAAGGTAAGGGTTAATTTTACAATCTCTTTTTTATCCGAGGTTGTTTTTAAAAAAGTATCTACTCAGACTTCTTTATCATCCACATTTGTGTTTCTTAAAAATGTATTTAATGTTTTTTACTATTTTCTAGAGTGTGGGTTAAAGTCATTTATTACCTGTTTTTAATTTTTATAAAATGTTTTTAAATTAATCTTTTGGTCGTCTTCCAAATAGGGTACTTTATGTCCTTTTTGAAAAATTAAGGTAAGAATTTTTTTGACATATATGGTTGGTACGACCATTTTCCGCCATTATAATACCTTGGATGCTTACCTTACAAGCTTATAAGAATATTATCAATTTATTTTATAATTATGTGACTTTTAAATTATTTCAAAATTGAAAGAGATATTTCTCTCATATAGTTTTGATTTCATCTATGTCAACATCCTTTGAGGGATTTTACAGTTGTTTAAAATTGATTTATTATGATACCTCAATTCTCTTTTTTTTGTATTTTTAAATAATCCGCTTTGTGGGTTAGCGGTAACCAAAACATAAAGATGGGGATAAATATTTCAAGTAGCCAAAGTACAAAATTCAAAAAATTCACATTATCCAAGGAGACCTCGAGCCATGTGTACCCACAACTTCCCAAATCACGATATGTCTCCTAAAATCATCATCACGAGACCTCTGTCGTCATCCATTCAGTAAACTCTATCATCGCTATCAACAAAAACAATGAAGCTTGAACCACCGTTTATCTTCCCCCACCGTAAAACACCACTGTAGAGCCAGCTCTCCAAATTGAAACAAAAACACCAACGATGCAGAAGACCGTTGGAGACTGCCGGAGATGCGGTAAACATCGCACCAGGACATGGTCATTCCCCATCAGTGGGT
Organism: Viscum album; assembly: GCA_963277665.1. NCBI lineage: Eukaryota > Viridiplantae > Streptophyta > Magnoliopsida > Santalales > Viscaceae > Viscum > Viscum album. The sequence goes on along the minus strand of OY728152.1, from coordinate 1,521,179,690 downwards.
AGAAACCAAAACACAAAAATTAGGAAGAAAAGAAGAAATCCATTAAACCCATCGAACTACATGGCATCACACAAATCCATCATCAACCCCTAGTGAACCAGAAATAAACCAAACACCAGTACAACTAGAAACACAAATTCAACACTACCAAAAATCAAATCGACCACCAATAAGGATAAAACAAACCTTGACAAAAATTATGAGAAATAAATCTGGAAGAACCAAATCCAACACTGATTGTCGCGCACTTGGAACACGAATAGACGAAAAAAACACCTCCCAAAACATCAATGTTACCACTTCCCCAGATCCGACCAGGATAGGGGCAACAAACCGTGAGGTTAGGGCAGAGGCTTGAGCGGCTGTGGGCTCTGAATGATGACAACATCGATGGAGTAAAAAACCAGAATCCTTCCAAGCAAGGGTAGGCTATGGGATATGAGTGTGTTCAAAGGACACACAATGTAGTTGCTTTTTCATTTCATTATGTAATGTAAAACTTGTGTATGTATCTAGTACTTCCAGGTCTACTAAACTGATCAGTATTTTTGGACTTGATCCCTTGTGATCATGCTAATGTTATGTAATAATTCACCGACTCTGGGTAACTAGGGTCGAGGCGTTAAAATTTAAATCATCACAGTTTTATGACTTTTTGGCCCTCAAATTTCATTTTATCATTCAATTATTTTTGATTTATGACCTCAATTACTCCTTATAAATATTTATGTTTTCCTCCTTTTCCGACATTCACTCCCAACCTATGTTCTCTTATATGGAAACCTAATTATATGTTACCTTGGGTAATCGTTATAGTTCCAAATTTTTCATTTTAAGGGAATATTTAGTATCAATTTTTACAATATGGCTTTCTATGAATGAAAATTTTTAGTATTAATCCTTTGATAACTCAAACAAATTTTGCGGTAAAAATTCATTTTATGGGGGGGGGTAGAATGTAACACCCTAACATTTTGAGAAATATTTTCTTTAGAATTAATTTAACTTTTCAATATTTTTCATTCACATGAAACTGTAAATAGTTATATATATAATAAATAACTAATTTTAAAATTCTTTTAACATGAAATACCTTCTTGTCTTGTGCTACAGGAAATACAGAATTGGCTTGCACTACAAGCAATGTTGACTTGGCGTACGATTCACACAACACTGAGTTTCTATGAAACACCCCTTTTTATTATTTTAATTATTTGAAATAACATAATTATAACCTATCCATTAAAAATAGTAATAACAAATTTTCAAATATTGTTTTTTTAATAAATAAAACATATTGATAATGAAAGAAAATATTTTTGGTAATGTCCTTTTATGTTAAAAATATTGTTTTCTTGAATGAATTGCTTTTAATAATAAAAGTAATTTTAGAAAAATTTAAAAACATAATTGGATAAAATAAACCTCATTTTTTAATTAATAATTTTTAAATTATCCTCGGGTGAATTTTTGGATTTTTTCTGAGTAACTTCATTTTTTGATGAATAGTTGAAATATTGCAATTTAGTTAAAAATTTGTTTTTTATAAATAATTATTAATGATAAATGATATTATAAATTAGTTTTAAGGTAAAATTAGATATATATTTTATATAATAATATAATGACATTCATTATAATCAATTACACCTTAATACCGAATATAAAATCTTAATAAACTTTTGAACTTTTTCCTACTTTAAAACCCTGTTATTTCATCCCTTCTCTGTGATTAGAATTAATCTTAATTTTTCCTCTTCTGTGATTGTAATTTCAAAAATCTAACATAAATAATTATATTAAATCTAATATTTAGAGTCTTATAAGACCATGTAAATTTTTGACCTAAATGATTAGTAAAAGTGATTAAAATTAATCACAACGGTTAAGGCCAAATTAAACTTAATTTGGGACTAAACCTTAAAATTATGGCCCCAAATGACCTATAAACTTCTAAAAAACGCATTTTATGTCCATATTTTGGAAATAAACCTTAAATTATATAGTTTGATTTATTTTTAGAATTTTTTTAGGTAAGAACATGCGCACACATAATTTCTTTCTAAAAATTCCATTTGAGTCATTTTCCTTCCCTATAAAATTCGAGCACCTCTAACCATTCCTCATACCTCTAAAGCCTCTTAAGTTCAGCCATTAAATACCCAAATTGGATCCAAAAAATACTACCTTAGACCTTGAATCCTCGATTTGGGATGAAACTCTCTCAAGGAAGCCTTTTGGTATAAACCCAAAGGAGTTACCCGATTAAGAGGTAACGTATTCTCTCAAACTCATTTGCTTTAATTTCGTTATCCACCCATAGACTATCTTTGTTCCCTTCTTGTGTGACAACAACAATATCTTCAATATAATAGGATTTTTTTTTCAAATGTTCTGAACTTCACTTACAAACCCCTCTATATAATGGATTTTGAACATACTATTTCTATGTACGACGAATTACTGCCTCACAAAATGATGATTATTCATTTCACATTTACCACAAATCATGGTGGGTATTATGATGGACACTATCTTTATATGTGTAATATTTTTTATTTATTATGTATTTAATCTTATATATTATTTTTACAATACACATCTTTTTACATTCTATTTGGTGTTTATACAAGAATCTCATTTGAGGAAGTGTGGACTACCACCCCCTTAAAACTATTTAATTCATTCACACACCACATAGAATGTATTAAGGATGGGTTTAATGAAATTATATGATATATATGATATATTCACTATACTATAACAATGATATATATATATACATACATACATATATATTCATTTTTTATTTACATAATTTCTTTCAATATGATAATAAAAACGGAAAACAACATTCATGTGTATATACGACTTACCGTCTCCATGAAACATTGTATTCTATTACGTAATTCATTATGGTATATATTATTATATTATACTTATAATATATATAAATGATATTTATATCATGTTATATATTCTGGAATCAGGATTTAAGTATAAGGATCAATGATATAAAAAATTAAGACACATGCGAAGAACAAAGAGAATATTACACGAAGTGAAACCTTAACGCAAGATCATTAACAAGTATGTAATATAAAGTTATAATACAAAAAATATATGGTAATATATATAAGAATATTATTCTTTAAAATATTTATAATAAACGTATATTTATTATACAGGAAGCTTCTAAGAGTATAGAAAGAATCAAGACACATGGTAAGGGGATTTCATCTCACATTTAATTTCTATGAGATACAAGCTATGTATGACACTCTTTAATTTTGTGTGTTGTATGTATTGAACATGATTTAATTATATGTATATTATACTTAAATTTATTGGTATTCAAATATCAATTATATTATCCTTCATTCATGGGGTTTAACTTTCAAAAGTTACCATATCGGTAAAAGAGTTTTGTCTCAATTTGCCATCTTTGGGACTCATGTTTTGTTATAAACCTAAACTCGTTTTTGAGGTGTATTGACTTACATTTTACATGTAAATCCATGAATATCCTTCAATTCATGATATCTTAAGCTTCATGAAATTTCCTTTTCTTACATGGAGAGTATGATCCCAAGTAACCAAGTTATAAGAGTTTATTGAGATAGTCTTATCATTTTTTTGAGAATGTTTATATTTGTGCTTCCTTTGATGAAATATCTCAAGAATATTAATGGGTTTCATTATAATATGTTTATTCATGATATACCCATTTGTTAGTACCATTTTTTCCACTCATTTGGCACATAAGATAATATTTTTAGTAAAATTAGATTGTCTCACTCTTTGGTCCGAAATACATTGTATTCAAAAACCATGTTTTCAAATATATTTTCAAAAATGGTTTCAAAAGATAATTGAAGAAAATTTTTTAGGAAAAAGGAATTTAAAAAATGTTTTATTTTTTTTAATTATTCGTTTATAATTATTCAAAGCTATTTTCAAATATTTTTTTAGAGTTTTTAGGTTATAAAAATTAATTTTCAAAGAAGAAAGGATATTTTCCTCAAGAAATTTATTTAAAGAAATTAAAAAATTATTTTTCATTAAATATAACTTCCATTAGTTTTGATCATACATTTATTGGTAAATTATTCAATGTTTAAACTATACTATTTCTATGAATGAATTATGGTTTGATGGAATGATGTTTATGAGGCCTATTTATCCTTTATGGGTTATATACTTTTGAAACCTATTTATTTTCAAGAGTTATATTTACGATGAAATGATTATGAAACCTGTCACATTCCATAGGTTATGATATATTTACATGTTTATGATACCCATTTAATTTCATGGATTATGATATGTTTATTTATTATCTTGGGGAACATGTATGTATTATTTCATTATGGGATGGGTATGACCTCTATCTCCTTCCAATGCACTGGGTAAAGATTTATATCTCATGAGATAGACAAGGATGGAACAATGGATTAATTAGTTTTGTAATACATGTCTAGAATGTGGGTTACTTGGTTTAGTAATACAAGTATGGAATGAGGGTTTACACAGTTAAGTAATACAAGGCAGGAACGAGGGTTTACTCGGTTCAGTAATACAGGGCTGGATACTAGGGTTACTTGGTTCAGTAATATAGGGCTAGAATGAGGGTTACACAGTTCAGTAATATAGGGATAAAATGAGGGACACTCAATTCTGTAATATAGAGCTGAAACAGGGGTTACCTCGTTCAGTAATGAACTTTTTCCATTATGATGGTCTTGGCTGTGATGTCTTGGCTACTATGGAAATCATTATATGCTTATGTTTTGCCACAATTCCATGTCTTACTCCTATATTATGATTTCATGGCTCATGTACTTTAATTCCTTTTTATTAATGTCTTATGAAATACCAATATTTATTCCATGATTCATATATATGATCTTTGATAGGCAAGGTATGATATTCTATTTTCACGATCATGTTCTCATACCATTATGCTCATGTTTATGGTTACATGTATCCCTAAGTTACCCTTACTGAGCATTTTAGCTCACCCTTTTCATGTTTTATTTTTCCAATGTAATGACGATATGTACTATTTTTTATGTGTCTAAGAAGGGTGCTAGTATCAAAGAACATAGTGTGAGATAATGTAGCTCATTTATGTACCAATGTTTAAGTTTCCATGTTTGTAAATTCACTAGACTAGTATAGTCTCCTAGAATCTATTTGTATAATTTATAACTATTATGAAAAATTAATGTAATTTTTATGTTTTTAAAGAGAGGGTTTCTATATTAAATCCCTCCCATGAACCTTTATGCATACCCATTACCAAACCGAAATTTAGTACGGGATCCAAAAATTATCTTCTTTATTCAAGTTTCTATATTATCTTATTCATTACATTTTCAAAACCTAATGTTGAGATACGTATATACATTCCCCTATTACTTCCCATTTCATCTAAAAAAGATGATATACCCCTTTTCCTTCCAGAAACCCATTTTTTGAATTTTTGTGTGATGCAGTTATGCTGCAGAAATTTCACCGTGATTTTCCATGCCAAAACAGTTGTGTAGTGAATACCATACCCATTTCCTATCAAGTTTATTCAACTTTATACACTTATAATTATTTGAATTTGGAATTCCATGTATTTATTTAATACTACTTGATAGTGGAATAAAATATGATGATAAATGAATCCATGTTGTATGATCTACATGCCACACTTAATCATGAGAATGAAATAAAAGTGACGAGTGAATCTGAAATTATATAGTGCTCAAATGAATTGGGTAATTATTAATACCATGATAATTCATGTTAGGACAGGGAGCGAACCTTATTCTTATATGGGAATTTTTCCATCATGATGTCTTGGTAATTAGCCTTGACCTATGTTTATGATGTGATGTTTTAAGTTTTTTCCATATTTCCCATGTTATGATTATCATGATATATCACGCCTTATTATTAATGTTTCATATTATCACACGTTTTATTCCCATTTAATATACCTATTTTATTTCTTGTATCACCTTATTCCATGTTTAGTCTCCTAATAGGATTTATAGATCATCCCTTTCCTATGTATGTCCCTAGGTTATCCAGTGCAATTTTAAAAGCCATGAAATTTTAAAATCATGTTTAGGAAGTTTTAAATAATTTTCTTTTATACCATGTTAAATATGTTATTATATATACCTAATTCCCAAAGGCAGTAGAATTCTTGATGTTTTGGGTTGAATTATGTGTACTGTTATGTAATAAATCATGAATTAAAGTGTAATAATGAACAAGGTTGTTATATATACATATGATATTATAATTACAGAAGAATAATTATGTCAGAAATATCATATATAAATAATAAACCTATCATAATACCCATCCATAAATTATGGTGATAAAAAATGAATTTTATTTCTAGGTGGATACGGTATGTTTTACGTTCACAAGAGCGATACTTTAACTTCCAATTTGATGAATACGAGGGTACATAATGGTGATTTCATAATAATAATAAGATTTTAGTTTTTTTTAATTTTTAATATACTATTTTATGATAAATAAAATATATTTATAGGATTTAAACAAGAATTTAATAAAAGGTGATTGGTTAAAGAGATTGCATATTATTTGAAAGAACTAATTTAGATCTCCTCTTAAAGACCCTAGGGTTTATATTTTTAGGATACCACCACCTCTGGAATGTGGATAATTTTTTTTATAATAGAAATTGGAATGGATTTCTTGAGATAGTTTTCTCAATGTGGTGTAAAAAATTGAGATGAAAGGATGTCCTTTTATATGGGAGGGGGGAACACTTCGAATTTCTTACAAGATTAAAATATACTAAAGTCATTCCCAAGAAAAATGATTCAAAATGGAATGAGATTAGAATATAAGGTAATATATGGTTGAAATATCAAAAAAATAAAACAAATTGGTTTGGTTTAAGTGGTATTTTTACCCCTTAGTAACCTAATTTAAGCTTAACCACATTTTCACCCTTTTCACTTTTAAAGGGTTATTATTTTATTTATATGGTAAACATTAGTCCATAAATTTCCATGAGATAAAATTATATACCATATATTATCCACCTTTTTCTATTTCAAGATTTTTATAAATTTTATGTAATTTATTAAAATATTAGTTTCATAAAATATCATTAATTTCATTTTTGACACTATTAATTTATTTTGACTTTAAAGAAAGAAAGAAAAATATTGAATTAAAATATAATCCTTTAACATTTCCTTGATATATCATATTTATAGAAAAAATATGTTGAAAAAAATAATTCATCCAAATTATATTACTTTTAATATTTTTAAAATCATTTATTTTATTTTTCTATTAATTGAATAAATACTCTCTTGGAATTGTGTAAGAATTTTGGTTAATTATTCAATCACTAAAAATTAAAAAAAATAATAATATGATACATGAAATTAATTAAATAAAACTTTATAACTCATCATAGTTGGTTTTTAATATTATGATAAAATATTAAATACATTAAATCCAAGAGTGTGACATTTTTGACTTTATCTTACTTCAATTAATATAAAGGTCACAATCACAAAAATATGGAACCATAGTGGCCATTTATTCAAGACTTAGATAAAAATGGCTGAAACAATACCATAAAAATTATAATGTTTAAGTTTTAGTTAAATTTTAAATCCTTCTCCCAAAACTTTAACCCCATTTTACAAGTTTTACCCTTACTAATGTGGAAAAATTTACTATAGTTACTATTCATATTAACAAAAAATAATAAGGCAATATATAATAAATTTGATACAGTTGATTCCAACTATGATATCTAATTTTTAGTATTCACTCTCTATAAGTGGAAGAAATTAATTTAATATAAAATCATAAAACAAAATAAAAAATATTTTTTAGAAAAAATCATTTTAATTAAAAAATGTTTTTATAGTAAATTAAAACATAAATTTGATTCAAATGAACTTAATTGGATTATTTATAAGATAAGATAAATAATTTTACTTTTATATAATTTTAAAATTAAATGGGATTTTTTAAAATTTTGAAACAAAAATACAATTATCAAAAAAAAATATTATTTATCAGTATTCACTGGAAAGTAAATCTTTTCTGTAAAATATCAAAAATTAACTCTAAGATAATTTTTACATGTTGTTTGAAAACTGATATTGTTTTTACCAAATAAAATTTATTAAATTTTGAGAAATTAATTATAATATTCCCTAAAAGAAACTGTTTTTGATGAAAATAAATTTTGAAGAATAAAATGTCGTACTAAAAATTGATTTCTTATATCATAAGAATATATCAATAAATTTTTATTGAGTTGGACATATATATATATATGTCACAATGTTATTAATAATGTTTATTTTCAATAATTTAATGGCTTGGTTATGAAATTCATATTTATATAATAATATTTTATGGTTTGTTTAATATTGGTGTTGCATTATTGTATAGTATATAGAACAAAGTAATCTTTTAAAATTTAATGGTTTATGATTCTAACCAAATGTAATAAATTATTACCTTGAAATTTAAACTTTTTCTTTCAAAGCAGGGGTTTGAAATTTGTAAATATATTTGTTTGAAAGCCACATCGTAAATAGGGTTAATAAAAATTTACCTTAAAAAGAGGGAATAGAAAATACAAAGGTCAATGGGAATAACAAAACATTATGTTTTAAAATAGAAGAAAATTAGTGGGAAGTGAAAATATTGACATTGAAGTGAAAGCTAACACCCAAGGAACAATTAAGAGTGATAGAGAAAATAGTCAAGATAAATTTAACAACCACAAAATAATAAATCTACGATGAGTGAGAAGACTATTAATTCATCATAAACAAAGATAAATGTATAACATTTTTATTTCATGGTGCTTTTCCCAAAGTCAATGGATTATTTAACTACCAAGATAGAGAAAACTATAAAATATACTAAATTGGTATATTTTCATTTCATCAGAATAATTTTATCATTTGGTTGTGCTTCAATCAATTTACACTTCTTCTATTACTCCATGAAATTAATACTCAAGATGAATTTTTCATACCCAAAGCACTAAAACTCTCTTTTAAGGGATCATAATATCAATAAAAAATTAACAAGGGTTTCCTTAAATCTCTAAATATTTACCAAAAACAATTTTTTTAGAAATAGTTATTCAAATAAATTTGTAAAACCACAATAATGACCCCCAAATTTTAACTTAATATGTTCCATAAATAGTTAACCTTAAGAAACTTCCAAAACATGTCTAACAGAATTAAAAAAAATAAGCGAGGTTGTTGAATTTCTAAAATAAACTTATCATTTGTTCCCAAAACAACATAAAGTATATCTTGACATCACATACAAGATTTGTGAATACTTAGATCACATATTCTATTAAAACATGGTAATCACCATATAAATATAATGAAGACATGTTTTATTCCAAATATTAACCCTTTCCTCATTCCTTAAATAAAATCTCATATTATCTACTATATTCCTTAAATAAAAAATACAGAAAAATTTAGTAAAGATACAATCAAATCACTTATTAGTTCCAAGGTCACCAATATTAACTAATTTACTTTATCAAATAAATTAAATATTTATCTCAAATATATATTATTATCTCAACATCAACCACATATTATGGGTTACCTTTCCCTCAATCATGTGTTTTTCCACAAAATATCACCATACCATTAAATTACTTTTCTAGGTAATTAGTACCATTAAACATATACTTTCTAATCCTTATGAAAAAAAATTATGAAAAAATCCTTATATTTTTAATGATTCTTATAACCAAAATATTACTGATATAACACTTCTAAAATATAATTATTAAATATTAATAGTTAAAAACATCAATCCTTCCACTTCAATGATTGACATAGAATATGTCCTTTGGTCTAGGAGTTAACCCTTGTCTATTAAATCAAATAATTGATATGTTCCCCACACATAATACATTTATATACTTGGATATCCATTTCTATATAAACTTCATTCCCACATATAAAACATCTTACATTTCTATTGAGTCATTTCTTGAGGCATCTCTTTCCACATTTTAGGAATGAAGGAAATTGAGACTAATTTCCTCTATGGTCACCACTACAAAAATTCTCAAGAAACTCTATCCTTATATTCTTTAGTTTTTTAAGAGTTTATTAAGGTGTATATTTTTAATCATATAGAATATTAACTAATTAATAATAGTCACAATATCTTTCACTTTGGTTATTATCTCATTTTGTTTCTCATAATCATCACATTGTCCATCACATTCAATGTCAACATGGATCATTCTAGTTCTAGTCCCTGACTGCAACCAAAAATCATAAAATGAAAAAAAATATTCGTATTCGCAAACCACATAATCCTAAAAATTAGTTATAGGATATCTAAATCATGAAACCTTCTTTTCAATTTTTGACAGCTTAGGTTTATACTAAGTCAATCATGGTCATTATTTATTCAAATACTTCATAATGGTTCATAAATAAAATGTAAATTAATCCAAGAATATCACCCAAGTGTTTCAAAATAGTTTTCGTGTAAGGGAACACCCACTATCCACTAGAATGATGGCCAATAAATACTCGACCAATACCTTTGAATGTTATTACTCCTAGATTGATTTTTTCTAAATACACATCCATATGTAGTATCCCTACATGGATGCATAGATTATAAAACCAAATAATAACTACCTTAAAAAAATTTTGGGATGTTTTTCTATACTTGAATTATCCTCAAAGCTAATCATAGGGTTATGTTCCCTAATGTATGTTTTCAAAAATCTGGTTCCTAATGTTTCTACTAAACTTCATCATATACCAAATGTAAAGACCCCAACACTTATAGAATAGACCCAGTGGTTACATTATTAAATTGGCACTAGAAATAAGAAATCATATCTGGAAGGAAAAAATATTATAATAGTCTTAGTAAACTATATAATTACACGAACCTCACATTACATTTGGAAACATAAAATGAAACATATTATTTTTATTTAGGGTACCATTATTTCCTCTAGAATATCCATGCATATCAATCGTAATACACTTCCCATAATCCTGGGGGAAGGAAAACAATGAAAGGGGAGCTTATATGATCAGTAAGGGTTACATAAAATGAAACATATCTTGAATAAATAATGTATAATAAATATGGAACAATAAAAAAACACATTCCATTTCATCAATAAATTGAGCACTAATAATTATATGGATGGAATAAATGATGATTAAATAATGCTATATAAATAATCACATGAGCTTTAAACTTAACCAAAAAAATCATTAATATTCAAATAATCACATGGAAGTCAATAACTGATTTCATAATGATGAAATGCATAATGTTGGACACCTGAAACTTATTTTCAAGGAATTATGCCAAGACATCTAAAAATACCATCAATAACTCATGAAAAGACAACTATATAAATGAGTAAGAAATCAACCAAATACCCAACCTATTTTGTCTAATGAGACATATTAATTCATCGAGGGACTATATCATTTTGGCCCAATAAAATGCCCAGTGAATCATATAGGTACATTGAGGGGGGGGGGTGAATCAGTGTACACAAGTTTCAAAAAATTTATTTTCTTCTCTCTTACCTCTTTTTAATTCGAACCTCTTCACTAGTTAGAGTGAATATATCTTCTTATTTACAAACAAAAATATACCACATATAAGACAAAATGTAAATGATGATTAGCACATGGTATTTTTACAAGGTTCACCCCCGATGTGGGAAAATGAATCCTTTCTATATTCAGGATAATCCGAGACACAAAAGTTTCACCAGTAATAAGTATTGTGATTACAAATATAGACAATATCCTACAATTCTTGATAGGAAAATTCTCATAATGTTTTATCAGAACTGATTAAAGTGTACTGTCTACTGACATGATATTTAGACTAGGATCCCACCGTTGTTCTTTATATTGACTCACACCATTTAATCTATCTCCCAAAAATCACATGTTATTTATACTATCATCCCACCGGTTCTTCTGTGAATACTTCTTGTGAAGAGGTATTAAACTTTCATCGACTTCTGGTGTAGTGGTCTGTTGGACTTGTTATATTTCAAGTCCACTCAGTATAATCTTGTGATTAATTGTCAGGATTGATCACATTCAAACTGATAACTTGTAAACAGTCAACTACCTCAGTTCAACATTGCTTGGGATATTCCTTTTTCTGTTGAAGACCCAACCTCACTAAATACTAAAAACTCAGATACAGAAATATTCTAAAACACTGATAGAAATAATGTCCCGACTTGAGTCTCAAACAACTGTACACTGAATATGGAATATAAATTTCATGTGCACTTCCTCAAACATCATTCATGTATTTAATACAATGCACAACCTTCTCATTTTATGCAAGCATTATTTCATGTATAAAAATGCACATCATATTTCTTCACCGCACTGCCTTTATACACATATATCACATACTACCTCTTCACTACTCCGTTGTGTATTTCAACACTATAAAAATTATTAATAGTGTATGCACTGAACTGGATTAATTCATACTATTTTTCAGTACATGATATAATCACTCTGCATATGTAATTATCACACTACCACTTATACACATATATGTAAGAACATATGCACATTCATTGTTCTTTTCTTCTACCTTGTGCGTGCTACACCTTCATACATAGTATGAATATACATAGTTTTATATGTGCAAGCCTTTGTTAAGGAGTGTGTCAATCACACTATCTATTTATTACATGTTCATTTCCCTTCCACCTTGTTCACTCTATTCCATCGTGTAAAACACTGAAGCACCCACTATTTCTTTCTTCTTACACATATGAAATTATCACACTGTAACGTAGATTTTTAGAGTGTGAGCAGAACTCAAAAAAAAACATTATGTACATGCACATACTCACTAGTCATTGTGAAAGAGTAAATTGTTACTGTATTCATGAAAATATACACACATAATCTACTTATCTTCCTCACAATACACTATATCAAATATAAATATGTAGAAACAATGTGTACTTTATAGAATAAAAAGGGAGATGCCTAAAGTGCTATCCCAAATGGTTTGAAGAAAAAAATTTATTCGCATAGCTATCCAAGTATGTTAAGAACAAGTTGGAAACTTGTGGCCATATACTTATTCACACAAGAAGTAGTTTCATGGAACTTCATCATTATGTGAACCAGAGATCACAATTCACTCCGTTTATCTCTCAAAAATCACCACTCAGATGTGAGATAATATCCAACAAAAAATGATCCCAGTGTTGGTAGTTATATAAAACGATAAAAATATTAGAATATTCTAGAATCAATGAGTTACTTTATTCCTTGAAGATATGTTTCTCAAGACATCAATGTCATCGAGAAATATTAAAATTTATTCATACTACAAATCCACAGTTAGAAGTTTTATTTATAATGAAAATGAATTAGAATATAATTTCGATCATCGTGTAATTTTCAGGATGTCAAAATGATGAATAGGAAAACAGGGATAGAGCTTCAAATGATGTCGCACTATGGATCTTTGAAGAAAATTACATTTGGGAAGAATCAAGTTTAAAGATGAACTCATATGTAGGTTAGATGGTGCAGAAAATTCAATCTGATGGATTAAAGTGTTTAATATAAAGACTATAAGATTTTATTCAGTGGATTATCAGTGAAATAATGGAGATCCCTACATACTAAAGCTTCTTGAATGAGGATTTCTAGATAATATGGAGTCCATCACTTGATCAGACATAAGAAAATAGATGAAAATATTGGGAAGTCATGGAGCTAAAGAGACGATCAGATGACCAAGATAGTTTGACTCAACCATCAGATAGTCTAAGTTGTCTTAGATCAGACTGATCAGGTGAAGAAGGTGACACAACAAGATCAATCAAACAGTCCAGATGAAATCTATTCTTTGTCCAGCCTAGATATAATCCTTTAGATGACCAATTGGATAAATTCTTTGATAAAAACATTTCATTGAAAAAAATTAGCAAAAAACTTCATCAAGTGCACAACCAAATTATTCTAACATTATCAGAATATTCATCATGAAAAATAATATTTTTCATGGTTATAATATTTCTCCAAGTCCAAAAAAATAAATTCTTTTATATTTAGAGTTCAATCATAAAATCCAATTCTCCTAATGTTGCAAAAACTTTGTAAATAACTAATGAAACATGTTTTCTGAAATACTGACTAATTTAACAATCGTCACAATAAATTTGTTGCCTTATTTAAAGAAACTTACTCAAATAAAAACAACCTTGTTATAATATGTATAATTCTCCATAATAATTCAATGAGAGAACATAAAAACACTAAACATAAATTATTGACACATTAAATTTATTAAAAAAATGTATTGACAAAAATTACAACAAAAATAAAACTTTTAATCAATTTGGTTTTCTCACCCCACCCATCACATAATAATTCCAGTGCATTCATCATATAAATATAAAATATAACTTAATCATAATGTCTTAAAAATCAATAACTATCTGATTCATAAGAACTAAATAAAAAACTTCAATACTTTTACTAGTCAAAATTATTATAAACCATACAAAGAAAGAATAAGGATGGTACCGTTACAACATATCCCTAATGGAATTTAATTAATTTAAATTTTTTTCATTGATGAATAAAATTACCATAAAAATATAATGAAAAACATTATTTAGGAAAATACCCTTTTCACTTTAAAATTTTATTCTTTAAAAATACAAATTTCTAGAATATTAGAGAAGATCTTTATTTCAAAGGAATCATGGAAATTTGTAATGGAATATTTTAATAATTGGTTGCTCATGACTTTGAGAGATTATTTTCATGTTTTATACATAAAAACAATGATTCTTTTCACATTTTTGGTAAAAAGTAAAAAGTTATATTGTTCAGAAAATGAAAAAAAGATTCTATTTAAACTATTATGTAAAAAGTAAAACATAGAATTAAATTTCTATAGTAAATAATTATATAATATAATTTTTTTTCAAAATATTTTAATGAAAATATGGACATGGAAGAAAAATATTTCAGAACAAATTGAAAACAAATTCAGTTTTCTTTAAAAACACAATTTTATTATCTTGAGTACACAAAAGTTAGAAATTAAAGGAAAAATTAGAACTTTTAAAAATTAATATAGGATAAGAAAAAATATTTGTTTTAATATAGAAATATTATATAATTTTCCCTTGAAGGCTTAAACGTAAAAAATCCCAAATAATGATGAGATTGTTAAATAAACCCTTACTGCTTCGGTAACTTTTGAATCATTACCCAAATGAAATAAATAACTTCAAATGAAACATTAAATTCCATTAAGATAAATATATTCATTATATAACATTTCAAATGGTTATTATATTTCCCTTATAAAATAAGACAGTTCTAAAACATAATATATGTCCCAAAGAAGGTAATTTGATACGAAGAACACTTACCTTAGGGTAGGCTTGCTTCACACGTGTTCATAATTACTATATAATAAATATATATTTGTTATAAATCTATTAAAAACCCATAATAATATATATTATACCTTTTATTATTTACTTATAACCTTTTATCTCCCATTCATTAAAAATTATTTATTAAATCATAGTTCCGAGTGGTAATTGCTTCATTTTTCATATAAGTTTTGGTTTGGCATTTTTGGAACTTATAATTTGGTCATGATTCCATCATATCAAAAATTTTAATCAGGATGTAAATATCATATATATTCACTATAAATACATTTTAAGTTATCCATAAAAGGTATAGATAAAAAAACGAATTTTAACATTCATGGAGACGGCAGGCCGTACGTACGCATGAACAATGTTTTCACTTTTCAAAAGATGAAATAAAGGAGTGGTAATTAAAAATTCACCTTGAATGGATTATTTTTATATCTTATATATATTATATATTAATAAAATCTATTTTTATTACCATACATGTAAAGAGGAAATGAAAAATGAATCATATCGCTTCGTGGAGGTGGTAGTCAACACACACGCACGAGAAACATTATATTTTTCCAAAGGATTTCAAGGTAATAAAATTGACTTGATATTATAATTAAAGAAGAATAATTATGTCATAAATATCATAAATAAATATTAAACCCATCATAATACCCAACTATAAATTTTGGGGATGAAAAATTAATTTTACTATTACATGGAGACGGTAAGCCATATATACGCATGAGAGATACGTTTACTTCACATTAGATGGGAAAGGGTGTGAATAAAATTGGTTTCATAATAATAATAAAATTTTAGTATATTTATAATAATTTATTTATTATTTTATGTTAAATAAAATATATTTTTCTGAGTTAAATTAATAAGTAAAAAAGAAAGAGATCACATAGGCGATTCTCTGTTCTTTGAAATTACTCCTCAATATGTCCTCCCAAGGACCCTAAGGTTGTTATTTTTGGGATAAAATCACCTCTAAAATGTGGATAAATATTTTTATAATAAAAATTCATTTATATTTTTTGGTATAGGTTTCTCAATGTGGTGTGAATAATTGATTGAAAAGGGTGTCCTTGTATATGAGGGAGAGGGGAACTCTTGGAATTTCATAAAAGATTAAAATATAAGAAAGTAATTATCATAAAAAATGATCAAAATGGATATATATTATAATATAAGGTTTTATATGATTGAAATATTATTAAACAATAAAATTATTATTGGTTTATTTGGGATTTTAAACCATATTAGTTTGTTTAACTCCTTAGGTAACCTATTTAAACCTTAACCATGGTAATATCATTTTCACTCATAAAGGGTTATAATTTTACTTATAAGAAAAAAACTAGCACATAAATGTTTAGGGGATGTAATTTTAGACCATATAGTATCCACATTTTTCTATTTCAGGATTTTTATATTTTTTAAATAATGTATTAAAATATTATTTTCATTAAATATCATTAATGTCATTTTTAACATTATTCCCTTAATTTTACTTTAAATACAATAATATAAATATGGAATTAGACTCTAATAATTTCACTCATCCATAATATTTCATATATATATATATATTGGGACATAATAATTCATCTAAATTTTGTGACTTTTAATATTTTTCAAATCAATTATTTTATTTCTCTATTAATTGAAAAAAATTTATGTGAGTGTTGAGTAAGCATTTAGGGTAATTATTCAATCACTAAAAAATTAATATAAATGACTATGAAAAATAAAATTAATGAAATGAAAATTTTTAACTAATAATATCCACTTTTTTTCCTTGAGATATATTATTAGATATATTAAAATCCATAGTGAGGCATTTTTGACAATATCTTTACTTAAATTAATATAAAGGTCACAATCAAAGAAATACACCACCATAGTGGCCATATATTCTAGGATTGGATGTATATGTTTAAAATAAAACCACAAAATAGGGTAAATTAAGGTTTTAGTGATGTTTTAAATAATTATCCTAAAGTTTTAACTCTATTTCTTGTTTTACCATTATCGTGGAGGTTTATTTTACTATAGTTACTATTCATATTGACAAAAAATAAAAGGTACATATGTAAAAAAATTTACCACTTGATTAAAAATATACTATCTATTTTTGAAGATTCAATCTCTAGAATTTTTAGAAATTAATTTACGATAAAAACACAAAATGCAATGAAAAAGAGTTTTTAAAAAAAATGTCATTTAAGTACAAAAAGGTTTTTATAAAAAATTAAAGCATAAAATTTATTACAATGAACTTAGTTGTGTTATTAATAATATATTATAACTAATTTTACTTTGAAACCAATTTTAAACAAAATGTAACTTTGTAAATATTTGAAACCAAAATAAAATTTTCAATAAAAAACCATTTTTGATGAAAATATATTTTGAATAATAAAATTTATTTACTAAAAATGTATTTATTTTTTAATAATAATTAATAAATAAATATTTAGTTAATATTACCAATATATATATATTTCATAATGTGGTTAGTCCTATTCATTCCCTCCAATTCAATGACTAGATTATAATGATCGTTTTTAAATAATATTATTTTAGGGATTGTTTAAGCTCAATATTTCATGTTTTATATGCTTTAAAATATAGTATTCTTTTCAAATATTCAGCTTTCACAAATAGTCTCATATACATCCTCCTTACCTATATTTATCTTTCTATTATTGATGTAGAATCCCTACTCTTTTGAATCATGACCCTCTTTAGTTTTTATAGAGAAATATATCTCTCTAACCTTGTGAGAATCTCAAAGTTTCCATCAAATTAGATACTCAATTTACCATGATAATGATGTTAAAATCCATTTAATAACGCCTTAAATTCCAATTCAAACACTCCTATGAAGCGATCCCATACGATATTTCAATGATAATAACTTTTTGTTTTGGAAAATCTACTTGAATCTCCTTGATTATGGTGCGACCATTATCTTCATAATGCAATTTATTTTTCCAATAAAAAAATAGACACATGATACCCTAAATTATAACACCACCATTATATGAATACCCCCATCAAGGTGAAAGTACATTCACCAATATGTTTAATGGAAATAGTTACGAAATTCATGGCCTTGTGAAAAACTCAAGGTCCACCTTTAACCAACTCACCATGGAATGATATCCCTTCCATGACACAACCTTCACTTATGGGAATAATAACACAAGATATTACCTCCAACTACTTCATGAAATAAACATACCCACTTTATCATGATTTACCTTTGATAATTCCTAGTTTATTCTTATGTGGATTTGATTTAATCACACAAAAGACTCAATGTGGCACGACACCCATCCTCTATTGTGAAATTAAACAACCAAATTCAAAAATAATTACACCTAATATCTACTAGGTCACCATTATGGTGTAAACTAATCCTTAGGATACCAACCTATAAAATTGGTCATTCTTCTATAGCTTACTTGTAGCATGATATAACCTAGTGAGACATGATAAAATATTAGTTAATATTACTTGTGTTTGAGTTAATCCAACATATCATATAATTAAATATTTTTAAGGTATATTATGTCATGATAAATTCCCTTACAACACAATCATTCTTCCATTTACAAAATTTTAATCTGATGTTAGACCTATTATGATGTGATCCACATGGTTTTAGAATTATTTCTACAAAAAAACCACTATAGTTTTCCATAACATATTTTAAAACTACTTCAATCCCCATGGTATGAATTATAAATCTTATTTTTATGAATTATATACCATTTTTTAATAGAACATATGACAAAAAATTCTCTATGTATTTGTTTTCTAAAAATAACCCCCCTAAGGGTTTGTCCAAAATCCATCCAACATAGCTTTAATTGAAACCTTCATAACCAACATGAAAAATTTTCTACAACCCCCACCTTCAGATGGGGTATCAATAAATCATAAACTCTAAACCCACATGAGTTAATATATTCATGATAAAATATATCCAAATGAATTTTTTTTAATCCTAAAAACACTTCTTTGATCACCATACTCTTCAACCCTTCATAGACATGCTTATAACATATAATGGCCATTCTATTGCTCTCCCCCTTTACAAGATTGAAGCACAGAATAATTTCTCTTTTATCAATAAGAAATAAAAATTATAGCATAAAACAGTTCTCAAAACTCCATTAAAACCTTTAACTTCTTTTTTAATGAACCTAAAGAGAACTTTTATGAAATTTCATAAAAAATAGATATAAATCAGAAAAATTAAAATGAATAGAACCAGTATACATTTCAATAAATAAAAAATTACATAGGTTAGTAGGGATACCTTCCCCAAACCTTTTAGTTAGATGAGGGACATTTGAGATCTAAGAGGAAACTAAGGCCTCTTAAAATCATCCTTGGGTAGTGCCCATGACATGATGTTCATAACATAATTTCCTATTTACACATAATCCAACTTCACTAGACATTTCTAAACCTTATCCTTGATAAAGTGATACTTTATCTTGATGTTATTTTTTTAAATGATAGAAAATAGTTTTTTATAGATTGATAACACTCATTCTATAAAACTTTTTTAAAATAGTAGATTAAACATCAACTACAACACCCACAAGTTGTTATATAATCCATAGTAATTGAGTACACACATGAGTAGTTAGAATATTTTAACATTACATAGAGAGAAATAAAATGAAATTTTACTTCTTTTTTAGATAATAGACACTCAATACTCCAAGATAGAATTAACACTCTGATGTTAAATTGAGATCATCTGCTAAACCAACCAAATATACTTATTTTACATGATAAAAAAAAATCCACTATGATTTTGACATAAAGAAGAATTATTTTTTAAATAGAAATTTTTTTCATTGGGATTGCTTTGGTTTTTAGAGAATTGACTAGTGGAAAACATAATGTCCGTTCATGTCCCTTTTTGGTACAATAGGATCATGATTTTTTTTCTATACTCTATCACATCTACAATTTTTCTATCATCATCCCTTGAAAATTTAATCTTGGTTTAAACTGGTGTTTTCTTCACCTTGGAGTCATACCTTACAAATATATTTAATACATTATTATCATTTTTAGATTGTGGAATAAAATATCCATTCCTTCTTTGTGTTACCTATACACTGAGAATTTTTTTACCTCACTATCATGACATATTGAACTCAAACATCTTGATTTTTTCCAACATAGTTCATTATGATTTATTCTATCCTTTAAAAATTATGTCATCCATATAAATGAGCATCAACATCCTTAGATAATTGACCTTCTCAGTAAAGATATTGTGTTCAACTAATCTTCACTCGAATCCAAACTTTTTCACATATTATAAATCATATAATACTATTCCCTTAGTGATTTCTTTAGTGCATATAAATCCTTAATCAACCGATGTACCTTTCTCCCTTATTTTCAAATAATTAAACCATTTAATTATTTGACTTACACCTATTACTAAATAAATAAACTAAGGAATACTAATTTATCAATCATTTGTAAAACCTTTAATCACATTTTCATTATAATTAGAAATAATAATCGATTTGTTTCTCAATAAGATATATGGGAAAATGTCTCATCAACATCAATTAATTTAATATTATAACATCTTTTTCACACTATCCATGTTATGTTTTAAATTATCCTTACATTATCATTGAGTTTATTATGGAAAACACGTTTTGTTCCGATTAATTTTTTATCTGTTGGCGTTGGAATATTTTCCCTTGGTTGATTCACAATTGTTATATTACTATCTTAATTCATCTCATTGACCCAATTTTCATAATTGGTAGCCTCTTAAATGTTTATTATACATGAGATGATATTTTATATAGTGTCTCTTTACTTCTTCTTCACACTGGATCTGTCTAGTCACTAATGATGATCTCTTTATTGATATCAACTTTTCTTTTTGAATTCCCCATAACTACTAAGGTTTCTTCATTTTCTTCATTATTGGTTACCTATTAGTAATTTTCTTCAACCCCATGTGATTCATCTAGGATAATAACTTAATAATTACCTTCTTCTGTAATTCCATTAAGATTTCACTAGTAAAATTGATCACTTGTTTGGGAATTTTCCTCATTTTCTAAACCAATGACATCTTGGATTTCAGTTATTTTTCCAATCCTATTATTATAGAACTTTTATGTATTTAATTTATATGATTATATAATAAAAAAAATACTATGATACCCCTAAAATTCAAACTTTTTTCTTCTCCTTTTTCAGAATAAGATACTTACTTCTAAAAAATAAAAATTATTTTAATGTTAGATTCTTCCCATACAACATATACTATGTTTCCTTCTCTTACTCTAGAAACAAAAATGCCCTATTTAAGAATATATTGATGTTATAATTATTTCATTATGATATATATATGGTAGATCGTTTTCATTGTGCCCCAGTCTGGACATGTTGATAATGATCTGTTTATCCTCTCTATAATAACACCATTTTGTTGAGAAGTTATCACCACTAAAACCTGGTTCCTTATCTTGTGATTCTAGATAAATTATTTCACTTGATTATATTTAAATTATACAACATTATTATTTTATAATTTCTAAATTTTCAGCACATGAAACTTCTCCACTAATCTCTAATAACATGTAATACACTTGAAAACTTCATATTTATGAGATATCACTTTTAGAAATTCCATAATTATTTAATAATTAATGAATAAAATATAGAACCTTTTTCCATCCATAGAATTGGGTGATATCATCCAAAACAAATAAATTTGTACCAAAAAAAGATTTTTTTGATTTCTTATCCTTCATATTGTAATACTTTTGAATAATGTTTCCGTTTTGAAAAGTATCTTATGTGTTGGTGTGATCACATGAGATCTTAGGGACATCATGATTTCCTTATTTTCTCTACTAACCCTTCCAATGTTTTTTGGCTCATTTATGCAATACTTTTATGCCACAACATGTTTTCTTATTCCTTTTTTAGAAAAAATATCTTATTCTCCACCAATGGGGTAAATATTCAACTTTTTATGATCTCCTTAAATCAAAATCAAATTATATCTTCCTTTGATAATTCTAGACTTATTATTAAAATTGATAGTATGCCCCAAGTCACACAATTTAATTTTTCATAGAAAATTATGAAAAATACCTTAAAATACCAAGAAATCTATGTACCTTTAGTATTTTCCTTTGAATATGGATTTTAATAATCTAATAATCTTTAAAAATTTATCATTAGAAAAATCAATGGCACCATGTGTGTCATATTTGATATTTATAACAAGATATTTGTTTCTCATTATGTGGGAAGTGCATCAACTATTAGGGATCCACACTCCATCCTAATATATCTATTTTAAATAAACATATATATAATTTTACTTTTAATATCTTAATTTCTTAATAAATGGCCACTACTTCACTTCCTTTGGTGGTGAATAAGGTTGTTCCTCTTTTTGGATCAATTAAATAATACACATCTTGCAAGGATATAAATTGATTATGAGTTTTCAGCCTACTTAATAATTCATCCAACTTAAAATATATCCCATTATAGGTATCCTTTATAACATATCCTTATATCCTTGATGATAAATTAACAGTTTTGTGTCCATAACATTCAAACAAAAAATAGATCTAAAAACATAATGAGGATAGAAATTTATGTTTGTCAATTTTTATGGCTCTTATTCCTTGAAGTTCCACTTTGTTATGGAAGACATATATTGTTTCTTCCATATCTTTTTGAAATAATATAATTGTATTCATGGTGTATTATTAAGCATCCTTTCTACTCAACTTGGGTACTTTTGTGTCTTTTGTGAGTCACCCTAATCAATCTTCTTTCACAGAGTACGTTCTTGGTGTCATGCATCAATTATAAACATTTTTATATTATTGTCAATATCCTTAAAATATTTTACATTTTTTAAATATTGATATTATAGGAAATTTTATTACTTTTATATAGACACCCAGTGTTCCTACTTAACTAATTCAATATCATTTATATTCCAATTTCTAAATTTCTTGTTGAGAGTTATATGTCTCTCTTGTTCTTTGATATTTTTTTGCATCTCTATGAATTATTCTTCAATTATCCTTATCCTTTTGAAATGATATTTAATAGGATCAATAAAAATATATATAATCCAGGACCACACCTCTAGTTTTAGCTTGATCTCAAATACATTTTCGGTTTTTTCTATATTTCCAAATTTTATCATTTAAATTTCATCATTAAACTCAGAATTAGCTTCTTTTTTTTCATGTATATATAGTTTATAATTAGGAAAAACTCTATTATCTCTTTATTGATTTCTCTAATAACAAAAAATTCTTAAATATTTGCTTCTTGTTCAATATTTAGGTATACTCTTCCATCAACTTTAGCACTTTCCTTATTATTTCCCTCTAGTTGTGGTTGTCCCAGGAAAGCCACAAGGACATCTCAATTAAGGTCTTTATAGTCCTCAAATTATTCCACTTAAGTTACATATGTAAATACATATTATTTTGAAATAAAATTTTATTTTTGATTAATTTATGCTATAAAATAATCTTTCCTTTAACATTATTTGATGATTTATTCATCGGTACTTCTTCTTCATCATCAACTCAAAATTTCTTTGGACACTTTGCAGTGAGATTCCAAATATTCACATATAAAAATAATGAAATTTGAGGCTTTCTTTTCCCCTTTTGATATCTATGGAAAAAATATATCACATCATAAGCATCAATATCTTTAGAATCATCATCGAATGGGAGTTTCTCCATTACCTTGAAAATCACTTCCCATGAGTTATATTTTACCAATTATTCTTTTTCATTATTTCATATCTCTTATGGAATGAGAGTTCTACGGAGTATACCCTGATGGGTATTGAAGTATCATCTTATAATCCTTTTTTAGTAGTAGATAAATAAAAAAATGTTGAATTTATC
Organism: Viscum album; assembly: GCA_963277665.1. Lineage (NCBI taxonomy): Eukaryota > Viridiplantae > Streptophyta > Magnoliopsida > Santalales > Viscaceae > Viscum > Viscum album. The sequence continues at coordinate 1,521,155,225 of OY728152.1, read as the reverse complement.
CCTGAATGAAGCAATGTTAAAGATAATAAATTAACACAAAGAAACATAGCATACGTGGTTCAGTAATACATCATCATTATTCTTCATTGTTGTAAGGAGAATGATCTAGGAATATCATGAAGATTTGTTCGACCATGTATACTACCTCTAAAGGGGATACACTAAACCCTTGGTCCAGAAATGATTTGTGAGGATTCCCACACATAGAAGGGTTTCTTGTACCTTCAATGCATGGAAAACTATGTGATGATAAGGAAAAAAAATACTTTAATAACTTTTTATGAAATTGATGATCAATAGAATAATTTAGCAGACATGATTTTTTTCACACTGATAAGTATAACTGCTTCTATTTATTTTGGTAATATCTGATACTTCTTCATGAATGAAAAACATGTCACCTATTTTTGGATTTCATCTAATGTAATCCATGATTTATGAATCATTTTTGAGATCATTAAAATCATTAAAATTTCATTATGAAAATATTTTAATACTTAGATAATGGATTAAGATAAGTGTAAACCTTGTGGGGAGTGTGGTGATAACTATATGCACTTAAGTTGTAAAATTAGGTTTCATTAGATGAAACTAGGCCTAGTTATCATATATCTCTTACATGCATCCTATGCATGTATTCTACATTAATTATATGCATGATGGTATACATCATCATGTGTATTTATTATATCTAAATTGTATACAATATCACATATTATATATTAATATGTTATATATATAAATTAATTACATGAATATATATATATAAATATACTACATGCATCACATACATGTATTAAATATACATACATCATATGAATGTCTGTTTTAGTGCACATCCAACCCATCCAACATCACCTCCAATGGGTCTTTGTCTATAAAAACTGATATGTTTGCATTAAAACTTAGTGGTAATATTATCAAGATCCTCTTCCGGTTTTTTAATTCATTTAGGGTTTCTTAATTTCCATACATGTTCTCCATAATAATTTGCTCCCAACTAAATAATACTTTAACTAATTCATTTGGTTGCATCCTCAAGTTCTCACACATGTTATATAGAACATGCAATTTTGGTTCACATACCATGGAATTATCTTTATAGATATTGACAACTTTTTTCGACATAATGTGCGTGGATTTACATGATATTATTTTCATGAAGATTAAATTTGAAAAATATCATTAAAACATGTTCACTTAAGATCCCTTAATTCTTTCTCTGATAATTCTCCACTCTCTATACTAAACTAGATCCCATGTATGATTGTTGTGTATATATCCATTCCAAAAGATCATAAATATTGTTTAATTTAATTCTCTAATAACTGAAAATTCATGCTTATCAGAATTAGATTTCCATTGTGGTTTAAAATCTTTTCCCTGGATTCTAATATTGAATACCCCAACAAGAATAATTAGATCTAACACCTCTTATTAGTTTAAACAGGATAAATACATGGATGAACAGGGGGAGTGAATCAGGATATGTCGATTTTTTAATAAAACCTCACCAAGGATCTTGTTTTATAGTCAATATTAACACTTCACTTCCTCATTATGAACACAAAGTGATAAAGAAAATAAAAGTGGGATACAATAATTTTTTTCTTAGTTTATCCAAACTGGTATAATTTGAAGAAAATACAATGAAAATGTCCCTATGTACTGTGATAACTAAGTGCATTGATTATTTCATAAAATTTATTGTGTCCACACAGACCCCTAGGTTTAAAACCCACACAATGTAGAGAACTCACCTCTCTCGATAACTGGGAATGATCACTTCTCTTCCAGGTAAAAACTGTATAAACCTACACGAACCAGGAATGAGATTACACTATTTATGTTTTATTAATATGATCCTCCTTAATCTACATGATGGAATATGTGATCCTTTAGTGGTATAGAGTCATCTACCTCCTCTATAACTCTATATAAATTTTGAATATATATCTAGAATCACTTATTTTTTGAATCCTGAATGTACTTATATTTTTCTAGAGAAAAATATATCTCTAACCATGAGATAATATCCAAGGTTTCATTACATTTTTATCTTAAATTTACCAAGATAATAATGGGAGAATTTATCTAATTAATCCATCAAAAGTGATTTAAGTTATACTATAAAAAATCCCATAAAATCCTTAAAATATTTGATCATTTAATTATATAAAATTAAGTATCTGACTATGATTATGGTATGTAAATTATCTCCATATTACAATTCCCTTATCCACTTGAAAAATCAGATCCATGATATTTCTAATTTGGAAACCACCATGAAAGAAAAATACCCTATTTAAAATCCAAATTCATTCACCTATGATTTTTATGTATTGGATTCCTATATTCACATCATGGAAAAATACCAATGTTCACATTTGACTAGACTACCATAGTGTGAGCTCCCATCCAGGATGTGAGATTCAGTTCTGGGTTGAAAAGTAGATATAATTTTCATCGACTACTTGATGTAGACATACCCACTATGGTGTGATTTTATTTTCAGTATTAATTGTTTAGTCTAACATGTATTTGATTTAATTACATGAAATACTCATCGTTGGGTAGAACCTATCCTCTATGGATAAATTAAGAAACTATATCTAGACAGCCCCACACCAAATATCCATGGGGTTGGATTCATGGAGTTCATCACTTCATATGATATCGACCTCCTTAATAGGGTATTCTAATGTATCCCACTCATGGTGTGATACAATTTTAATTAATATTATGAATATTTTACTTAATACTATATATTAAATGATTGAATATTTCATAGGAAAATACCAATGTGGCCTCTTCTTTCATGGTGCAATTGTTTTTCTAGAAATAAAACTTTAATATGATGCAATAACTACTATGGTGTGATCCATGAGAATGTGGTATAATTTCTATAATTCATATATAGCTGCAAAAAATTCAAAAAATTCTTCAAAAACTCATCAAATCATAATTTTTACTTCCAAAGCCTCATTGGAAGTATTCTCCACTAACGTTTTTAAAAAACACAACACTAAAAATTATCAAAGGGGGTTTTTAAATAACGTTACCCTAGTGTAAAGTATCAAAACTTATTTATGTTAACCCTCACTACTATTTATAACCCTATGGTATATAGGGATTCATTCTAAAGGTGCATATAACTCTGGTTTAGTCACGATGGAGGTGAACCAGATGGGGATATTACAATGTGGTTCCATAAGATTGTTATTCTTTTGTCTTTCCATTTGGGATATGGTGAAAAAGAGATAGTATGTGTCAAATCTTGGTGTATATCTTATTACTAGGATTATCTAACCCATGTATGAGGGAAATTCACCTTACTAGGAATGATATTATTGTTTTTAATTTTCACTATTATAGTTGTTTTATTATGAAAAAGATGATGAATTGGTGCTTCAGATTTATTAAAATATAGTTTTATTTATGGACCTAGGTTCCTAGAGGCTTGTGTTATTGCATCATTATATGCATATAAGCTTTACATGACATATTTATGCTCACATGTGATTGATATTCTAGTTTTAATATAGGTTTGGGTTATTTAAATTATTAAGAAACAATTACATATATTTTTTCTATAGAATTTCATGGTGAGACTCTACCCAAATGAACCATTATTATTGACTATTACAATGATATGTTATAACAATTATATTATACAATGTGAGATTATATATAAACCTGGTGGGGGTAGGTTGGGCAAGTCATGACCTTATATTTGACACCCTTTTATTATATGATGTGCATTTAGGGTAGAACAGTGTGTTCCTGTTATTTCATACCCTTAACTATGATATTTAGTCCTATGATATAATAGTGTTCTAATTCATGGTATTGACATTCTTGATATAATCCATTACTATGACCTCCCATTAAGTGTTAGGATGGTGGGGATGATCATGTACCAATGACAGTGGAGCTAGAGCTACATGTTTCCATTATTCCTCCTACTGATCAACATCTTGGAGAGATTCTTCTCTAGGTGTTACAATCTATAGGACAAGGGGCACCGAGGGTCAGGTCGACCATGTTAGAATTGACTTGTGAGTTCTAGATATATAATTCACTACCCTTTAGGGGAGATGTTGTGTAGAGACCCTACTTTTTCCCTATAAGACATTGGAATATTACTAAGAATATTTTTGGATCCAGGCGCTGAGACGGTGCTGAATTCTGAGGCCCGATGAACCTGGAATAAATTTTATAAAAATATTAAATACATTTTTAATGTGCACACACATTTTTTCAGAAATAATGGAATATATCTCAAAAGGTATATTGGATCAGAACTCTAAGACCACTTTTGGGTCCCAAACATTGTGGTTACTCTAGGCATGACATAAAAAGAGTTGGTGTAGGACGTTTGGACCGCTCGTTCATCTGTGGTTTGTTTAAGTGGATTAAATTATTCAATTAATGTAATTGATTAAATTATTTTTACCTAATGATATATCTATCAATATATATCTATAGTAGGTTTTCCAAGGTTTCCTCATAACCCTGGGATTTTCCAATGATGACATCTCCTCTTGTTTCCAAGGGCGAATGAAGGTGGATGGCGATGAAACCTAAGATTGAGGAAATTCGAAGCGCAACGAGTGAAACAGATCTTGGAGAGTATGTTCTTCATCAATGACGATTAATCCAATTCATGTTGAATTTTTTCTTTTTGTGTTTTATTCCTCTAGATTTAAATTTTGAGTAAATTGATGTTTGTTCTTCGATCTGAGCACCTCCCTGCAGCCATTGCATGTGGCAATATACAAAAATTTAATTATTTATTTTGTTTCAGGAATATTTTAACCCTCATTCCCCATTCTTGTTTTTTTGCAAGAGCGCCTCACTGGAGACATTTAAACCATTGTTTTACGTGCTTTTCTCTCCACCGTTCTTCATTTTCTTCTCCCTTGGAACCCCGCTAATCCTAGGTCGATAGTTTTCAAGTGACCTAAGCTCGATTGGGCACCTGGATATGAGGTCGATCAAAAAAACAATGAAATTATCACAAAAGAAGACTGGATCTATGTTTATTGGGACCTAAGGAATGCATATCAGTTATTGTTTCAAGGTTTTTGTTTTTAACAGAGGTGCAGTGTCGTGTGAAACAAACGATGAGGCCGAGCGATTTGGCTAGTGTGAGAAGGGAGTGTGGAGGTAGCATCCGGAACGGCTGAGGCGATCAGGCGTAGTTGGAAGGTTGGGGACTCAAGGTGGATTCTGGACAAGGCACTGTACGGTGAGGAGAAGGGGTGGCTATAAGTGGACGGTAGTAGTGGAAGGTGGGTCCCAAGAGGGTACAATGTCACCCAATCATGGCGGTTGAGTGCGGCAGGCCGTAGGTCCAGGCAGCGAGGTGGTAGGATGTAGGCGGCAGTGGAAGACCATGCAGATGTGGTGACTATGAGAACCCGATGGTTGAGGTTTCTTATGGGTGAGGGGTAAGGGAAAAGGGAAAATGAAAAGAAAATAAGAATTAATAATAATAATAATAATAATAATAATAATATTTTTATTATTATTAAACTTCAAACCCCCATAAATACCACTTTGGGAGTCGATTCATTTATCGTCTATGGTGATATGAGCCCATTAAAAATATAGTAATTTTGAGACCATTTCGGATATTTTTTTCCAACCCATGACCTTGGCCCACAAAATTCCTGCGAAGCATTAGATTTGATAACATTGTTAAATATTTGACCTGTAAAGACCCGTAAAATTCAAGGGAAATTTTTTCTTAATTTTCTTTAGAATTTTACAAGAGCGCGGTTTCAGACGGCACCTGATTCCGAGGCCCGGAGTGCCCGGAATTAATTTCCGAAGTTTGGCTCGGGTACGTTCAGTGAACGAACGAGCGGGAATTCTTAACTTTTGATCTGTTGCTCGGAATTGAAATCCGAGGGCACCGATGAACTCGCAGCGCCGATATTCGCTTAACGAGACCTTTTCGGGAGTTGCGTTTATTGCGGGTTGAAAGTTAAGTTTTGGGGTTTTCAGTTGAGTTAAATAAAATTTGTGTAAGACAAATTTTTTCTTAGTTTGTTAAAAACCTACCAAAGGGGGTTGGAAGTGGGACCCACACCCACTTAACCTCCCTTGGGAGGATTAAGTGTGGTGGGGCCCACACGAACCCCTAGACTTTTCAAATTCCCTTAACCCCCCTCTTTAATGGCTTAAGTTACTTAATTAATTTTGGGAGTTAACTCTTTTGAATTTCAAACATTTGAAATTCTTTTGTGTTATGTGTTAATAAAATAAGATGTAATCTTATTTGATTATGGGTTGTTTGTTTTTTCCCTTGAGAGCTTTTTGAGAGCTTCCTCTTCATCTTCAAGCTCTGACGAAGAACGAAGAACGCTCAAACTCCGGCGAAGAACGACGCCTCTCTTCTTCGTCCTCGGTGTCAACAAGAGGGAACGCCGCTTCCTCCTCGGGCCTTCTTCGTCGGCAAACGAAGATTCGCCAACGACGTATCTCTTCGGGCATAACACTTCGTTAACGGATTTGACGAACGACTACCGCGACGCCCGACCTCCGCGACGCCGTCTTTCGCGGACATAGTCAAATCCTCGAACTTATACCCGAAGTAGGGGTTGTTGATTTCATTTTGGTTTCCTTATTCCTTTTTTGCTCGTGAATCGCATGTCTACGTGAGGCATTTAAATATTTTATATAAGTGTTATTGTTAACGCGAGGGGGGCCGGACCGCACGAACACGGCCGAACCCCCCTCCGTCGTTCATGTTTATTCATGCGGGTGGAAGCAAGTGGCGTGGTGCCGTCGCACCACGCGGATGATCGTACAAATAATTTACGCGGCGCCGTCGCGCCACGCCGAGGAAAAATCTTCAAGAACGCGACGCCGTCGCGCCGTGTTGAAAAGAATCATGGCACGGCGAAAGGGGCGCGGTGCCGTCGCACCACGCCGGACGACGAAGACCGCGACCGGTTCCGGGCCGCGGCGGGACGAGGAGACCGCGGCCGGTTCCGGGCCGCGGCGGGACGAGAAGACCGCGGCCGGTTCCGGGCCGCGGCGGAAGAGGAGACCGGCGGCCGGGCCGCCGGCGTCGGAAGCCGAAGAGGGGACCGGAAATTCCGGTCCCGTTGGAGAAAACCGGCAGGCCAGCTGGCCGGCCGGATGCCGTTAAACCGGGGAATTAATTCCCCGGCCAGCTGGCTAAACCCCCCTCTTAAAGAAGGGGGCGGTTTAATTAAAGGGAGGGGGCAGCCGGCCCCCTCGGTTCCGCACCAGCAGGCCCCCCACGTGGGGGGGGCTTCTTTAAAAAAAAATGGGGCGCGGCCCTTTGTGCCGCGCCGCCCCTCAAAAAAACCGCGGGGCTTAGCCCCCGCGTGCGCAGCCTCCTCGCGGCGCCAGGCCGCCGCGGCCCGCCGCGCCGCCGCCGTCCGCCGCCGCCGGCCACCGCGCCGCCAAGGGGGTGGGGGGGGGTCGGGCCGGGTCGGCCCGGACCCGGACCCCCCCCCCCCGTTTCGAACCAGAATTGGTTTTTGGCCCATAACTTGAGCCTCGGACCTCCGAATGACGAACCGTCTGCGGCAACGCGATCCTTGAATCGAGACGGTCGTTTCGGTATATCTCACTCAAGGTTTCGGTTAACTTTGAGTTCGGCCGGGTTGGTTCGTTCACGAAACCAACCGGGCCTTCGGAGCGGAAACGCTCATATCTTGAGCTACGGACGTCCGATTGACATGCCGTCAGTCGCGTAGTGTTCCTCTTAGTGAGACGGATCTTTTGGCATACTCCGCCCGAGGTTTGGACGCAGGTGGAGTACGGTCGGGTTGGTTTAGCCTTAAAAACCAACCGGGCCCCGGAGACGAAAATGCCAATAACTCTCAGACCGGGCGTCCGATCGACGCGCCGTCTGTTGCGTTGAGTTCCTTTTGACGATACGGAACTTTTGGATACATCAACTCTGGTCTTTGTGACAGTTGATGTATCAGCCTCTCGGCTCGTGGAGCGGACCCTCCGAACGAGCTAGCTGTGTGCGGGAACCCTAGTGCTGGCTGCGACTGTTCTACTGCTACGACTGCTACTGTGACTGCGACGACGACAGTACAGAGATCCTGTGTGGATTCGACGACGAAAGTACAGAGATCCTATGTGGATTCGACGACGACGACTACAGCACTCAGCGATCCTACGTGGATCAGTGCTACAGGTCCTGTGTGGGCCCGATCCTGTGTGGGTCCTTGCGCTCAGCGGTTCTGTGTGAGCCAGCGCCTACAGGTTCTGTGTGAGCCCGATCCTGTGTGGGTCTTTGCGGGGGTTAGTTACCTATCGATCCTTCGTGGGTCCGACGACTTAGATGGATCAGTGATCATCTTTATCGTCCTTGAAGAAGTATACCTGTGTGAGCTGAATCCTGTTGTTTTCCTGTGTGGATTGTGTTGTGCAATCCTGTGTGGATTATGTTTTGCTTTCCTATGTGGAATACGTATACTTTCCTGCGTGGACTGAGTTGTACTTGGGTTCGGAGGTTGGAGCGTATTTTAATTGATGACTTAGGTATATGTATGGGCATATACCTAAGCAGTGTCGGTTGTTACTTCGTGATTGTACTTTTCTTCGTGGTTTATCCTTTGTGGATTTGAGAGACCTTCAGGGGTCTCGGGGACCCTACTGAGTAGCTTATACTCACCCCTGCACGGGCTTCGCCCGCACTACGTTGTGTTGGTTGCAGACGACGGACAACGTTGACCTTAGCTGAGGCTTGTAGAGCGGGACGGTACCCGGAGGTGGACCACTGGGCGGGACGTGCACGGAGCGGACGACGGGACCCGTGGAGCAGAGGAGCTATCTGTACCCACCCTTCAGGTGGGATTTCCAGTGGACAGCTCGGAGTAGCGGCTTTTACTTTTCAGTTGCTGTTTTCCCTTTCGAGTTGTACTTTACTTTCAGTTTGGGTTTGTATTCTGACCCATTTACCTTTCCGCACTTTCAGTCGTACTCTGCTTTGTTTAGTATTTACTTTCCGCTTGTTTACTCTGTGGTGTGTGTTTACTTTTCAAAGGCAATGCCTTCCCTTTTTACCGGGATTTACGCCTTGGTGCTAGTCGCCAGCCCCTGGCCTATGGAAGGCGGGCTTGGGGTAGTCACGGCACGGACCCCGAGGGCGGGTCGTGACAAATTGGTATCAGAGGAGTTCGGTTCTACCGTGAACTCTGATCTTTTCTATGTGAAGCAATAATGTTTAGCGTATTGAGTGTGGTTATCAGTCCAGGGAGTCCAGTGTTGGTGCGGCGGCCGACGTATCCGTACACCAGGACCCTGACTTCTGATTTCCGACTTAATGCACGAAAACATTGATTGCGTGTGTGTTTCAAAGTTTTCTTTGTGATTACTTATATCAGCTCACCAGGTATACTGTTATGACCGTGGCGCACCTGTTTCCTTTTCAGGATGGCCCCACGACGGCAGCCAGCTAGGGTTCCGAGAGTCGAGCGTGACGACAGCCCACCGAGCGACGAGGCCTCGGTGCAGGGCCCTTTGTCAGCAGTGGCACCGACGGTAGCTTTACCCGCCGAGCCCCCGATGCTTCCAGCAGCAGCCGCTGACGATGCACGTCGCCTCAGCGCACTGCATGAGTTTCAGCGCCAGCGACCGCCCAGGTTTCGCGGGGAGACGGATCCCCAGGCAGCAGAGGACTGGTTGGAGGCAGTGGTACGAGTGTTTAGGCTAGTGAGGACACCAGCAGACCTCATGGTGATCCTCGCTGCGAGCCTACTACACGCAGCAGCAGGACGATGGTGGAGCTTGATGCTCCAGGTGCACGATGAGGCATCTCTACTTTGGACGGACTTTGAGAGCCTCTTCCGCTCGGAGTTCGTCCCAGCCACCCTTCGTGCGGTGCGTATCCAGGAGCTTCTACAGCTGCGGCAGGGCAGCATGACGGTCGCTCAGTACTCGGCGAGATTTACCGATCTCTCGCGCTACTCGACCGACATGGTACGGGACCCATTCTTCCGGGCCCGGACCTTCGAGCATGGTTTGAGACACGAGATCAGGGCATCGCTGATCTCCCTCAGCATACCGACTCAGACAGGAGTACTGGAGCGGGCCCTTCTGATCGAGAGCTTCCTTGCTGAGTCTACACCAGCACAGAGACCCACCGCAGGGCGGCACGTAGCGGAGTCTTCGGTAGCAGGTAGCCGACAGATGACTCAGGGGTCCAGACAGACCAGACCTTCGGGAAGACGTTCTCAGGGCACTGGCTCAGCAGTGCGGGGCACACAGCGCGGAGCCAGTCTTCCGAGAGGCAGACAGTGCTACTCGTGCGGCGGGCAGGGCCACATGGCTCGCGACTGCCCGACCCGCCGTGCCGAGGAGCAGCAGTCGGTTGAGGGACCACCGAGGCAGAGGCAGAGGGTCGACCGTGGCGGTCCGTAGGGAGGAGGCGGACGAGGCAGAGGAGCTGGACGAGCAGCTGGTGGTGGCCGACGCTTTGAGGCTCTACCACCACCACCACCAGGAGGTCCACCCCGACCACAGGGAGCTGGCGGGCAGCGACAGGCACAGCTCCAGGCAGCAGAGGCCTACGACCACGGCGCACCTGAGATGATTCGAGGTACTATCTGTGTCTATTCCACCCTTGCTGCAGTTCTTTTAGACACAGGAGCGAGTCATTCTTTCATAGCCGCTGCCCTTGTTCGGAGCTCGGAGATTCCGACAGAGCCGTTGGCTCGATCCTTACGGCTAGAGACTCCTACGGGAGCAGACTCGACGATTACGCACTGGTGCCGGCAGTGTGAGCTTACTCTAGGAGGCGAGAGCTTCGGCTGGGATCTTCTTGTAGCAGCGTCGAGGCCTTACGACGTCATCTTGGGCATGGATTGGCTGTCTACGGTCCATGCACAGATTGACTGTTTTAGGCGCAAGGTGCGATGTGTACGCACCGACGGGAGCAGGTTCACCTTCACCGGCGAGAAGGGAGCCTTAGCAGCACAGGATGGACTTCCGCGGAGGAGAGGACAGCCCATCACTCATCAGTTGGCTAGCCTTATCCTTGGAGCAGTTGACGTGCAGAGTCCTGGTTTTCCTGCAGTGGTGGATCAGTTTGCGGACGTTTTTCCCGACGACGTTCCAGGGCTACCTCCTCGCAGAGAGGTAGACTTTTATATTGACTTGTACCCCGGGACAACCCCGATATCCACTCCAGCATATCTGATGGCCCCCGCCGAGCTTCGAGAGCTACGGGTACAGTTGGAGGACTTGCAGGGCAAGGGGTTCATCCGACCCAGTGTTTCACCCTGGGCTTCCCCGATATTGTTCGCCAAGAAGGCGGACGGGAGCTTGCGACTTTGTGTTGACTATCGTCGCCTGAACCAGGTGACAGTGAGGAACAAGTATCCGCTACCGAGGATTGATAACCTCTTTGATCAGATCAAGGGAGCACGGTGGTTCTCGAAGATAGACCTCAGGTCAGGCTATCATCAGCTCAGAGTCAGAGACGAGGATGTGCAGAAGATGGCCTTCAGATGTCGGTATGGCCACTATGAGTTCTTGGTTATGCCTTTCGGTGTAACCAATGCTCCAGCAGTGTTCATGGCTCTCATGAATAGGATCTTTCAGCCATACCTCGATCGGTTTGTCGTGGTCTTCATCGACGACATCCTGATTTACTCTACGATAGAGGAGGAGCACGCCTGTCACTTGCGAGTTGTTCTTGACACACTCCGAGAGCACCAGCTTTATGGTAAGCTCTCGAAGTGCCAGTTCTGGATACGTGAGGTCCACCTTTTGGGACACGTTATCTCTGAGGCGGGAGTTGCAGTGGATCCCGCAAAGATTGAGGCTGTGTTAGCATGGGAGCCACCCAGGAGCGTGACTGAGGTTCGGAGTTTCTTGGGACTAGCTGGATACTATCGGAGATTTGTGCCGAACTTCTCCAGAGTTGCGGCATCACTCACAGCTTTAACGAAGAAGGGGAAACCCTTCGTGTGGTCAGACAGTTGTCAGCAGAGCTTCCAGGAGCTGAGGCAGAGATTGACTAGCGCACCTATCTTGAGGTTGCCTGAGGAGGGAGTAGGGTACGTAGTCTACTGCGATGCATCAGGGACCGGACTCGGATGTGTTCTAATGCAGGAGCGGGAAGTGATCGCCTATGGATCACGACAGTTGAGGCCGCATGAGCAGAACTACGCTACCCATGACCTGGAGTTAGCAGCAGTAGTCTTCGCTCTGAAGACATGACGACACTATCTGATGGGCGAGCGCTTTACAGTCTTTTCCGATCATCAGAGTCTCAGGTATATCTTCTCGCAGAAGGACCTGAACCTGAGACAGCGACGATGGCTCGAGTTCCTCCAGGACTATGACTTTGAGATAGTCTATACCCCTGGGAAGGGGAACGTAGTAGCCGATGCCCTCAGCAGGAGGACGGGCATTCAGCTACTCGAGGAGGCGACGGAGCAGCTAGCCTCTTTGCAGATATCCTTCGTGGATAGAGAGGAGCAGCCTTTCTTCAGTCTCTCACAGTCACTCCTCTACTACTGCAGCGAGTCAGGGAGGCACAGCACGGGGACGCTGACTGTGAGACACGGCGTGCACAGATATCCTCGGGACAGGCACCTGATGGTTTCTCCCTTGGAGCAGAGCACGACATCCTTTTCAGAGGACGTACCATGGTACCAGTCGCTTTGCGAGAGGAAGTGCTGAGGGAGTTTCACACTTCTCCTTTGGAGGTACATCCTGGAGTGGCGAAGATGTACCAGGATCTCAGACGACAGCACTGGTGGCCGGGCATGAAGAAAGCTGTAGCAGAGTTCGTTTCTCGATGCCTCACCTGTCAGCAGGTGAAGGCAGAGCATCAGGTACCAGCAGGCTTGGTACAACCCTTGGAGGTTCCGGAGTGGAAGTGGGACGGCATATCTATGGGCTTCGTGACTGGACTTCCACGCACTTCCAGAGGTCACGACTCCATCTGGGTGATTGTTGACCGACTCACCAAGTCGGCACACTTCTTACCCATCAGAGAGCATGGCTCAGTGGAGAGCTTGGGACGTCTCTACGTTCAGGAGATTGTGCGGCTCCACGGCGTTCCATCATCTATCGTTTCCGATCGAGATGCCCGCTTTACTTCCTGGCTTTGGAAGGGGTTACAGGAGGCGTTCGGTACGCAGCTACGTCTTAGCACAGCTTTTCACACTCAGACAGATGGTCAGACGGAGAGGACCATTCAGACTCTCGAGGACATGCTCCGCGCATGTGTCCTTGACTTTGGTCGTAGCTGGGAGGACCACCTACCTTTGGTGGAGTTCGCGTACAACAACAGCTACCACTCCACCATCGGGATGGCACCGTACGAGGCGTTGTACGGCCGACCTTGTAGATCTCCTTTGTGCTGGACAGACCCCGGAGAGTCAGCACTGGTGGGACCGGAGATGGTCCAGGCCACGACAGAGAAGGTCCAGGTCATCCAGGAGCGGATGAGGACAGCTCAGAGCCGGCAGAAGTCATATGCTGACAGGAGGCGGAGGCCACTGGAGTTCGAGGATGGCGACCACGTCTTCTTGCGGGTCTCACCTCGACGTGGTATTCGGAGATTTGGCCGAGGCGGTAAGTTATCTCCGCGCTTCATCGGACCCTTCCAGATTCTCAGCAGGATTGGCTAGGTGGCTTATCGCCTGGCTCTACCACCTCAGTTGCACCGGGTGCACGACGTCTTCCACGTATCCCAGCTGAGGAGATACGTGCACGACCCGACGCACATCATTGACCATGGGGAGCTTGACGTTGACGATGGGGCGACTTTTACGGAGGTCCCGGTGGAGATAGAGGATCGACAGGAGCGGGTCCTGCGTGGGCGATCGATTCCTCTTGTGCGCATCAGATGGCAGCACGGGAATCTCCAGGAGAGCACATGGGAGCGGGAGGCTCAGATGCGTGCTCAGTACCCTCATTTGTTTCCCTAGTTTTTGATGTATCTTTACGGGGACGTAAAGCCCTGAGGTGGGAGTAATGTAAAGACCCGTAAAATTCAAGGGAAATTTTTTCTTAATTTTCTTTAGAATTTTACAAGAGCGCGGTTTCAGACGGCACCTGATTCCGAGGCCCGGAGTGCCCGGAATTAATTTCCGAAGTTTGGCTCGGGTACGTTCAGTGAACGAACGAGCGGGAATTCTTAACTTTTGATCCGGTGCTCGGAATTGAAATCCGAGGGCACCGATGAACTCGCAGCGCCGATATTCGCTTAACGAGACCTTTTCGGGAGTTGCGTTTATTGCGGGTTGAAAGTTAAGTTTTGGGGTTTTCAGTTGAGTTAAATAAAATTTGTGTAAGACAAATTTTTTCTTAGTTTGTTAAAAACCTACCAAAGGGGGTTGGAAGTGGGACCCACACCCACTTAACCTCCCTTGGGAGGATTAAGTGTGGTGGGGCCCACACGAACCCCTAGACTTTTCAAATTCCCTTAACCCCCCTCTTTAATGGCTTAAGTTACTTAATTAATTTTGGGAGTTAACTCTTTTGAATTTCAAACATTTGAAATTCTTTTGTGTTATGTGTTAATAAAATAAGATGTAATCTTATTTGATTATGGGTTGTTTGTTTTTTCCCTTGAGAGCTTTTTGAGAGCTTCCTCTTCATCTTCAAGCTCTGACGAAGAACGAAGAACGCTCAAACTCCGGCGAAGAACGACGCCTCTCTTCTTCGTCCTCGGTGTCAACAAGAGGGAACGCCGCTTCCTCCTCGGGCCTTCTTCGTCGGCAAACGAAGATTCGCCAACGACGTATCTCTTCGGGCATAACACTTCGTCAACGGATTTGACGAACGACTACCGCGACGCCCGACCTCCGCGACGCCGTCTTCCGCGGACATAGTCAAATCCTCGAACTTATACCCGAAGTAGGGGTTGTTGATTTCATTTTGGTTTCCTTATTCCTTTTCTTGCTCGTGAATCGCATGTCTACGTGAGGCATTTAAATATTTTATATAAGTGTTATTGTTAACGCGAGGGGGGCCGGACTGCACGAACACGGCCGAACCCCCCTCCGTCGTTCATGTTTATTCATGCGGGTGGAAGCAAGTGGCGTGGTGCCGTCGCACCACGCGGATGATCGTACAAATAATTTACGCGGCGCCGTCGCGCCACGCCGAGGAAAAATCTTCAAGAACGCGACGCCGTCGCGCCGCGTTGAAAAGAATCATGGCACGGCGAAAGGGGCGCGGTGCCGTCGCACCACGCCGGACGACGAAGACCGCGGCCGGTTCCGGGCCGCGGCGGGACGAGGAGACCGCGGCCGGTTCCGGGCCGCGGCGGGACGAGAAGACCGCGGCCGGTTCCGGGCCGCGGCGGAAGAGGAGACCGGCGGCCGGGCCGCCGGCGTCGGAAGCCGAAGAGGGGACCGGAAATTCCGGTCCCGTTGGAGAAAACCGGCCGGCCAGCTGGCCGGCCGGATGCCGTTAAACCGGGGAATTAATTCCCCGGCCAGCTGGCTAAACCCCCCTCTTAAAGAGGGGGGGCGGTTTAATTAAAGGGAGGGGGCAGCCGGCCCCCTCGGTTCCGCACCAGCAGGCCCCCCACGTGGGGGGGGGGGGGGCTTCTTTAAAAAAAAATGGGGCGCGGCCCTTTGTGCCGCGCCGCCCCTCAAAAAAACCGCGGGGCTTAGCCCCCGCGTGCGCAGCCTCCTCGCGGCGCCAGGCCGCCGCGGCCCGCCGCGCCGCCGCCGTCCGCCTCCGCCGGCCACCGCACCGCCAAGGGGGGGGGGGGGGGGGGTCGGGCCGGGTCGGCCCGGACCCGGACCCCCCCCCCCCCGTTTCGAACCAGAATTGGTTTTTGGCCCATAACTTGAGCCTCGGACCTCCGAATGACGAACCGTCTGCGGCAACGCGATCCTTGAATCGAGACGGTCGTTTCGGTATATCGCACTCAAGGTTTCGGTTAACTTTGAGTTCGGCCGGGTTGGTTCGTTCACGAAACCAACCGGGCCTTCGGAGCGGAAACGCTCATATCTTGAGCTACGGACGTCCGATTGACATGCCGTCAGTCGCGTAGTGTTCCTCTTAGTGAGACGGATCTTTTGGCATACTCCGCCCGAGGTTTGGACGCAGGTGGAGTACGGTCGGGTTGGTTTAGCCTTAAAAACCAACCGGGCCCCGGAGACGAAAATGCCAATAACTCTCAGACCGGGCGTCCGATCGACGCGCCGTCTGTTGCGTTGAGTTCCTTTTGACGATACGGAACTTTTGGATACATCAACTCTGGTCTTTGTGACAGTTGATGTATCAGCCTCTCGGCTCGTGGAGCGGACCCTCCGAACGAGCTAGCTGTGTGCGGGAACCCTAGTGCTGGCTGCGACTGTTCTACTGCTACGACTGCTACTGTGACTGCGACGACGACAGTACAGAGATCCTGTGTGGATTCGACGACGAAAGTACAGAGATCCTATGTGGATTCGACGACGACGACTACAGCACTCAGCGATCCTACGTGGATCAGTGCTACAGGTCCTGTGTGGGCCCGATCCTGTGTGGGTCCTTGCGCTCAGCGGTTCTGTGTGAGCCAGCGCCTACAGGTTCTGTGTGAGCCCGATCCTGTGTGGGTCTTTGCGGGGGTTAGTTACCTATCGATCCTTCGTGGGTCCGACGACTTAGATGGATCAGTGATCATCTTTATCGTCCTTGAAGAAGTATACCTGTGTGAGCTGAATCCTGTTGTTTTCCTGTGTGGATTGTGTTGTGCAATCCTGTGTGGATTATGTTTTGCTTTCCTATGTGGAATACGTATACTTTCCTGCGTGGACTGAGTTGTACTTGGGCTCGGAGGTTGGAGCGTATTTTAATTGATGACTTAGGTATATGTATGGGCATATACCTAAGCAGTGTCGGTTGTTACTTCGTGATTGTACTTTTCTTCGTGGTTTATCCTTTGTGGATTTGAGAGACCTTCAGGGGTCTCGGGGACCCTACTGAGTAGCTTATACTCACCCCTGCACGGGCTTCGCCCGCACTACGTTGTGTTGGTTGCAGACGACGGACAGCGTTGACCTTAGCTGAGGCTTGTAGAGCGGGACGGTACCCGGAGGTGGACCACTGGGCGGGACGTGCACGGAGCGGACGACGGGACCCGTGGAGCAGAGGAGCTATCTGTACCCACCCTTCAGGTGGGATTTCCAGTGGACAGCTCGGAGTAGCGGCTTTTACTTTTCAGTTGCTGTTTTCCCTTTCGAGTTGTACTTTACTTTCAGTTTGGGTTTGTATTCTGGCCCATTTACCTTTCCGCACTTTCAGTCGTACTCTGCTTTGTTTAGTATTTACTTTCCGCTTGTTTACTCTGTGGTGTGTGTTTACTTTTCAAAGGCAATGCCTTCCCTTTTTACCGGGATTTACGCCTTGGTGCTAGTCGCCAGCCCCTGGCCTATGGAAGGCGGGCTTGGGGTAGTCACGGCACGGACCCCGAGGGCGGGTCGTGACATGACCGGTCAAAAATCCCACATGGGAAGTTAAAACGACATGCCTTTAGATACAACATGAAACTAAATTCAAGGTGGTCCTTTTAATACCATTTTTGGATACTTAATTCTCTCTCAAGGATCAGATGCATGAAATGCCTAAGAATAATAATAATATATTTGTTATTAATGTATTGAAATATTGTATCTGACATAGCTTCTTGGTACGATGTCCAATTGATGAACTTTTAGTGGTGTCATGACCCTAAAATTGAGGCATATCTTTTGATACCAATTTCAGGTGTTTAAATTGAGATCGAGGCATGGGACCCATGAAGCCCGATTCGAGCGTGATGCGGTGAAATGAAACTTTTTCACCGGATGTTCAATTGAAGAAAATAAATAGTCGATTCTTTGTATTTTTCCATAAGGATCAAAATTTTGTGATCCACATTTTTATTTCTGAATTTAGACGTGGGCCCCACGAGGAGCTACTCATGAGCAATGCTGTGATATCCATATTATTCACTGGGAGTCTGATTCGGGCGAATGAATAGTCGATCCTATATACTTTTCCATAAAGATCACAACGATGTGATCCATTTGGTTATCTGAGGATGCTTGAGTTAGCGTGTCAATGAAATTGAAATTTTCCCATTGAACAAATGACGCGCGTCATACGATCTTCACCCTTTTGGAAAATATTCCATGAACTTTGGGAGTACACTGGCACTCCTAGGGATATATGTACACTATTTAGTACCTGATTATGGCCAGCTACATGGCCAGACAATGAGGCAAGGTCATACATCATGTGGGCCCCAAACATACCATGTACCTCATTATGAATCTTCTACTTCTCATATCTCCATCTTTTGGAATTATATTTTAGCATATGAGTAGCATATACTGATTTTGATTCTTTGTAGAATGAGATTTTCCATCCATAGTGGCTTTGAGATATTATGAGATATGTTCTAGGTGTGACGGTTGTCCGAGGCGATACTCGACGATGAATGTGATCATGAAGAATCACCATAGACATATTCTTGAGTGAAACCCCCCCATCATTATGGACATGGGTCCTCTACAGTTACTTCTAAGTGGAGCCCTCTACCAGGTAGGGAGTGGTCCTCAATGACCTATAGTGGAACCCCTTGTGATACCAAGTCGCGGGTCCTTGACCATTACAGTGGAACCCTCCATCAACATGGGTGTGGTCCTCCAGCTTTCGAGTGGAACCCCTTATCAGAAAGGGTGTGGGTCATCGACAACTAAGGTAGAACCCCTTGTTGTACTAGGGTGTAGGCCCCTGTGAAACTAGAGTGGAACCCCACATTGGCATGGGTGTGGGTCATCTATGACTACTATTAGAGTGGAACCGCCCATCGGCATGGGCATGGGTCCTCTATTAATATTATTAGAGTGAAACCCCCTTACACACTTGGGTGTGAGTCCTCTACTTCTAATTTGTTCCCACTTGGATATGTGGAATAGTGACGAGACATGGTTTGAAGTGCCTTTGGACTAATGAGAAAGTGGGAAAATTTACCCACCAAGAAGCATCCTTGTGGTGCAACCTAAAACCTTGTGGGAGAGTCAGTGCTACACAAAGAAGATGGTATCAAGGTCTGCTGATTGAGTCCCTTTGACTTGTGTGTCTTTAGAAGACACATGAGGTGATGAGAATCATAGATGGAAATCATTTTTGAACATATGAAGACTCTTCTTCTTAGGATGAGTTATGAGATGGAGATTCACTCACTCTCCCTTTATAGATTCTTTGAATAAGTATATATATATATATGTTACTTCAATACCCACTCCTAGGGTATAGTTACTCTCCTTAATTGAAAGGTGAAGACATATAGGGTATGCCAATTGGTTTCTGTGTTTAGCTTATCATGGTTAGATGAGTCTACCATCCTACTATAGGTAGTTATGACTTGATGATAAGTTCATCTTCTCACCGTTTCAAGATCTGTGTGTTTAGAGGAGTTCAATTTCACTCTCTTGATGGGTTGAGTTGTAATCTCTTGCTGTATCTTGTTCTCTCTAACACTTTCCCCTTCGGTGTATCTTTTACTGCTTCCCATACACCATTTTGGGGTGTTCTACTGGGTATATATACTCACCCCTTAATGGGCTTCACCCAACCCATGATGTGTCTTTTGCAGAAGAAAGATGAGTTGATCGTGACATCAGAGGAGCTTAGGGATATGGGGTGTTTGGACCGTATACGATGGTCATAGCTTGGGATTCAGGTGTTGGGATCTCCCAAAAGTTTTACTTTTTCCTAATTTATCAGGTTAGGATAGGTTTATGGTTTGGCATGTATTTCTCCCCTTTACATTCAATTTACACTATTGTAATCATGTACTGTCTAGAGGTTCATGCATGATTGTTTTATTTTATATCTATGTTGCATCTATTATTTCATTCCCACAAAACTTTTCCATTGAGTTGGCTTTGTGTGTGTATACATGTTTTTAGGAAAATGACTCCCCATGATTAGTGTGCCTTCAGCACTAGTCTCCACCCCCTGGACTATGGAGGCTGGCTTGGGGTAGTTGCTTCTCAAGCAATGACTTGGGTTAGGTCGTGAAATATTTTCATCATTGATGGTTCATTCCTACTGGAGTTGGTCAGACATTCCCTAAAAAGGAATTAGTTCGGATTGATGGAAAAAATTTCAAAGTGTCTTTAGTACGACTCTTAGGCCAGAGAGTCTGGTGGTGGTATGAGCGGCTGACATATCCATTCACTAGGACCCTGATTACATGCTTATCAATTTGGTAGCCTGATGATTTTTTTTCAAGAAACAATGGTATATGAATCAGATTGGATTGAGTGTTTGAGACCCTATTTTATTAAACACCCAATTTTCATTGATATATATATATATATATATATATATTGTCTTCTGACTGAATTACTCTTTGATAACTTTCAAGACACCTCTGCAATGACAGCCAACCAGGATACCAGCACTAGTTTTTGATGACAACCATATAAGCTACAAGGCCTTAGTTCAATGTCCATCATACGATCCCCTTCCTCCTGGTGGGAAGGTAGAAGTACCTCCACCTATTGAGTAGCAGATCATCCTAAAAGAGAAGGCTGAGGACGTGCGCAGGCTGAGCGCACTCTGTGAGTTTCAACTTCAGACATTGATGAGGTTCCACGGTGTTCCAGATCCCCAAGAAGTAGAGGATTAGATATTCGGTGGTCTGCATCTTCAGTCTTGTTCGGACACCAACATATCAGATGGTGGAATTGGTAGCCATTCATTTCCATAGAGCAACTGGTCATTGGTGGAGTCTGGTTAATCAGATACATGATGAGTCAATTCTCTCTTGGTATGACTACCAAAAACTATTTTGTGGGGAGTACTACCCCTCCTGCTTATGTTCAATTCATATATAGTATCTTCTGTAGCTTCAACAGGGAGGAATGACAGTGGTTGTGTACCCAACTAAGTCCACGAACATTACATGACACTCTCATGACATGATCTGCGATGGCTACTTCTGAGAATAGAAGTTTAAGAAGGGAATCTGTAGAGATATTTGTGCCAACATAGTACACTTATGGATCCCCACTTATGCTAGGGTGCTGGAGTGACAGTTGTGATAGAGATATTTCTTTTATAGGGATGCCTGATAGCTAAATCTAGTAGTGGGAGCCATAGAGAAAATACATCTTTGGCAACTAGAAGACGTCAGTCAATAGGATATATATGCAGAAGGCCTCCCCATGATCCGACTCAGGCACATGGTTAAGGACAACATAAAGGAATATGATAGCCTTGAGAGGGGTGGTGCTACACATGTCATTGGCAAGGTAACATGGTGTGTGACTGCCCTACAAAATGTGCTAGGGAAATATTGACAGATAACAGATGGTCCACCACAGAAGAGGCAATTACATGATTAAGGATAACCCAATAGGGGACAAGGTGGTCCCTAGGGAGGCGGTGTAGGAAGAGGAGAAGAAGAATCTTCAGGTGGGGGATGACACTATGAGGTCCTTCCACTACCACCATTGGGTGGCTCCTATCAGGCTCAGGGAGCTGGTGTTCGGGGCCACAAATAATTGCAGGCTTTAGAGGCTTATGACCCCACATCTAATGAGGTGATAAGAGATATTCTCTATGTTATTTTAACCTTTTGAAGTATAATTTTTTGGGCATTTTTATGGGGTAATCCTTTTTTTCGACCCTTTCTCGAGGTTCAATTTGGGTGATATAGGGTGTCGGTGTAACCCTATGTTGGTGTGGTTTGATGTAGCTTCGAATGCATGAGGAAGAGGGGTTCTCCCCCCATCAAGACAAAATTTCAAGTCATGAGAAAAACATTTAGGGAAAGTTAGTTCCATCCAATGATGATAGGTTCGATGTGTGGTGGATGATTCCCTCTGATTTGTGAATTTGGGGTGAGGTTATGAGATTGAGTGTTAGAGAAGGTCCTGACATTTCTAGTGGAATTTTTATGCTTTACCCTTTTTGTTTGGGATGGAATTGGTGGGTGTCACAGAGTTTCTAATTTTTGTGTACCCTCCATCCAAGAGAGGTGAATACACATGGGGTATTCCATATGCTTTCCATATCTGGCTTCTTATGTTTGGATGAGTTTACTTACCTATCTTGTTCATTGGTAACCTTGCATGCTAAACATCAACCTTGATATAGTGATACATAATTATCAAATACAAGGTGTGGTAGTTGAGATCCCATGAATAGAACTACATGACTGCCTAATAACTAGAGTTGGAAGTGGTAGTCATCACCATGGGGATGTGGAGGTACTACATTTTGGGGAGATTGATTATAAGATCTTACATGACCAGATATCCTTAGGAGACCCACTAGATGGAATTTTTTGAAGAAGGGGATCATGTCATCATTTTTTAAGGAAGGATAGTGATTCTGGTCTTGTTACAAGAGGAGGTTATTAGGGAGTTTCACACTTCTTCTTTGGTTGTACATCATGTTGTAGGGAAGATGTATCGAAAATCCCGACACATGCTCAATATCCCCACCTTTCTACTTACATTGTGCTTTTGGGGGAATAAAACCATTGAATAATGGAATAATATAGAGGCCTTGGTTTTTACCTATAAGACATTAGAATATTTTTAGGAATATTTTTGGAGATAGGTACTAAGATAGTGCATGATTCCAAGGCTCAGTGATCCTAGAACAAATTTTATAAAAATATTAAATATATTTTTAATGTGCGCATGTGTTTTTTTAGAAATAATGGAATATCTCTCAAATTTTTGATCGAATCAGAACCTTGAGACCACCATTGTGTCAATGACATAGTTTTTACCCTAGAACGAATATAAAATGAGTTGGCATGGGACATTCAGACCCCTCGCTCGTCCGTGGTACATTTAGGTGGATTAAATTAATTAATTAATTTAATTGAATAAATTATTTTAACCTAATTATATATCTATAAATATATCATTATAGAGGTTTTTCGAGGGTATTATACAAATCAATGAGTTTTCCAATGATTATATATCCTCTTTTTTTGTTAGAGAATGATGACGGATGACAATAAAACATTGGATTGAGGCGATTCGAAGTGCGACAAACACAACAGATCTTGGAAAGTGTGTTCTTCATCAACGACGATCGATCCTATCCATGTAGAAATCATATTTGGGAGATTTATGCCTATGAATTAATTTTTTTAGTAAATTGATGTTTATTATTTGATCTGAGCCCCTCCCTGAAACCCTTTCATGTGCCAACGAACTGAACTGAAATTATTTCTTTTGTTAAATAAATGTTCTAACCTCGGTGCCCCATTCTTATTTTTCAACCCAGAACACTTGGATGAAGAAATTTTAAACTATGACTGTGGTTCTTTCCCCTCAACTACCCTTCACATTATTCACTATAGGAACCCCCCCAGTTTATGGTTTGACATTTTTCGGGCGACCTGAGTTGAATCGGGTTCTTAGATATGAGGCAGATCGATGAAACAACGACATAATCATGATCGGTTACTAGGTCTTTGTAGATCTAGACCCAAGGATCATAGATCTATGAACATTTAAAGGATTTGAGTTTGAACAGAGGTTCATCACCATATTGAAAAACTGGCAAGGCTGAGCGGTTGTCTTGTGCGAGTAGGGTTAGCAGCTGCGACATTCGGTGAGGTTGAGGCGGTCAGGCATGGCTAGTGGGGTGGCAGCTCATGGTGGCTTTCGATTGAGGAATGGTCCGACAAAGAGAATTGGTAGCCAGTAGTGCACAGTCATAGCAGTAGGTAGGCTCCAAAAAGGGTTGGAAGCTCCTGGACACAGAAGTTGAGTGCAGTAGGTGGCAGGTCGGTGGTGGTAGTAGCGGACGCAACCGGAGGAGGAAGCGGCAGACCTGGGAGACATGGTGGCTACGAGAACTAGGAGGCTAGGGTTTCTTATGTGGGAGGGGTAAGGGAAAAGAAAAAAATAAAATAAAAAGGAAAAAGGACAATAATAAAAATAATAATAACAATAACAAAAACAAATAATAATAATAACAATAATAATAATAATAGTAATAATAGTAATAATAATCGTATTAAAAAGAAAACCCCCATAACTCATGCTTGGGGACTCCGATTCACTCACTTTCTATGATAGCATGACCCCATTTATGATACCATTATTTTAAGAGTATTTCAGATAATTTTCCCTGACCTGTGAACTGGGTCCATGAAATGCCTATGAAGCGTTAGATTTAATAAATTTTTTAAATATTTGACCTGTAATAACGCCCACATGGGAATTCTAAATAATGTGAGGTAAGACACTACATGAACCTGAACTTGAATCATTCCTTTTAAGAACAATTTTGGATACTGAATTCGGGATCATGGTTCAGATCCACAGAATGTCTAAGAATAATAATAATATCATTATTATGATTATTGTTGTGAAAAGATTGTATCTGACAAAGCTTCTCAGTATGACATGTGACGGAAAAACTATTAGTGGCATCATGACCCTAAAACTGAAGTGCTTATTTTGATACCAATTTTGTGTATTTAAATTGAGATCGAGATGTGGGCCCTACAAAGCCCGATTCGTGGGTGATTCAGTGAAATTAGACTTTTTCACCAGGTGTCCGAGTGAGGAAATTGAATAGTAAATTATATATGTTTTTCCATGAGGATCAAAATGGTGTTATCCATATTTTTATTTTGGGATTGAGACGTGGGTCCCATGAGGTGCGACTTATGTTCAATGCTGTGAAATACATCTTTTTCATCGTGTGTTTGATTCGGGTGAATGAATAGTCGATCTTGTGCCGTTTTCTACAAGGATTGCAACAATGTGATCCATTTGATTATCTGGGTCAATTTGAGGAGGAAAGTTAGTGAATTTAGGTTTTTTTTCCTTCAAACCAATGATGAGCTTTGTGCGCTCATCAGCATTTTGGCTAGATTTTCCAGGTACTCTGGGAGAACACTAGCACGCCTAGGGGTGCATGCACACTATTTAGTACCAGAGTATATCTAGTCACATGACCAGACAATGAGGTAGTTTCAAAAATTACGTTGTCCCCAAATGTACCATGAACCTCATTATGAATCTTCTACCTCTCATATCTTCTTCTCTTGGACTCGGATTTTGGACCGCGATTAGCCTATCATGAGTGTTTTTATGTATAGAATGAGATGATTTCCTTCATAGTGGATTTTGAGATATGATTCAAGGTGTTTTGGGCATGATGACTATCTAAGGAGATGCTCGATGATGACTATGTTTTGATTAAATCACTAGAGACTTATTCTAGAGTGGAACCCCCCGTCTGCATGGGTGCAGGTCCTCTATAGTTACCTCCGAGTGGAACCCCCTATCGGGTAAGGTGTGGGTCCTCAATGATCTAGAGTGGAACCCACTTGTGATACCAAGGTATGAGTCCAGGACCATTAGAGTGGAACCCCACATCAGTATGGGCACAGATACTCTACCTTTCGAGTGGGACCCCCTATCGGATATGGCGCAGGTCATAGATAACTTTTATGGAACCCCCCTATTGTACTAGGGTGTGGGTCAATGTGAAACTAGAGAAGGATCCCAATGGAAAGTTCATGGGTCCTCTATGACTACTATTAGATTGGAACCCCCCCCCATTAGCATGGGAATAGGTCCTCTATGAATACTATTAGAGCATAACCTCCTAACGCACTAGGGTACAAATCCTCTACTTAGATTTTTTGCCCACTTGACTATGAGACATAGTGAAGAGATATTGTTTGATGTGCCTTTGGACTCATGAGAAAGAGGGAAAATTTCCTCACTGAGACACTTCCTTGTGATGTGACCTAAAACTTTGGAGGTGAGTTAGTTCCCTCAAAAGTGGATAGTATTAAGGTGTGGTGATTGAGTCCCTTTGACTATTGTGTCCTAGGAAAACTCATGAGGTGGTGGGCATCATAGATGGACCTTGTTTTTGAACTTGTGGAAACTCTTATTATTAGGATGAGCTGTGATATGGAGATCCCCTTACTCTCTCTCTCAGGTTCATTTGATTGAGAATATATATATATATATATCCTACTTCAGTTCTGACTCCTTAGGCATAGTTAGTCTCCTTCCAGGAGAGGAAAAGACATGTGGGGTATTCCATATACTTTCCATGTTTATATTCTCATGGTTGGATGGGTTCACTCTCCTACAATAAGAAGAAAATACTTGACAAGAGGTTCATCTTATCACCTTGTCAAGCTCCTTATGTTTGGACGAGTTTAATTTGACTCTCTTGTTGGGTTGAGCTGTACTCTATTACCGTTCCTTATTCCCTCCACTTCTTTCCTCTTTAGTGTATCTCTTATTCCTCCCCCTACACCCTTTTCAGGGCATTCTACTAGGTATTTATATACTCATCCCAGCATGGGCTTCTCCAAACATGTGACACATCTTTTTTCCAATGACAAATAAGTTGATCGTGAATTCAAAGGATATTAGGGATACATCATGCTTGGACCTTGTATGGTGGTCATAGCTTGGGATTAAGGAGCTAAGGTCCCTCATATATTTTACTTTTATAATTTTTTCAGGTTGGGACAAGTTTTTTGTTGGGTGTGTATTTTTCCCCTTTACTTTCAATTTACACTATCATAATCTCATGCTGTCTAGAGGTTCATGCATGCTGGGTTTAATTTATAGCAGTGTTTTATCTTTTATTTCTTTCCCTATAAATAATTGCATTGAGTTGGATATGTGTGTGTGAACATGTTTTTTGGAAAAGGCCTCCATGGGTTTAGTGTGCCTTCGACACTTGTCTCCAACCCCTGTCCTAAAGAGGCAGTCTTGGGGTATTTGTGGCTCGAGCTCCATCATGGGTCAGGATGTGACATGTTATACTATTGATTACTAAGTTCTGGATACAATCTTTGAAGACCATATTTGATCATCTTGAGACCTCCCCTAAGAGGTAGGATAAGAGTAATACCAAAATATTTTGAGGAGAAATAATTTTATAGTGAGACATTCTAGTCTAAGATGACCACTATGTGTGGATATCCTTAAAAGAATGTCAGAAATTATTTTTTGATCATTTATTCCCAGATAATTCAAGGGATGATATATCTTGCGAATTATGCATCTTGTATAGGGGGAATTTTGGTGATAGATTATGGTGATCAATTTTTTAACCTATTATGGTTTTCACCTGTTTGAGAGTCCGATGAGACTACTAAATCTAGGATTTTGGGGGATGACCTGAGGCATTCTATATAGTCCTATATAAAATTTTTTCAACCAAAATCCATTTTAAAGGCCAGTAATCAAGATCTTATTCTATAGAGGAACCAAACTTAGGGTAGATCATCTTGTAAATATACTTCCTCTATTGGGGATTGGAGTGGGTCATCAAGTAGTAGTAATATAATGTTTGAGTAGTATATATAGATAAAATATTGGAAGAGTATCCATGGTATGGGATTTTCACTTCCTTTATGAGATAGAGGGTTGGGAAAGTGTTATCCTTATGGCCAATAAGCCCATATTTGTACTAATTGAGCTAAAAAACCAAAATAGTGTAGTTCCTTTGGGGATATGGGGCACCTGAAGATGTATTATGATTTAATGTGATGTTTTTCTAGTGGATGAAAATCGGGTCAGATCTAGGGGTCAAGAGAAATTTGATGAGAACAACATCAGTATTGTATTTGGGGATTCTATAACTATTTAAGTTATGGAGGTGGTCATGATGCCTAGAGTCTAGGGTAGAAGTTACAGAAGGGTGATTCCCTTCAAGGGATTCATGCAATGAAATGGTATCTTAGTTGTTTAGGTTAGCTTCACACTATTGAGTAAACTTGTATCATGTAGGGTGGGAATCCATCTAAAATTTAAGGCATGATTATATTGAAATTGACCCTAAAATCTATTATATTTGATAAAGTTGAGTAACATGTGTATATATATACTTAGCTATTCAGTGGTCTGGGCCTTTATATAGAGTATTTATATGGGTTGATGTATATCGATACTCTCTTATGGATGTGAAAAAAGGGTATCTAGAGCTATCCACAGTAAATTATTATGATCAATGGATTTAATATTCTCTAGGATTTATTCATGTTGTAGATTCATAGTTTAAATGTGGTCCTTGGAATTTATTGGTTACTCATTATCAAGAACACATCGACCGATATCATTAATTTTTTTTCATATCTATATAGGGAGATTTTTATACCCATTTAGGTGAGTGTGATTTATAGGAATTCCACTTGGGACTTGGCCATCAATAACTCTAGGAAATCACACCCCCTTTTTCTAGTGTTTCTTTGAGAGATTTTAAGGCACTATAGGTTGTATTTCAAACCATTTTTGTTTAGTTACAAGATGTGTATCTTAAGGATTTATTAATGTATCCTCCAAAGAGTATTATCATATTTATGATCAATCTTATTCTTGGAACCTAGACCATATCCATTCAACCTTATAGGATAGATATTATATACATTCAGGAGATGAAGTCTTAGTTTAAGGTTTTCAATGTGAAGGGATTTATTGACCCGAGCATGTCCCCTTAGGGTTATCCTATTTTGTTTTCCGACAATGTGGATTTATCATTGCGATTGTGTATGGATCACCATAGGATAAACCAGATAATGATTAAGAGATGACATCCTATCATTAGTATACAAATCCTATTCTATTTAAAAATATATTCTAGATGGTTCAATAAGATGGATTTTAGGTCGTGTTATCATCAATTGAAAGAGAGTCACTATGATATTCTATATATTAAATTTAGAATAATGTATGACCTATATGAGTATTTTTTTATGTTGTTAAATTTGATGAACACACTAGTAATGTTTTTGGATCTCATGAATAGGGTTCTCCATACATATTTAAATTCATTCATGAATTTATTTATTGATAAAATTCTTATATACTTATAATCATGTGATGATCATTCCATCCTTTTGAATATTGTCCCGAGTACACTGAGGAAGAATCAACTATATTCCAAGCACTCAAAGTGCCAATTTTAGATTAGTGAGGTGTGCATCTTAGGGGAACGTGATATATAATGTTGGAATAAATGGAACTAGATTATATTATAGTCTTTGGATTCATGGGAATTGAACATGAACATTTTATAGATTCCTAGTTTCCTAGTCTTGACAATTTAATACCAGAGATTTATCCAGGACTTCTCCCATTTGATAGTATTGATGGTAGCCCTGACCAAGATGGGGTTGAACTTATTGTGATAAAACCTTTTTTATAGATAGTTTTAAGAGATAAATTGAAGGTTTATTTTTTCAATGATACTAAAATCACATGAGTTAGGTAGGTACACATTTTATTGTGGTAAAACAGGAGTTGGAATTGGGGTAGTTCAGATACAAGGAAAGTGTGTAGTGACTTATAGGTCCATCCAGCTGAGGTCTCCTAATTATAACTACCCAAATAATAATTTTGTGTTGGTAAAGGTGGTGATAGTTCTATTATATTGGTTTCACTACCTATTGAGTGAGAGTTTTATGGTGTACATTGACCATAACAACCTGAGGGAAATATTTTCTTAGAGGGAATTGAATCCTTGGTAGAGGAGGTGGGTTCAGTACCTATAATATTCTAATTTTTATATGACTTATAGCCATATAAAGTGGAATTTAATAGTTAATACATTGATTGGGAATAATGAATCAAAAGTGGTGAAAATGGATTATAAAAAGTTGTAAATGATGAGCCTCTTTGTTGAGATGCATGTTGATGTTTAGAAGTATTAGAGTGGAGTGATTCCAAAATCATTGAGTATTATTTCCTTACCAGTTGAGTGGGTAATATAGATTCATGTATTTGAATAAAAATACTTATTTATCAGGTATAATATATATAGTAAGTATCCTACACCTAATTCTTCTATAGATACTAATGAGGTTCATTACATGTGAGGTGAGGATATGGTCTATACGAGTATATGTGATGTGCTGATGTGGGATTTACTTACCTCAACATCGGTTGGTTACCTTGATCTTACCAAGATGAATAATGATATTTATAGATAGTATTGGTGTCTAAGGATAAAAATACATAACTAGGTTTGTTTCATGATGATTCACCTATTAGTAGGTGAATTTTGACTATTAGAGACCCATAAATCTTTAAGGACCTGTAGATATTATTCAATCATCTCCTATTCCAACATGTAAGTGTGATGATGTGACCATCATGATAGGATTTTTGTGGCCATATTGTGTTATTAAGGTTTTATGGGTTATCATGAATTGTTTGATGAATCTTTCACATTTCCTACTGACGCACTCCTATAGTAGGGCGTGGAAAAAGCAATTTCTATGTTTTCCTAATGAAGCACAGTAGATGACTAGGGTCTTCTCACTTGAGGAGCTTTATCAGTTATTCACCTACTTAATATATATCACCTAAACTAATTATTTGTTTCTTGTATTTAATCTTGGATGTTAATTAAATTTAAATGAAATAAAAGTTAAACTATCATGCAGTGACAAAATATAATTAAGGAAGAATGAACTTGGTTCCAGGGTTGGACAACATGGGTTCATTCATTATTTATTTATTGTTTAAATTCAATTTGATAATTCAATTATTTAAATTAGAAGAGAAAACACATTTATACCTATATATAGCCTTGGAAAATGAAGAAACCACCATAGTGGGAGAATTCAAAGAAATACTGGAGGAGCCTGACAACCTACCTTTATTAAGCGAAGATCGACTCAAAGAGGCACATATCACAAAATATGTGATTGAACCAGAAGCAGATTAGAGAGATGATCCTTTCTTGAACTTTATCTTTTCTGATTTCATTCAATATGATTTGAGTATCACTATTTATGATATTGAATTTTCAGATTTGGTCGATCCTTGTATCACCTTTTTGGAAGATGAAGAAGGAGAAATTGAACCTATTGAGGAACACATAAGGATCCCCAAGGACATTGTTCATCCGCATGATGAATCCCATGAAGAGATAAAATTATCCATTCCTGAATAACCAAATATACAAGCTACCTATCATAAAAGGGAATATTTTGAAATTAATACTTCAAATTTAAATTTTAAATATCCCTTTCATTATTCTTTTCATGCAGAACATCTGGAGAAACCACTATATTTTGAAGAAGACTTTGCAAAAGTAGAAAATAAAGAAGAGGAGGTTCCATAATTCATCCCATCCCCACCATGCCAGTGATAACTAATTGTGAAGGGAATGTATATAGTGTGATCTATACATGGAGTCCTACTCAACAAAAACAATGAAATGCAGGCTGGGAAGAACAACATGTGGTGGTTCATGTCCAAGAAGATCCACCCACCATCATATTATGGATAACATCTGGTACTGCCCTCTGGAGGCAGTAAAAGAATCCAAATCCCACTTGGTGGATCGTACCATGACTTATCTTTACTTACATTATAGGAATTTAGATTCCAATTTATTTTTATAGAAGTAGCTTAGCATTCAGCCCACTCCCTCCTATATTTTTGAGCTTTAATGACACGATTAATTCACTTAATTGAGTAATTATCTTTGGTAGGTTCATTATTGCATAAGGTAGCCCCCAAATAGAAAAAACATGGCTTAATTTAAAAAGGGAGTTCACTTTTAATGATTAACTCTGAAATTCCTTACATTTTTGAGCTTTAATGATAAGAATTGAATTCCCACACTTGAATTATGTTTTACTTGACATATCTAGAAGACATGATTTTATTAGGAATCTAGTGATGCCAGGTTTTAGATTTAAATGTTAATGATATTTAATGAGTAAAATAGAGAATTGGATGATTAAAGTGATGCAAAAATATTAAAATAAGGACTCATGATTTGAGAGAATTAATTGATTAATGTAAAGGAAATTTCCCTACCATTTTTCATGATTTTAAATTTATGAAATTCATGTGAATTAGTTTTTTATTATTAATCATGCCATGAGTGATTGTACAATATCATATTACTATTCCATTGAGGATTTATAGAACAAATATTTCTTATTTTATCTTGAGAATATATATTGAGTCATCTTGGGACATGTCACCTTCCAGAACATGTCTTTAAAATTTTCAAATATATGATTGTTCATAAACATATTTAAAATGATTAAGGCACTACTTTGGCTATCCACATATTTAACTGAGACCCACCCTTTCATTTATCCTTTGTTATCCCATAGAATCCAGGAATTTCCTTATAGGTTTAGGCCACATTACAAGTTGATATTTCTTTACCGACCAGAACTTTTAGTTTTTTTCATGTATATTTCAAGTTTGAGTGTGGGGGAAGGGCATTTAGTGTGTGTTCATTGGGATGTGTATCATTTTTTGGCGGTGTGAGGTGTGGTTAATCATTTTGGGCAGTGTATTATCAGAAAATTAGGCTTGATTCATCATCTCATTATACTTTTTTCACTTCATTTGGTTATCCTCAAAGATAAATAGAGAAAAAAATTGAAAATAAAGTTGTGCCTTTCTGGAGATTTGCAAAAAAATTCAAAAAAAAAACAAAGAAAAAAAATTTAGTTGTACCTTTCTGGAGCTTTATTTAAAAAGTGGGAGAACTTGGATGATATCATTCATTGTAATCATTTCTTGAATCATGTCCCATGCCATAAAAGGGGGTGGTTTTCGTTACACATTCTCAATGGGATTTGAGTGAGGTTCATACGATGTTTTCACTTGATTAAGCATTCATTGTACTTAAGATTCAAACCTCCTACTTCTAGCCTTAAAATTATTTCAATCATTTACCCACCAACCCTAAGACACATAGTCATTTGATCCTTTATTGCAATTCCTCATGATTTTATGTGCCTTTTGTCTTTACAAAGTGGAGAAAGTAGTTACTTTACAAGATTATGGACAACGATCATGTTATCTTGATATAAGAAGAACTCCAATTTAATTGCATCATGAGTGATGAGAGAAAATATTCAAATGAGAGGTAGATCATGATTTGGAATTTTTAATAATAATAAATTGAGAAGCCTGAAATAATGAAAGGATAAGCTCCATCATTTTTAAAAGGGGAAAAGTAAAATTAATTAATTGATTGTTTCTTTGAAAAATGGGAAATTAAATTGATATGTTTTTTGAAACATGAAAATTTATTTTACATTGATAATTGTTTGATTTTATTGCATTGAAATTTGAATATAGGTAATATCGGTCCCCTTTGAATTCCATGTTGAGATTTTATGCTTGAGGACTAGCATAGTTTAAGTGTGGGGGAATTTATAGAGATAATATTCTAATCATTTTTATATATAATTCAACGATTTAATCCATATAAATTTAACAAGTTGAGTTATTTACGACAATTTTAGATTTATAGGGAGTTTTTAGATTAAATATGAAAACTTCTTAATTTGGAAATATGGAAAAATTTTAATCACTTTGGTAATTTGAAAATATATTTTAAAATATACATCAAATTTATGTGATTCCTTTTTCGGTGGATTTAAATATTTATTTTATTCATCATTTTCTTTTGGACTAGGATTTAATTCTCCCATACAAGGGTCTTAAAAATTCAATAAAGTTGGAATATTATTCTGGAAGACCGCATGGACCCCACCTCAGTGAATTGGTCATAAATCGGTCAAAACACATCCAATTCGGGTGATTCAAATTGGAATGGAAATAAAATTAAATGGGGATTTATTCTGTTAAATATAATGAAGACTTACATTCATTATTTTGGCCCATGGATCCTCAAATATTGGGGCATAAAAAAGGAAACATTCATCCAGAATAAAATCTCTATGTTAATTGGCCATATCTATTACTACCAAGTGCTAATAAAGCAAAATTTTTGTGGATAATCTTAGATCATATTTTGAAACATGTTTCATGAATATACCATGCCAAAAGTCTATTATTAAATGGGCCTACCATGATAAATATTTCGGTGGATAGAATCTTCAAACAATCTTAAACCGATATTTTGAAGATCAGAAATTTGAATACCCAAGGATGGAATCCCTTGGCCTATATAAGGAGGAATTCACCCATGCTGAAATGGGGTTTGACACCACCATTATAGAGGAGGATTAGGGACATGTTTCTGAATTAGGAATTTTATTTTATTTTCTTTTTTATTTTTAGTTTTATTTTCTCATGTAATGCATTGATATTTTAATTAAAGTCTTTCCACCTTCTTTTCCACTATCTTTATTTTCTGAATTTAATATAAATTTTCTCTCTCTTACATTTTCCATCATGATATCTATGCACTTTTCCATGGAAAGTGACTAACTCGTGGATTGTCCCTAGGGGAGGTTTCACAGTTTTCTACATTATTTCACTTTAAATTCAAAATATTTTAAATCTATTTGTGGTGGAGGTGGAAATATTTCACAGGTGCGACGGTTGTCCACCACGACACTATTTCCAAATCCCTTTATTTTCATTGATTAATCATATTACCTCCCTTAACATAAGAAAAACCTTTATATTATGGATTTGGGGTGGCCATAAGGGATAAAACGACATACAGTAGAGCTAGTTCCTTTAAGAATAACATTATCGGTTGAGGTGTTACCCTACTTGACTACTGGAGGAGGTGTGGTTTAGTGTGCCAGACACATGCTAAAATCCCACACTCAATAAATTAATGGGGAGTAATTCATTAATAAGGTTTCACTAAATGAATTATCAAATTTAATTTAAATAACAAATAAATAATGAATGAACCCGTGTTATCAAACACTAGGACCATGTTCTTTCTTCTGTAATTACATTTTTTTCACTGCATGATAATTCTAACTTTCATTTCATTTAAATTTCATTATATTTTTAGATTAAATACAAGAAAACAATAATTATTTTAGGTTATATATATTATGTAGGTGAACAAATTATAAAGATACTTAAGTGATACAACACTAGTCAGCCACTGTGCTGCATTAGGAAAACATAGAAATTAATTTTTCCACACCCTACGATGGTGTTTTGAGATATAATATGAAAACTGCTTAATTTAGAAAGATTGAAAAATTTTAATAACTTTGGAAATTCACTCATATCTTTTAAAATATACATCCAATTGATGTGATTCGTTTTTTTGTGGATTTACATATTTATTTTCTTCATCATCTTCTTCTGGACTAGGATTTAATTCACCCATCCAAGGGTCCTAAAAATTCAATCAATTTGGAATATTATTCTGGAAGACCGTGTGGACCCCACCTCAATGAATTGGTCATAAATAGGTCAAAAAACATCCAATTGGGATTATTAAAATTGGAATGAAAATAAAATTAAATGGGGACTTTTTTTGTTGAATATCATGGAGAATTAAATTCATTAATGCGGCCCATGGATCCTCAAATTTTGGTGTATAAAAAAGAAAACATTAATCTAGAATAAAATATATAAGTTAATTGTCCATATCTCTTAATACCAAGTTCTGATATAGTGGAAATTTTGTGGAAAATCGTAGAAGATATTTTGGAACATCTTTATTGAATACCCCATGCCAAAATTCTGCCATTAAATGGGCCTACCCTGATCAAACTTTCAATGGACAGAATCTGCAGGAAATCTTAAACTGAGATTTTGAAGATCTAAAATTTGAATACCCAAGGATGGAATACATTGTCCTATATAATGAGGATTTAACTCATGTTGAAAGGGGGTTAGACACCACCACTATAGAGCAGGATTTGGTACATGATGCTGACTTAGAAATTTTCTTCTCTTGTCTTTTTATTTTTAGTTTTATTTTCTCATGTAATGCATTCATATTTTAATTAAAGTGTTTACAAATTCTTTTCCACCATATTTATTTTCTGAATTTAATCTAATTTCATTCTCTCTTCCATATTTCCATCGTGATATCTATTCACTTCACCATGTCAAGTGACTAACTCGAGGCTTGGCTCTGGGATAGGTTTCACAGTGTTCTGCATATATGCACTTTAAATTAAAACTATTTTAAATTTATTTGTGGTGGAGGTAGAGATATTTCATGGGTGTGGAGATTTTCAGACAAAAAACTATTTCCAAATCTATTTTTGACGCACACCTATCGTAGGGCGCGGAAAAAGCAATTTCTATGTTTTACTAATGTAGCAAAGTGGCTGACTAGGGTCTTCTCACTTGAGGAGATTTATCAATTTCTCACCTACTTAATCTATATCACCTAAACTAATTATTGGTTGATTTTATTTAATCTAGAAAGGTAATGAAATTTAAATTAAATAAAAGTTAGAACTATCCTAGAGTGACCGAATGTAATTACGGAAGAAAGAACTTGGTCCTTGGGTTGGATAACATGAGTTCATTCATTATTTATTTGTTATTTATATTCGATTTGATAATTTATTTAGTGAAACCTCATTAATGAATTAATCCCCATTGTTTTATCGAGTGTGTGATTTTAACATGTGTTCGGCACACCAAATCACACCTCCTCCAGTAGTTAAGTTGGGAAACACCTCAACCGAGAATGTTATTTCTAAAGGACCCATCTCCACCTAATGTCATTTCATCCCTTATGGTAACCCCAACTCCGCTATATGAAGGGTTTTCCTAAGATAAGGGAGGGAAAATGAGTAATTAATGAAAATAAATGTATTTATAAATAGTTTCGTGGTTCAAAACTGCCGCACACGTGCAATATTTTCACCTCCACCACAAATAGATTTAAAATATTTTGAATTTAAAGTGCAATAATGCAGAACACCATGAAACCACCCCCAGGGACAAGCCTTGAGTTAGTCACTTTCCATGGTG
Organism: Viscum album; assembly: GCA_963277665.1. Lineage (NCBI taxonomy): Eukaryota > Viridiplantae > Streptophyta > Magnoliopsida > Santalales > Viscaceae > Viscum > Viscum album. The sequence continues at coordinate 1,521,118,560 of OY728152.1, read as the reverse complement.
AATTTCATAGAGATCATGATGGAAATATGGAATATGGAAATAAATTAGATTAAATTCTTAAAATAAAGACAGTGGAAAAAAGGTGGAAACACTTTAAATAAAATATGAATGCATTACATGAGATAATAAAACTAAAAATAAAAAGAAAAGAAAAGAAAATTCCTAAGTCAGCAGCATTTCCCTAATCTTATTATATAATGGTGGTGTAAAAACCCCTTTCAGGGTGGGTGAAATCCTCTGTATATAGGCTAAGGGATTCCATCCTTGGGTCTTAAAATTTTAGATCTTTAAAATCTCAGTTTAAGATTTCCTGCAGGTTCTGTACACTGAAAGTATGATCGTGGTATTCCAATTTAATGGATGAATTTTGGAATTTTGTCTTCATAAAAGATGTTCCAAATTATCTTCTACGATTATCTACAAAATTTCAGATTTATCAGCACATTGTGGTAGGATATATGGCCAATTAACATAGATATTTTATTCTGGATGAATGTTTCCTTTTTTATGCCCCAAAATTTGAGGGTCCATGGGCCACCTTAATGAATTTAAATCTTCCTTATCTTCAACATAAGAAATCCCAATTTTTCTTTCCTTCCATTTCAATTTTAATCACCCCAATGGGATGTGTTTTGAACGATTTATGACCAATTCAATGAGATTGGGTCCATGAGGTCTTCCCGAATAATATTCCAAAGAGATTTAATTTTTAAGACCCTAGGATGAGAGAATTAAATACTGTTCCAGAAGACCAATATGAAGAAAATAAATATTTAAATCCACTAAAAAAGGAATTAAATCAATTGGATGTTTATTTTAAAATATATTCCTGAATTACCAAATTGATTAAAATCTGTCAATATTTCCAAATTAAGTAGTTTTCATATTAAAGCTCAAAACACCCTATAAATCCAAAATTGATGTAAATAAATCAACTTGTTAAATTTTTAGTGATTAAAATCTTTGAATTATATATATAAAGTCATGAAAATATTATCTATATCACCTACCAATCTGGGATACTTATTCCATCTATTAGTTTGAAATGATATTTGTTTGAGAGATAGTGAATCATCATGGGGTGTCGAGGAAAATCATTTATTATTGAGATTCCTATTTTAAATAACTGTTTTAATGAGTTATATAGAATTAATTTGATATATTGTTGAATTTTCTCACTACTTACCATCCTTATACTGATGGGCAGTCTGAGCATACCATTAGGGTGTTAGAGGAAATGTTATGGGAACATGTCCTTGATTCTGGTGGTTTATGGGATAAGCATATTATTCTCATGGATTTATCATAAAATAATTGTTATTAGGAATAAATTTATATGCAATAATTTTATACCTTTCATGTAAGGTTTTTTCGATCACATTTATGCTAGTAATTGGCATGGGTATTAGTGGTTATTGGGTTGAGTCTCATGCAGAAGACATTTGAGAATATTAGGATGATCCAAAAATGATTAAAAACTTCACAAATAAGATATATATTTTACGTCTAAAAGTTATTTCATCCTCTAGAGTTTGAGGTGAGAGAATGAGTATTTCGATGAGGGGAAAATTGGTTGGGAAACAAGTGTATTCAAGGGTAGGTGAAGCTGGATCTAGGTTTATGAGGCCATTTGAGATTATTGAGAGGATCTACATCATAAAATATTAGTTAGGACTTAGTCAGATATATAATTATATACATGATGTATTCCATATATCTAATCTGTGAAGATACCATACAAAAAATTCTCATATAAGCTATACTAATGAGGTTGAGCTAGACTAGATTGCATCAATCGAGTACTAACTATTTTAGATATTAGATTGAAGTGAGATGGATCTACATGGGAATTAAATCTCTTTAATAAAAGTGTAGTGTAAACACTAGAATATACAATATGTTACATGGTATAAGTAGTTTTATTTGTGGGTGTTGTGGCCCTATATTTTTGTTGTCATGGATTTGTCAGGCTCGACAGTGCATCTCAGGGACAAGCTCGTATATGGTGGGTAGGTTGTAGCACCACAACCATTTTAATCTATTAATTCAACATATTTTATATAAAAACCATTTATTTTGTAATATTATATGTGTTAAAGGGGTCATAAGTGTTTTAAGATTATGTTTTGAGGAAACAAGATGGTGGTGGAAGTCTTCCCAAGTAGTTGATTCCAACTGGATGTCTAGTGGGATCCCATCGAAGTTTTAATGGGGGAGAAAGTGGCCACTAAAATTTATAAGGGGAGTTAGTTGGGGATGCAGTGGAACCCTAGTGGGCCCACAGAGTTCTATTGGATTCCTAATGGAGTTATAGTGGGCCCATTTTTTTAATTTCTAATTTAATTACATAAATGTGTTTTAAATAGTTTTTAAAGTGGTTTACACCACTTTAATTCCAGTATCTATGCACACCCTTCTCTATCTATTATATCCTTATTCTTTACTTACTGAGATATTATATTTAATATTTGTTCCCATATTGTAGTCCCTTTTTTCCAAAAGGGGTTATATAGGATATTCTAAGAATCATCTTACTTCTTTTCTATTTTTCCCTCATTTTTTCATTGTAAATTATTAGTCAAGCCCCAATGTGGGGTGTATTTTTTCATGTATCCAAATTTCTTTTTTTTGAGGATAAATATGAAATTAATGTTCAATGAGATTTATCATAAAGTCTCAGGTATGTGGTACATTATTTTACATGATTTTTTAGACATTTTAGAAGCATCTTATGAAATAATGGAAATGAAAAATTATATGTTTTCCGGTAAATTAATTTAAATTGAATTAACTAAATTATTATAGTATGAGTAGAGACTAAGAAGTATATTTGTGGTCTTTGGGAGGTTTTTTTGAAACCAAGGGTCATTGATTACCATTTTTAATGTTAAATTAAATCCTAAACCAAGAATGTTTACCCAAGATAGGTGTCTATGATTGAAATTTGACCAATGAAGCCCAATATTGTGTCCCAGTTCATTACTTTGTAAGGAATTACTTGAAAATGATCTAGGACTAGGGTAAATTGATGTAGGTAAAAAATAAATGGGGGTTAATAGTGTGATATCATAAACCTTGATGTTTAAAATAATCACAAATTACTCAATTTGATCTTAAATTATAAATCAATCATTTAGATAGATCTTTGGTATGTTAGTTGTTCCTCATTAACCTAGATCTGATTGGTTGTGGTACCTTATCCACACTTACTATGTGGTGGTATCATTATTACTTAAACATGGTTAGTGATCTATATCTCACTGTGAGGTTGATTAATTGGTGTAAATTTCTTCCTCTTTGAGTTTTTTGTTGGAAGAATATCATCCACATGAGGTTTCGTTTGAGGTGGTGCACCATCCAACTATATGAGTTGTCTAACTGGTATATCATTCACTTAGAAACTGATACTAGTGGTATATCATCCATCCAAATAATGGAAATGGTGGTTTCTCATCCACTTGTATGTTAGTTGTGATGGTATATCATTTTACTAAGAATTAATGGTTTTGGTATGTCATCCTCCTTAGTAGTTTATTAAGATTATGCATTGTACACCTATGGTGTGTTTTAATAGTGGTGTATAATATACTTAAGAAATGTAGTAGTAGAATATCATCCGACTCAAATGATAATGGGTAACATTCATTTACTTGGGATTAGTGATTATTCATTCATAATGCGATGTATCATTCTCCATTGATATCATATTGTTGTCGGATTGTCCACATTTATGGTTTTTGGAAAAGTTATAACATTCAATTAGTGATATTCAATGGTGATAGATCATTCACCTTGACTATTATAAGAATATGGGAACATAATTCATCCATGTGGTGTGTTTATACCATAGGTGTATTATCCAATTCTAGCAATGGCCGATGCATATATGGATTCATGTGGTTTTGATGGAACACTCCATAGGGTAACAGGTTTATTTGTTTATTTTATCTATTAGAACATCATATTGAGAAAGAACCTATATTTACTGGACTCCTTAGGGACATTTTTGGTATTATACTACTAAGTTTTACTCAAACACGACTTGAGTGTCATGCTAAATGAGAAGGCTATGTTATGTAACTTGTGTAAGGGAAAGTGACCTATTTAATTTGTTGACTCAGCTAGTAAATCTTGATTGTATTTGGTACATGGGACTAGGATAAGACATATAGTTAGTTTTGTGGAGTCCTCCATTACTTTTTCTTACTTTTTAGACCATGTTTTTTTATGATGTTTCCATAAGATATTTTGTTTTTGTTGTATGAACCATGTGACATATATAATTGCTCATTTTTTTATATCATGATATTGATATTTAATTTTGGATAGAGTTTAGTTCTAGTGTCTATTATTTATCCTACAATTATATTATGATGACTATTTTATTGATATTTATTTTTCTATGTTTTGATGGTTATTTGTACCCAAGGGTGTTGTTTCCCCACAAGATTATGTTGACCCTTGGTACTAGTAGATGACATATGGCATATAGAGAGGCATGGTTGAGGTACGTATAACTCTGGATTAATCATAGTAGAGGTGAATCAAACTAGGGATGCTAAAAAACAATATTCTCACTTCATCTAAATAGCGATTAATAGAAAAATTATAATTTTATATCCTGTAGGGATTGCTAACTTCCCCTACACCTCCTAGTCATGCTTTAGAGTGGGGAAACCCCTTATGGGTCCCATTAAAACCTATCACACCCCCACATAATTTCACTTATAATACATATAATATATGAAAACACATAAAAATTGTTAATATTTGGTACCACATACCCCAAATATGGATTTACCCCTTGAATATTCTCACTGCTTCTTTAACTAAGCTTGACCAAGCCCATCCTGACTATCATTAAAATATATATGCCCCTAAATCCTTAAAATGTCCTCCTTAATTAATTATTAAATGATTATAAATAATTTACATGATAAATAATTTATTAATTCAATTTGGAATAAATGATGTCAAAATCACGTAGAGATGTATGCTTACTAATACCACATCTCACAAGGTGTGATCCACTCCAAAGAAACCCCCCTAATCCTATTGTGTAGGTTTTGGGTGTAGTGAAAGTGTTTGTAGGTTGAATTAACCATATATGTTTTTTCTATTTTGATGAATCATTCACATATTGTGCAAGACGTAAACAACATGGCCAATTTTCTTCCACTGAATATTGACATGAGTAAGACTAACATGCAAATAGGATCTTAATATGTTAAATTTATAATTAATTTATATTATATATGAAGAAATAATACCTCATATAAAGATATTTCATTAATGAAAAATTTTATCATCCAAAACTCTTTCCAAATTACCTTCATTGTGGAGGGAGGATCCAAGTGTATAATCCCTCTAGCAGTGATCAACACATGCTGCTTTGATCTTCAAGAAGCCCTAATAAAACACCAAGTGCAAGTTCCTAAGATCTATCATATTTTTTTGTTAATCTCAATTTATTTTAGTTTCTTTGAGATTGATGGATTCTCTCCCATTCTTCTCATTCCTGAGAGGTGGAGATAAGGAGGAATTCAAGTGATAATTCTATCGTGCACAATGATTATCAATTCCTAATTAATTTTATAAAATTGATGAAACAACCTATTTATAGAGTTAGGGTTTAAGTTAAAAATAATATTTAGTTTCACAACGACCATTAAATAATATAATAAGCCTTATCAAACCCCATGACATATAATAATAATAATAATATTTTTTATTTCATATAATGTTCTATCTTTCAAAATGATAAATATTAATTTACTGACATGAAAATTAATATTTATCACTGGATATGATCTTGGTCCACTTTAACTCCTCAACATTTATTTAATACCTGAAAAAATATTTTATTCATAAATAAGTATTATATACACAAACCAGGAAATAAATATTTATTTAATATTCAATAAATATTTGAGATCAATAAGACATAAAAAAAATTATTATCTATTCTTGAGATTAATAATTATTTCATTAATTAAATTCAAATAAAATTTAATTAAGATCAATTGAAACACCTAGTGTGTGACCATCTAGGATTATTTCTAATTAGAAATTGGTAGGCTTACCTAAAGTCCAAGACTACTATCAGGAAATGGGTTAAGGAACACAAGAGAAAAAACTTAACGTCCCAACATCAGAAACCACATAGAAACAGTTTCTCTATAATATAATCCATTTTCCCCAATATATAATCAAGTAGGTTTCATATATCTGTTATCAATATATATTTCGATACATCTTTCATTGAATATCTGAATTAAAAAAGTAATTACACCATGGCCATGAAATTTAATGATATGGTTCCATTCCAATAAAACCACTGAGATATCAAATTCTAAAAATGTGGAAGGGAAAAAAATCCTTCATCGACTTATCCATTAATAACATGAAATTTGTGGCACACTCAATGCACCCTATTTCCCATGAACATACAACATAATAGTTTTGGTTAGTAAATCTAAGTGCATGTGTCATGACATGTATTAATGATAATCATAAATTCTAAGTACCATTACACATGCTCATAGATAATAATATTTGATAACATGTAAACATGAAAAATTACATCCGGAAGGTATGTTATCATAATATACCTTCTTGAAGATTACTATGTGATAAATTCATGAGAAGTAGTCTCATATACTTTCAAGTATTCACACCTGATAGTGTACATAATTTACGCCCCATCATATAATGTTATCCCATCACATAACTATATTTAATTATATTATCATGGTATTTCATGGTTCTTATCATAGTGAGGAACTACTATGACCTTAACAATGCAACAGATACACTAGGACATTATTACATCGAATTCAGAAAGAAAAATGAATACTATATAATAATATGACTGATTTATATTCAAATATTTGAATATAAATATAATAGAAAGTAAAAAATAGTTTGTTCTCAAACACTAACTCCAAAAGAACCACACATGGATTAGATTCAACTACCTATGAATTTCAGTTTTCAAGAGTTCACATGATGATAATTTTTCTATTGAGTTAAGGATTTAGCCAAGGGTTCTACTAGATTTTCTTTGATGGATATTCTTTTTACTACAACTTCAACTCTTCAAGAAAAATACCTCCAGATATGATACTCCCAAATTATATTCTTCACTCACTAATGTGACCTATAATACTTAGTGAGAGACACCACTACAATATTAACATAATTTAGTTTTATTTAGTATGGACTGTTTGGTATGACAACAATATCTTGGATGAAGTTATATTTCCAAAATTATTCTTTAGCTACCTCAGAATCCAAAATATTCTAAAATTATACTATATAATCAATGACCATGACTTTATTTGAGATCTTCTAGATTATAAAACCTCCATTTATATTGAAGATATATCCTTTTATTCAAGATTATCTTGATATATTTGGAAACCATCATAGATATATCCTCTAATGACTAGTTCCTAATCTCTTATATAGACTCGGAACATATCCTTAAAATCCACATATACTTAAGGATAGTATTTTCTCCCACTGAATGATAGTCACTTAAGTCATCTTGATATCTTCCTACCACAACTAAAGAATAAGATACTTCTAAACTAGTACTTTCTATAACATATATGACTGGCCCAATCACTGATGTGTATGGAATTATTACCATCCTCTCTCTCTCCTCATATGTACGAAGAATCATTTTCCTGGATAGATAAATTCTATGTGATTGTTTAAATATTCATATCATGGAAAATTCTATACCAAATCACTTCAGTATCTTTTCAATATATTTAAATCGACATAGGTTGAGTATCCAATGGTATTTATCATGATGGATATTTATCTTAAGAATATATTATACTTAACCTTGGTCCATTATGGATAATCATTTATTCAACTAGGATTTAATATATTACAAGATAAGTATTTCATTTCTGATAAGTATAATTTCATTGACATAAACTAATAAAAAACTACCTCACTCCCACAAAACTATTTATCGACACAAGAATTGCATACATTTTTTATGAAACCAAAATCTCTTATGGATTTATCAAATTGAAAGTTCCCTAACCTAGATTCTTTCTTTAATCCAAAAATCGATCTTTGTAACTTGCATAAACTATTGGAATCATTTGGAGTAAACAAACCTTCATGTTGTTCCATAGAGAAATGTTTCTAATGTTTTTTGGTAATGAACAATGTATTGACATCAACTTTTGAAATCATTTAGTAATGGACATCCATAATGGAAAGTCTAATTATGATGGGTTTTATCATTTAAACTGGTGAAAATGTTTCATCATTGTATTTGAATTGATGCAATTTTAACCCTTTTACAACCTACAATGCCTTAAAATTTCTCACTTGTCTATCCATGTATGTTTTATTATTGAATACCCATTTTTAAACTAAAGGATTTACATCCAATGGATGATCTACCAAAATATAGTCTTGGTTTTGGTATATCAAATCCAATTCAAAATTCATGGCGTCTTTCCACCTGTAAATATTTGTGCAACTTACTACATCCTTATAGGTTAGCGGATCATTATTATGAACTAATAATGAGTCACTATCCATGGTGACTAGAAAACCGTACCATTTTGGTTCTCAATCGTATCTTTTACTCTTATTCCATACTTAGGCCTCTAGAATATAGTTGTATATGGAATACTTTCTTGTGATAACTCTTGTGTACCTTGAGCCTGGACTTCATCAAAGTCTATCTCTCTCATAATATCTCTTTTAGAGATGTGATCCCTCTCAAGGAATGTGGTATTCCTTTCTAATATAACATTTTTTTAGGGATTTTCTAGGGAATATCCACCAGTTTTCCACACCAAATTTCATATGGAATATCACTTATTCCTTTGGTTGGAACTTGTTTTAGTATATGTTATGCTTCTTTTAATTCATTTCTCCAAAAGGATAATAGAAGGCTCACATGAATCATCATTTATCAGACCATTTCTAATAAGGTTTAGTTTATCCTTTTTATTATAGAATTCCATTTAGGTGTATAAGGAGGAGTGAGTTGATATAAAATCCTAAAATACCGTAAATTATCCACAAAATCTTGATTAAGATATTCAACATAATGATCTGGGTGGAGTTTCTTATTCTTCTTACAAAGATGGTTATCAGCTTCATTATAGTATTCCTTGAATCTCTTAAAAGAATATGAGAAAAACTAGACCAAGTAGGAGTGTTCATATCTAATGAAATAAATAGTAAAATTATGAGCACCCATCCCTTGCTTCAATAGGAAATGTTCTATGCAAATTTGTATGAACTAATTCAATCATCTCTTTATCCATTTTACCTTTTCCAATAAATGGGGATTCATTCATTTTCCTTATAACCACACATGACAACCACCAAGTGGTTTTAGTTCAAAATAATATAATTATACATCTTGATATAATTTAGTCAAAAACATTTTGTTTATTAGACCTATTTGGTGTTTGTTTCCAACACTTTCGCCAGGGTGAGTGTGTCCATCTTGTGTGAGGACGAAAGATGCAGATTTGTTGCCCTGTATTCAAGGTTTCCAAAGGCAGGTGACATCTGTCTCTTATTCAAGGACGTTTTCTCCATGATCAAAATATGATGATGGGATGCCAGCTCTTCCTTCCATGGATTCCTCCCTGGAGCTCGTTACCTAGTTCGGGTCTCCCTTATAGATTTAATACATTGTTTGTGAAACTATTACCAGTGCCATATCTTCATGGATGCCAGTTAATTACGTTTCTTCTGTCAGGACATTCCAAGGGGTCAAGTTAGGGCAGTAACCTTAAGTCAGTGGAGTAGTCACGTTGGACATCACTGGCATTTTTAGATGCTAGAACATTGGAATGTCTGTCTTCTTTCCCTTATTATAGGGATTATCAAGGGTGCAGAAGCCTAAGGCATCCTGCATAAAATGTGAGGAATTATATGCCATATGCATGTATCTGAGGTTTTCCTCGGCTTCCCATGTTTAACATAGGGTATACCTCAAGTTTAACGTCAAGTGGAGATAGATTGGACTGATAAAAACACTGAATAGAGTGGATCAGATGAGTGTAACCCTAGGAGGAAACACTGATGTAGGTGGGTAGACATGACCTCACCGGGATGTGGTGACCTGGGTAAGAATCGAGATGGGTGATGGGGTGCAGAGTGAAATGGGTGGTGAATGGGTTGGAACCGCCATGGTGACAATTGTAATGTACGGCTTGAGTCTCAGGGAGACTTCCTACACATCCCCATGGCAGGGAATCAAAGCCCGCGTAGTTCAGGAGGGCGATGGGACACCTGAGGAGGTGGCCCGTGAGAATGGATGCGTGGATGGGACCCGATGGAAGTGGAACCTCTGGGTTGGGGAATGAACTTCTTGAGACACATATGTTCGAGGTAAAGGTCAGGCGATGAGGTTGAATTGGGGTGTAGGCATAGGATAATAACCAGATGATGTGTGTGGGGATTACATGTGGTTAGAAACCTGGGTTAGTCTGATGCCACTAGGATAGTCCAAAGATGTTGGTCCAAACGAAGAGGATTACAACGGCTTGATACTAAATAAGGGACGCAATGGCTTACCTCTGATCGGGATACAATATCTTACCACTGATTGAGGGACACAATGACTTACCGCTGCATTGGGTTTACAGTTTAACGTCATGCAAGATGAAGGTGAACCGACGTGAATAAGGACATGGGGTCCAGATGGATGGTGTGGGAGAACTGATGGGAAGGGAGGTCAGAATGACTAGGTGTTGGGCTTGAACCTCAGGGAGGGTTCCTACGTACCTCGCCTTGGCAAGGATCAAAGTCCACATAGTTTGGGTATGGTTGTGGGGATTACGCTCTAGGCTTCCCGGGGTGTTGGTGAACCAACGTGAAGATGGTCGGAATGACCGGGTGTTGGGCTTGAACCTCAAGGAGGCTTCCTGCGTACCTCGCCTTAGTAAGGATCAAAGTCCACATAGTTAGGGTATGGTGAGTTTTCTGTCCCAACATAAAAATAGTCAGGACCAATGGTTGTTAGGCTTCAACCTCATGGAGGTTTCTTACATACCTTGCCTTAGCAAGGATCAAATTCCACGTAGTTCGGGTATGGTGACTTTGGTGTACTGATGAGAAGACGGTCGGGGCCAATGGTTGTTGGGATTGAACCTCATGTAGGCTTCCATCGTACCTCGCCTTAGCAATGATCAAAGTCCATGTAGTTTGGGTATGGTTGTGGAGAATACGCTCTAGGCTACATGTGGTGTTGGTGAACCAATTTGAAGATGGTCAGAATGACCTGGTGTTGGGATTGAACCTCAAGGAGGCTTCCTACGTACCTCTCCTTAGCAAGGATAAAAGTCCATGTAGTTCAGTTTTGGTGACTTTCGTGTCCCAACGTGAAGACGGTCGGAACCAATGGCTATTGGGATTGAACCTCATGGAGGCTTCCTATGTACCTAGACTTATCAAGGATCAAATTACACGTAATTCTGGTATGGTTATGGGGATTATGCTCTTGGATGCCTGGGGTGTTGGTGTACCGACGTGAAGATGGTCGGAACGACCGAGTGTTGGGCTTCAACCTCAGGGAGGATTCATACATACCTCGCCTTTGCAAGGATCAAAGTCCACGTAGTTCGGGTATGGTGAATTTGGTGTCCCAACGTGAAGACGGCCGAGACCAATGGTTTTTGGGCTTGAACCTCATGGAGGATTCCTATTTACCTAGTCTTCGCAAGGATCAAAGTCCACGTAGTTTGAGTATGGTTGTGGGGATTATGCTCTAGGCTGCCTGGGGTGTTGGTGAACCGACGTGAAGATGGTCAGAATGACTGGGTGTTGGGCTTGAACCTCAGAGAGGCTTCCTATGTACCTCGCCTTAGAAAGGATCAAAGTCCACATAGTTCGGGTATGGTTGTGGGGATTACGCTCTAGGTTTCCTGCGGTGTTGGTGAACCGACGTGGAGATGGTCGAAACGACTGGGTGTGGGGCTTGAACCTCAGGGAGGATTCCTACGTACCTAACCTTAGCTGGGATCAATGTTTACATAGTTAGGGTATGGTTGTGGGACCTACACTCTAGGATATTTGTGGTGTTGGTGAACCGATGTGAAGATGGTCAGAATGATCGAGTTTTGGGCTTGTACCTCAGGGAGGCTTCCTATGTACCTCACCTTAGCAAGGAATAGAGTCCGCGTAGTTCAGGTATGTGTGGGTCTTACACTCTAGGAAGCCCAGGGTGTTAGTGAACCAACATAAACATGGTCGGAAGGACCAGGTGTTGGGATTGAACCTCAGGGAGGCTTCCAAAATATCTCTCCTTAGCAAGGATCAATGTCCACATAGTTCAGGTATGGTTGCGGTGCTTACGATCTAGGCTTCTCGGAAAGGGTTTCATGGACGATTCTTACTCTCTGTCCATGTGAGTCATGCTCAGTGTGAGAAACAAGAGGCAGCAAGGACCTGACGATCACGTCCCAAAAGGTTTATATGTGGGAAGTGAAATGGGGCTTACATGTGGTTAGTGGACTAAAGAGGAAACATGGGCTTATGCATGGTTCGCAACCCAAGAAGATGGAGACTGGGACTTACTCCATATCGGATCCCAATGGTGACAAAGTCCAGTGGGAGAGAGATTTAACTCTAGGATGGAGGCCCAATGGTGAAAAATCCTAGAAGGAGAGGGATTTGGCGTCGAATAAAGGAGGGGTACCATTCCCCATCATGCCCTTTGCTAGCATTTTGCACCGAAATGGGAAGGAGGAGTTGGGGTACTACCTCCTACAAGAAAGGCTAGGGGATTACACCAACATGGTTTCCCTTCCCCACTAACAGGCGCTACTCTGATAAGTAGGATCTCATTCCATGTGAGGGATGGAAACACTATCGTGGAGATGAGAGATAATGGACAATGTCCAAGATGGGGCACCCTGTGTATATTGTATGGGGTGAGGTCACAGTTTAACGTCATGTGCTGAGGATGAAGGAGCTTGGCAGTTTAACATCCTGTAGCTTGGATGAGGAATCTTCAATCTGAACCCCTAGTACTTACATAACTGACACCTGTCTTCCCTTTGGGAAGGGAAGGCATCAGTAATTCCATATAAAGGGGGTGTCGTGAGGTGATCCCATTGTGGGTCCATGTTAGTGTGGCTATGTGAAGAAGTAATAGTTGTTAGTGTGCCTATGTGAAGAAGCATGAGGCGAATCAACATAATATAAAACATCACCCAAGATACATTGAAGTTACCTCGTATGATCCTAGATGTTCATATAGGAAAATGGTGTATAAAGTAGTTGTTTAGGGCGTGAGAGGCACCGAAAAATGATGTCAGTAATGAGGACATCAGACAGATGCGAAAGAGTACGCCCAAAGAGGACGGGGTGCACGCAAATGGAGAAGTAGCAAGGAAACGACTGGGGTGAGGGATCCTGGAGGATTGCGGGCAATCATGGAGGTTTTCGCGCAATCGTGGAGGTTTGCACGCAATTGGCATGCAATAGGCACAATTGCGCGGAAAAGACTGGGTTGGAACGAAATCGAGGAAGAATGGAACATAGAGTGGAGCCGAGGTTTTTCATGCAACTGGAAGGGAGTGAGCGAAAGGAGTAGGGTTACACACAATTGCAATTGATTGAGAGAAAGGAGTAGGGTTGTGCGCAATTGCAAGGGATTGCATGCAAGACTTGGGTTGGCTCACAATTGTTGGGGATTACCTGAAATTGGAAGGCTTGCGTAAGGGTAAGGGATTGCACGTAGGGGATGGGAGTTGATGGGATTTTGATGCGGGTTAAGCCAAAGGGGTCCTGTGTGAAGGAAGACCTCTGGGCGACCTAGTGCAGAAAATCCCGTACCTGAGAGCCATATTTTACGCACATGAGAGGTGAATTTCACACAGGAGAGATGGTTCAGATTCTTATGCTGCTGAAAGTCGAAGGAGAGACCTTATTTTTATAGGCGCTTAGGGTCGCCAGAACCGCGCGGAAAGTAGGCTCGCCTGAAATATTGTGTGTCGGCATCGTCATCGCGAAAGCTCAAACGCGTGGGGCGGCTGTGCACAAAGTTCCGCGCCTGCATGAAAAACATTTGTGGATCCCACAATTTTCCGCACAAGAGATATTTTTTCGCGCACTATTGAATTTTTTTCGCATGGCCCATCTGGGCCCCAGGAAATGATTACTAGGTTTAAATATTCCTTTTCTTTGTCACGCTGAAACCTCCTTCAGCCCTTAAGAGTTTTTCAGCATCTACAAATGCCCCCCTTAGAATCGGATCAACGAGGGGATGAAAAGGTCGAATTCCGGGGGAAACATCGAGATGCAGAACTCCCTGGGATCCGCGCGTGCACAAAACTACAGTTGCGCCAAAAATCGAGAAGTGGCATGAAATCCACCTTTCATGCACGCATGAAAGCCCTGTGCACCTATAAAAACCATCGTGGGTCCCTCATCCATATGGAATTTTCTCACGTGACAAGTCTTGAGCTATTGCAGGAAAAAAACTTCCCCTGTATTGTGCAACAAATTGTTTCGGTTGAATGGAATTCCTGGATTTCAGCTATCATTTTACGCACAGAACCGGTTTTTTCACACCAATTTCTGAATTTCAGGCCGAAGTTTTAAATTTCACACTAACTCCTGACATTTTGCGCCGACTCCTTGAGACCTCACTGGAAGAAGATGGCCACCAATCAGGATGGCGCTAAGGGTGAAGCCACGTTCGCTGCTCAAAGGGTTGAGATGGTTTCTAACCCTGAGGTTTATGATGCCCGAAGGATCGTATCCAGCAACCATACTCTCTTCAACATGACAACCTATCCTAGAAGGACTATGCACTGTCTGAAAACCTGATAATATGGGACTTCAGTATCTTAGAGGAGGTACCTATGCTGGGATATAAAGTCGACACACTACGGTAATGGGTGACCCACGGTGATGACCTCCCTCGATATGATATCACTAATAACGGCCATCCTGCAAGAGAAACTGGGCATATGGATTTTTACATCCTAAACCCTTAGACAAGAACCATTTCAGGGGGTGACCTGGTTGTAGAGGATTTTCCATCCCATTGTGCAAGTACCTTACATCAGAGTGTTACCGAAAAAACCAAGTGCTGGATGTAGGATTGGGAACTGTGCTCTAGAGTAATTTTACGAGTTAATGGGCCATGGCGTATTGGGTATGCCAGACCTGTGACCAGTTTGGGGCTGAACTGCTACATATCGGTTTGTTCAAGGCGGTGTGGCTTTCTCAGTTTCACTTATACCGTCAGCATGATCTTGGGCCAGATCTTTTTACCCGATGGTCCCCCGATACCAATACTTTCCATCTTCACCATGGAGAAGTTGGTATCAGTCTCTAGGACCTTCATTTCATCGAGGGTATCCCTTTGGATGGGCACCTATACGATGAATTTCTCCCAAAGAGGAAAATCTATGGGGACATATCACAAACTCCTATGCTAATATGGCATCTGTTGGAGCTGGATAAGGAGAGTTTGGGGTTCAATGGAATTTTGAAGGACATCACCTATAAGAAATGGCTCATCTTGTTCCTGCAAAGAGATCCAGAAGTCAAGATTTCGGGGTGAGGAAGACGATGTTTGACCGAGACACAAAGGAGAAAAAGAAGATCATATTATAGGATCCTAGAGATGGGGGAATATCAATCATGGGGATTCAGTGTAAATGAGATTCAGGATCCGAACATACGGTACGCCAGATTTCTCACAACCTTCCTGAGCGGTTGGCTCTTACCAGTGAGAGATGCAAGGATGAGAGTTCATCCAGTGGCATTAGTAATGGCCAGAATCATGCTTGAAAATCAGAGGTTCAATCTAGGGGTCCCCGTGTAGGCCCATTTTTACACCATTCTGTGGTGCATTTAGAGAGGGGGATCACCGAGGAGGATATGTGGTCCCCACCAGATGTTTCATGGATAGATCACGGCTCATTGAGGAGGATATACCTTTACAAACACCATTTTTCCTCCTGTTAATGGAATATGACCTTCCTTGTTGAATATTGTTGGGGTTATGTCGTTGACGCTCAATGAGGAGGGTGTAAGGATCAGAATCAGAAATCATTCGAATTTTAATTTTTTCCCGTTCCCCACTCTAACTGGAAAAATGATAGACAACAGGAAAGGCTCACTGGGACAAAGGGAATGCTTCCAGAGCATCAACGGTGGGGTACTTGTGGTCCAGGTGTATGGGAAGATCTTTTGTGATCCCTACATTCCATCAAGATTCTCTAGGTAGTTTGGGGGCCTCTAGAGGATGCCGAAAAAATTGTACACAGATGTCCGGATGGAAAGGCATCCCTGTGTTCTCTACCAAATGTGGCTGATGTTCATGAACCACGGATCTAGTGACATAATTACCTTTCCCCTCACCCGAGTTGACACTGGCCTCTCAACAGAATATGTTGAACATTGGGATATATCATACCCTGAGGGACTTTTGAAGAAGTGATTTCAGAAACTCAAGGTATCCTGTGTAGAACCTGGTCAGAGAGAGAGCCGAAAGGGTGTTGATGGGGGGGGGGGGAGGTCAGAAGCATGTTAGGAAACTTGGCCCCCACAGGCCAGGACTTCAGTAGTGGGGACTTCGCATAGCGTGGCTGTGCCCTCATCACCTAGGGAAGAAGAGATCACAGAGTGTCCAGGGAACTTATCAGGATATAGATAAGGTACCTGCTCCAACCTTCTGATGACGCAATCTTCACAGCTCTGTGGTTAGATTGGATGGCCCTATGTTAGTGGATGGGTTATGAATCCCTCTGGAAAAAGATAATATGAGATAGACTCCAGTTTCTAGAGGTCGGGCTCAATCATATTGACGACATGGTGAGCTTCCATCGTCGGCACACAAACTTGACGGCCATGGACGTGTATGGATGCCAGCGAGGTCGGTATGAGGAACCATCCCTCCTGGTGAAGGTAATGCTCATCCAGGGGCATGATCCAGACAAGATGTCATCCGAGGATGATGAAAGAAATGAGGAGTCGAAGAGAAATGATATGGAAGAGGAGGAGGCAGAAGGAGAAGGTGAAGGAGTGGGTGAAGAAGAAGAGGAGGTTGAGGGAGGAGGGTCTCAGGGGGTGTCCCACCAAGGGAGTCTTCAGGAGAGCGGTGAGATCATTGGGTCTGGTATATATATAACTGAGATACTTGAGGTATGTCTCAGCCTTTATCTATCCTTTCCCCCTTCTTTTTTTGTAACCCTCAATCACATCTCCTTATCCTGTTCAGGGGCATATTGGTTCCGACCAAGAGTCTCCATCTAACAGGGGAGGGGGGAGGCACTAATAGAACAAGGTAGGGAGCCGACGCCCATTATTGAGCTGACGATCACTAAGGGATCCCCTACAATGACATCTCCTATAGCATCTAGAACATCAGAGGCTGATGCTTTGGGCTCTTGTAAGTTCTTTATTTCAACCCCAGTATTTACCGTTAGAGAACTCAATTGATCAGGGTGTTCATTGTTTATGCAGTGATCAAAACCTTGGAGTCTCTTTGGGCTGTTGAATCCAGGTCATCTGCATTTTATTCAATGGAAAACGTGCCATCCCATTTAGGTAACACTTTCTAAACTAATCTGGCCTCGGTGCTAGGTGAGCAAAGATCTATGGATATCAGCGATACCAATGTCGTGGCGGGGCCGGAAGTTGGAGAAGAAGCTACTGAGACCGAGGCGAGAGAGGAAGGTCTCCCAGGCATTGAAGAGACTAACCCCTTGGAAGGAGTCCCCGAAGAAGACCCTGATGTTGGTATCTTGGCTGCTTTCCCCAACTATTGGCCCACAGATCCCGAGGAGATTGATGATTCCGGCTCAGAGGCAGCCGAGGAGAGAAGGATGACGCGACGCAAATGGTGGAAGTGTATCATGCACATTCTCAATATGCCTCTGACAGAATGGTTGAAATGGATGGGGTAACTCAAAACCTGGATGCGCTTTCTCTGTGCAGGAGGGGTGGATGCTCGTCATCTCCATTCAACAGTCTGTTACTACATGGTTGAGAAGCTGCGCGAGAGCAGCCGATGCTCCGACGTTGCCTGGTGTCAGAAAGAGTTGGGGAGTACCAAAGAATTCATGAAGGAAGAACAAGAGTTCTGACACCTTGAAGAATAGGTGAAAGAAAAGGAGGTATTCATCACCAACTATTCCGAGCTTGTGGAGAAATTGAGGGCCCAACTGGCGGATGCCCAAGATTAGCTAGTGGAAGCGGGTCACCAAATGACTGAACTTCAAATTGGATAGGTGCAAGCATAGGCTATGGACACTACACTATGCTCTATGGCCACTGAGGAATAGAGGGCCCTCAGGAGGCGGGAATCAATCCTAGAGATCACAAGACAAAAGGTAGTGGCACTGGAACGATCTATCCAAGATGTTGATCCTGAAGGTCCCTATTTTGGACGAACTCATAAACTCATTTCTCCTTACCACCTATTATTCTGAACTTCATGTATGGATAGATTTGTTTACTTATTATTATTTTTTAACATCTTCCAACCACAATCTCAAAATAAATAGCAATCCATTCCTAAGATCACGTGGGTCGTACACGATGTGAGAAAGAAGGGATGTTCTCACTATTAATTCTCTTGAATGTCGGAGTGCCAAACAAGATTCGTGCACCTAAGGTTCAAAAAACCAATCTGTATTCCTGGAAAGAGAAGAGAGAGACCTGAATGGAGAATGAAGATCTTAGAACATTCGAATTATGGTCTTCCTGATGTGTTCTTGCGCACGAACGGGGTAATGCCAGAGGCACTGGAATAAATATGAATAGGGGGAATAGAAGGTGTGAATCACAATAACCAAGATTCGGAACACTGTAGTGATGGAATGCCAATTTAGAATGACTATTTACCTTGTTTGAAACACAATATCCTTATTGTGTTATTGTTTCGGTGCGGATGTGCGTCGGGTTACGCTGTTCCGCCAGGACGCGTTCGCGCGTGCACCCGTCAACCCGAGGGGATGGGCGCGCGGCTTGTGGTCCCGCAGTCCCGCTTTCCAAGGGCGGGCGGCATTCGTCCCTTATTCAGGGGCGTCTGCTCCTTGATCGAAACCGGGATGATGGGATGTCGGCTCCTCCTTCCTTGGACGTCTCCTTGGAACTCGTCGCCTAATCCGGGTCTCCCTCATAGACTTAAGAATGTTCGTGAATCTCGTTCCCGGCGCCATATCTTCATGGACACCGGTTAATTACGCTGCTTCCGCCCGGACGCTCCAAGGAGTCTGGGCGGGGCAGCAACCTGCGGTGAGAAGGCCGGGTGGCTCTGGGTGCTGGGGGCGTGTCGTAGCACTGCGGCTCTGCACGTCTGTCTTCCGTCCCTAATAGGGCTTCTCGAAGGCATGATGGCCTGAGGCATCCCGTACTAGGTGCGGGGAACTGTGTCACCTGAGGTTTTCCTCAGCTTCCCATGTTTAACACGGGGTATGCCGCGAGTTTAACGTCCAGCGGGGACGGCATCAGACCGATCAACACGAAAAGTGGATCAGATGACAGAACCCCTTGCGGGGAACCTCCGACGCTGGGGCCAACACATGGGCGGCTTCCCAAATGATGTGGAGTGGAGTGAAGTGGCATGACCCCACCGGGATGTGGCGGCCCGGGTAAGGATCAGGATGGATGATGGAGTGAAGAGCTTGGACCCCGTAGAGGCTTCCTACGTACCGCGCGTTAGCACGGATCAAAGTCAACGTAGTTCGGGTATACAGTTTAACGTCATGCTGGACGTCGGCAAGCCGACTCACGAAGAGGTCTAGGCCGTCGGGCGGAGGATTGAACCGAACCACCTCGCACAGAGGGGGATGGAATGGCCGGGTGGATCACAGTTTCACGTCATGCTGGACGATAAAAAGAGAAATGGAAAAAGGGGCTGTGGGGAGGCACAGTGGAGATACACACGGGCAGTCTCCCACAGGGGCGGATTCATAGGTGAATCGACGCAAGCGTGAACCCTGGAGGGGTCCACTGATGGACGAACCGACGTAAATACGACCGGGACGACCAGGTGGCGGGCTTGGACCTCAGGGAGGCTTCCTACGTACCCTGTATAGAAGACAGGGATCAAAGTCCACGTAGTTCATTCTGTCAGGACTTACGCACTTGGGGCAGCCCGGATGCGGCAAAACTCAGTTGGAAGGGACTTGGACCGAAAGCAGAAGACACCTCGATCCCAGTCACACCCTCTACTGACTTCGGCAGTGGGGAGGCGCAATGGAGATACACATGTGCAGCCTCCCACGAGAAACTAGGGGTTTGTAATACCCTGCCCCCGTAGGGAAAAGCCACTCCCATTAAATCGTCCCAAAAGGGGGACAATCCCGACATCCCTGCAGAGACGAGCGGGTGGGGGCCACGTCCAAATCGGGGGAGACCCTGCGTGCGAAGCACGAGATCGAATGATGCGGACGGTTTAACGTCTTGTCGGACGAAGTACAGTTTAACGTCGTGTGTTGAGGACGAAGCGGACGGTTTAACGTCTTGCCGGACGAAGTACAGTTTAACGTCGTGTGTTGAGGACGAAACGGACGGTTTAACGTCTTGCCGGACGAAGTACAGTTTAACGTCGTGTGTTGAGGACGAAACACTTGGCAGTTTAACGTCTTGCAGCGCGGACGATGGGGGCTAGGCAGTTTAACGTCGTGCAGCCTGGACGTATACAGTTTAACGTCGTGCAGGACGTGGTGTAGTTTAGCGTCATGCTGGACGAATATGCAGTTTAACGTCATGCTGGACGATAAAGCCACCGGTAGGTCCGTGTCACTTCGCGCGAGCCTAGGGGTGGGGGGGGGGGGGGCGCACGGAAAGACGACGCACAACGCGGACACCTGCGATGAAGACCATCGGGCACCACGCAGGCGGGTACCCAAAGGGGGTCAAGGGAGGCGACCCTGGCGGATTGCGCGCAAAAGAGGAGCTTTGCGCGCAAAACCGCGGATCGGCGCGCAAAATGGCGGGCTGGCGCGCAATTGGGCCAGCGCTTCGCGCGCGGATGATTGGGATTGCGCGCACCGGGCTTCGGGTAGCGCGCGGGGGCAACAGCTCATTCTCTAACGAATGGCCACTTTGAAAATGGGGGGTGCGCGCAATCGGGTTGGATTGCGCGCACCCGGGGGCAATTGCGCGCAAGAGGCTTCTTTTGCGCGCAAAGGCCTTCGGGTTGAAATTTATTCAAAGGGAAGGAGCCAAGGGGATTGCGCGCGAAGGCGGACCCCAAGGCTCTGTTGCGCGAAAGAAAGGAGGTTACCTGAAGATCGGCATTGCGCGCGGAAGGGGTTGAATTGCGCGCGCGGGAGACCGTTCGACTTCCAGCAACCTTTGAAACGTTGGGGGTCGCCTAGTATTTATAGGCAACCCCGGGCGCGGAATCCAAGGCGCGAGCGCGGAATTCTCCTCGCGGGCGCGGAATCGGGCACGGCGCGCAAGGGAGTTGCGCGCATCCCGGGGGTTTTGCGCGCGAATCATCATCTTTGCGCGCAGACCTCTGAAATTCCGCGCAAGGCCTCCGGGCCCTCCGAAACATTCTTCCGACTCCAAATATGACCTCGCTTTCCGCATCCGGAGCTTCGTTTGGGAACAACGGACTTTTCCGGCGTCTACAAAAGCCCCCCCTCAGAATCTGATCGGCGAGAGGTCGCAACGATCGGGTTCCGAGGGAGACGCCGGAATGCCGAAGTCCTGGGCGGCGCGGGACTTAGGCGCGCAAAAAGGGGCGCCGGTCGCGAAATTCGCCGCTGCGGTCGCGCAAAGCGCTTTCCGCGCAGCGCGGACCCCGGCCTCGCCTATAAATAGGGGCACTGGGTCCCTCCGTGCCGTACACTGGCCTTCCGCGCGATAAGCATCTCTGCTCTCGTGCGCGAAATTGCCTTTTCCGGCACGGAATTCGCCCGCTCGTCGCGCAAAACCGTCCGGATTCCGCCTGTCTTTGCGCGAAAACCCGGAACTTTGCGCGACAGTCTTCCCAATTGCGCGCCGCCGACTTGGATTGCGCGCCAACCTTCAAACTTCTCTACCAGCCTCGTCCGATTCCGCACACTTCATCCCTTAACCCGCACGACTCCCGAAACTTCTGAGATGGCCGCGCACAGAGGAAATGAGGGGGATGCCGCCACTCGCAGGGCTGAGATGGCGACGAACGAGGAGGTTTACGGAGCCAAGGAGATTGTTTCCAACAATCAATCCTTGTTTGACTTACTGACGCCGGCCCAGAAGACATATACACTGTCGGACAACCTGCCGCTCTGGAACTTCGGCATCCTAGATGAGGTCCTGGTGCCAGGGTTCGAGATTGATGCGCCGCGGACCTGGGTGACCCGGGAGGACGAGCTTCTCCGCTATAACATCACCAACAATGGGCATCCTGCCAGGGAGACCAGACACTTGGATGTCTATGTCCTGAACCCGAGGACGCGAACCATTGATGGGGGTGAGCCTACTGCGGAGAATTCTCCAGCCCTCTACTCGAGCATATATCGCCAGAGCGTCACGGACGACACCAAGGGCTGGCTGAAGGACTGGGACTTGCGGTCTGGGGGCAACTTCACCAGCGAGTGGGCCTGGGCGTTCTGGGTACGCCACACTTGCGATCACTTCGCAGAGGAGCTGCGGTACATCGGCCTGTTTGAGGCGGTGTGGACGTCGCAGTTCCACTTCTACCAGCAGTCCGAGCTCGGGCCGGAGCTGTTCACCCGATGGTCTCCGGATACCAACACCTTCCATCTTCACCATGGGGAGGTCGGCATCGGCCTCTGGGACATCCACTGCATCGGAGGTATCCCGCTGGAGGGCTACCAATACGATGAGTTCCTGCCACCGAAGAACATCTGGGAGGACAGGTCACGGACTCCCATCCTGACCTGGCATCTGCTTGACCTGGCTACGCAGCGGCTCGGGATCAAAGACTTCCAGAAGGACATAGCCTACAAGGAATGGTTCGGCCAGTTCTTGGAGCATGACCCGGCGGTCAAGATGCCAGGCAGGGGAAAGCGGTGCCCGACCGCAGCTCAGAGGAGCCGGAACGGGTCGTACTGGCGGGTCCTGGAGACGGGCGACTACCGCTCATGGGGGTACCGCGTCATCGAGGCCCGGGACCCAAATGTCCGGTACGCGGCGTTCCTGGCCGCCTTTCTGAGTGGGTGGCTCCTGCCAGTGCGGGACGCGAGAATGGGCGTTCGCCCGGCGACACTGGCGGTGGCGGGCGCTATGGCCGCCAACAAGAGATACAACCTCGGGGTCCCAGTGCTGGCGAGGCTGTATGCCATCCTGGGACGCATATCACGAGGGGGGTCGCCACGAAGGATCTGTGGGCCCTTTCAGTTCTTCCACGGCTGGGTGGCTGCTCACCTCGGTGGGTACACGTTTCCGAACGCCATCATTCCTCCGGGCAACGGCCTGCGACCCTCCCTGCTGAACATCGCGGGGGTCGCTCCGATGACCCTAAGTGAGGAGGGCGTGCGGATCCGGATTGGCAATCATGCCAACTTCAACTTCAGTCCGTTCCCCACTCCCGTTGGCCAAATGATCGACAACGGGCAGGGTCCGCTGGAGCAGCATGAGTACTTCCTGAACATGCGGGGCGGGGTGCTCGTGGCTCGGATCGACGGGAAGGTGATCTGCGAGCCTTGCGTGCCGACCCGTTTCGCCAGGCAGTTCGGGTGCCTTCAACGGATGCCGAAGAGGGTATTCACTGCTGTCCGGGAGGAGACGAACCCTGGCGTCCTTCGCCAGATGTGGCTGATGTTTGCCGCATTCGGCTCTGGCGACGTCATCACTCTCCCTCCTACCGGAGTTGACGCAGGCTTGGCAACCGAGTACGCCGAACACTGGGCCATCGCGTACCCTGAGGGGCTCTTGAGGAAGCTAGTTCGGCGGCTCGAGGCTACCCGTGCGGAGACCGGGCGTCAAGGAAGGAGGCGAGGCGCCGCCACACGGGGGAGAACGGAGGCGCGCCAAGCAGCGGAGCCGGCGCGGGCACATCGCAGGCTGCCGCTACGACCTCGGCGCCCAGAGAGGGGGCACATGCGGCGGTCGAAGAGCGGCCCGGGAAGCAGGTGAGACGTCTGCTCGAACCCTCCCACGATGCAGTCTTCCCGGCGCTGTGGTCGGCCTGGATGACCCTACGGCAGTCACTGGGGACCGACGCCATCTGGCGAAAGATTCTCAGAGAAGGAATCCATCTGCCAGAGGTCGGGCGCCTCCACATTGCCGACATGGTGGACTTCAACCGGCAGTATGCGTATCTGACGGCCATGGACGAGTACGCGCGCCAACGTGGTCAGCGCGCGGAGCCATCCCTTCTGGTGAAGGTGATGCTCGGTCTCGAGCCCGCTCCGGAACAGATGCCGCCGGAAGAAGACGACAGTAGCAACGACTCCGAAGAAGAGGAGGAAATGGGGGAGGATGAAGGCTCCGAGGGTAGATCCCATCAGGGGAGCCCACGGGAGAGCGGCGAGGTGGCCGGCTCTGACAACGTTGATGTCACTGAGCTCCTCGAGGTCCGCTTCTATCCCTACTCAATCTGCTTCATCCATTCTCTTATGCAGCTTCTAACCCATTTCTCCATCTTTCTCAGGAGCGCACGGATGTTGGTCAGGCGTCCTCAGCGGGAGTAGGAGGGGCGCCAGCAGGACAAGGCGGGGGCCAGACACCCATCATAGAATTGACAAGCGCTAAGGGGTCCCCTGCTGCAACGGTTCCTGCGGCGACCGGGGTAGCGGAAGATGACGCTCCGAACTCCCGTAAGTCTCCTTACTTTACTGCTGGTGCTTGCCGTTGACGATCCGTGACTAACCATGGCATGCCCCGCACAGTGATCTCAACATTGGAGGCTCGTCGGGTTGCCGAACCCGGGCCATCTACGAGTGGACCAGTGCTGGACATGCCGCCTGCTCCGGAACAGACTTCCCAAACCGAGCCGGCCCCACCAACTGCTGATCAAGGGGCTCCGGACATCGGCGGTGCTGACATCGGAGAGAGGTTGGGGGCTGACGAGGGTGTCAGCGCCGCTGGGGAGAGAGAAGAAGGTTGCCCGGATGTTGGGGAACCTATCCCTCGTGAGGACCTCCCAGGGGCGGACCCTGCAGCAGACCTGCTGGCTGCCTTCCCTGCCTACCGGCCTGCCGATCCCGAGGAGATGGACGACTCGGACGCGGAGGCGGTCGAGGAGAGCCGGATAACGCGCCGCAGGGGGTGGAAGTGCATCCAGCGATTCCTCAAGCGAGACCCGTCGGAGTGGCTGGGGCGCATGGGATCACTTCAAACCTGGCTGCGCTTCCTGTGTGCCGGGGGAGCTGATGCTCAACGCCTCCATCTGACGGTCCGTGATTTCATGGCCGAAAAGATGCGTGAGAGCTGCCGGCGTGCCGACGTCACACAAAGTCGGGACATGTCGGAGAGCACGCGGGCGCTCCTCGCGGCGGAGCAGGAAGTCCGGCTCCTCGAAGGGCAGGCGGCAGAGAAGGAGGCCTTCGTCGCGACGTGTACCGAGCTTGTGGAGCAACTAGCAGCTCAGCTGGTTGACGCCCAAGTACAGCTGACGGAGGCGGGCCAACAGATGGTCACAATTCAAGTCGAGCGGGAGCGTGCACAGGCCAGAATCGACGAACTGCGTGCTGCGACCGCCGACGAAGAGAGGGCACGCAGAGAGCGAGAAGCAGCTCTGGAGGCCACCAGCCAAAGGGTAGCGGCATTAGAAAGACTCATTCAGCACGCTAATCCCTAAGGGCTTTGTTTTGCCATTCCCAAAACATTTGCTTCCGCTACTTTGATCCATCTGTATGAATCAATATATTTATCTGCATCTTTTGGTTTAATATGCTCAACCACAATTCGTTGTCTTGCGGGAGTGTTAACCAAGCATCAGGCATCCATAATTGGGCCTGGATTTCTGGAGAAAAGAGGGAGGTCATTCCTAGGAAAGGAGACCTCAGACCTAATCAATGTACCATTCCCCCAACCTGTTCCAACACACGAGCGGGACAATGCTAGGGGCGTTGAGATTTTATCCGAACATAGGGAAATGAGAAAGGGTGAATCGCGTGTCCCGAATCCAGACATCCACAACGGTCGGCCTTCCAGGAAATGCCCAAGACGGTAGGCGGACAGTGGATCGACCATAACAACTGCAATAGACGGACCGAGAAAGGCCATCATTCATATTGCAGGAGGCGGACCACATGTCATCATGAATACCGCTTTGGGGTTCCTTCAGACACAAGGGTGGAAAATCCAGATCAACAGGGCATGCGAAGCGTGGGGCGAAGTGACGATTTGTTCGGACAGAATCCAACGCTCTCAAAATTGCGCCACCGTGGGGAAAACGTATTAGGCGGATGCACTAATCTGGCCGTGAGTCACCTCAATTCTCAGACAGCACCTCTCTGACGAGGAAACTGTCGCTTCCCATCCTTGCGATGGGGCATCCCGAGCTGAATCGGGGAGAATATCACAACTGCACCACTCTACCCAAAGTCAGGCCAGACGGCCGGCGACGAGGAGGGGCGGGACTTAACGATCCCTGAGGCTGGACCCAAGTTGAGATGCCCGGGCGTTCCTACGTACTCCATCAGGCTGGAGATCAAGCCACACGTAGTTCTGAGAGTGCAGTTTAACGTCATGCAGGACGTAGAATCCCGTTTAGGGGAGATCTTAGTTTAAGGTTGTAGAGCTCGGACCATAAGGGTAGATCTTAGTTTAAGGTCTTAGAGCTCGGACCATAAGGGGAGATCTTAGTTTAAGGTCTTAGAGCTCGGACCATAAGGAGAGATCTTAGTTTAAGGTCTTAGAGCTCGGACCATAAGGAGAGATCTTAGTTTAAGGTCTTAGAGCTCGGACCATAAGGAGAGATCTTAGTTTAAGGTCTTAGAGCTCGGACCATAAGGACCTCAAAGTACGCCGCATCTGGTCATATCCCCTGGATATGCGAAGATGCACTGAGGGATAGTGTCGAGAGTGCCGAGGTTTCGCCTGGTCAGAATGGGAGGTGGGAAATGTGAATCATGCGGCCATTCACTCGAGGACCAGGAGCACCGGTGTGACGATATGAGAGTACTGCCGACCGTGGCGGAAAAGCAGCATCAACATCGCACTAACCGTTGGTGGAATGAGGCAGCAAACGAGCATCGACCGCTCAATCGCAGGATTCATATCGATTTGCTGCCCGAGGCCATTGGGGGTACCGGCCCGAGTCGGTGGGAGAGCACTGAAGCATTGTGTCCGAACCGTTCACGGGGGCTCCACCCAGGGCGTAGACGATGGGTCCGAATGAAAGGGAGCACGAAGCCTGAAAAGCGGAGGAAACCTGACCAAGCGGATCCTGACCCTCCTGGCAATAAACCAGAGTACTCTTGACACCGGTGGACCACTGCAAGGGGTCGGGGAACGCGCCTTGAGGGTGACCTGAAGGCGGCGGATTCCCCAGAGAAGGGGGAATCTCTAAGAGATGGGGGGCTGGACCCGAAGTTTCAAACATCCGGGCGTTCCTACGTATCCCATAAGGATGGGAATCAAGCCGCACGTAGTTCTTGAAGCACGGCGCAACACAATCGGGCACCAGCGCGGGGAAGAGTGCGGGTCTGACCCTCGCACACAAAAGGAGCGGCATTTGATATTTCTTGTTTGTCCTTAAAGATGAATGGTTTTTCTTTGTGCGGCGACATGCCTGTGATTGAGAAATCTCTGGCGTCGCCACAATAATCAAGCCACGGAAGGCATTGATGAATGGCGTGGTTATTAACCAGCGCCCAACATGAGTGTCCCCTGAGGGGAACATCACGATGCAGTGCCGTTTTCTCGTCGGGCGGCCAAGACGATCACAGTTTACGGTCGTGTGGTAGGACCAGACAACACAGTTTAAGGTCGTGTGGTTCGGACCATGGAGGAATCCGCTTACCGCGGTACGGCGGACACGGCGGAGGTGGGAGCATACCCAGCCCTGCGGTCACGCACGATTCCAGGAGAAGAGTCTTGGGATGGGGGTCTGCGTATGTCCATCACCCGAGGGGCAGAGATGCTAGCCTCCAGGCATACTGGGCTCAGAACGCGATTGTTCGAGCGACTCCTCCCTCCTTATGGGGACGAGGGTCCAGCTACGCATGGCCCTTGGGGAGAACATCCGCATATATCCTTGGTGCTCAGATCATGGGAGCCTCGAACGACATCATTACCTTGGTTGGTCTGCCTAACGTGTAAAGGTGTACTGAAGGTCAGTATGAAAAGAGTGTCCAGATTCCACTACAACGCATAAAGGCGGAGTGTGATGAGGACTGCGCAACCAATGTTCAGAGCCTGAAGGAGCTGACATGGCGATCAAGGATGTTGCTGACGCATTCGCAACACAACATCCGATCGCGTCAGCCTAAGACGGGGCAAGCAAACGAGCATCAACCGCTCAATCGCAGGATTCATATCGATTTGCGGCCCAAGACCCGCCGGTAAATCGACCCGGAGCGGTGGGAGAGCACTGAGGCATCGTACCCAAACCGCTAACGAGGATCCCTTTGAGTGAAGGCTCGAATAAGAGGAAGCGCGAGGCCTGACAAGCAACACAGGACTTGTCGGGATTGAATCTGACACTACGAGTCATAGACCGAAGTACCCAAAACATGTTAACAGATCTCCGGAAAGGGTCGGAGGACTCACCCTGAGAGCAACCAAAAGAGGGCAGATCCTCGTGATCAACCAAGAGACGGGGCTGGACCTGAAACACAAGCGTCCAGGCGGTCCTACGTATCCCATAAGGATGGGAATCAAGCCATACGTAGTTCTTGAGAGGCAGTTTAACGTCATGCAGGACGATGAGGGGTGTGAGGTAGTCCCACACACGGGGGAGGCGTACGGCGCGGCCAGTAGACCGACGTGAATGAGGACATAATCCCCCGCTCACGCGATACGCCTCGCACAAAAAAGGAGGGGAACTGGGGCCAGAGGCCCAACGCGGGATAGAGATTCCCGGGAAATGGGGCTGGGCCTGAAACATGAATGTCCAGGCGGTCCTACGTATCCCATAAGGATGGGAATCAAGCCATACGTAGTTCTTGAAGTGCAGTTTAACGTCATGCAGGACGATGAGGAAAAAAGAAGGGGGGAGCAGAAGGCATACCCAAACGTGGGGGGGCGTACAGCGTGACGAGCAAACCGACGTGAATGAGGGCATATCCCCTCACTCACACCATACGCCGCACACCCGGGGGCAACTGGACCAAGGGCCCAGGATGAGATGGAAATTCCCGAAGGATGGGGCTGGGCCTGAAACATGAATGTTCAGGCGGTCCTACGTATCCCATAAGGATGGGAATCAAGCCGCACGTAGTTCTTGAGGGGTAGTTTTACGTCATGCAGGACGAATGCTGAACAGTTTAACGTCTTGTAGCTCGGACGTAGTGCAGTTTAGCGTCATGCGGGACGAAGCACTTGGCAGTTTAACGTCTTGCAGCGCGGACGAATGCTGAACAGTTTAACGTCTTGTAGCCTGGACGAATGCAGTTTAACGTCGTGCAGGACGTGGTGCAGTTTAACGTCATGCAGGACGAAGTGCAGTTTAGCGTCATGCGGGACGAATGTGCAGTTTAACGTCATGCTGGACAAATGTGCAGTTTAACGTCATGCTGGACGTAGTGCAGTTTAGCGTCATGCGGGACGAATGTGCAGTTTAACGTCATGCTGGACGTAGTGCAGTTTAGCGTCATGCGGGACGAATGTGCAGTTTAACGTCATGCTGGACGTCGGCACACTCAGACAAAGTACTGCTTGAGGAACCTAGCGTTGGTGGGAGGAGTAACACGCTCACCATCCATAGTCGCTAGGGAGTACGCGCCATTGGGATAGACCTTGTGGACAACAAAAGGTCCCTCCCACTTGGGCTCCAACTTGGGCGGCTTCCTGCCGGGGATCATTGGTGCTCTTAGGGCTAGCACTAGATCACCCTGCAGGAAGGAGCGGAGGCGAACCTTCTTATTGAAAGATCGAGCCATTCTGCTTTGATGCCTCTCCAAGTTGTGCAAAGCGCGAAGTCTATTCTCATCCAGTGCTTCCAACTCGACTAGACGGGCTTCAGCAACTCTGTCCGGCGCTTGCTGGTCGTAGACCGCAGTGCGCAAGGACGGTAACTGGATCTCGATGGGCAGGACGGCCTCAGCTCCATACACCAGGGAATAAGGGGTCATCTGGGTGGAATTGCGAGTCGTCGTCCGATAAGCCCAGAGGGCGTTGGGGAGCTTGTCCGGCCAACTCTTCTTGTTCTGACCAACCATCTTTTGCAGAATGTTAGAGAGGGTTTTGTTAAACGCCTCGATCTGTCCATTCGCCTGCGCATGATAGCGAGATGTATGGTTCGAGCGAATGTTATACTTGGCGTACAACTTCTTCAACTCGGCTGCTCGGAAATTGGTTCCGTTATCCGTGAGGATAGCGTGAGGCACTCCAAATCGATAGATGATGTTGGAGGTCACGAAGTCAGCGATCGAACAGGATTTGACCTCTCTGAGCGGAATCGCTTCTGTCCATTTGGAGAAGAAGTCCGTAGCGGTCAGAATGAACCGGCACTGGCGAGCTGTCGCCGGTGGGTAAGGTCCCACAACGTCCAGTCCCCAGACTGCAAAGGGCCAGGAATACCTTGTGGTATGGAGAGGCTCCGGCGGCCGATGCACAAAGTTCGCATGAACCTGGCACGCATGGCACCTCCTGGCATACTCGATGCAGTCATGGATCATAGAGGGCCAGAAGTATCCCAACCTCCGAATCTGGTGGGACAGCTTCGGCCCAGTCTGGTGGGCGCCGCATGAACCAGCATGAACCTCTTGCATGACTCGTGGGATCTCAACTCCCTGAAGGCAACGGAGGATAACACCATCAAATCCGCGTTTGTAGAGGATCTGCTCCAGGCCGGGACTGCTCTGGAGGACAAACTGCGATGCGCGGCGTCGAACTCGCTCGCGCTCGGCCCGATCCGATGGAAGAATGCCATGTTGGAGGTACTCAACCAAAGGCGTCCTCCAATCAGGGGCTGATCCGACTGTCATATCTGGGGTACTCGGGGCTCCGGGCATAGGGGCAACCGTGGTGAGGTTACTTACCAACGGGCCGCGATCTTCTTCCGGGATAACGGGAGCGATGAGCCTGCGGCGCGTCACGCGGACGATCAGGTTGTCCTGTTCAGGCTCCGCAAGTGACGCAGCGAGGCTGGCCAAAGCATCTGCTCGACCGTTCTGCGACCGGGGAACATGGACAATTTCCGGCCGAGAAGGGAACCGGGCCATCAGAAGGAGGGTGCACTCCAACAATGGCACAAGTTCCGGCTTCCTGACAACGTAGTCGCCATTGATCTGCTTAACGACCAGCTCGGAGTCCCCTTTCACGCACAGACGGGGCACGTCGATCTCGAGAGCCAACTCGAGGCCGGTGATGAGGGCATGGTATTCCGCCTCATTGTTGGTACAGCCCTCTGACAACAGGAAAGAGTATGGCAGCACGGCTCGCTCCGGGGTAATGAAGACGATACCCAAGCCCACTCTGTTGAGCTTAGGATTATCGAGTCTTCTACCGGTGGGGCTCCGGGAGGCACCGTCAAAGTGCATCTGCCAGCATGGATCGGCTCGATCAACCGAGAGAATGGTCTCATCAGGAAATCCTAGATCCAGCGGCTGATCCGAGGAGGTTGGGTGAGCAGCCAGAAAGTCTGCCAATGCTTGCCCTTTGATGGCCTTCTGAGACACATACCTGATGTCGAACTGCTGGAGAATCACAGCCCACCGCGCTAGGCGGCCAGTCAACATAGGTCGGCTCAGGATATATTTCAACGGGTCTACCCGAGAAACCAACTGTACCTCATGGTGCTGCAAGTAGTGCCGTAATTTCTGTACGGCAAATACGAGCGCCAGGCAGCTCTTCTCGATGGGGGAATACCTAACTTCCGCATCGAGGAGCATGCGACTGAGGTAATAGAGGCTATTCTCCGTTCCCTCGTTGTTCTTCTGGGCGAGAAGGGCACCCAGGGACCGTTCCAGGGCGGTCACATAGAGGACCAGCGGCTTCCCGGATACAGGCGGCATCAGAACCGGAGGTTGAAGCAGGTAATGCTTGATTTCCTCGCAAGCGGTCTGACACTCTTTATCCCATACATAGGTGGCACCTTTCTTCATGAGCCGAGAAAAGGGCCTACACTTGCCGGCCAGATTCGCGATGAATCGGCGTATATAGGCTAAGTGGCCTTGGAACCCTTGCAGTTCCCGGACGGTACCTGGGGGAGGCATCTGGCTAATCGCCCTGATTTTCTCTGGGTCGATCTCAATACCCCGGTATCTTACCACAAATCCAAGGAACTTTCCGGAGGTGACCCCAAAGGCACACTTCAACGGGTTCATCTTCAGGCAGCGAGACCGGAGGAAGCTGAGCACTTTCTCAAGATCTTTGAGATGGTCCTGACGCTGGCGCGATTTGACAACCAAGTCGTCGACGTAGCATTCCACCAGTGTGCCGAGGATTGGCTTGAATATGCGGTGCATCGCCCGTTGATAGGTGGCACCTGCATTCTTCAGGCCGAAGGGCATGACCCGGTAGCAAAAGGTACCTTGGGGGGCCCTGAAGGCAGTGAACTCCTCATCCTCAGGGGCCATCCGAATTTGGTTGTATCCGGAGTATCCATCCATGAAGGAGAGGGCTTGGAACCCTGCCGTGGCATCAATCAACAGCTCTGTCACTGGAAGGGGAAAATCATCCTTCGGGCAGTGGCGGTTGAGATCGCGGAAGTCGATGCAGACTCTGATCTGCCCGTTCTTCTTCCTGACCGGCACAATGTTGGCCAGCCATTTGGGGTACTGAACTTCCCTCACGAAGTTGGCTTTGATAAGCTTGTCAACTTCGGCCTCAACCATGGCACCGTGGGATGGGTGCATCTTCCTGGGAGGCTGCTTGAACCCGCGATGGTTCACCGGGAGACCAAGACGGTGGACGGCTACCTGAGGATCCAGCCCCGGCATCTCGTCATAGCCCCAAGCGAATACATCACGGTGCTGCCTGAGAAAGTCCACGTACTGCTGCCGCTCCTCAGAGGGCATGGCGGCACTAACCAATGTGGGTCTTGGATCGGCCTCGGTTCCAAGGTTCACCTGTATTAACTCATCGACCGTGGCGGGGACGCCCACCTCAAAGGCTGGGGGTGCGTCTTCCATATCCTCTCCACTCGGGGAGGGATCGTCCACGGGAGAGACTGCGTTGGCAACTGCATTGGGGCTACCAGATCCTGCTGGGCCACTGGTGCTGGCGCGGGTGGTCGCGGCCATCTCATCAGGAGACTCGCGGACCGTCAATACCATGGCGACGTCCAACCGTTGAATCGGGAGGACGTAAGCGTCATCCAGACTTGCCCAGGGATCACTTGCAACAGCGACAGGCTCAACCTCACCTGCCAGGATCTGCTTATCCTTGCTCTTGTAATAGTCCGCGTCCAGATAGCAGGCTTCACACGAGGCAAAAGGAGAGGCATCTCCTTGAAGCACGCCCACTCGACCATTAAGGGAGTATTTGAGGCACTGGTGGTATGACGAGGGAACCGCCGCGTGAAGATGGAGCCATGGCCTGCCCATCAATGCGTTGTACGCGGTGTCCTGAGAGAATACCATGAATTCGGTGTTGGCAACCAAGTCACCGAACTGGGTCTTCAAACGTATCTTGCCGACCGGGGTTTGCTCGGTGCGATCGTACCCCTGGATCCTGAGGTCGGAGGGAATCAAGTCATCCTCAGACAACCCCAATCTCCGGAGCGTCCGAGTTGGAATCAGGTTAATCCCGGACCCCGTGTCGACAAGACAGCGCCGGACTTCAAGACCATTGAACTGGCCAGTGACATACAGCGGACGAATGTGTCCCTGTATAGGAGGGTCTTAATCCTTACCAGAGAACGAGATAACTGCCTGACATTCGGCGTCCTCGATCGTTTCGGCGTGAAAGGCCTCTGCAGCCGCAACCTCTGTCTCAAACTGGAGGGGGCTTTTCAGGGCTTCAGCGAGTGCCTCGCGCATCTCAGATGACATCCGCAGAGCCTCAAGGATGGAGAGCCTTGCTGGGATGTCGGCCAAGTGCTTCAGGACATCATACTTTTTGGCCAAGCGCGAGCCCCTGGTTGCAGGAGGTTGCTCTGCGGTTGGTGGCATGACGGGCCTTGCCGGTTGGATCGGCGGCCGACTGGTACTTGGCGCATCTCGCTGTTCACCGGCTACAGTCCGGGAAATGGTCACCGTACTGGAGTCAGGAGGCCGGGATGGACTTGTGGCAGGGCGGAGCTGGTCGCGACGCGGCTGAGGCGGTTCTGCCTGGTCCCACACCACAAACAGTGGCGGAGGCGAATCTGTCATCCCCGGATGGGGGGGCTGCGCGCGCTGAGCTCGGTTTTGAGCCTGCTGCCTGGTCTCAGTGGCGTGCACGGCCTGGCTGGAGGTACCAACGGCTGTGCCCCGGCGACTCCTGCTGCTGCGGTTCTTCCGACGGTGGCGACGACCGGGGACACTAGGGAGGTCCACCTGGTGTTCTTCAACGTCGGGAACCGAAAAGGGATTTACCAGCTCGACGGTATTAACCGAAGCGTACCCAATACCGTCATCGGACGAATCATCCATCACCGGGCGGATCCGAGGAGGGACCCCCATCTCCGGGGGCATGAAATCGCCGAGAGTGCGGGATAGTGGCGGAACTGGCGGGGCACGCTCTTCCTTCTTGCGCTGCCGCCGTTTGCTCCTCTTGGAAGAGGCAGGCTGGGACGACGATGCCGAAGCAGCACCCGCGGATTCTGGGGGCTCAGGCTGATTCAAGCGCGCACGGATGATTCCATGGGCGCGAATGGTCGTCTTGCGGGCCATCCAGTTATTATACTTCTGGGATCCGCGGTTGGAGACCAGCTTCCATTCGTCCTCGTTGCCACTATCGTCATCTGATCCCACGAACACGCCCGCCACTTGTGCTGGAGCTGGGCCCAACCTGATTACATTGTTGTTAATCTGGTCTTGGAGCCAATCCTTAAACACATAGCACTGCTGGATGGTGTGCCCCAGGGCCCGATGGTAGGGGCAGTAGCGGGGGTTATTCGTAAGATGTGCCTCCTCTGGCTTCCAACACTCAGGCAGTCGCACAATCCTCTGCTCCAGGGCGCTCCGGAAATAACCGGGGACCTGATCCTCATGGAATGAGTAAGTCAGGTGTCGCGGGCCCCTGGGAGCGTGGTCTTGACGAGGGGCTGGAGGGGCCTGCCGAGGAGGTGGACCCTGATTATCTCGCCTGGGTTGCGGCGGTACATTACGCGGAGGGGCCGGCCGGTTCTGAGGCTGCCGCTGCTGGGCCGGGAACTGAGCCCGTGGAGGCGGATTCCTGTGGGGCTGTGGAGCTGGCCTCACCGGCAGCAGCTCCAACGGCCTGGGGGCCTCTATCTGGGCAACAGCAGCGGGCTCAGCCCTACTGACTCTCCTTGCAGGAATCATAGGAGGCAGCGGGTGTGCCTGGCTGGCCTGTTGCAGGGCTTCCTCAAGACGTTGAGCTTTGTCTGAGAAGTCCCTGAACCCTCCGGGGTAATTTTGAGTAATCAGGGAAGGGACCAGCTCGGTCTTGACGTTCCCGACGCACATTGTCAGCAACTGCTCCTGAGTCAATGGCATGTCAAGGGAATACGTGAGACCCTTCCATCGGGCGACGAAGTCCGCGACTCGCTCATCAGGCCTCTGCTTGCACTTGAAGAGGTCTGCGATACTTGTCTTCCGGGTCGTGGAACTGAACTGGTAGAGGAACTGTCTACGGAGGTCCTCCCAGCTGGTTACCGACCCGACGGGGAGCTGGCTGTACCAGACAAATGCTGGCCCTTCCAGTGTCTGAACAAAGCAGCGAAGCTTAGCGGCCTCCTGCTGCGCCGGAGTCCCCAACATAGGCCCGCACCTCGAGTTGAAGTGGGCTAAATGCTGTGGCGGATCTCCAGTCCCGTTGAAGGGGGCGAAAGTGGGATTCCCGAATCCCGGAGGCACCGGCATGTCATCCACCCATGCTGGGTAGGGCTTGCCGTCCGGTGGGATCGCCACCTGCCGAGTCTCCAAGGCTTCCAAGCGAGCGATGAGTGCCGCCATCGGATCGTCCGGACATGGGTTCCTGTCCTGGAGAGGATCTCTAACCACGAGCGCATTGCATGGCCCTTCAATCGGGTCGTCGACCGGGTCGTCGAACTCGGCAGCTCGTGGGATGGCGGGCGGAGTGGCCCTTGGGGCAGCGGGAGGAATCCGAGCGGGATCTCTCAGGTAGTCACGCCGCTCGGGAGGGTGTGGCGAAACATACCGCGCCCTCTTGCCATAGGCAATGGCCTCTCTCCTGTCGGCGAACACGGCGTAATCACGGTTGCCCGGGAGAGTCTCATCGAGGGGCGGTTGTTCCGGTCCCTGCTGTCCTGGCCTAGGATCACCGTAGTCAGGCCGCCGTTCTGCAGCGCGCTCGGCGAGGAGCTGGTCAACCAGCCTCTTCTGTTCGGCGAGCTGCTGACGTAGCGTAGCCTTCTCGGGATCCTCCTCTGCCCTCTGCATGGAGGCAGATGGGTCGGCGGGCTTTATAGCCTCGCTGTGCTCTTTTCCTTTGCTGACGTTTCGGCTTAACGTCAGTGCTTCAGTGGGTGCGGGGAGCCCCAGGAGGTTCCTCTGATGACGAGTAACTCTCACCGATGGATCTGACGACGGCTTGTCTTCGGGGGGGAAGACCCCGTCGAGAAGTTCCAAGTCGTTCCCCTCTCCCGACAGGTCAGCCATATTGACCGTTCCTGTCCCTGGGGATATACCCTCAGGGCCACCCAGCGAATCGGGCTGTCGGCGGATCACACTGAAGCGTAGGGCAGCGTACTGCCCCCATCCACGGATATACACGTGGGGAGTGGCTTCCTCGATAACTTTGCGGAGTACTTGAAAACACTCAACGCATCGTTGTCGGAGGGCCTCGTGGTGCCCAAATGACCCGGGGTGCCGAACCGCGGGGAGCATGGCCAGGTCAATTTGACGGCACTGCTCACCAATATCCTCCAGGTGCGCTTGACTCCCGGGGTATGGCATTTGTAGGCAGTGAAGACGGGAGTGAGTCTCCCGGAGAGTTCGGCGGAAGCATTCGAACTCATCCGGGGTGAGCGATTCGGGTGCATCAAAGCCCGGTCCTGCGACTGGCCAAAACTTCTCAGGGAAGTGGCCCTCTGCAAGGACGGTCCAGAAGCTCCACGACTCAAACTCGGGACCCAGATCTCCTTGGTCCTCTTCCATGGCTGGGAACGGACGGGGAACTGGTAGTGGTGCCGAGGCGGGCCGCCGGGCTGACGGGCTGGCCGGCGGTGAATACGGCGAACAGGCCGATTGGCCTCCGTATCCCGGGCCGCCCTCTGAGGGTGGCGGTGCCCTGGCTACCACATCACGATAGGACGGGCCGGCGAGCGAACATCCTGCCGTAGCATCGGTGCTCGCCGAGGGTGCACCAAATCGTGGTTCGACCGTCGATCCCCAGAAAAAGTCTTCGGCTTCTCCGATCGAGGCGGAAGGCACTTCCGGAGGGGCCAGTACCAACCGCAAGCTTGATCCTTGGGGGTCTACCAGGCCCTCGTTACTCCGGATATACCTTCGGAGAGAAGCGGGGATCACATCGATCTCGCTCTCGGGGAGCACGAGGCTGACGTGCCGCATTCCTACCTCTGCCCTTGACTGGCGGGATTGGGGAAGGGGCTCTGTCGCCGAATCGTACTCCGCCTCTAAGTCAGAGAAGCAAACCGGTCGGATCTCCGTCCGGAATTCCGTAACATTCTTCCCTCGGCGTCGACGCCTTGCCTTCCTGCCCCTGGGTGGTTCTTCGGGGCAGGGCTGATCTCTGTCCTGGCGTCCTCCGGCCGCACTGGTGCTGGGGCCAAGAGGACTGGGAACCAAGGTGCGAGGGGCACCGGGACAGATATCAAAGGGGACGCGGGGAGAGATGATTCCGGGCAGGACTCCGGGCCGGGATCGGAAGGTGGGATGACCCATGCCTCCTGGATCGGCCACACAGAGTAGATCCTGCCGGTGAATAGCGCTACCGCGAGGTAGTCCGCGGTGGCTACTGCCAGTGCCAGCAACCGGGAGAGTCGACCCAACCTGCCTTTGGGGCGGTCGGGGCCTCGATCCAGGTCGGGCATAGGAGTTCCCCTGCTCAGGATGCGCAGAGGCCTGGCGACTGGAGCCAGCAGTGGCTTGGGCCAATGCGGCCGCTGTTGCTAGAGCCCCAAGGTGGGCATCCTCTTCCGCTCGTGCCCGACGTTGGCGTCGAGACAGACGAGTCGGGATGAGCGGCGCGGGCAGGTGGAGAGTCCGCTCTTCGACTGGAGAGGCCTGGCGGCGGTGTCGCCGTGGCCTGGCGGGAGCCCTTACCGTAGATCCCTGGAGCGAATCCCGGATAGGATGATCCCGGGCCTCTTCCACCTCATCCGCGTAGGGAAGGGAACTGTCAGAGCGCTCCGAGGATAAGCTCCCGAAGCGATTGGACGTTGAGGTAGGCAACGGTGCCTCCCTGCGCGGCCCTCGGGGGCGGCGGTGGTGGCGAGGCGCAGCCTCCTCAAGGTCTAGGCGAGCCATTTCCCTAGTGGGGATGACTCCCTCTTCCTCGTATCTCCGCACCAGGGTGTTGATCACCCTTCTCTGGATGACCTCCGAGGGGGAGAGAGGGCGTGGTCGTCCCGCAATTGCGGCTGCTGGGACGGCTGTGGAACGGGCGGGACCGCGCGGAGTAGCGGCGTCGGTGTTTCCCCTGTCCCTGCGCCAGTGGGCGGGTGGCGATCGGGCACTGGATCGGGCGACCTGATTTCTGAAAGCAGGGAGAATGACCCATTAACACTGACAGGAAAAAGGAATCGACAACCAACCATTAGCGCCACGATGCCTTCCGTGGGGGGAACCCAGGCCCTCGACGTTGCGAGACGGAGTGCCCGATGTCCCTAACCCAGCCCCTGGCGGGTAAGACTGAATGCTTGGTCGGGCAACACGCCGGTCTTCCAACACCTCTGAAAGCCATCGGTCTTCGTATCGAGGAGAAGAGATTCACGTCGGGTTCACCATTTTTCTGTTTCGGTGAGGATGTGCGTCGGGTTACGCTGTTCCGCCAGGACGCGTTCGCGCGTGCATCCGTCAACCCGAGGGGATGGGCGCGCGGCTTGTGGTCCCGCAGTCCCGCTTTCCAAGGGCGGGCGGCATTCGTCCCTTATTCAGGGGCGTCTGCTCCTTGATCGAAACCGGGATGATGGGATGTCGGCTCCTCCTTCCTTGGACGTCTCCTTGGAACTCGTCGCCTAATCCGGGTCTCCCTCATAGACTTAAGAATGTTCGTGAATCTCGTTCCCGACGCCATATCTTCATGGACACCGGTTAATTACGCTGCTTCCGCCCGGACGCTCCAAGGAGTCTGGGCGGGGCAGCAACCTGCGGTGAGAAGGCCGGGTGGCTCTGGGTGCTGGGGGCGTGTCGTAGCACTGCGGCTCTGCACGTCTGTCTTCCGTCCCTAATAGGGCTTCTCGAAGGCATGATGGCCTGAGGCATCCCGTACTAGGTGCGGGGAACTGTGTCACCTGAGGTTTTCCTCAGCTTCCCATGTTTAACACGGGGTATGCCGCGAGTTTAACGTCCAGCGGGGACGGCATCGGACCGATCAACACGAAAAGTGGATCAGATGACAGAACCCCTTGCGGGGAACCTCCGACGCTGGGGCCAGCACATGGGCGGCTTCCCAAATGATGTGGAGTGGAGTGAAGTGGCATGACCCCACCGGGATGTGGCGGCCCGGGTAAGGATCAGGATGGATGATGGAGTGAAGAGCTTGGACCCCGTAGAGGCTTCCTACGTACCGCGCGTTAGCACGGATCAAAGTCAACGTAGTTCGGGTATACAGTTTAACGTCATGCTGGACGTCGGCAAGCCGACTCACGAAGAGGTCTAGGCCGCCGGGCGGAGGATTGAACCGAACCACCTCGCACAGAGGGGGATGGAACGGCCGGGTGGATCACAGTTTCACGTCATGCTGGACGATAAAAAGAGAAATGGAAAAAGGGGCTGTGGGGAGGCACAGTGGAGATACACACGGGCAGTCTCCCACAGGGGCGGATTCATAGGTGAATCGACGCAAGCGTGAACCCTGGAGGGGTCCACTGATGGACGAACCGACATAAATACGACCGGGACGACCAGGTGGCGGGCTTGGACCTCAGGGAGGCTTCCTACGTACCCTGTATAGAAGACAGGGATCAAAGTCCATGTAGTTCATTCTGTCAGGACTTACGCACTTGGGGCAGCCCGGATGCGGCAAAACTCAGTTGGAAGGGACTTGGACCGAAAGCAGAAGACACCTCGATCCCAGTCACACCCTCTACTGACTTCGGCAGTGGGGAGGCGCAATGGAGATACACATG
This sequence comes from Viscum album, assembly GCA_963277665.1. Taxonomy (NCBI): domain Eukaryota; kingdom Viridiplantae; phylum Streptophyta; class Magnoliopsida; order Santalales; family Viscaceae; genus Viscum; species Viscum album. The sequence goes on along the minus strand of OY728152.1, from coordinate 1,521,078,140 downwards.
TGCAGCCTCCCACGAGAAACTAGGGGTTTGTAATACCCTGCCCCCGTAGGGAAAATCCACTCCCATTAAATCGTCCCAAAAGGGGGACAATCCCGACATCCCTGCAGAGACGAGCGGGTGGGGGCCACGTCCAAACCGGGGGAGACCCTGCGTGCGAAGCACGGGATCGAATGATGCGGACGGTTTAACGTCTTGCCGGACGAAGTACAGTTTAACGTCGTGTGTTGAGGACGAAGCGGACGGTTTAACGTCTTGCCGGACGAAGTACAGTTTAACGTCGTGTGTTGAGGACGAAACGGACGGTTTAACGTCTTGCCGGACGAAGTACAGTTTAACGTCGTGTGTTGAGGACGAAACACTTGGCAGTTTAACGTCTTGCAGCGCGGACGATGGGGGCTAGGCAGTTTAACGTCGTGCAGCCTGGACGTATACAGTTTAACGTCGTGCAGGACGTGGTGCAGTTTAGCGTCATGCTGGACGAATATGCAGTTTAACGTCATGCTGGACGATAAAGCCGCCGGTAGGTCCGTGTCACTTCGCGCGAGCCTAGGGGGGGGGCCGCACGGAAAGACGACGCACAACGCGGGCACCTGCGATGAAGACCATCGGGCGCCACGCAGGCGGGTACCCAAAGGGGGTCAAGGGAGGCGACCCTGGCGGATTGCGCGCAAAAGAGGAGCTTTGCGCGCAAAACCGCGGATCGGCGCGCAAAATGGCGGGCTGGCGCGCAATTGGGCCAGCGCTTCGCGCGCGGATGATTGGGATTGCGCGCACCGGGCTTCGGGTAGCGCGCGGGGGCAACGGCTCATTCTCTAACGAATGGCCACTTTGAAAATGGGGGGTGCGCGCAATCGGGTTGGATTGCGCGCACCCGGGGGCAATTGCGCGCAAGAGGCTTCTTTTGCGCGCAAAGGCCTTCGGGTTGAAATTTATTCAAAGGGAAGGAGCCAAGGGGATTGCGTGCGAAGGCGGACCCCAAGGCTCTGTTGCGCGAAAGAAAGGAGGTTACCTGAAGATCGGCATTGCGCGCGGAAGGGGTTGAATTGCGCGCGCGGGAGACCGTTCGACTTCCAGCAACCTTTGAAACGTTGTGGGTCGCCTAGTATTTATAGGCAACCCCGGGCGCGGAATCCAAGGCGCGAGCGCGGAATTCTCCTCGCGGGCGCGGAATCGGGCACGGCGCGCAAGGGAGTTGCGCGCATCCCGGGGGTTTTGCACGCGGATCATCATCTTTGCGCGCAGACCTCTGAAATTCCGCGCAAGGCCTCCGGGCCCTCCGAAACATTCTTCCGACTCCAAATATGACCTCGCTTTCCGCATCCGGAGCTTTGTTTGGGAACAACGGACTTTTCCGGCGTCTACAGTTATGCTGAAATCATGATAACAAATGAGGGCCGACCACTGACCATGCTCAAAACACGGGGCCTAACTCAAAATGTCATCCATTAGTCTTTCGAAATGTTAGCCTAGGTTAGTAGGTGAGCCATAGGCCATGAATCCATATTGTAAAGGGGTTATCTTTGACGTGAAAGAGGACGAGGTTCGGAATAAAGGACACCGAAAGCATGGAGGGTGGAGCAATGTGTTGTTTGTCTAGAGTCCAACACTCTTGAAATTACACCACCATGGTGGAAACCCATTAGGTGGGGATATCTGTATGATCAGGGATCAAAACATACTTCTGAATAGGACCTCTCTAACGAGGAAACTATCACCTCCCAACATTATCGTGGGACATCCCAACCTTGTTCAGGGTGGAACTACAATTTAGTGTCATGGGTTGAGGACCTATGGACTCTTGCAATTTAACGTTATATGATGGGACGTGGAGTGAAAGGGAAGATCCCAGGAAGGGAGTATGTGGTGCGGTAGCTATAATCCTGACTTGAATGAGGACTTGGTCTAGATCACACCATGTATCCCTAGTTAAAACTCTTCAGGTCAGGGAGCCAAGAGTGAAAATTAGGCTGGGCCCAAAGCAAAGTGGTCGGGCATTCCAACGTACCCCATGAGTATGGGAATCAAGCCACACATAGTTCTAAGAGAGCATTTTAACATCATGCAGGATGAAGAAATGTACGTGTGTCATGGTTGTGCTTGTACACGTCCTACTATAACTCCTAAGCCCACGTGAGTCGTGCTCTATGTGGGAAACAAGAAGTAGTGATCAGACTTTTCTAGCACAGGGAGGCACACGTTAGGGATGATGGGGCACTAGGTGAAGGATGTCCCAATGATGCTGACCCACCTATTCATCGCACCTAGATACATGAATAATTAAATCTGAGTATGTCGTAATTCTACTTGAACATAAAGAAGTGGAAACATGTGAATCATGATGCTCAATATCTGGACCACAGTGATGATGGCGTGATGATAGGGGATAACTGTTGACCATTTTTGAAACACAGTATCCATATTGTGTTATCAAATAATGGGGATAGAAAAATGAGGGTTGACCACTAGCGATATTCGAAACATGGGACTTATTACAAATGTCGCCCGAGATCTTTAGGGACGTTGGCCTGAAATGGTAGGTGAGCTGAGGAGGCGTGAGACCAGACCATGAAGGGGGTCCCTTTGGGTGTGGAATAGGATGAGAATCCAAATAATAGGCTCATGAATCTTGGACATGGAATTAGGGGAATGTCCCCATGAAAATTACACACTTTGGGCTCTTTTTTAAAACTCATCTGAGTATGACAATGAGACGTATCAGATAGAGGGAGTCTAGTCCCTTCCCAAGGACAAGGGTCCTAGGTTCACAAGATTTTAGCTTAAGGCCCTAGGGTGGACCATTAGGGGGGGCTTGATTTAATGGAATGCGAAAATGGTGTCGAAATATCCAAACATTATGCGTAGTTCCCACGGGAGACCTTAGTTTGGGGTCATAGAACTCGGACCACGCTGGGAAAAGATATGGGAAACACACAGTGTGGCCCTTGAAAACCCCTACATGAATGAAGACCTAAGAGGTACTCCCCACACCCCATGTTCCCAAAAGAGTTCAGGACAAGGGGCCGAAAAATAAAGGACATGATTTATAGATTCCTTGGGGCCAGTCCTAGAGATAGAAATTCCTGGGTTTTCCTACATATCTCATGAGGATGGGAATCAAGTCATATGTAGTTCTGTAAGATATTTTGTAGTTTAACATCTTGCGGCAATGACGTGGAGAGGTCTTAGTTTATGGTCATAGATCTTGGACTGCGAATGGTAGGAAATAAGAGACATATGGTGGTGTAATTACAAGACCTGACGTGAATGAGGACCTGGTCCACATCATCGTGCGCTTCTTGGGGGAGGTTTCAGGTCGAGGGACTGAAAATGAAAGTTAGGCTAGGCCCAAGGAAAAGTGGACAGAAATTCTTACGTACCACATGAGAATGGGGATCAAGGCGCACGTAGTTCAAAGAATGGAATAGTAAGATACCATTTCTATGGATAATAAGGTTGTGTGGGTTTGGCCCCTGCACCAAAATATGCGGTATTTGATAGATATTGTATTTTACTTTAGGATGAACGAGTGTGTTTTTTTTGTGTTGCGATGGACCTAGGATAGAATGTCCTAGAATCGCCACAACAATCAAGTTGTGTGCAGGCATTGACAAATGGTATGGTGTGTGACCGATACCAAACATGATGTCCCTTGAGTTAGGACATCACAATGCAGTTCCATTTTTTGTCGTGTGTCCAGGATGATATTGTTACAGTTAAGGGTCATGTGATGGGACCATCTATGCATTCTAACATCATGCGGTATAGACATAGTAGAGATGAGGCTAAAGGGGGAATGTGCATGGTGCGATAAAGCATACCTAACGTGAATGAGGATGAGTTCCATATCACACCACGCATGATTCTATGAAAGAAACCTCGGGTCGAAGGGCCTGGAAAATATTAGGGGATATAGGATAGAATATGCTAACTCTCAGTTGAGCTGGACCCAAAAATGAGATGTTCAGGTGTTCTTACATATCCCATGAGGATGGGAATCAAGTCGTACGTAGTTCTTACAAAGGGGAAATATGAAAAGATCCTATTTTAAAGTCTTAGAACTTGGACCATGGAAAAGCGGGACTATTCCATGTAAGTGCGGACAGTAATCCGATCCCTAATCCTATGTGACTCAAACTCAGTGTAAGAAACAAATATGGATAAGGAATTTTCAATACGTGAAATACATAAAAAGGGGAAATCCGTACGAAGCCCCAAATGAAACCCTTACCGTGGATTTTTCCTCCTAACATGTGGATTCACACTGAGGAATAGTACTAAGAGTTTCGAAGTTCAACTTGGACATGATGAGGTGGAGAAGGATGTGAGTAATATAACTGACATTTTTGGCTTAATGGGGTTGGCGTGATGATGGAGGATAGTTGTTTACCGTGTTTGAAACACAAAATCCACATCGTGTGACCTGAAATGGGAGCAATAAACGAGCGTTGACAACTGACCGTATTCGCGACGCGGGACTTGTATCAATTTTTTGCTCGAAACCCTTGAGGATGTTGGCCCGTAATGGTTGGAGGGACCTTGGTCCGAGCATCCATGCCATTTGGGGGTCCCTTTGGATGTGAAAGGTGATGGAAGCCCAAATTAAGGGGAACATGAAACCTGAGAAATGGGTGAAAGAATGTCTGGGTAGAATCTGAAATTCCAGGTGCTAAACCAAGGTTCCATTGGGAACATTGGTGAATGATCGATGAGGATCGAGGGGCTCATCTTGAGAGTGGCTGCTTTGAAAAGATGATTATAGAATAAGGGGACGGAGAACTCTCAGGAGAAGGAGGTAAATGACGTGGTTGTTAGAAGACCAAACTTGAATGAGGACATAATCCTATACCACACCATATACTCTCTTATCTGGGGGAATGCGGGACAAGGGGTCAAGATGAGGTTGGACCCGAAGATTAAACATCTGTGCGGTCCTAAATATCCCATAAGGATGTGAATCAATCCATACATAGTTCTAGAGAAGACAAAGATTGGGGTAGGATACCCTAATGAGGGGGGTGTATGACACAGCTAGTAACCCGATGTGAATGAGTACATAATACCATACCACACCGTATAACCCCAAGTGAGAACTTGGGCCAGAGACCCGAGAAGGCCGAGGGACCTGAGGTTGGGCGTTCTGGCCAACTATTGTCATATGACCTCTTACGCGGGTGCTGCCTCCTCATAGCTCCTAATCCCACATGAGAAATGATCCTTGTGGGAAACAAGTAGTAGGAATTGTATCTCCCCATTATATAAGGGTCAGAAAGTTGGCATTACCCTAGGGGAGACCCTAGCTTGAAGATGCGACGGGGCATGATGAACCACTACATTCACTATTTTAGACTTATAGGGGTGGAGATAATGACAAAGGATAGATGTTGACCATGTTCTAAACACAACATCCATATCGTCGGACCTATAATGGGAATAAAAAATGAGGATCAACCACTGACCATATTCGAAACGTGAGACTTGTATTAATTTTTTGTTCAAAATTCTAGAGGACTTTGGCCCAAGATGGTAGGAGGGACCATAGGCAGAGAATCCATGTCATCCAGGGGTCCTCCCAGACATGAAATATGATGGAGTCCCAAGAAAATAGTGTGAGTGAAGCATAAGTGTGCCTGTAATTTTCAACATCAAGCAAGACGATGAAAGAGGTGGAAGTATCCGGGGAATGGGATCAACAATGAGACTATGATAAACTCAATGTGAATTAGGGAAAAAGCCCACGCCACACCATATGCTTTGACCTGAGGGGAGACTATGGAGTTTGGGCTGGGCCAACAGACAAAATTTTCGGGCGTTCCTACGTATCCTATGAGGATGGGAATCAAGCCGCACGTAGTTCTTGAAGGCCATGCAGTTTTAGCATCGTACGGTGAGGACGTGGGAGGATAGAAGAACGGGGAGGGGGAAACATGGTGTGACCACCATAATCCTGACATGAGTGGGGATAAAGAATCCTACACTATATCATGCAAGGAACCTCTAGGAGAACTATACCCAGGTGGGATAGTTGAAGAGAAGAGTCTAGTGTCTGGACTCAAGTTCGAGTGTCTGAGCATTCCTACATATCCCATAAGGATGGGAATCCAACCACAAATAGTTCTAAGGGTTCCATTTAACGTTTTTCAGGGCACCATATAGTTTAATGTCTTGCGGGACATTTTTCATTTTAAAGACATGTAGGACCGGGTAGTTTAGGGTCACGCCAAACCTGTCAGTTTAGGGTCATCCAGGACCATGATGCAGTTTAGGGTCTTGCGGGATCGTAATGCAATTTAGGGTAATGTGGGACCGTAATGCAGTTTAGGGTCATGTGTGACTGTCCAGTTTATGTTCCTGTAGGACCATAAAGTTTATGGTCATGTGGGACCCCTCAACTCAAGCAAAGTATTTCTTGAGGAACTTGGCATTGGTGGGAGGATTTATACGCTCACCATCCATGGTCACAAGAGAGTATGCACCATTGGGGTAAACCTTATGAATAATTAAAGGACCTTCCTATTTGGGCTCTAACTTCAGTGGTTTCCAGCCAGGTACTATTGGGTTCCTGAGGGCCAATACCAGATCACCTTTCAGGAAATAGTGGAGGCATACCTTCTTGTTGATGGCTCTGGACATCTTATTCTAGTGTCTTTCCAGGTTGTGCAGGGCACAAAGCCTTTTCTCATTAAGCGCATACAATTTAGTCAAATGAATTTAAGCTACCTTATTTGGCGCATGCTGGTCGTAGACCACTGTGCATAATGAAGGAAACTGAATATCGATAGGCAAGATAGCTTATGTTCTATATACCAGGAAATATGGGGTCACCTGTGTGGAATTATGAGTCATCGTTCGATAAGCCCAGATGGAATTGGGTAGCCTGTCAGAACAACTCTTCTTATTTTAACCAACCATTTTCTGAAAAATTTTAGAGAGTGTCTTGTTGAACGCCTTGATCTACCCATTTTCTGGCACATGGTAGCCGGAGGTATGGTTAGAACAGATGTTGTACTTGGAATACAACTTCTTCAACTCAGCCACCTGGAAGTTGGTGCCGTTATCGGTGAGGATGACATGAGGGAATCCAAATCGATAGAAGATATTGGAGCTCACAGAGTTAATGATATAATAGACCTTGACCTCATTGAGTGAAACTTCCTCTGCCCACTTGGAAAAAAAATCTGTAGCGGTCAGGATGAACCGACATTGGAAAGTTGTTGCCAGCGGATATGGTCCCACGACATCTATTCCCCAGACTATTAAGGGCCAAGAGTACTTTGTAGTGTGGAGAGGCTCTGGTGGTCAATGCAGGAAGTTGGCATGAACTTGGAATGTATGAAATATCTTGGCAAACTCGATGCAATCATGGATCATGGAGGGACAAAATTACCCTACTCTTTGGATCTAGTGAGATAGCTCTGGCACGGTCTTATGAGCCATGCAAGAATTGGCATGAACCTCTTGCATGACCTAAGAAATATCAACTCCTTGGATGCAACGGAGGAGAACACCGTCAAACCCATACTTGTAGAGGATCTGCTCAAGATTGGGACCACTTTGGAGTGTAAACCGCAGCGCGCGACGTCAGATATGCTCATGCTCGGCCCAATGAGCCAAGAGGTAACCATTTTGGAGATACTCAACAAAGGGGGCTCTCCATTTATGAGTCCCTTTTACCACTACATTTGAGGGACCTGGGGGTCCTGACGTGGAGGCTCTGGTGGTAAGATGGATCACCTGTAGGCCATCGTTGTCACCTAGGGTGATGGGAGCAATGAATCTCTTATGCACCACATGGATAATCATATCAACCTATTCGGGTTTTGAAAGTGATGTAGCTAGGCGGGTCAGGGCATCAGCTCAACTGTTCTGAGATCGAGGGACATGAGTAACTTCCAGCCGAGATGGGAACTGGGCCATTAGCTGGAGAGTGCGCTCCAACAATGGTATGAGCTTCGGTTTTCTAATGGTCTAGTCCCCGCTGATCTTCTTGATGACTAGTTTAGAATCCCCATTCACATGAAAACGGGGAACATCAATCTCGAGGGAAAGCTTGAGGCCAGGTATAAGAGCTTGATACTTAGCCTCATTATTTGTGCCTCCTTATGACAACATGAATGAGTACATCATAATGTCTTGTACCGGGGAAATAAAGACGATACCCAAGCATAACATTTTGAGCCTAGGGTCATTGAGCCTCCTGTGGGTGGGACTCTGGGAAGCGCCATCAAAATGAATCTTCCAACATGGGATGGAACAATCTACTGAGAGGATTCCCTCATCAGGAAATTCAAGGTCCAAGGACTGGTCAGCAGGAGACATATGGGAAGTAAGGAAGTCTACCAATGCTTTCCCCTTAATATATTATTGAGGGACAAACATAATATCAAACTACTAAAGAATCACCTCCCACTATGTTAGTTGTCCTGTCAATGTGGGATGATTCAGAATGTACTTCAATGGGTATACCTGAGACACTAGATGTGCTTCATGGTGCTATAAGTAGTGTCACAATTTTTTTACTGCGAATACCAGTGCAAGGAAGATCTTATTAATGTGGTAGTATCAGATATCTATATCAATGAGCATGCGGCTGAGGTATTAAAGGCTGTTATCTATCCCTCATTTTTCTTCTAGGCAAGAAGGGTGCCGAGAGATCATTCCAGGGCGGTCACATAAAGGACCAGCGTCTTTCCGGAGATAGGTGGCATCAAGACCGGAGGCTGGACCGGATATTTCTTGATTTCCTCAAACACGACCTATCACTCTTTGTCCCATTAGTAGGTGGTTCCTTTCTTCATAAGCCAAGAAAAGGGATTGAACTTGCCATCCATATTCGCAATGAATCAGAATATGTAGGCCAAGTTTCCTTGGAAGCCCCGAAGTTCCCGAATGTTTCTCTGGGGAGACATCTGGCTGATGGCCTTGATCTTCTTAGGGTAAATCTCGATACCCCGGTACCTGACAAAAAATCCAAGGAACTTCCCAATGGTGACCCCGAAGGCACATTTTAATGGGTTCATCTTTAGGTGGAGAGAATAGAGTAAGTATAACACTTTCTCAAGGTCCTTGAGATGGTCCTGGAACTAGAGAGATTTGACCACCAGATCAGGCACATAACATTCCACCAACACCCCGAGGATTGGATTGAATATGCGGGGCATGGACCGTTGATATGTGGAACCTTCATTATTTAAGCTGAAGGGAATGACCTGGTAAACAAACTTACCTTGTAGAGCCCTAAAGGCTGTGGACTCCTCATCCTCCGGGGCTATTCGAATCTGGTGGTACCCGGAGTACCCATCAATTAAGGAGAGGGATTGGAATCCATCTGTAGTGTCAATCATCCACTCCGTCATAGGAAGGGGGAAATAATCCTTCGGACAGTGGAGGTTGAGGTCTCAGATGTCGATGTAGAACCTTATCTTCCCATTCTTCGTCCTGACTGGCACAATGTTGGCTTGCCATTTGGGGTACCGGACCTCCTTAATGAAATTGGATCTGATGAGATTATCAACCATGGCCTCTACCATGGAACCATGGGAAGGGTGAATCTTTCTGGGAGGCTGCCCGAACCCGCGATGATTTGTTGGGAGACCGAGGCGGTGGATGGCTACCTGAGGATCTAGTCCTGGCATCTTATCGTAGCTCTATCCAAAAACATCACGATGCTGTTTCAGGAATTCTATGTATTGTTGCTACTCCTTGAGGGGCATGGAGGCACTGATTAACATGGGTATTGGGTCTACCTCACTACCAAGGTTCACGTGAACCAACTCATCGAACGTGGTGGAAACACCCTCTTCAAAGGCAGGAGGGGAATCCTGTAGGCCATATTCTTCACTTATGGAGAAGGGATCCCTAACGGGAGGAGATTTCTCTGAGTTGGTAGGTCCCGAGGAGAGGCTGGTCCCAGCATAAGCAAAAATGGTCACTACATTAGGAGATTCTGGTGCTACTGAAACCACATTAATGAAGGCTATCGACCCAATCCCATCTGGTCTTCAGCCCAAAGGGATACACTTGATAATATTAAATCAAGAGTGGCATGTCAGCTTGAGCCAGTTAATTACAGCCCGGAGGAACAAGCAAGTGTTATGTACTATCGCTGCCATGAGACAGACAACCCAATACCTTACGGGAGTAGGGGAATCAGGGATCGCCAAGGCTTGATTCGTATAAGAATATGAAGTGATCTATCGACGTCGCTTGGACCTGAGAATATGCTTCCCCCCTACACCAGAGACTACAAAACATTTCCCCATATCGGGGGTCATGACCTTCAATCGATGGATCCAGAAGACATAGGAATCATCTAGACCTACCCAGGGGTCGGTTGCAATTGTGACATACTTGATCTCATTGGAATGAATCATCTTTTCCTTTCTATTATAATAGTTGACATCCCAATAGCGGGCTTCAAAAAAGGAAAAAGGATATGCATCACCTTGGAGCATGCCCACTCAACCATTGAGAGAGTACTTGAGGCACTGGTGATATGATGAGGGAACCGCTGCGTGCAGGTGGATCCATGGTCTTCCCATCAATGCATTATATGTGGTGTCTTGGGAGACAACCATAAACTCTTTACTAGAAACTAGGCCACTGAAATGGGTCTTCAAATAGATCTTGCCGACCAGGGTATGCTCTGTCCTGTCATATCTCAGTATTTTCAGGTCGGAGGGAGTCAAGTCATCCTCGGACAACCCCAGTTTCCGCAATGTCTATGTTGAGATATGGTTGATCCCGGAGCCTATGTCAAAAAGGCAGCGGCAAACCTCCACATCGTTGAATTGGAAGGTGATGTACAGTAGAAGAATGTTACCCTATTTGGGAGAACCTTCATCTTCTACAGATAATGAGATAATGTCCTGGCATTCAACATTCTCTATTGCTTCTGTGTGAAATTCCTATGCAGTTGCTACCACCATCTCAAACTAGAGGGGGATTTTTAAAGCCTCAGTGAGGGCCTCACGCATATTTGACAATATGAGAACGAGCTCGAGGATGGAGATCTTTTCTAGAATAATAGAAAGATTCTTGAGAACATCATACTTCTGTGCCATGCATGAAATTCTTCTTGTAGGAGGTTGCTCCATGAAAGGAGGCATGGCGGGCCCTACCGGCTGGACTGACGGCTGACTGGTGGTGGGAATGTCCCTTTTCTCACTAGTCAAAGCATACAGAGTGACTAATAAATGGGGGCCAGCTGGCTAAGACTGGTCTGCAATTGGGTGTGGCTGATCTTGGCGAGGTCTGAGTGGATTTTCCTGATCCAGTAGCACTAATGGTGGTGGAGGTGGGCCTGATGACACTGGATGAGGAGGCTGCACATTCTGAGATCTGCATTGAGTCTGCTTTTTGGTCTCAGTGGTGTGCACAACCTAGTTGGAGGTTCCAACTGATGTGCCTCAATGACCCATATAACTATGACGCCACTGACCCTGGCATCGGCTGGGGATGATGGGGAGATTCGCCTGGATCTCCCCACCGTCGAGAGTCATGTACGGGTTTACCAACTCTACGGTGTTAAACGAAGCGTATCCTTAACTGTCACTCGAAGAGTCATCCACTACTGGGTGGATCCTGGGAGGAATACCCATTTCCGGAGGCATGAAGTCACTGAGAGTACGGGATGGCGACGACATAAGAGGGGTGCATTTCTTTCCCTTATGCCGTTGGTATTTTCTCTTTTGGGAAGAGGCCGGTTGAGCTGATGATGAAGAAGTGGTGGCCGCAGCATCTGAAGGCTCTTACCGATTTAGACATACACAAATGATACCATGGGCACTGATGACCATTTTGCGAGCCATCCATTCGTCATACTTCTAGGTCCCGCAGTTAGAAACCTGCTGCCACTCGCCCTCGCTGTCGCTGCTGATGTCCGGACTTATGACAATGCATGCCACTTGTGTCGGGGCCGGTCCCAACCTGACTATGTTGTTATTGACCTAGTCTTTGTTCTTGTCTTTGAACACATATCATTTCTTGAGAGTGTTCCCCATGATCTGGTGATAGGGGCAGTAGTTGGGGAGATAAGTGAGGTTTGCCTCTTTTGGCCTTCTTCACTCAGGCAAACGCACAATTCCCTACTCCAAGGCACTTCAGAAATAGTCGGGGACTTGATTCTTGTTGAACGAGTAGGCCCAGTTTCTTCTATCCATAAAGGGTATCCTTTGAGCTTGGCCCTTACGATGGGATGTATGGGCCCATCGAGGAGGCCAAGCCTGATTGTCCCAGCTAGGTGGCAGTTGCGCGTTGCGCGGGGGTACCTTCCAGTTCTAAGGGGGCCACTAATGGGAAGGAGGTTGTGCTTGTGGTGGCAGGCCTATGCGAGTTTACAGAGGTGGCTACATTGGTAATAATTCCAGCTATCTGGGGGCCTCTATTTGGGCCACCGTGGCAGGCTCGACTCTGATAGCCCTCCTTGCGAGAATTACAGGGGGAAACGGACGTGCCTGACTGAACTTTTGCAGGTCTTCTTCCAAACACTGGGCCTTATCAGAGAACTCTTGGAATCCTACAGGGTAGTTCTAGGTGATTAGAGAGGGAAGCAGTTCCGTCTTGAAGTTCCCTATGCACATCGTCAGTAATTTCTCTTGAGTCAGTGACATGTCAAGGGAGTATGTAAGTCCTTTCCACCGGGTGATAAAGTCTACGACATGATCATCAGGCCTCTACTTGCACTTGAAGAGGTATGCGATACTAGTTTTTCACGTGGTGGAGCTGAACTGGTAGAGTAATTTCCTGCAGAGATCCTCCCAGCTAGTCACTAATCTGATGGGGAGCTGGTTGTACTAGACAAACGCATGCCCCTCCAATGTCTGCATAAATCATCAGAGCTTGGAAAAATCCTACTACGCTGGAGTCCCTAACATGGTCCCACACCTTAAGGTGAAGTTAGCCAGATGTTGTGGTGGGTGCCTTGTCCTATTTAAGGTAGGAAATGTGGGATTCTCGAAACCTAAAGGTGCCGGCATATCACCCACCCATGCTGTAAATGTATTACAATGAGGTGGGAGTTCCACTTTTCGTGTTTCCAATTCCCCAAGGTGGGAAATGAGTGAAACCATTGGATCATCTAGTTTAGGGTCCCAATCTTGATGGGGGTCGCTGACCATGATTGCGTTGGCATGTTATTAAACATTTTAAGGTGGATTGGTGGCTCATGGAGAAGCTGGGGGAGCGACCTGCGAGGCAGTTGGGGGAACTACAGTAGGGTTCCTTGGATTTTTGTGCCGCTCTGGAGGGTTTGATGAGACATACTGTGCCTTAATGCTATAAGTTCTGGCCTCAAACCTGTCTACAGGGGTAGGATGGTCAGGTTCATCTGGAGGCAGCTCATCGAGGGGAAGTTGTTCCTGCCCCTGCTGCTCTGGCCTAGGATTGTTGTAGTCTGGTCGTCTCTCTACAACACGTTCAGCCAAAAGGTCACCAACTAACTTTTTTTGTTCAGACAGTTCCTGACGTAACGCAACCTTTTCAGGGACTTCCTCCATCTTCTGTACTTAGGCAGATGAGTTGGGCTATTTGGCGACCCTGAGGTTCTCTTTACCCATAATGAGATTCCAACTCAGAACTAATGCCACAGTGGGCGAAGGGAGACCCAACAGATTTCTCTATTGGCGAGTAACCCTTACCGATGGATCCAAAAATGGCAGGACGCCCTCAGGGGGTAAGTCCCCATCAAGTATCTCCAACACGTCCTCCACGTCCACTACGTCATCCATGTTGACCATGACTCTTCTTAAGGACATGTCCTCAATATCGCCTAGCTAGTTGGGCTACCGTCAGATAGGAATAAAGAGAAGGGCAACATATTCCCCCCATCCATGGATTTGTACGTGGTGGTAAGCCTCCTTGATAATCTTGAGGAGTGCCTTGAAACTCTGAATGCATTGATGTTGGAGGGCCTTATGGTATCCTCGTGACTCGGGGCGTTGGGCCACAGAGAGGGCGACCAAATAAATTAGAGGTCATTTCTCACCAATGTCTTAAAAATGTGCTTGTATCCTGGGATAAACCACTTGTTGATGAAGAAGGAGGAAGTACATCACCCATAAGGTTTGGCGGAAACACAACTTCTTCTGGAGTGAGGGATTCTGGCGTACAGAAATTCGACGCGGCCACGGGCTAGAACATATCGGGGAAGTGGTCTGCTGTGAGGATATTCAATAAGCTCCTTGTCTTGGATTCAGGGTCCGGCCCTTCATTACCCCACTCTTCAACTAGAGGTGGATGAGGAACTGGGAGCGGTACTGAGACAGACTGCTGGGATGACATGCTAGACGGTGGGAAATATGGTGAGTGGGCTGACTGGCTACTGAATCTCGGGCTGTCCTATGAAGAGTGTAGTGACCTGGCCACTACGTCGAGATAAGACGGGATGATGGCTGCAGTTTCTAGATCAGGGGAGAGGGATACTGGCGATAGGCTGTGATGTTTATCGCCCACCATTGGTCCCCAAAATAGCGCTCCATGATCTCTTGTTGAGGTAGAGAGCACTTCTGGTGCTAACAGTGGTGATTTCACGACCGTAACCTGTGGGGTTTTCAGATTTTCATCCTCTGAGATAGACCTGTAGTGGGAGGCAGGAATCCAATGGACGTCGCATTCCGGGAGTACTAGGTTGATGTGCCCTTTTCCCGCCCCAGCCCTTGGCTCAGAGTAGCAAGGTGAGGGTTCTTATGCTGAGTCGTATTCTGCTTTGGAGTCTGAGAAACAGACTGGTTTGATCTTTATCCGGACCTTCCTAGAATTCTTGTTATGGAAGCAATGAACTGCCTTCCTACCCCTGTGTGGCTCTTCGAAACAGGGGTAGATTTCGGACATGAGCTCCTTCGGCTGCACTGGTGGTGGGGTAGAGAGGGTTTCCATATGAGTAAGTCGGGGTGCGAGGAGAACTAGGACAGATGTCAAAGTGTACATGGGGATGACCTCCATGGGTTGAACTGGAGTGGGTTAGACATCCACTGGAACTAGTAGGATCATGGGGAGGACCTCCATGCTTATGTACCTTGGTGACCTCAGTATGAGGAGGGTCCTTGTACCAGTCTATTTGAACATGGGTAGGACCTCTATGATGGGTGCTAGTGACGAGAGGTTGTACTTCACCCCTCTCATTTTTGAGGTGAGGAGGGCCTTTTCTAGCTGCTAAGAGGACACAGGGAGGATCCCCAGGTTGAAGGGAGGCCAGATGTGCAACGCCCCCACACTGGGGGTCGGGGTCAGGGGGAATGACTCCATACCCAGTTTAGTGCGCACGAGAGAGGCTTCTGTACTGAGCGTCACCACTACAGGGAAGACCCTCATTTGGATTAAAGGTGGCACGAGGTGGCCCTCCATGACGAGCCACAAAGCGAGGAAGGCCTGCGCTCTCCATGGTAACGGTATGGGGATGACCTCCATACTGGGTGGAATCTCTGTGGGTTAGTCCACAGAGGCCATTTCCTATGCCAGTGACCAAGAGATTCAACCCAGCCTACCCGTGGGGTGGTTGGGGCCTCAATCCAGGTCGGGCATATAAGTTCCCCTTCTCAACATATATAGGGAACTGGTGATATGCGTTGGCGATGGATCGAGCCACAATAACCACTAATGTTGATGCCCCTTGGCAGGCGTCCACTTCATTTTTCACCCCACGTTGGTGTTGGTTCAGATGGATGGGAGTCAGCGGTGCAGGTATATGGATTACCTGCTTTTCAGCCAATAAAACAGGGAGGCAGTGCTGAAGCGGCCATGTGGGGGCCCTTGCTGGGAGCCCTTGGAATGGGAATCTAACCAGGCTGGCCCAGACATCCCCTACCTCATCGGCGTAGGGTAATTATCCATCGCGGCGCTCTAGGGACAGGCTCCCGAAACGATTATATGTTGGGGTGGGGAGAAGTGGCTCCCTGCGCAGCCCTCGAGGGCGGTGTTTATGACAAGGCGCAGAAACCTCTAGGTCCAAGTGGGCCATATCCCTCATAGGGATGATCCACTCCTCCTTGTACTGGCGTACGAGGTCATCAATCACCCTTCATTGGATGACTTTTGATGGGGAGATGTGGCGTTGGCACCCAGTGGTCATGGTCATCGAGACCGTCGTGGAAGAGGCAGAACCGCATGGGATTTCCGCGTTAGTAATGCCCCCGCCCTTGCGTCGATTGGAAGGTTGTGACCGAATTCTGGGTACAACAACTTGGTTCCTGGGAATAGGGAGAAAAAACTCATCAGTGCTGAAAGAAAAATGAAATTGACAACCAGTGTCCCACCGCCATCCCATCTTCTATGGATGGTAAGATGGATCCACACTGACAACGTCTTAGACCAGGAAGTCCAATGTTCTACTGCCCCAACTTCTGGTGAGTTTCATGCCAGGCCCGCTATTTTCTTGGTGGGACCCGGCGCTGGATATCTGGATCTGGTGACATGCTAATCCACTGATGTCTCGAATGCTAATAATCTCTATATTAAGGAGAAGACATTTATGTCGGGTTCACCATTTCTATTTCTGATGCTTTCGCCGAGGTGTGCGCGTGCATCTTGTGCGAGGATGAAAGGTGTGGCTTTTTTCCCCACATTTCCACTTTCCAATGATAGGCGACATCCATCGTTTATTCAGGGATGTTTTCTCCTTGATCGAAACAGGATGATGGGATGTTGGATCTTCCTTCCATGGATTCCTCCTCGGAGCTCGTTACCTAGTCTGGGTGTCCCTTACAGATTTAATACATTGTTAATGAAGCTCTTTCTAGTTCCATATCTTCAGGGACACCGGTTAATTATGCTACTTCTGTGAGGACATTCCATGGGGTCAAGTCAGGGTAGCAACCTTCAATCAGGGGAGTAGTGATGTTGGAAATCACTGGCATGTCTGGATGATAGAACACTGGTGCGTTTGTCTTCTGTCCCTTATTATAGGGCTTCTTGAGGACACGAAATCCTAAGGAATTCCACCTCGAATGTGAGGAATTATATTCCATAGTCACGTATCTAAGGTTTTCCTCAGCATCCCATGTTTAACACAGGATATGCTGTAAGTTTAACGTCCAGTGGAGATGGATCAGACTAATCGGAACACTAATTAGAGTGGATCAGATGAGTGTAACACTTGGAGGACACAATGATGTAGGTGGGTTGACATGACCTCACTAGGATGTGGTGGTCTAGGTAATAATCATAATGGGTGATGGGGTGGTGAGGGAAATGGGTGATGAATAGGATTTAACCACCGTGAGGATGATGGTAATGTTGGGATTGAGTCTCATAGAGACTTCTTACGTATCCCCGTGGAAGGGAATCAAAGTCCGTGTTGTTTAGGAGGGTGATGTGATGCTTTAGGAGGTGGCCTATGAGACTGGATGCGTGTATGGGACCCAAAGGATGTGGAACATCAGGGTTGGGTCATGACCTTCCCGAGACACATAGTCTTGAGGGAAAGGTTAGGCGATGATCTTGAATTGGGTTCTACACATAGGATAATAACCCAATGATGTGTGTGGGGCTTATGCGTGGCTAGCAGCCCAGGTTTTTGAGATGCCACTAGGACAAACAAATGATGTGGGTCCCAACAAAGGGGATTGCAACGGCTTGCTGCTGAATAGGGGATGCAGCGGCTTACTACTAATCGGGATACAATGACTTACCGCTGATTGAGGGACACAACGTCTTACCACTGCATGGGGTTTATAGTTTAACATCATGCGGGATGAAGGTGAACCAATGTGAATAAGGACCTAGGGTCCAGATGGATGGTGTGGGAAAACACACATGAAGGGGGGGGGGTATGAACAACCAGGTGTTGGGTTTGAACCTCAGGGAGGATTCCTACATACCTCACCTTAGCAAGGATCAATGTCCACATAGTCTGGGTATGGTTGTGGGGCTTATGCTCTATGCTGCCTGGGGTGTTTTTGAATCGATGTGAAGATGGTCGGAATGACCTGGTGTTGGGATTGAACCTCAAAGAGGCTTCCTATGTATCTCTCCTTAGCAAGGATCAATGTCCACATAGTTTGGGAATGGTGACTTTGGTGTCCCGATGTGAAGATTGTTGGGACCAATGGTTGTTGGGCTTGAACCTCATGGAGGCTTCCAACGTACCTCACCTTATCTAGGATCAAAGTCCATGTAGTTCAGGTATGGTGACTTTGGTGTCCCAACATGAAGACGGTCGGGACAAATAGTTATTGGTCTTGAACCTCATGGAGGCTTCCTACGTACATCGCCTTAGCAAAGATCAAAGTACACGTAGTTTGAGTATGGTTACGGGGCTTACGCTATAGGATACCCAAGGTGTTGGTGAACTAACGTGATGATGGTCGGAATGACTGGGTGTTGGGCTTGAACCTCAGGGAGGCTTCCTACATAACTTAACTTAGCAAGGATCAGAGTCCATGCCGTTCGAGTATGTTGAATTTGGTGTCCCAACGTGAAGAGGGTCGTGACCAATGGTTGTTTTGATTGAAACTCATGGAGGCTTCCTATGTACCGCGCCATAGCAATGATCAAAGTCCACATAATTCATGTATGGTTGTGGGGATTATGCTCTAGGATTCCCGAGGTGTTGGTGAACCGACGTGAAGATGGTTGGAATGACCGAGTGTTGGACTCAAACCTTAGGGAGGCTTCCTGCATACCTCACCTTAGCACGGATCAAATTCCATGTAGTTTGGTTATGGCAACTTTGGTGTCCCAAAATGAAGACGGTCGGGACCAATGGTCATTGGGCTTTAACCTCATGGAGGCTTCCTTCATACCTCACCTTATCAAGGATCAATGTCCACATAGTTTAGGTATGTTTATGGGGATTATGATCTAGGATACCTGGGGTGTTGGTGAACCAACGTGAAGATGGTCGGAATGACTAGGTGTTGGGATTGAACCTTAGGGAGGCTTCCAACGTACCTCACTTTAGCCAGGATCAAAGTCCATGTAGTTCGGTTAAGGTGGTGGGGCTTACACTCTAGGCTTCCCGGGGTGTTGGTGAACCGAAGTGAAGATGTTCGAAATGACTGAGTGTTGGGCTTGAACCTTAGGGAGGCTTCCTACATACCTCGCCTTAGCAAGGATCAAAGTCCACGTAGTTCGGGTATGGTTGTGGGGATTATGCTCTAGGATGCCCGGGGTGTTGGTGAATCGATGTGACGATGGTCGGAATGACTGGGTTTTGGGATAGAACCTCAGGGAGGCCTCCTACATACCTCGCCTTAGCAAGGATCAAAGTTCATTTAGTTTGGTTATGTATAGGGATTACACTCTAGGTGTCCCATGGTGTTGGTGAACCGATGTGAAGATGGTCAGAATGACCGAGTGTTGGGCTTGAACCTCAAGGAGGCTTCCTACATACCTTGCCTTAGCAAGGATCAATGTCCATGTTGTTCGGTTATAGTTGTTGGGAGTACGCTCTAGTCTGCCTGGGGTGGGTTTCATGGTTGATGGTTACTCTAAACCCACGTGAGTCATGCTCAATGTGAGGAACAAGAGGCAGTAGGCACCTGACGATCACATTGTGAATTGTGTGTCCCTGGGAAGTGAAATGGGGCTTACACGTAGTTAGTGGCCCGAAGAGGAAACATGGGATTATGCATGGTTCACATCCCAAGAAGATAGAGATTGGTACTTACTCCAGGTCGGAGGCCCAATGGTGAAAAAGTCTAGCGGGAGAGGGATTTGGCTCCAAGATGGAGGCCCAATAGTGATAAAGCCTAGTGAGGGAGGGATTTTTCCCCAAAGAAAGGAGGGGAACCGTTCCCCATCATGCCCTTTTCTGGCCTTTTCCACCAAAATGGGAAGGAGGAGTAGGGATACTACCTCCTGCAAGAATGGCTCGGGGCTTACACCAAGATGGTTTCCCTTCCCCACGGATAGGCATCACTTCGATAAAAAGGATCTCATTCCATGTGAGGGATGGTCACACTCTCATGGAGACAGCCGAGTGTGGATAATATCTGAGATGGGGCACACCAAGTAGAGTGTACGGGGTGAGGTCATAGTTTAAAGTCATGTGCTGAGGACGAAGGTGGTTGGCAGTTTAACATCCTGCATCTCAGACGTGATGTGTTCACTCTACACCCCTAGGACTTACATAACAGACACCATCCTGCGCTTGGGGATGGGAAAACATCAGTAATTCCGTAGAAAGGGGGTGTAAGGAGGTGATCCCATTGAGGGTCCACATTAGCGTGGCTATGCGAAGAATCAATAGCTGTTAGTGTGCCTATGATATGAAGCATGAGGAAAAGAGATGTAATGTGAAACCTCACCCAAGGGACTTTGAAGTTACCTTGTATGAGCCTAGAAGGTCGTACGGGAAAACAGTGTATGAAATAGATGTTTAGGGCCTCAGAGGCACCCGAAAATGATGTTCATAATAAGGAAATCAAACAAATATATAAGAGAATTCACAAAGAGAACGGGGTGCACACAAAGGGAGCAGTAGTGGGGAAACAACTAGGGTGAGGGGTCCTAGAGGATTGCACACAATCTTGGAGGTTTGCATGCAATTGGCGCACAATAAGAAAAATTGTGCAGAAAATTCCGGGTTGGCATGAAATTGAGGAGGATTGGCACGTAAAGTGGAGCCGAGGTTTTGCGTGAAACTGGAAGGGAGTGCACCCAAGGAGTAGGGTTGCATTCAATTGCAAGTGATTACATGCAAGGAGTCGGGTTGCACACAATTCCAAGGGATTGCGCACAAGGCTTGGGGTGGCACGCAGTTGTAGGGGATTGCGTGCAATAGGAAGGCCTACATGCAAGGGGAAGAGATTTCACACAGGGGATGGGACTCGAAGGGATTTGGATGCAGGTTAAACCAAATGGGTCCCGTGTGAAGGTGGACCCCTGGGCGACCTGGCGCAAAAATTACAGTACCTGAGAGCCATCTTTTGTGCGCATGAGAGGTGAATTTCGTGCAGGAGAGACGGTTCAGATTCTTCCTCCGCCAGAAGTCGAAGGGGAGTTATTCTATTTATAGGTGCTTTTGGTCTCCAGATCAGCGTGGAAAACAGGCTCGCACAAAATATTACACGCCAGTGTTGGAAGAATGAAAGTTCAACCACACGGGGTAGTTGCATGAAAATTTCCGCTTCTGCATGAAAAAAATTCGTGGATCTAGCAGTTTTCTGCACGAGAGATAATTTTTCGCGCACTTTTGAATTTTTTCGTGTGGCTCCTTTGGGTCCCCCGGATTGGTCATCGGTTTCAAATATGCCTTTGCTTTACCACACGAAAACGTCCTTCATCCCTTCAGAGTTTTTCGGTGTCTATAGTGTCGTCAAAATTGGGTGTTTTATGAGTCATGTGAACTAGATTTTTTTTTCAATTTATATTACTTGGATCACTTAATCTAGCACATAAAATTCATTATTTATAAATTTATTTCCATAATAAATTATATCCTTATTAAATATGTATATTATTTCCAAATTTCAAAATAAATCCCTTCGTATCATGTCAAGATAAGAAAATAATGTTTTTGGTAATGGATGAAACATAATAACAATATTCCAAAACCAAGATCATTCCCATCAAAAACATGAGGAGGTAGTCTCTAATAGATACAATAGAAAGTTTTCCACTATTGGTTACTCATAGATCTATATATCGTTAGTGAATCTTTCTTAATATACTTGGTTCCTATATTTGAATACATATTTGATCACCAAAAGATATATCTAATACCCAATTTTTAAAAACAGATAATTTTCATTCAATAAACAACACACATGATGCTTCCCTTTTCTTCTTTTCCCAGTCTTAGTTTTTTCATTAGTGGTCCTTCTTTCCACATGTGAAACAGGTAAAATCCATCATCAAACATTTTTTTATAAAATAAATCACTTTAAGGTTTCGTGAGAACCATAAAGAAGACCATGCCCCTGAGGAACCAAAATTGGGTTAGTCAAGGGACCCTATCCAGGACCAGACTCACCAAAAAATAGGAACTCATCATACCCCACAATATCACATCACCACCCTGTACAGAGACATCCAAACAAATACCTTTAATTTGTGCACCCTTGATGCACCTGTATAGAGACCACTGCACCACATCGAGAGGTGTTCGCTAGAGCACAATACACCGAAGATGGTCACTCTCCCACACCACTACTAAGAACGGACCACCAAGGAAACCTTCAATGACATAACCACTGAGGCCAACAAAACCGCACTGCTTGAACCACGAACCACTAGAGAACACACACTATGAGACTAGAAATTGAAACACCCAACAAGCCACCACAAATAAAGTGGGACAAAAAATGGGGTCCGCATAGAAAAAACCTATATCCAGACATTGAAAAGACTAGAATCAAGAGAAGAACCTACAAAGGGACTCCACTAGCATAAAGAGTTCCTAAGGATGCCTTATACAGCCTCGTAATGACCCATAATGAAGATGAAAACCATACATAACCAAACACAAAAACCATAGAATAATCTAGAAGGGATGCGGGTGGGGGGGGGACCAACAAGGAAATACCGCTGGCCCCAAGTGTTCCTAAAGTATCCCTATGTGACCTCGTGTTTACTCGAGAGGAAGGTGAGGACCCTACCACTTTCCCCTTTATCTTTATCTTCTTATAAGGGATTAGTGAAGAATATTTAGAATTAGAGATCTTATCTTGGAATTTCATTTTATTAACAATAAGTGTAGATTTTTTTTATGATTTTCATACTGTTAGACTTGTAGAAGTAGAGTGAGTTGATCTTGGAGAGACTTATATAATATTTTCATACTGAAATTAAAAAACATAATCAAGAAGCTCTCTGTGTGTGATGTAAGAATGAGATCAATGTGTAGTTTTTCAGGGAGTTTAATCATAAAAACCTATAAACCCTCAATGAATCTAAGGTTTTTGACTATATGAGATCTATCTCATGAACTATATATAAGATTACTCTAATAGAGTTTATTGGACATCTCAAACTTTTCTCATCTAGATAACTCATAATATAGGGCACATATATGCTTGAGAATTCTATAAGAATTCATGTCTTTATGAGGCTTCATGAGTTCACTAGACATGAATGATAACATTAAAAATTTAACATAGACCATTCCAATCAAGTGTTTATCATAGACATTGAACGTTTCATAATTCACCTCCTTTGTAGGTATATTAGGTAATGTGCATTGTAGAATGTAAGATTTCTGTTCAGCGCTCAACACCACCATACGACATCTAAACCATTATAGAATGTTACATTCAGTAAGAAGATGGTATTTCTCTAATATAGATCACTGGGATAATGTGAATGATGAACTCTCCATTATTTTAAAAATATAAAATATCAAGTTAATATTACTTGAATTGATTACAATTTTTGTGATATGTAATGATATTATTTTTATCAAGTCTCTCACTATTTTATAAAATACCAATAGCCCTCACTATTGAGCTAAAAATTTATAGTTTCATGAAAATTCTTGGTTAAAGGATCTATATTCCCCTTTTCATAAACGAAATTGTATTGGCCAACCTAGTTTAAGGTATTTTGGTAGGAAGGTCTTTTCTAATTGAGGGCTTGTAGCTCCATGATCTGGTGAGTGGGATCCCCAATCCAAAAACGCTGACTTGGATTTTCTTAAAACTTACCTCCTTGTTACACCAAATCTGGAAATGGGTTCTCCTATTGATGTAAATCAGTTAAGTCATACCAAAACCATCATATGATCTCCCCTTATAAAAGTAAGTTCCCAAACACGGGTTGGTCAAACACTTAGTTCTATTGTTTTTATTCTTAATCATGTAATGGAAGGATTAGTCTTTATTAATATTATATTGAGGGATTTTATTTTTTTATTCCTAAAATCAATATTCAATATATTTTAAATGTATTTGTTAATATTAATTGTATATTACTTAATTTATTAAACATTTTTTTGATAAAACATTTATGTATAATATATTTTTTTATATTTCATATTTGCATACCAATCGATTAATTTATGTGATCACGGTCCTATATTCATGAAATAAATAATGATTTTTATAGAAACAAACAAATAAGTAAATGACCTGGACAAGAGATTCTCTAATGGTTGATTTTTTGAGAGGATAATAAATCAAAAAATTACTTAGGAGAAAACTAATTGTTCCATTATTGGAACAAGATATAGTATTCCACCTATCCACATGTGTATAACTTCGGTTGGAATCATCTCAGTTCCAACTTGAACCTATTGTGTCATTGTTAATTGTATTTATAACTCTCATAAAGATTAGGGGAACCAAATGATTAGTTAGATGGAATTTTGTAAATAACCATAGATATGCATGTCCAATATAATAATGGAGGAAGTAATGACTTGCAAACCATCATTTTTAATTTAACAATTAATAAATTTAAAACCATTCAATAAATTAAATTACATAAAACCAATGCATGTGAAAGTGTTGATCAAGCTCATGAATGGTCATACACATGAAAAAAATACACAAAAGCACACCAGTTAACATTCATTTCTATTTTTTTTATTATGATGAATGTGCCCGTATTAATTAATTAATCAATTCCCTTCGTCTGTAATTAATATCCAATGTCTCTTAGAGATAACCATCATAAATGTATTCATGGAAAATAAATATCCTAACAATTTATTAAAATAAATTAATTGAGAAATTTTAATTTTTTAAAACTGTTATTACATTTTAAAACACATCTTTTTCCAAATAGAGTAATTAGGTTTTAATGTTGCAATTAATTATATAATGTAATTTAACTTTTTCTATTAGTGGGAGAGTACATGATGTGTACTTATGAGTTACACACTGGGTATCTGGGATAAACACCTTGGGATTTATCATGTACCTCAATTAGACTACATGATGTATACTAACTAGCTAGACATCATTTATCATGGTTTCCAAGTGTTCACATTATCTATCAAACGAATCAGCGTGTTCTTTGTATATGGGTACACACAACATGTAATCCTAATATATTCCTTGTGTTCTTCTATCCATGAGTCCATATAACCAACTAAATGACCTGACTTAAATTTCATGCATAGGAAGTAATTATTTACACACCATGTACACCAGCTACATGCCATGAATTTCATCAATTAACCAAGCTATAACTCTCACACTATGTCAAACCATGTATCTTACCACATGGTTAGTGAAACATTTTCTATAGAACCATGTAGACAACATGACATGTATTCCATCTACACACCCTAGAATATGACATTCCATGTGACAGGGTAGCCTATTCTACATATGGTGTGAAATAAATTCACTACATGTTGTTACTACTTGGAAGTCTATGTATCCCATGACACATCCAGGTGTAGTTCACTTGGTTACACATCATGTACTCCAGCTACATGTTGTGTAACCCAGTTTCACCAACCAGAATCCTTGAAACTTCCTGATGAAATATCTGGTCATTCTTTATCTATTTTTTGTCATTTATGAAAATGAAATCCTAAATAATGATAATTAATATTTTAAAATAATGTTAATTAAAATTGGATTAAAAATGAATATTATAGAATTGAAATATCTAAACACTATTGCACACATTGATAAGAAATCATATAAATAATTAAAAATTTAAATCATGATCACTTTGATGCCACTTAAAGGTGTCAAGAGCAGTGGAATCCCATAGAGGGAGAATTAACCATATAGGTTTTTTTCTAATTCAATGGATCATTCTCATATTGTCCAAGACACAAATGTGATGCCTAATTAATTTTTTTCCATTGAATATTGACATAATTAAACTCAAAATGTTATGAGAATCTTTAAACATTGAATTTATAATTCATTTATCTTAGATATGAAGAAGAAATTATTGGTCTAAGGATCTTTCTCTGATGAAGTAGTTGACCATCTGAGGCCCTTTTTATATTTCTGTCATTTCATAGGTAGGATCCACATGAAAAATCCCTATATAAGTGATCCACACATACTTCTTTGAACTCTAACAAATACTGATAAAATTATGAGTTCTAGCATGGTGGATCTATCATCTTGTCTTCTCATCTTCATAAATTTTAGTTCCTTTAGGCTTGAAGTATTATCTATTGTTCTTCTTGTTCTAGATAAGAGGAGAGAAGGTGGAATTTGAGAGAGAAATATATTTTTCACAATGATTCTTAATTATTGATTAACCCCATACAATAAACATTACCATATATTTATAGGATTGGGATCTAGGTCAAAATATTATTTAATTTCCCAAAAACTGTTAAATAATATCATAATCCGTATCAAACAACATTTCATAGAATAATTATAACTCCCCAATATTTCATATTATGTTATTTCTTCAAAGTAATTCAATAACTTCCACTACACGCAACACTGAGTTCAAGCACACCATGACATACCAAACTAGCCGTTCAAAAGCAGTTATGAATAGTATTGACTAAATTTTGAACTGTATATAATACTTATAATTTTAAAATCCATATTATGAGTTTCATAGACATAATGTAAGAACAAATTCATTTTTTCAGATAAAAGAAGTATTTTTCAAAAAATGTAATTTTACCGTATTTTAATGGAGAACCCTTTTTTAAATCCAATATTTGAAACTTTTATGAATTAAATTTGACAAAATAAACTTATTCTTTATAATCGGACATAATAATTTAGTTTCAAGAATTTTTTGGTGTTTTTCTGATAACTTTCATATTTGGGTGAATAGTGAAAAATACTATATTTTAGCTAAAAACAACTTTTTAAATTAAAATAATTAATATTATTAAATTTTAAATTTTCATGGTTTAGAAGTGTAAATAGATTATATTTTTTCCATTTAATCATATAATGGCCATTTTAAGTAATTTTACTTTGAAATTGGAAATAAACAAGTGTCAATCTTTTGATAATTATAATTTCTTAGAAATACGCCGTTTTGTTTTGACAATGGGAATTAACTTTAAATTAATTAATGAAACTTATATGTTTTTAAATTGGTAAAATATAATTCATTTTTGAATTCAGAATAACAAAATTATCTTTGGGTGAATTTTTGGTATTTTTCTGAAAACTTTCAATTTTTGATGAATAGTGAAAAACCCAGCGTTATTGTTTAAAACCCACTTTTTATTTAAATATTTAATTATTTTATTTATATTTATTTTAAGTCAAAATATATACATAATAACAATATTAGTTCAATTTAATTCATTGGAATTTGTTTTATAATAAAATTAGATGTATAAATTTTTACTGAACTTTTTATCATCTTTTACCCACCTTCTAGGAGAATTTGAAAATTTGTATAAAACTTAATTTTACCACTTCTGTGAGTTGAATTTCAAAAATCCATGAGACACGATTAACCTCATTAAGTAAAATGCGGTTCAGCAAGATGAAAATAATTTTTGTGGAATAGTAACTTTTGACTTTTATTTACCACAGTTAAAAGTAAATAGTGTAATTAAGGGTAAAAATGGTATTATAATTATCTTAAAACATGTACTAATTATATTGGATAAGTGTAATTAGACAAAAAACAATATTAGGAAAAAATAAAACCCTTTTTTCCACTTGGATTAGATTAGTATATTTATTATTATTTAATTTAAGGAAGAGTTAAAAGTGTTAAATTCCATTTTTCATAACTAAAACATTTTAACATAGGGTTATACATAAGATAAATTCGATTATAAATATTCACTAAAACTATTGAAATATTTCCAACATAATGGTATTTTATTTATAATTTTTATAAATTAAATAATTTAATTTATTTATGACACAATGATGATGAAATAATTACCTTATTTATGTAAGATTAAAATAATTGATATTATAAATATCCAAATAAAGGTAATTTGAGAATTTTGATGAACTAAAATAATATTCTAGGTTAATATGACATGTTAGGGTTTATTAGATAATTTATTTCGAATTTATAAAGTTTTTATGACTTTCACTAAAACAAAATACCAAATAGTGTCAAAATTGACATAAATTAATTTTTAAAACAAATACTATATTATTGGTTGATATAATATGCCTCAAAATCTAAAGTTCTACCAAAGGTATTAAATAATATTACATATTCCATTAATTAACCACTATATGTTCTTCTAGATGTTTATAGTATGTTTATTAACTATATAGTGTCAGAATAGAAGAAGACACAGTAAAAGTTAAATTATTTAACTTAGAGTTAAATCTAAAAGATAAGGTTAAAATGGTAACATAAACTTGTCTAAAACCTATTAGTTGAGAGTATTTTGAACCAGAACTACTTTATCTTATAAATAAATCAATTTGGAGCTGTTATAAACTGAATATAATTTTATTATAAAATAATATTTCAATCTTTTCCTAAGGTGCCCCTCACCCCTCTTATAAAAGGGAACTCCCCCTTCTCTCAAATTCACACATTAAAAACCATTTTTCTCAGACAAACCTTTCCCAAATATCCTCCCTTCATCATAGAGGCCTTACTTTATTCATAAATCCAACCTATGGAGCCATTTCTATCAAATCAAAAGGAAGAAACCGAAGAAGAGGTAAATATTTCATCACATATTTCAAGTTATTTTCTTCTTCCACTTGTTGTTTCCTTATTGTTTCCATTATAAAATAATAACTCCAGTATCTTATATATAATTTTATGTTATTATAAATATGGTACAACCATATTCATTATTCTATACATCCTTTGAATGACATGTCACCATATGTGCGTACGTACGACTTACCGTCTCCACGTCGTGGTGTAGTTGTTTTCAATACATTATTATTTAGATGGGTATAATAATGATGTATAATTGATGTAAAAAATAAAATAAACATGATTATGATTATTTATATATGATATACCATCCAATTATATACAATTTTAATATCAAAAGAATGATATTGTTGCTCGTGCGTACGTACGGAATACCATCTCCACGAATGTGATTAGATTCATTCCCCATCATAACCATTAAATAATAATTTTATTTTATGATTAAAAATAATTTTTAATTACTTAATATCATTATGGATATTAATAATAAACATACCATCCCTAAAAAACATGACTCACATAACAAATAATATAAAGGAAAACGAATCAGTTAACACCCAAAACGACGATAATACTAAAATACCATTATCAAAGCATTATTAGAAGATCATATATGATATCATAATTATGTATATGATTTTTTTATATTTTAATAACAATTATTTAACTATTATACATGTTTTTAACCTGCCTTAAACCAAGGAAAAGTATAAGGTAATGGTTAATTGCACAATCTCTTCGTTATCCGAGATTGTTTAAACGTAATTATATATTGGGACCTCTTTATCATCCACGTCCATGTTTTCTTAAAAATGTATTTCAAAACAGTTTTAATATTTAATCGAATATGGGATAAAGTCATTTATAAATTTTTTTGACTTTTTATAAGATTTTTATAAAGGAATCATTCCATTTTTTCCAAATAAGGTACTTTATAACCTTTTCGAAAAAATTAATGTAAGAATGTTTTTTTAACTTATACCGCGGGTGCATCTATTTTTTGCTATTATAATATTGTCGAATATTCCCTTACAATATTTTAAGAATATTTTCAAAATAAATGTTTTCTATATAATTATGTGACTCATAAATTATTTCAAAATATAAAGAGATATTTCTCTCAAATAGTTTTGATTTCATCTATGTCAACATCCTTTGATAAATTTTACGCTTGTTTTAAGTTGATTTATTATGATACAAATATTCCATATTTTATTGATTTTTTTTGATATGTTTGACTGTGGATGAGTTATTTTTAGGCCATTCATGGTTTATAATTAAATAATTGACATTTCATATTCTAGTTTTAATATGAATGTTTATGTTATATTTCAACCTTTTATTAAGATGAATGTATTGGACTAGTATGTTCCGGGTAGGGGACTGGTAAAAGTAATCCCTCCGGGATGGGGTCTGGTTGCAGCAGACCCTATGGGTTAGAGTTCGGTTAGATAGGCTCTCTGGGTTGGAGTCCGGTTACAGAGGCTCTCTGGGTTGGAGTCCGGTTAGAGAGGCTCTCCGGTTTGGGGTCTGGTTACAGTTATCCCATAGGTCCTGGCACGAGGCCCTGACATAGAAATTAAAGTATGGTACATTACATTCCATCATTATGAAATTAGTTATTACATGTGATTATTCTACTATTAGAATATCCATGTACATGTTTTTATGGTAATTATTGATTTATTTTTTCCATATTATGTTCAAGTTTATGTTTAAAAGGATATTGTTTTTTTTACACATCTTGCCGTAAAAGTTTATAGCTTCTGATAAATTATTTACCCTTAATGAGCATCTGAGCTCATCCCTCTCTTATGTTTTATTTTACTAAGATCCCAAGATGTGTTCTATGTTTGAGATGTAGGGTTAAGCTTAGGAAAAAATGGCATTCTCAAAGTATTTTTGTGTGTTTTATGTTAGAAAGTGTAATGTAACGTTCATTTATGTAATCTATCTTTCAAGACTGCTAAACTGATCGGTATTTTGGGACTTGATTTCTTGTAATCATGCTACTGTATTAAAATAATGCATCAACTCTTGGAATCTCGGTTCGGGGCATTACAATAATTTTATTTTATGGCATATTCTAACTCATGTATTGATAAAGATTATTTTATCAGTTTTCAAATTAATATTTATTATCAGACATGAACTTGGTCCACTAAAACTCTTAAACTTTTATTGAATACCTGAATAAGAATTTTACTCCTAAATAAATATTATATCTTAAAACAAGAAAATTAATATTTATTAAATATACAATAAATATTTTCAATTGATAACACATGAATTAAATTAGTTCTATTTCTTGATAAGAATATGTATTAGATTAATTAAATGTAAAAATAATTTAGTTGAGATCAACATAAACAATTAGTGTGTGATCCTCTAGAATTATTTCTCACTAGAATTAGATGGACTTATCTAAATTCTAATATTACTATCTATAAAAGAGTTATGTAACCTATGAGAATGAACATAATAGCATAACATTAAAAACCAAATACAAACACTTGTTGTATAATATAATCCATTTGTGTCAATATCTCATAAATTAGGTTTCACATATGTGTCATAAATATATATTCTTGATACATATTTCATTAAATATCTAAAACAAATACATCATTACACCATGCCCTTGGAATAAAATAAAACGATTCCATTCCAATCAAAGTGACATGATATCAACTTCCATAAAATGGAAGGGAAAAATCCTTTCTTGACTTATCCATTAATAACCTGTTATTTGCAACACACCCAATATACCCTACTTCCCATGAACATTTTTAATCATGGTTTTGGTCAGTAAATCTTAGTGCATGAGTCATGAAATGAATTAATCATAAAAATAAATTCTAAGGACCATTACACACACTTTCATATTTAAATATCCAATAAAACATCAACATGTAAATTTCTTTCTAGTGGGTATATTCTCATAATCTCTCATCTTATAGATTACCATGTGTAAAATTTCTGAGAAGAAGTCTCATCCGCTTATTAGTAATCACACCTAATAGTCTACATACTATGTTCCCCATCATAGAAATTTTTCCAACCACATAACAATATTTAAGTGTATCATCATGGAATTTCAAGGTTCAAATCATATTGGGGAACTGCCATGACATTATAAATGTGATAGATTCCCTATAACATTATTACATCAAATTAATTTATAACAAAGAAAAATTCATAATAATATTTTTTTATTTATATTCAAATATTTGAATATACATATAATAAAAAGTATAAGAAGTTGGTTCTAGATCACCAAATCCAACCCACTTCCCACAAAATATCAATAAAATAACACCAAAATAACACTAATTAAAATCTAAATTAGGTTGAAAACTAGATAATAACTTGGAAAATGACTAACCTCATATAAAACTTCTTGAAACCATGCATGTTAATCCTCCTAGATCCTCCTCTTTCCAAGACATAACAAATCCCCATCATGGTTAGATTATTTCACCATGTTTTGATGAACAAAGATATAAAATTCATCCCCAAATATAGTAAAGGAAGGATAAGAATGAGAGGAGATACAAAGAGGGTAAGAACCTACCAAAATGGTGATAGAAACCCACTTTACAAAATCCAAGGGAGAATAAGATAAGGATAAGGGAAGCATGGGATATCAATCTCCCATCCATTCAGCCACTCTAAGCTCCTTAAACCCAAATAGATTTGAAAAATTAAACCCTAATATTAACTATAAAACTTCCCCATTTAAATTAGGGATCATGAATCCCCATATTAACTCTAATGGGTTCTACTAGAATTTCAGTTCCCACTAGGGTCCCATTGGCCACCCACTAAGGTCTCACTAGCCACCCACCACACTAATAAAGGGGTATACAATGGCCACTCCCCCAACCCCTATATCATTAGTTTCCACCACTATGGTTTCAATGGAATACTACTATTGACACCAAACTCCAACCTATTAACATGATGACCAAAAAATCACATCAAGAACCTCCACCCTGAACATTCATCTCAAAAAATATTTTGAAACTTATAAAAGTCATTTATAAATGAAAATTCATAATATGATTATAAAAATTAAAATCAAATATGGTTACATTTTCATTGGAACTTGTATTTTCTCAAAATCCATCAATGGACATTAGGGTGGGTCATTAAAACCTATCCACTATAACACATTTCTTCATTTAGATGCCTCAGTGTAAACCTATTATAACTACATCAATCACCAAAATTAGATGCACATTCCAATTCCCATCCCCCCAGCGGTAATAGTTGTTCCAACATTGCACTCAAACTAGAAAAAATTCCAAAACACTAGATATCTTGTGATCCAATCTATCATGCAGGTCAATAATTTCCTGAATAATGTAGTTCCATTAACTCCTTATTTTTCAAACCCAAATGCACAGAACTTTCTAACCAGTACACTATTGTATTGATGTCCTCTAAAAACCAGACAACCTATGATTCATGATATTTATTACTGACACCAACTCCCTGATAATGGCCATATACCAATGGTATTCATCAATTATCAATTCATTAATTTGAAACATCATCATTTGATTTCATTATTCTAGATCAGACCATCAACCAATCAATGACACACCAAATTGCCTCCAAGGATATTATGCCTCAAATATGTAGCCTTATATTCAAGACTCAACCCAACTAAGGAAGCCTTGAATTATTTCACAAGCAATCATACTATCCATTAATACTAATATACTACCAACCTACCCCTCATATCAATCCATTTCCAAAAAAATTATACTTGGTCAATCCATTAGAACATAACCCATAACTCACAATAGATAGTTTCCAAACACAATGAATTCACTCGATCCTTACTAATCAACACACATATATTGGTATTTCATATATACCAATAATAACCTAGTTTATTAACTCTATGTAAAAATTTAACCCCATATCTATCTCTAGTATGGTCCACCAATACGTCACTCCCAAAATTCACCAAGATTCTCCTAAAATGAGAACCACACAATCAGACCATATATGGTGTGCTCCACATTATAAATTTTTTCACTATTCCTACTCAAAAATCACGATCCTAATAAAAAATACACTGTTATCTAAGCATAGACACTCATGAGCCATATTTGTTACATCATAATCAACCCATCCCCCAAGTCCAACTCTAGGGTCTATGATATCATGATGTTCCTTATTGTTGCTATATAAAGTTATCGATGATTCATCATCACACCCAAAATCTTAGTAGTTATACCCCAATAGTAGTGGTTAAACAATTTGGTAGGTAAATCTTACATGAACACTTGGTATTGGATTCCATTTCCCCGTTAGCAGGTTCACCATTTCATTGATACCTAACTTTCCAGGGTTGATACACTCTTTAGATCCCACAAGGATACACCAAGACCCTATACACTGAGTGTTCCATTGAACATAATGGTCCCTATGTCACCACACCTCACATTCACCTATATCCAACTGCTCATTAATCACATTATATGATCATCTGAATTACCTAGACACATCCTAACACATAATTCATCACCGATCAATCTACACATGACCAATTCTAGACCTTCCTCTCACCCATGGAAAGCATCACATTAGAATGTCGAAATCATCCATCCATTCACAAATCATATCAAAGTGTTTCATAACATTCCAAGGTTTTCCTCATTCTTGATAACATCCATAGAGTGATCATCTTCCAAGAGATTTAAATACCATGATCTAACTATAATGGTTTATAAAAAGCTATGTATTTCTAGACCCTATTTTAATATATAGTCACCTCTCAAGGTCCTATTCCAATATGGGTCTATAGGGACTAAAAATCATTTCTTATCTATCTAACCAATATACTAGGAAGGAATCACATGAAATCTAATTGTATTGAAATTGCCACCATGACCAAAACCTATAGTCTAATGATCTTTTCCCCTTGAATTATGTTACCCTAATGGATTTTAAAATATTCCCATTTAGTATATAACACAAGATATTAAACGCCAATAACACTTTACCAACCAATAATATCACAATCCAAGGTCGATACTAGATAAGAACCTTCCACCTGCTATGTGAATAACATAGATATAACTCTCTTGTCCCAACAAGAATAAACCTTCCAATGAATCACTCTTACAGTGGTGCATATTATCCATCATTTTCAATTGAATCCAATAACCAAGTAGTCGTATAACCTAGTGATACCCCATATCAGTACTCAAATCATAAAACCATAAGTAAAATCCCATGAATCCTAGGACCACTCACCTAACTGACCAACTGACCATTCTCTTAAGCATGTTAATTACCTCCATCATGAAGAAAAAATCAAGCTTCTCAACCCACAATTGTCCAAGTCATCACACATGCCAAGCCGGAATATGATCACACATTAACCATGTGTATTTGTAATTATATGAATCATCCACCCATGATTATGATTTATAAGTAATCTAGGTGATAGGTATATCCCCAATATTTATTTCCTCCCTCACGTTACATAACTAATCTCGATAAATAAAACGAAATTGAACTATCATTTTACTAACATATCCCAAAATTTTAGCATCCTATGTTTACTCTTCTCGTTACTTGGATTTCCCACCTTATCCAAAGACTATACCCCTGTATCATAACTCAAGAGACAACTACGATGCTTCTCTCATAGATACCATTCGGAAACCAATGGACTGACACACTCATCATTGGGTTTTTAAAAATATTGGTAATCCCCCTACCAAATACAACTACCTATTCTAGGGAAACCACCAACTCATATCCCCTCACAAAAGTGAAATGTTAGTAGTAGAGAACACACCTTCACACTCTGTGCACACCCTATGATATAATGGTTTCATATCACCTGGGCATGACTCTATCCAACCTACCCACTCTCTTTCCAGGTATCAAATACACATAGATACACATAACTAGTTATCATATACAAAATTAGAACTCAAATCATTGGTTTATTTTAGTATAATTTTGATAAGGATTTATATGGGAATACACTATATATGTTATTGTTGACACTTTAAAAAACTAAACTATTCTCATAATAAGATTGTTAATCACATACAAGAACTTGTTAGTAATATGCACCCTAAATTATAAATATGAACCATGAAATCATTCCTCTTTCAACTGCATGCAAAGATTACAACCATAAATCAAGAAAATAGAACATCATTATTGATAAGAATCAACTGAAATATAACCTCCAAAACCTAAAACATCAATCCTAACTCCCTAGTAACTTCAAAATTTACTTATAAAAGTTTTAGTAAAGTACAAGACATAAAATCCATCCCAAGTAGTGACTAGTCCTATCTGCACGTACTATATCACAAATAGAAATATAAAGAAAATAAAATCATTTATACCACTTTGTAACATCCCCATTATGGCTATCCTAAATGTCTTCAAGATGGAAGAAAATATGCATCCTTAGGAATGCCCCCTATATGCCAGAGGATTTCAACTAATGGAGAGGGAATGATAATCCAAATGGGGAAACTATACCTCCTTGTATCATCACATTGGTAATGATTAAATAATTAAACATCCATAATAGGTATAACACCAATGTAAAAAATTATGTTAAGGGTAAATCTAATCATAATAATAACATAGTCATGTTATGAAAAAATATAACTCCTGATGGTAATATATTCTTTCAACATATGTTATACCACCAAATGACTGATTATATATAGAATAAAGATAAAACTATGAAAAAAGGTATATCCACACTTTCCTAAGCCTTACATGAGACCTATCTCTATAACTTCCTTAAACTATCCTAACTCATTAACCTGTACTCGAGACATCACATATACCTGAATGATGAATATTTTATTTTCATGTGCACCAAAGTTCCCACGTAGTGGATGATCATATAACTCAATAGTCTATCACCAATGGTATTCCTAATAAAAACTAGGATATATATGAATTCATGTACTGAAAAAAATTTAATATGTAACCTCATGTGAATACAAAAGTCTCATCACTGGGTACTCAAGAAGTCACCATGATGACCGAAACATACATGATTCATCTAGTATGAGAATGAGATTATTCTAATATATTCTAAACATAACCTATGTGTGAATGATCTATAACCACTAATATCACCAGTCAAGAAGATGAACCTATCTCCATATCATAACATGGGGGGTGAATGATGCATCAACCATAAGATACCAAAGGTGGATTATATATCATCCACTCTTATATTAGGTGAGTTATATTTCACCATAAATAAGATAAGGGTGGATGAGGTACCACCAAAATCATTATGTTTATCGAGGTATCATCTAGTGAATGATGTATCAACCATAAAAAATGGTTATAAAAGATGTGTATCCTAGTGAATGAGGAATCACCCATCTAAAATATCTAAGGTTAATGACATATCAATGAACATATGAACGTATAATCATCTATTGATAATTCAAATGTATCTAGGTGGATGATGTACCGACAATAAAATACACTAGGTGAATGATCCATCACTACATGTATATAATTTTAGTGAATGAACAATCACTATAACATGACATATTAAAACATATCATATCCACGGTGAATAAGTTATCCCTATAAGAATAAATCCCACTAACTTATAATATCTTTAGGATACATAATATTGTGTTTTAGAAAACATAGTACACATACATCAAGACTATATTCACATGTAACAACTTATGATATTATATAACCACCCATATTATAAGGTTTAGAACACGGTGATTCTTATCTAACTAGAATCTTATCACAAAGTCTATATCACCACTTATCCCAACCAACACATAGGTTTCCATTGAAAAGGAACACACAAATTTTTTTCCATGATTTTAATATATGTTTGGGACTAGGAAACCCCTCACATATCCATTCAGTAAGTATCATTCTACTTACCAAGGTGTGATGGATAATATTGACCACTTGGTGAATCCAAATGTCCTGAGAGACCTAGCATGATCTAGATATCACAAATCACCATTCAGTAGATAAGGGAATGTCATTTGATTCCATCACGAGGAATTATCACATACACATTCAAGTCCATATCTCATAAAACAAATTATATAATAATCAAATAGATTCACCCCTATAAATCACTCTAATTGAGCACTACTTTCTATTATATGACCCTACAAGGCCATGAGGCCCATAACTCAAGGAATGGAAAAAACTATTGGATCCATATACCTCAAATGAAGCCTCTCATATTAGTTAAATATCTATATATAGATAAATCAATATTCCATACCCCTAAAGGATTTATATGAGTCCCAAAACACCACCTATCCATGCCTCATAGTAGAAAATCCCCTCACTGTTCCCATTAAGGCTTCTCACACTTAAAGAACATATAAATAAGTGATATTTTTCCATAAAATACCTCAAAGATGGAGTTAAAACCTTGAGCATACTCCCTTAATTATTTTCCAAACTCAACCAAGCCCATCTCATCCATTGTCCACTTCCATGAAGCCAAAAATCCAATATTAGTCCAATTTAATTAATTTTAAAACAATTATAAAAAATTAGTATAATTAATCTAGGTTGATTAAATTTAGAATATATGATATTAAACTCATCATGCAATGTATCCTAACTAATACCAAATCCAACAGGGTGTGATCCACTCCTACAGCACTACCTAGCACACTTCCCTCAAAATCCCCTACAAATGACACTAAAATAACACCAATTTAAATCCTAATTAGTTGA
The DNA here is from genome assembly GCA_963277665.1 of Viscum album. Lineage (NCBI taxonomy): Eukaryota > Viridiplantae > Streptophyta > Magnoliopsida > Santalales > Viscaceae > Viscum > Viscum album. The sequence goes on along the minus strand of OY728152.1, from coordinate 1,521,039,920 downwards.
AAAACCAAATAATAATTAGGGAAGTGACTAGGATTTAGATAAATCCCTTAAAATTATGTGTATTCATCTTCCTGAATCTTCTTTTATCCAATACATACCAAAACCTCATAATGGAAGGAAAATTTCACAACGATATGGTGAAAAATTTAAAATCTTTAGCCTAAGAAAATATATTTAATGGAGGAAGGAGGAAAGAGATAAGAGATACCAAAAGGGAAAGCACTAACTAGAATAATAAAGGAAACCTACTCTAAGAAACCTAGATTCAAAGAGGAATTGGATAGGGAGATTTAATCAAGGGATTTTGATAACTATTCCATTTAACTACTCCAAGGACCCCAAATGCAAGTGGGTTTAAAAAATAGAGCACTATCCTTAATTAAAAAACATCCCCCATTTAAATTGTGGAGTATATAGTCCTACTGAAACTCTAGTGGGTTCCAAAAATAATTTTGATGGTCACTAGTGTCACACTATCCACACATTGGACTTATAATTGTGTGGATAGTGGCCACTTCCTCGACCACCATAACTTTGGTTGAATCCATTGGGGGTTACAGTGGATTGCTGATGCAACCACCAAACTTCACCTCATTAACCCGACCCCAAAACACTAACTTTCTACATATTCCTCCCAAACAACCATCTCAAAAACATCCTTCAAAACTTAACAACACATATATAAATGAATATTCTTGATCTTAATAAAAAATAAAATCGCTCTCAACTCTAATCTCATTAAAAGCTAGATTTTCTCTGGTTCGACAAATGCTTACTGTGCTGGGTCATCATTGATGAAGAATATTATAAGGAATGTGTTTTAATTTTTAATGGTTGTAGAAAACTATTTTCGTTGAACAGCCTATTATAGGATCCCCGAGCCAAGGATTTTGTCTATGATAACTATTAAATGAAATTACAACACTGAAAACTATTAAAATATTCAATTAAGTTGGATGAATTCGTTTTATCTATTTTTGATAACATAGTTGAACAAATATAAACCATATAAAATAATTATTATTCCTTATAAATACTTTTACATATCCCATATAACTAAATATTTATAATATGGTATTTAAGGAATCCTTTCATTAATATATATATATATATGTATATATTTCATTTTTAGATAATAATAATATATTTATTTAAAACATATTCTTTTTATTAATTATTCCAATCAAAATAAATCCTTTAAATTATTCAAAATATTTGGATTAATAATTCCATAAATGGAAAACTTATTTTTGTGACTCATTTTAACATTTTATATTGATATTATAAATAATAAGTCTAATTTATAATTATAATATAACACATAAAAGGTTTAGTAAGATCCAATCATCCATGTGTATATTATTTAAAACTTATATTATCCATGGGATCATGTATGAGTATGAGAAATGAATTATTTCAACCTCGAATCACTAAACTTTAATATATCACTAATATCAATTAATTTATTGAACATATTAATACATCCTTTTTATTAGGCATGGACATTCACTTTCTTAGTATAACTTAAATGTGGATTTTATTACAAACCTATCCCACATACATACAATTCTTATTATGATCTCACGAAATGTCTCATCCATAATTAATAACACAGGCAATGAAAATATGTTTAGATCAATTTCTAAAACATCATAGGATGGAAGTATAATAATGGAAGTTATCATGGTAATCATGACTCGAACCCAAAAGTCAAAGGATTAGTGATTGAGATTCTTACAAGAGATAAAATATAAACATATATAGGGAAATCCATGGGTTTTTTTAAAGTTGAGTCACGTTTGATTCAACAAGTCTCTCCTATAACCTGAGTGAGAAATATATATATATCTAAATGTAAATAAGAACTATTAATGCTACCCTCACATCATAATCATCACTACTATGTTCATTCTCAGCTCAAGATAAAACATAGACCATAAGAACTAGTAGAATTATTATCATTAAGAGTGTGTTTAAAGTAACAAAAAAATGATAATGAAATAAAATTTTTATCATCTCATGATTGGACTTTGGGGAATAATTTCCAACATCTTGGAGTCAAAATAAAAACTTTTAAAAGTGTTGGTATAATAACTTTCCCCCAAAAACACATTAAACCCATGAGTTTTCAACTATTTCAATCAAGATCCACTAATTACTAGTCCATTATCTTGATTTATTCCAAAAATCATATTAAAAACCATTTAATATGTGAGATAAAACTATTTTAAAGTCACTAAAAATAATTCAAAACTCATGAAATTCATAAGTGAGTTGATACATGTAAGATATTTTATGTTTGGAAAAACTTATCAGTGGTGTGCTATTATCTCATTATAACTATTAGAAAATAAATTATGTTGGATATAAATTTTTTAATACATCTTAGTATGATGCGTTTCAAAGTGTGTTGTAAATATATATATTTTAAATTTATTTAGTTATTTTCAGGGTTAACTTGTAATAACCACTTTCATGTCCCTAAATTTAATTTAATAAACCTTATGTAGATTGTAAATAGCCTAATAGATAGGAGATGAATAATAAATTTAATATACTATTTTTTATAAGCCTATTATTGCGGTTATTAATTTTTTTTATAAAAAATAAATTATTAAATAAAATTCATTAGATCAATTAGTAACCTAAATAATTCTTTAAATTGATCTAAAATGTCATTTAACATACATTTAGTAATTTTTATAAAACTTACTAAACAACACCATGTGCAATTTTAATTTTTTTAAAAAATAATCAAGGATGATTTCAATGTTATTAAAATATTAATTATTCTTCATCAATATCTTTATAATAATATTATAGATATTTTATATCTCATTTGGTGAAAAAACTAACAGTTTTTACCATGATCATAAATTGATTAAACTTATAATGATTAATTCTATTATTTTATCCTATTATATGTTGTAATCAATACAAGATGTTGATATAGTTCCTTTGAATGATTTAGAAACATCATATAATTATTTCATGGTCTCTTAAATCATTAACTTTGGACTTATTGGAAAGACATATGTAATGAAATCTAAAATATCAACCTAGATATCGAATTGAATCATAATAAACATCATAATGTTCTCCCTATATGTTAGATGTTAGAGAATAACATAAAAGGTTTAATTAATATATTTTGGTAGAATTTAACATAAATATAAAAGAACATGGTTTATACTAAATTGTATTGAAAATACACCATGACTTGACTGCAAGTCAAGAATAAAGGTTACGTGGTATGGAGGAAGCTTGGGGAGGGTGCCCAATTTTGGGTTTCCATTGATATAAATATATATTATTTGAAGAAATATTAGACCATTGTGACATTTAAAATCAATCTATGGGGGGGGGTGAATATAATTTACTTAAAATTTTAATAGATTAATTTTTCTTAAATATTAGAGTACCAACACATGAATATTGAGATATAAATATTTAAAACATGTATTAGAGTAAAGAATTAGGATATGTAGTTGAAATAAAAAATATTGAACACTCTATGTTTATATTAGTTTATATCCCAATGATCAAACTTTTACTCTTCACTCCACTCTTATCCTTGAGAGGAATAATACTCACTAAAACTAAATTTATTTTGAAATGATGTGATAAAATTTTACAATACCTGCCTTTTTCTCACCTGGAGGCACAACCCTTAAAAATAAATGGATTTCAATTAGCCAAGGCACAACCAAGTACCTGAATTATTACCAGGAGTCACAGACCAGTAGATATAACTTTTATTTAGGAGGCATAACCAATGATGAACAATATATTTTTGGTAAAGAAATTAAAAAATAAATAAATAAATAATATAAATAAAAAGAGTACAACATTGAATCTAGAAAAATATAAATATTAAACCATAAATGTAGATTGATTTAGTTTAATCATTTCAAAAGTGTAGTTAAATTATGTAGTTTCTTGAGATTGATCGCACCAGTAGTGAAATAATAGATGTAGTAGTAGATGGAACTTTTCAACACATTCCTCATTTATAACACATAATGTTTTATCTCTATGTCCTATCACTCATATAAAGACCAAAGTTATTTTTTATTAAGTTACCATGACAAATTTACCAACGTAATATTCCATTATCATAAACTCAATGATATTCTTGATCACATGGATATTTACTTAAAAACTAATCTTGATTAGAAATGGCTATAATTAATATAAACATGGAAATAATATTGTTAGCTTTTAATGGAAATATCATTCAAATAAAGAAAGCAATTATCAAATTACTCCATTGTTAAAAAATTCAATAACACTTTTCATAATGTAATTTTATAAAAAGTTTAAAAATTAATAAAATATATAAAATAAACCATATAAACATTCAATAGATCAAAATATTTAAAACCAAAACAAAATAGAGTATAGTAAAAATTATTTTTAAATAATGTAAATAATGTACGAGTAAATCCACATATGAGTGATTTCAAAAACCATTTAACATATTTCATATATCTCTTTTTTAAAATCAACATAAAAAATTACATAATACATTTGAATCTTGTATTTTTTTATAATCATGTAAGATTATTCAAGTTTATGTAAGATATTTAAATGTGCATAAGAATGTTTGACTCACATAAGATATTTTCTCCCATGTATTATATTCATGTACCATGTACGATATTTATATCATGAATATAATATTTTACTTATCCAAAAAACCAAAAACTCCATAAAAAGAGTTATATAAATTCCTTTAAAAAATATCAAAAAAAATGATAAAAATTAAATAACATTCTTAACTAAATAATTAAACACCTAGAAAAATAATAAACAATAAAGAAAAACTAAATTAAAAAGTAATATTTTCTCTATATGTAGTGTAGTAAACTTGAAAATGCTGCGAGAAATTAAAATTATCCAATATTGTATATATAAACATGTGTGGAATTTTAATTTTCAAAACATACAAAAAAATTAAGACAAATCCCCTAAAAAACTACAATACAAAATATCTTTGAATTAATCAAACTTAGAGCTAAAAATAACTTGAAAAAAACACCTAGAATATATATAGAGGATCACATTCATCTTGTTTATAATTAATTTTAATATATAATTATTTTATTCTTATTAATATTCTTGATAAAAAATTCTATCATCTCCCTTGTCACATTGTCTTTGCAGTATAGAATCCAAGAGAGGATTCCTCTAGATATATCCATGTGTGCTGCAAAAAATCTCTAATAAAAAATCTTGATAATTCAGGTGGTAGTGAGTAGGAACTAAGAGTTTTACATCATTAATAATCAATCAAAATAATTATCTATTATTATCTTTATGATCATGACGGAGGAGTTTCTCTATAGGTCTTGATATAATGATATAGAGTGTCTTTTTTATATAAAAAATTAAAAAAAATTGAAAAATGATAGATTTTTGAATATATACTTAGGGTTAGATAATGATAATTTCACAAAAAACTTATATAATTATTTATTCTGTGTCGTACCCCATGTAAAATAATAATAATAATATATTCCATAACATGTGTTTATTCTAATATGATTTCTTAAATAAATTAATTAATATTAATATAAATAATATTAAATAATATATTTAATTTCCATCAAGTCAATAAACAAGATCTATATCCTCCCATATAATTTATCAATCCTTTAATAATAGAAAATAAATAAGATAAAATTAATAAACCTTATACTCACTAAATAGAAAAATAAAAATTTATTTTAATATTCACGTAACATAAATAAATATTTATTTATTTATCAACTCTCTAAATTGGTGAATAAATAAATATTTATTTATTGTCTTGTGAATAAATAAACAAGATATAAAAATAAACTCAAATATTCTAAAGTAAAATATATCAAGATTAAATTTATGCAATCAAATTTAATCTAAAATAAAAAATTACTTTTATTGGTAGATTTTAGATTACGTGGTGGTTTAATCCACTATTAATTATTCAAAAAAATTTCTAAAAACACCATATTTTTTAAGTAAACTGTTAATTAATGGTAATTTTTGTTAGTGATTTCTTATGGAATCACTATGAATATGTATGTGGTGGTTATTAGTTTAATTTTATATTTTTATGTGAATTAGTGGTTCTTAAAACCATCATGAATTAATTAGTGGTAGTTTAGCATTGCAATCCAGTATTTAGTGGTTGTTTTGTCATCGGTGACGATGATTACAACCACTGATAAATAATTATTCACAATTTTTTAAATTATTGAATGTTTAAACAATAATTAAAAAAAATTAAAACTTAATAAGATACATGTTCTATTGAATAAATGGGTATCTTTAATTTAAAATATGAATATATCAAAAATAGACAGAACTCAATAATTTCAACAGTTAAACAATCAAAAAAATTACAACAATTGTAAAAATTATATCATACAACATTTTAAATAAAAAATATATTTATTTCATTAAGATTCAATAAAAGAAAAATTTATATGTTCTGATGAAAAATATACAACACATAAATAAGGGGATACAACATTAACTCTACCCTTCTATGTCGGGATGGCTTCTTCCAGACCATCCACACTCATGCTATTCTGGTTGGCTAAAAGCTTCTAGTGTAACATCATGTTACCTTACTAACCAATTCATTTTAAAACTTGTTGTGGTTTTCCTTTTTTTATCTTGGTAAGGAAGAGAATGAATTGAGAGGATACATATAATTGTGAAGTTAGATATTTATTGTATTTTCAGTGTAAACCATGATAGTTTTCTATCCATTTGGGTATTTGAACACCATTTTATGTTGTTACATGATGATTAAGTTATTAAATAATAACAAATACAATTTTAACATAATTAAATGGGGTTTTTTAACAATTTTGGTATTTTTCAATTACCCATTTTGTAATTGTGTTACACTTCATGTAAAGTCTTGATGGGTTTTTTCAATAGGCATCATTGATGAGTTTTATTTTCCTAGTCTACAAATTTATTTTCTCTCTACCAAAGAGCCTTTACCATGTGATTTCAGATCCCTAAAAACCTTTCAAGTCATTTCAATACGTGATTGGTTGTTTTTTCGATTATTGCGTAACTCACTGAGTAAGTGTTCTCACTATCTCTTCATCTCTTTCTATTTACTTCCTCATATTTTGATATATCATATTGGTATTTATGGATCTAAACTCCATGTTGTTGAACCTTGTTTATAGTTTTATTTCATAGATCTTATGTGCCATCATTATTGTTGGAAGGTTTTATTGTGTGATTTGTGTTTTTGTGAGAAGGGTAGGTGGTTCTGTTATGATGGCCAAATTTGATTGAACATGAATTAATTGATTTAAATTCAATTACTTGAAATGGGTTTCAATTGGTTAATTAAAAACCCAAATCTATTTAATTGGGGGATTTGAATGGGAAACTGAATTTATGGCACAAAATTGTAAAAAACTCTCAATTCCATTTAATTGGAGTGTCTTTGAGAAATTTTTAGAAAATTGCAGAATTTAAATTTTTGAATTTAAATTATGAAATTGTTTTTCTGAAATTGGTTTCATGGTTTTAATTTTGAAAACGTCTTGAAATGGGTTTTTATATAATCCCATTCGTTTTATCTTTAAAATATTCATGATTTGATTAAAAAACCGTTTTTGATTTTAAATGGAAAATTAGAACTTTTGGAATGGGGGAATGGGATGAATTGTATTTGAATAAGTCTTAAAATAAATTTCCCATTCTTGATTATACTAGAGCACATTAAATCCTAGATAGTTAGTGAGTTATTGGTATAACAATATTTTAATGCTTTACAACTGAAACAAAAGCTAGTACAGCAGGTCACATTCTTGATGGGATAGTGAAGAGTCACCTTTGGATAGTGTTAGAGGGTCATGTGTATACACATATTATAGTGATCACCATCGAGTGTGTGAGGGTCCCATAACCTAGAAATATCGAACCTTTTGAAAGATGACAATGTTTCTCACTTATTTATTTATGTGATATAAATGTGTTAAAATGTTCGTAAACTGGTTCAAATGCCTAATGAATTTCTATTAATTTATTAATATAAATTGTTTGTGAATCGATTTGTTTAATGTATTTCCATCATTTTAAATAAAAAGAATTAATTTTTTTAATTATAATCTAAACCACCATACCTTTTTATTTAAACTTGAAATATTTATTTGGTTAATTTAATATTAACATAATCTATATAATCCTTGGTGACACCCTCTAGGGTTTTAGATCACACCCTACCTGTTCCTTCGGGTGTTTGTAGGTTATCTCCTTCCAGATTCGAGTTGGGGTAAAGAACCACTTGGATGTGATTCTAGATTTTGATATGTGGACTAGAGTGTTGCATCCTTGAGGACATAGTACTTTTATATATTACATTGGGTTGTTTATACCTGTTTTGAATTATGTTACACATTTCCTCATGGAGTTTCTTTTGTATGAATGCTATCTTGTTAGCTTTATTCTGTAATGTTTGTGAAAAATTCATTGCCACTTTCATTTTTTGTAATGTTAGGTCCTATTCTCCAACTCTTGGGGATCGGTAATACCCTTATATTTATTTTAGGACTTTTTCTGTTATTGGGTTACCAGGGTACCCGGGTTGAGTTGTGACAAAGTGGTATTAAAGGTCCAATTTGAGCTTATTTTCTTGATGTCGGTATGTAGTTTTGTTTTTTTGTTGAGAATTAGGAGGTATATGCGATTTAATATGTGGACCTCTCTCTCTTAAATGAACCTTAAGTCACTAGGGGTGGTTAGGGACGGATGTATTGAGTATTAGTTCTAGTCTTTTCACTACTTTTGATTTGGATAGATCGAAATCAAAATCTTGTGTTCCTATATGTTGGGATTCAATTCACATATTTCTCTATTATAGTGTAAGTATGATGTCTTTAACATTGTCTATTGATGTTTTGTAGCATCATTCCTCTATGAAGATGTTCAAATTGGATCCAGGAAGAAGATATTGATGAGAAATAGTGATAAAATCCTCTTATGGACCTGAGTCTTGTTGAGGTGATTATGTGTACTATCCAAGCTCCAGGAAAAGAACCATCGCTAGTCCCTATTCAGGATCCGACTACAGATCCTATGAGGGATGTTATTGAAAATCATTCTTAAGAGTTTATTCACCATAATCTACTAGCATTGAAAGTCTCCAATGATCCTCAAGTGGTTGAGGAATGGTTGATAAGGATGGAGAATTTTTATGAATTCTTAGATACACCTGAGGAGATCAAGTAGAAGTGTTTGACCTTTTTACTGGAGGGACTAAGTATGAGATTCTAAGACAATATGGTGATGATGAAGAAACATGAGGTCTTAGGGTGGAAAGACTTCAAGGATCGTTTCACTGACCAATTCTATCTAGATTAGATGTTTTTTTCAAGGCATTTGATTTATTATAACATGATAAGGATGATTGAACCATGATAGGTTATGAAAACCATTTTTCTGGGCTAGTTTAGTTTTCACCTGAATGAAAATTCATTTTTATTTTATCACCAGTATAAGGAAAGTATGATAATAAGTTGAAAACAAAATGGAAGTATGGGAAGCATGGGAAGGGTCCTCTAAGAAATGGGGGGGGGGGGGTCTAAAATAGTACAACCCAAGGGCACTATCCCTCACCAGATTGAACCCTTAGGAAGGAAGATCCCATGATCTGATAGGAATGAAATCCAGTCACTATTATTAATATTGGGAGCCAAGAAATCCACAAAAACATTATTTTCTCTTCAGGTTTGTGAGATATCTATGTTGAATCCCAAGAAATCATTGCATTTCCTGATAAGATAGGTAATAGACCATGGGGTGTTGATATTTACTTGAAGAGAGATGAAAATAGTTAAGGAATCAATCTCTACAATATCTAGGTTAATGTTCCTTTGAGTGTATACCTGTATCCCCATAATTAGCACCTACACTTCTTCTTGGAGATCATCATCGCTTCCAAGGTGTGTAGAGAAATCTCGAATGACTGACCATTGAGGGTCATGTGTCACCCCTCCCCCATATGACCCTATAGTAGCATGATTCGTTGATGTTTAACATCAGAACCAGATAGTGGGGGTGCCACTGTACCTATTTCCCATGCTCTTGTCTGTTAATTAAGTTAAATTCAAAGTTGGGGCCCCGTATCATCTTGAGATAAGGATTCTTATCCCAATCCTCATCGAGATTGATGAGGTCAGTGATTGTGATTTTTGTTTTGATAATGATGTCTATGATCATACCCACCCTGTCTTGGTGTCATTCTTCATTTCATGTTTTCCAGATTATCCAGCATCCCACAACAAGAATTAATTGAGAAGATGAAGACAAATATTTTGAGTCGTTACTTCAAGTGAATATTTATTATTTGGTTTTGTAGATGAATCTTCCCTCTTATGATGATGTTTTGCATAGAGCATAGATGGTTGAAATGGGTTTATATGGAAAGTTAGGGTTTTGGGGAGTTTCTTTCTCTCCTGGTGGCAGAGAAAGTTCATTCAAAGGAATGAAAAGCGTGATGATTATCACGGTGATTCAAGACAATATGAATTTTCTAAACCTCTTATAGTGCTTAGAAGAGATCCTTTAATTAGTTACCAGTGTATAATGACAGGGAACTTAAAGTGGGTTCTCACTAAGGCACCCATGATATTTGTCTCTTATGGATGCTCATGTTACTTATGGAAGCTCTTCCATATATTTTCCACTCCACAGAGTTTCGTGGGATCATCATCTCCTACCAAAACTGCAGGGGAATCATATGCTTCATGTACAATGGGGTTCCAACCACAGGCATCTAGAATGAATTTTATTTATGCAATAGAAGAGTCTCCGAAGGAATCAGATATAGGTCAAGAGACTGTGAGAGGTACCATCACTATTTCTTCATTATTAGTGACTATTTTATTTGATACTAGTGTATATCATTTGTTATATTGAATCCACATTATTAATATGCTATATATTCAGATGGATCATTTTCCTTATGTGATTGATATTACTACACCCATTAGAACAAAAAGGGAGCATGGACTTTGTAGTCCCTCTTGTGCATTATCCTTACCAGATGTTGATATTTATTTCAGTTTTATGGTTTTCTACATTAAACTTCTTGACATTATATTTAAAATGGATCGACTCATTTCCAATAATGCCTAGATCGAGTGTTATCTCTAACAGATCTCATTTACTACACCTGATGGGGTTTTCCTAATCATTCAAGGAGAATGAAACCCAAGGTTGAGTAGATCTGAACCTTTTTATCTAGAGTTGTGGAGAGTAATATTATTTTTCTCTTTTTATATGGAGCGAGAACCTTTTAGTGGTGATCTACGTCCTGTTTTCTTCGAGTTTCTGGATGTTTCTCTTCTGAATCCTCTAGTCTATCACTGGTATGGGAGGTATAGTTTTCTATCAATTTAGTAACTAGTACCCAATGAGTGTCAATTCCTTCTTATTACATGGAACTAGTTGAAATAAAAGTGTTGAATATTCCATTGGATGATCTTCTAGAAAAAAGGCTTTATATTCCAGAGTGTGTGACTTTGGGTAGTGCTAGTTCTCTTTGCTAAGAATGCTGATGGTTCACTTCTCCTTTGCATGGATTTCTAAAAACTCAACATGGTCATGGTAGTAAACACGTATCCGTTTCCATAGAATTAATGATCTTATTGATCATTTTAAAGAGGAGAAATGGTTCTCAAATATTGAACTTTGATCTGGATACCATCAGTTGAGAATAAAATAATTTAATGATAAAAAAACTACCTTTCAGGGAAGTTACGACCATTATGAGTACCTTGAATTGGGTTTTTGTCTAATTAATTCACCTAAAATAATTATGGATTTAATGAATTGGATATTCTATGATTAAATTAATACCTTCATTGTAGTATTTTGGGATTACATACCAATTTACTCAATGTCCAAGGAGGATTATTTTAATCATGTAATCACAGTTCTGAGTTTTCTAAGAAATCATCAACTTTATTCCATGCTTTAAAAATGTGATTTTTGGATTTTATAAGTGAAGTTATTGGGACATGTGGTGTCCTAACATGGTATTTTAGGTGATCATGAGAAGAATAAAGATACTATGACATGGGAGAAATCAAGAAATGTTTTCATGATTTAGATCTTCTTGGGTCTAGCTGGGTATTATCACTAAATTTAAAAGTCTTCTCAAAGATGTATTCTTCAATTACTACTCTAACTTTGAAGGGAGTAATTTTTTCTTGGGATTAAAATTGTTAGAGTTATTTTTTTGAAATAAAATTTATTTGGACTACTACTTCGATGTTGACTCTTCTAGTGGACGGGCATGGAAATGGGGTCATCTGTGATGCATCTAGTTCATGTTTGGGATACATTCTTATGAAATGTGATCATTTTTTTGCTTATAGATATCATCATATTAGGCCACAAGAGAAATATTATCTGACCCATGAACTTGAACTATTATCTATGATTCACTTGCTTAATAGTTGGTCACATTAACTTTATGGAGAAAGGTTTACCATGTTTTCAAACCACAAGATCTTGAGTTATATCTTGTACCAAAAATATTTGACTCTATTCCATAGGCATTGGGTGGAATAACTATAGAATTTTCATTTTGACATCACCTATACCCTGAGTAAAGGGAATGTTGATGCATATGATTTGAGTAGGAAACTTCTAACCCAGGACATGAAAGAATCATCAGAATATTGGATTAGGATGGATCTTTTTACATAGTTGCACATTGGAGTCCAGGAATCAGGGGCTAAGGTTGGTTTGGATAGTGTTTAGTTGACATCCCTTCTTCTCAATTTTATTCTTTAGGAATAATATCTTGATGATGATTTCCATCTCCTTAGAGACTCTCTTTATGATGGGGAGATAATTTCTAAGTGGTTGTTCTCTAAAGAAGGTATTATATGATATTACAATCTCATTGTTGTATCGTTAACATTATGGAAATCCATTATGGGGGATTTTCATAATTCCCAGTGGGAAATGTACCTAAGAACCATGAATATGTTCTATGACATGAAACAACTATTATGGTGTCCAGGTGTGAGGTGTCGAATTACTGAATTTGTCTCTTGTTGTTATACCTGCCAACATGTTAATGCTAAGAACTAGAAACCTCTAGTTTTCTTCATCCACTTCTAGTCCCTACTGGGAAGTGGGATGAGATATCTCTAGATTTTGTGGTTGGGTTTCTACATAATCATAGAATGAAGAATTCGATATGGGTTATGATCAATCAGATTTCTAAATCGGCTCACTTTATACCCATTCATGAGGAAACCAATGTTAAGGAGTTGGGAAATATCTTTATAAAAGAGATTTTTCATCTACATGGAGTTCCATCTTCTTATCTCTCATAGTGATCCTATGGGAACTTCTCTCTTTTAGAGAGGGATTCAGGAGGTACTGAGATCTCAGGTCTATTTGATTATGGCATACCATCCACAATCAGATAGCCAGAAATAAAGAGATATAATGATTATTGAGGATATTATTTGTTCCTGTGTTCTAGAATTTGGTGGAGCTTTGGCTGACCATATGGGTATGGCTGAATTTTTTTATAAAAATAGTTATAATTATACAATCAGAATAGATCCTTTGGAGGTATTGTATGACTGACCTTCTAGATATTTGTTGTGTTGGTTAGATATTGAGGAATGTTCATTGGTTAGACCAAGCCTGGTCAAAGAGACAATGAAAAAGATTTAGTTGATTCATCAAAGGATTTTTACAGTATAGAGTTAGTATAAGTCTTATGATGATCATCATCACATATCATTAAAGTTTTCAGTTGGTGATCAGGTGTTCTTGAAAGTTTCTCCCTGTTTGGGTCATCGATAGATTGGGAGGAAAGGGAAACTTACTCCCCATTTTATGGGAAATTTTGAGGTTATTGAGTAGGTGGGAAAATTTACTTAATGTTTAGAACTTACACTATATATAACATTGATACATAATGTGTTCCATGTATATCATCTATGAAATTATATATCTAATCCATCTCATGTTCTGAGTTGGAGTGAACTTGAGATTAATACTGATTTATCTATGACTGAACGACTGGTCACTATAGTTAATTCTGAAACCAAGGTACTTAGTGGGAGGATGTTAACTTTGGTTTGAGTGACATGGAATTAGAATTATAATTTTCATGAGAAATAGGTGCATGAGGAAATGATGAGAGAGCAGTGACATAGCCTTTTTGATATGGAAGCTTCTTGAGAGGATTTATGGGGATAACAAGTTTTTAAGGTGGTGAGGTTCTAACATCCCATTACCTTCCAAACAGGTTCATTATAAAACATATCATAGTTTTCCTTTTATGTTTTCTGGGTAGGTATGAGAATGAATTGGTAGGATACCTATAATGGTGAAGTCATATATTTGATGGATTTTCAACAGAAAACCAGCTTGTTCGTAATTCTATTGAATATTTATATTCTATGTAATGTGTTTAAAAAACGCGTAAGTTCATAAATAATAAAAAATCAATTTTTAACAAAAGGATATGGGTTTTTAATGATTTTGGGATTTTCAATTACAATACTTGTAATTTGGGTACACATCATGCAAAGTTATGGTGTTTATTTTTTAATAGGCAGCTTGGATGAGTTTTCTTTTCCTCCTCTCCATATTTTTTTTCTCTCAACCTAAGATCCTTTCCCAGTTGATTTTGGAGCTTTACACCAATACATGGGGATTATGAACATCTTTCAATCTATGTCAATGTTGGTTCATTTATCAGGTTAAAAGGATTCCCAGTATTGTTCGTGAAATCTAGTGTATCTAATTCTTGTGTTAAACTATATTTTTAATATAAATTAGTTTTAATTACATATCAAGTAAATAAATTTATTTTAAAAAGTTATAATAATAATATAAACATATTAAAAAAATGTAATAGATTCAGTATATATCATATTAATGAGGAAATATCTTGAGGAATTCTCCCAGTCATTCTTTGAAATAATATAATCATTTCACTTCCCATCATTTAAAGCTTCTCACCTCGAACTATCCATTATGACTCCTTCTAGTGTATTATATTATTAATAATCACATTTTTCTTTTTTGATTCTAATTAATCATGACCAGTAACATCACCTAGACTTAAAATAGGAGGCATTATAGTAAATAAAGATAATTCGTTATTTTATAAAGGCCATTAACTAATTTCTTTAATCTAAGTATACCCCACATCTTATAATAATATTAATAATTTTATTAATATTCCAGATTTGTGAAAAATAATGGATACAAAGAATTATTTATTAAATAAATAAATCAATTTTTAATTAAATTATATTAAATAAAATATATCATCTCATCCAATCCCCCAACTCGGTTTTTCAATCCTCATTAGCATTTACAGAACCGTGAATGCTAAATATTTATTATAAATAAATATATTTATATCAATAATTCAATAAAAAATAAATATAATATTCACTAACTGAATTATAAATATTTTTATTAATATTCATATAAGTAAGTAAATATTTATTTAATAAATAATTAAACAATTATTACCGTATAAATTATAAACTAGAGATAAATAAATACTATATATTTTTGAGAAGAAAAATAATATTTATTTAATATTCAACTCATATATATTGTAACTCAAATAACATGTGATTGAATTTACACCATCCAAAAAACCTAAATAACTATTAATAAAAAATTCAGGAATAATATATATTCAAACCATTAAATTTAAATAGAACTTAACTGAGATTACTTGTATACTTATTATGTGACACTCTAGGCCTCCTTCTTAGTGGAATTCTACAAGCTATCCTAAATTACATGATTAATATCTAAAAATATATCAATGAACTCATATAGATAGAAGTTAATATCCTAAGGAAAATAACCTCCTACAAACATTCACTATGGAATATAATCCCTTGGTCTCAATATTTCATCAAGTACGCTACATACTGTGTGCCATTAACACATATGCTTGGTATATATTTCTTCAAATTTCCAAAATGAACTCATAGATGATACACTAGGAATATAGATTTAATAAAATAGTTTAATTCAAATAAGAGGTTATGATATATATACTTCCCTTAATAAGAAAGAGAAAAATCAATTCTTGTCTTTTCCATTAATTTCATATAACATTAAATGCACCCAATGTATCCTACATCATAACGAGTATATGTCATCACAATTTTCATCAATACATAAAATCATGTGAGCCATGGTATAAACTAATAATAATCTTATGTATCAGGACTAATACATAATTTTATATATAAGAATATCCTATATCACATAAAAAAATGAAATTTCTATTTATGGGTCTGTTCTCACAACCTCCTCTTTTGTAGATTACCAAGTGAAAAATTCACGGGAAGAAGTATGAATGTATTATGACCCTCCATTAATTGATATTCAAACATTGTATATGTATTTTCAAATATATTTCATTTCACCATATAATATATATTTAATAATATTTTCATAGAACTTCATGATTCTCTTTATTGTTGGGAACTGTTATAACCTTTAGGTGCGATAAAAACTCTTAGGCCACTATCACATTAATATTATGTAAAATAATACTTGTTATATGATAATATTTTATTAATATTCGGGTCTTTCAATATTATAGTAACCAAATTTTATAGTTATTTATTTATAGGGAACCAACTCCAACATACACCCACTTACACTTGATCCAACAGATAACTAACTAGTTATCCTCCCTTGTTAAAAATTATTTCGTTTAGTTATGGATATAATTGATTTTCCAACCATGTTTTTTTGGCTATTATAAGTATCATGATTTCACCCCTCTGAGAAAATACCTCAAGAGGTGATCTCGCTAAGTAATTAACTTTTATCCTCTATCAAAACCTATCATATTAGATAAAACCATTTCACAGAACAATAGATTTGGAAACTACTTCATATGTTTCATTAGAAGATACTTTATAATTAGTTTATATAGATATAGAAACCAATGGTTGAAATAAGTTTTTATTGAATTTTATCTTATCTTAAATATGATCCAAGATCAAATTGGTTTGAAATAATACATATATTTTCACCTTGGAAACTAGTATCCCCATTTCTTAAAATTTTAAGAACTAATTCATTTCTACTATCTCAAGTACTATCAAATAGTTTTAACCCCAACTATATATAGTTATCTTTTTTCAATTTTATACTCAACCTCTATGCTTTATAGAGAATCTATATCAAACCTCAGTATATACCATGTATTGTGAGATAAATTTAAAAATTAGTCTTTGGTATATTTAGTCTATTCATTATAAGAATATACTATTGTGACTTCACAGATCATCCTAGATAGAATTCATTCCATGTGATATAGGAAAAAATTTGGTTTTAAATTATTTTATCATTTATTTTCAATACTTTTCCAAAGTGTATAATATATCTAGATTAAAAATACCCATAGATATATGGTTTCGTGTCTTTTTTCCTATAACTTGGGCCACTAATTGATGTAATTCATTGAGAAATTATACATAATAATAATTAACTATATGATTAATCATATTCTTTTCTATATAATATCAATATATTTATCAGGTAAAACAATTTCTCTTCCACTAACCTCTTTTAGAAACATGGTACACATTCATTTCGAATGAATATTCTATGTACATTATGAACACTTCAATACAAAAGTGGGTCTATGTATCTTGAAAACCTTATTGGAATTATTTAGTGTCACTAACCCTTATATTTCTGTCATATAGACATCTTCCATAAGATTTCCTTTAATGAATAAGACCTAAATATATAACACCCAATACAATGAACAAATAAGGTGGCTATGAAATGTAGAATTCTAATATATTTTATAATGAAAATTGGTGAAAGGTTTTGTTATATACTATTTATATACATCTCTTTAAAGCTTTAGATAACTAATCAAACCTCATTAGTACCAACTTATACCAACCATGAATATTTTATCTTAAATACCCACAAAATTATTTACATCAACTAATGAGACAATAGAAATACATACTAGATTTTGTTACATGGAATCCATCTCAGAATTCATATTAAGTTGAAAATTTTATCCCATTTCCCTTTTCTACTTCACATAGGATTAATTATTATTATTGAGTAATATATCATTAGTATTAATGAATATAGAACTACCTATTTGGTTTTAACATACCTATGAAGTATGCATTATTGGAAAAACTCCTCCCACTAATATTTTTAGAGTTCAATATTCTAATTCCAAATATTATGCATCAAGATCCTTAACGTCAATGAATTCATGATTTATCCCATTATCATAAAAGGGAATAAACTCCCACTTTTGGAAAATATTTATTTTGGACTAATAACTTTCTATGTAAGGAATTTTAATGTCTTGATCAGCTATAATATAATTAAGTATATTAAACATATTATTTTTCCATGAATTATGTTTGTAGATAAAGATATATTTTAACAAAAATTCTCATCAAAACACATAAATGTGTAAAAAATAGATTTATTTCATATAATGAATTATTTGAAACCATTAGTCAATAAGGTTGACATATGGTTAGATGTTACACTGATATTTGAGAAACATTCATGAAAAGGAATTATTGAAGACATAAAATATAAATAAAACACCTAATAAATATCACTTGTAATACTATCAAGAATTTGATGTGTAAATTCTAATGTGAGTCCATGAACAAATACACACTACATTTAATGACCAATGAATACTTGGTTAAAATATTCTTAGATAATACCACTCAAAGGATCTTATATATTTTTCA